>JAWWEV010000115.1:80819403-80889657 GCA_035583235.1 Hafferia zeledoni | reverse complement strand
GTCACCTGACAATTTTCAGGCCTAGTCCAAACTTTAAAACCCAAATTTAGGCCCCACCTGGCTGAAACCATAACAATTGCCTTTTCCAGACTCTTTTTTGCCATCTGATACTTTTCCCTAGCCAGTCTTTGTTTAACAGCCTGCTCCATGTACTCTCAGTCTGGGCTGTAAACTCTGGCCTAAGAGCTCTTTTTTATGTGCTGTCTCAGTGACACCTAATCTCTGAGACAGTTCTTGGGGCAGAAAGAAGCACTTGTGTAGAAGAGGCAATAAATACTCAGAATACCAGCATCATAATGGTCTCCAATCAAGTAGAAATGAAGTAGCTTATGTCAGAGATCCATGGCTCTCTAGATCTAGTCACTGCAGACAGGAGGTCTAAGCAGTACTGGTGAAATGCTTATAGTGAACCATGATGCAGATACCATGGAAATGGGAACAGACACTGAGGAAGTTAAATTTGCTTTCAGCAGTTCAGCAGTAGCACAGGGTTCTACCAACCACATGTGTTTGCTGTTCTGTTCTAAGGGAAGAAGTAGTGTCTGTTCCTTACCAACAGGGAGGGATGCTGTCACTGGCACTTTCCCACTCCAGCACACTCTGCTCTGGGAAGGAAGGAGCCTTTTTTCTGGAAAGGTTTTTTGCACATTTCTGACTAACCATACTGCCTGAGAAACCTCTGTGTAGAGCCCCCGCAAAAAATGTATGGTTGGTGGATAGCCACTCTCCTTTCCCTATGTCCCTAGTCATGTGCACAGAGCAGTTAGTGAATTATTTTCAGTGAAAGCAAAGTACATTTTGATGTTATTAAAGTAAAATCACAATACCAGAGATAAGGCAGTAGATACTACTTCACTTAATGCCACAAGGCTAACAACAATTAGTGATATTGGCAGAAACTGATGCACAGGAGTCCCACCTGAATATGAGGAAGAACTTTACTTTGCAGGTGACCAAGGACTGGAACAGATTGCTCAGAGAGGTTGTGGAGTCTTCCTTACTGGATATACTCAAGAACCATCTGGATGGAATGCTGTGCCATGTGCTGTAGGATGACACTGCCTGAGCAGGGGTGTTGGACCAGATGGTTCACTGTAGTCCCTTCCAACCTTACCTATTCTCTGAGCCAGTGATATCAAAAAAAGTAAGAAATACAGTTGCATCAAAGGGTTTGAGTCTGTTTGGACTAAGCATTGCAATGAAAATTCCCACTTCCAAGACACAGGAGGGAGAGAGAAAGGATCAGGATACCCATTGCACTAGTGGAAATACAAATGATGTCCAAAGGATGTATTGAGGGAAAGAAAAATGTGGGGGATTGTTCTGTCTTCTAAGGCATACCTAGGAGCCCACTGCCACAGTCAGGAGAGTGTTCTCAAGGAGGAAGTGTGTCTTGTTCAGCTCTGGAATGACAGCATGTCTCAGTGATGATGTGAGCTGGGGCAAAATGAAGCTGCATGTGGAGGTGATGAGCTATATGAGAAGCCAATGATATTGTTTATGACCCTGACAGTCTTCTGAAGTTGGCTGAGACAGTTCATTGTTCTGGATTCTCGCTTGGGTAAGAAGGGCTGGTATCAATTTAGACTCTCTCAATCACAAAGCTAGAAAGATAGCAGAGAAAGACCCTTTCTATGTCAAGGCTGAAGAGGGAAGTCTAGTTATTCCTGTAACATCTCCAAGCAAAGAAACGCTGTGAATCATGATTGCTAGCAGCTTAATAGATTGCTGAGCCAGACCACCCTGGAATGCTTGTAGTAGAGCATGGGAAATTCCACCCATATGGGACATTTACCCAGCTGGCTGGCAGAGTCTGTGACAGCTTTTAGTCATTTCAGAGCTAGCCCCTGAAGAGAGAACTCCCTTAGCCTCAGTGCCTGAGTTTCTCTAGAAGCCAGCCAGTGCAGCTGAGCGGCCCAGTCTTGGCCCATCCAGAATATTTTGAAACCAAGTATTTTGTAATGCCTGATGTGAGCTGCTAGGCCTTATGACAGAGATGCCAGGAAGAAATACAGTGACAAAAGAATTCGTTTACTGGAAGCCCTTTGCAACACTCCAGAAATTACTTCTAGTAACATTTAACCCCTAAAGTCAAGATGGATTAATCATCCTTTGTTCCATGCTGGCCTCCAGAATAAGACTAAGAGTTTGTTTACCATACAGCTCTTCTGAGTGACCTAGAGGAATAATACAGAGCAACCTACTCCTAGAGGGAAACTACAACAAGGGAGAATACCTGTGCTCTCTCAAGGTACTGCAGGCTGGCTGTGGAATTCACCAGCCAACATTTGCAACACTCTCCCATGTCAGAACTCTGTGAGAGGTTTGGAGATAGTTAAAGAAACTTCAGAAGAGCTTTTCTGAAATACACAACAGTACTGAATATGAAGTCTGATCTCTACAGTTATGGGATGTACCACTGACCTCCTGGCTCAAGTCTTAATCACTTCTTTCAGAGGCACAGAAGGGCAGAAAGGAAAGAGTCAACTGAAAGTTACACATGAAGCCCTTTTTCCTCTCTTTATCCCTCTCTCTTTCTCATAGACTTGCAAGACAGACACTCTCTGGTGCTCTCTTGTCTTCTCTAGCTTCAGTTCCAGCAGTCTTGGGTGTATTTCTGTGCATTTTCACAATGTTTCTCTTTTCATTAAAGCATCAGTGGTAGGCTAAAGTTCCAGACATGAAGAGCTCTGAGGAGTTTGGTGTAGGGAAGCCAAAGATAATATTGTGTATGCAAGTACTTCCTGCTTCCTTTGAGGTTTGCTGTGGTGGGCAGAACTAGCATCTATTTAGAAATGGTGTGGCTGTGGACAATGATTGAAGAGGAAAGGAGACAAGGTCAGACAGACACCAACGAGATTAGTGTTCTGGGTGCGCACATACATGTGAGTTTGGCCATCCAGAAGTAGAGCAACTGGTCAGAGTTATCTTTGTGTCCCACACAGATGAATTCCTAGCAGATTTGAGCCACTTGGTAGCTGGTGTTGCTGTATGTCTACCAGGTTAGAGCAGGGCCAATGGATCAGGGTGAAGTGGATGTGACTGAACTTATGACACACATTTACTTTCAACATGTTGCAAGCTGTGTAAACTTACCAATTCAGTGGAGATCTAGTCAATACAGGGAATGCACTCCAAAGATCAATCCAGCAGACCAGGCATGGCATGAAACACTCAATTGCCCAGTGACATCCAGACCGCCAAGACAGCCACATGATGCTGGCAAATATGGAACAAGACCTACACGAGATCTCCCTTTCTGGAGGGGAACCTGGACACCACTAAACAGCACCACACCTTTGTTTAGATGATGAGTCCTAGCCAGTGTGTCTACTTTAGGGTGACTGGATCCCTCTCTAACTGTCAGTGATTGTCCCAACAAGATTTCCATTGGCCACAGTGGAAACTTAAACAAACTAGAGCACATGTAGGCACCTCCCTGTAGACATCTAAATGTATTTTGGTTTTGAACTGAATCCCAGCCAGGCTGTCAGCAAAGATGAGTGGAGGAGGGAAGCACAGCCAAAGAGGATGTGAAAAGGACAGGAGGAAACACACCTCCAGATTTTGCTAGTGCACAGCTCATGCCGTTAGGGATTCCCCTGGGGTGGGATGGGCAGTACACAGTGCAGTCACTCAGGGGAATAACTATGTACCACAGAGCTGTTTTAATTCAAGTCACGTATGGGAGCACAGGGACAGTGGAACATAGCCATGATGGAAGAAAATACAGGTTCATTCACTTTCCAGCCATCTGAGGAAACAAACAGACCAAATGAGTTCAGATTCCATTCCATGGGTTTCGGGTACCCAGGAAACTGGGGCGTGACATCATCCAGCAAAAAGGAGACAGCAGTTTGTACAGCCTCTGTAATGCCCTAAGAAACCATCACTTCTCTGCACCGTGGGTGAACTTCTGTTTTTAAGAATAAAAGTGACCAGTCAGTCACTGCTCACAACGTGTGATTGTCCAGAAGTTGCAAGGAAGTGTACGGAAGTGACAGCATTTCAAAAGCTAACTTTGAAAAAATTCTTTCTCCAGATAATTTTGTCATTTAATAGTGAAAGAAAATGTGGACCCAAACTGTGAATGCATGACTTAAAGGAACAGGTGGGGCCCCTAGTCAGTTTGATTTACCCAAGTGATGGTCACCCCACACCATATTCCTAACAAGATGTTTATTTAAGGCATTGGCAGATTTTCCCCTCAGCGTGCTTGTGCCAAACCACAACTAAAAGCTTTGCATTTAACCAGGGAAAGAAAGTCTTGAAAGCAATCTACACTAAAACCACTAGAGCTATAATTAAATCAACCCTTAAAGTAGTGTAACTTTTTATGGCTGAAATAGCAGTCTTTATTTTAAGCATCGTTGGAGAAAGAGGAGGAGAGGCAAACATTTCCATGTGAAGGCTTGGAAGCTCCTCTCAGCGTTACTAAACATTCACCAAGGCTTCCTGTGAGCACTGGAGTTTGTCCTTTCGCTGCTAGCTGCATTTTCGTCCCGTTTGACCTTCAGCAGCTGGCCTAAAGCCCGTCTCCAACCCGACAGCAGCTGTCTTCGGGTGAAGGACATCGGTGGGGCAGACGGGACAGCGAGGGCTGGGACGTGCGCGGGCGCAGGACACCGCCTGGGGCTCGGAGAGTCCTAAGGACGGGCGGGACAGAGCCGGCAGCGCCGAGCGGCCGCCCCACGCCCTCGCAAACGCCCAGCAGATGCGGAGCACCTGCGGCTGCCGCGCCCGACGGGCGGCCAGCGCTTGGCCGCGGGCGTGTCACCACCGGAGGCTGCCCGGTGCCCCCGGCGGCTCGCCCGCTCCCCGCCCCGCCGCGGCGCACCCCGTGCCTCCTCCCCTGCCGCGGCCGCCCCCTCTCCGGTCCCGCGGAGCGGCGTGCAGCCTCCGCGGCATGGCGGGTCGTGCGGGCGCGCCGTGGCCGTGGTTGGGACTGTGGCTGGGGCTGGGGCTGTGGCTGGAGCTGTGGTTGGGTCTGTGCGCGGCGGCGGAGCTGCGGCTGACCCTGCTGCACACCAACGACGTGCACGGGCGGGTGGAAGCGCAGGGTGCGGGGCCGCGGCGCTGTGCGGGGGATGCGCCGGGATGCTTCGGCGGCGTGGCGCGGAGAGCGGCGCGGGTGGCGGCGGAGCGGGCCGCGCACCGCAACGTGCTGCTGCTGGACGCCGGGGACCAGTACCAGGGCACGGTGTGGTTCTCCCGCTTCAAGGGCCGGGAGGCGGTCCACTTCATGAACCTCCTGCGCTACGATGCCATGGTAAAGCGGGACGGGGAACTGCGAGCGGAGCGGTGGCGGGGCTGCTCCCTCTCTCTCCTTGGGTGCTGGATCTATTCCTGCCTTTCCTCGCCGGCTGCCGATTTTTTGCTCTGCCTCCTCCTTGAGTGCGTAACGCTGTATCAGAAAAGGCTGTAGGTCATGCTAAAATCATGGTCAAAGGCAGCTGGGAAGTAAGCGAGCAGAAGGGAAGTGATGTGCTAGGGGTGATCGGCCGAATTTCGTTGTGAGCTGGCAGCCCCACGGGCAGCCACAAACCTCCCGGTGGCAAGGCTACAGTGTGATGCAGTGGAAGAGCAGCTCTTGAGAGAGCCAAGGGTTTGGGGCAGGCAGGGAACTGGGCGGGCTCTGTTGGAAAGGGGCTGACAAGACGTGCAAATGACCCTAGCAAAAGCCGGGGGAGCAGTCTGGTCTGCGATGAAGGGGTTAAGCTGCCTGAGGCTCGTAGCCTGTCCTGCTTCGGTCTTGTGGACAGGGACAGATGGCATATGTTGGCAATGCTGTTTCAAAGGGTGAAGATTTTTAGTTTTCTTTAATCCCACTCTGATTGTGTCCAATCTCACCAGAGCTGTGGTCATGTGAGGAGTCGTGAGCAAGTGGCCCAGAGGTTGTAATAGCAAATCGCTGAGGTAGCTCTCTGATACTTCGCCAGTCCTACACCTTTACTCTGTCTCTTATGGTCGTCCAAGTGCTGAAAGAAAGGTAGAATTTGAGGCAGAGATGGGGGGATGTCACTCCATGGCCTTTAATTTTTGTCTCAGGGCAGTGGCTTATTTTACTTGTGTAAAACACCAGAGAGGAGTGTTTGAGAGTGATTGTGTACTTATTTCATCCCAATTGACAGATGAGGGGAAAATCCTCTGGGCATATCACGTTTTCTGTCTTCATCTTCTTTTGCTTTCTATGGAAAGGACTGCACTCTCCCAGGTTAAAACGGCTTTATCTGGTTTTTTTCCCTCTGCATTGAGAACAGCTATGGAAGAGAAAGGCTTGCCCCCAGTGCACTTTCCTAGGCTACACATGCCTCATACCATACAGAGAAGTCTGTGAAGGATGCTGCTCCCTATTCCCGTGGCCCAGTGAATGGTTTTGTAATCGTAAAACAAATGTTAACAGGGTTTTTCTTCCCAGGTGTGAGGAGAAGGAGTGTGTGCATTTAGGACTCATCCTCACAAAGAGCTGGGGAGCACTTTGGCGTTCTACAGTGTAGAAATAGCTGGAGGTGGTTTTTCCTACCTTTCTTCCCAAAGGTTTCTGCTGTCTGTTATTTCTCAGCCTTGATTTTGCTGGTTTAACTGGTTCGTGGGCAGCCTGTGAGCCTGTACAGTTCCTGATCATATCACAAGAAAAAATTCTTTCAGGCAAAATCAGCAGTGTTGAAGAGGTGTTCAGTTTTAGAAACATGTTACATAGGATGTATCTGGTTTAGGAGAGACCATGAGCTTTTTCATCAGGATAAGCTTTAAAAATAAACCCGTACCATATCAGATAGCCAGAGGACAGTGTTGGATGCTAATGCCTTAGTCACCCACAGGCTCTCTGTGGAAGTGCTGCTTATTATAATTTGAATAGAAGGAGACAGGATATACTATATGATAAGCTATAGAAACTTTAGCACCTTTCTCTGCTGCCAAAGGGCCTGAGGACAGATGCTGAGTGTTGAGCAGTGCTGCAGCATCTATTTTGATTCTTCTGTCTGCAGACCATGCTGACCATGCAATGGTGATGGTGGCTGGGAGGGGCACAGTGAGCAAGGTAAGGCCCACACTGCAGAAGGGTGAGCTAGTGTTTCTTCAAGCAAAATTTAGTGAGTCACATCCCTAACAGAAGGGGTGGGGATTACTAAAATATTTAGAAGTGAGATACAGGAGTAGGATTGGAAACAGGATGCAGGAGGGAGCATGAGTCATAAAAGTTGCTGTAGAATGTGGGCAGGAGCCATAGGAGGATTTAGGGCAGCCTGGAAATGTTAGAGGTTTGCTCCACAAACAGGAGAAATTTCCTTTCTTAATTTTGCCTTTTTCTCATATATGCCTATTACCACCTCCAGCCTATTTTCTCCTGTTTAGCTAGTTATTGCCTTCCAAAAATTTTCTTGGCACTACCCTTGTTTTCTGGTGTAATTAAGACTAAAATCCGATTTAAATACCTGAAAGGCAGTAATTGAAGGGGTGTTGGCAGTCTCCTAGCTTTTCTTTTACTTTGCATCCTCCTGTTAATTTGTACCCTAATTTTGAAATATTTTTAGCTTTGCTTCTTGTGAAAAGGAGGATTATATAATCACATGCTGTGTGCCTGAATATTTCTCTTTATTCTCTCTTGTGACTTATGTTGGCCAATGAATTCAGATTTGGTGAAGAGGTATTGCACCAGTACAGAGTCCAAGAAGGATAAGGTGTAAGGATGGTTAGGTAGAGTATAGGAACCGAAAATGGTCCATATCCTCCTCTCTGAAGGAGGAGTTGCATCCAAAAGAAAGCCAAAAATTAGCCACTAGTGATTTCTCATAAACAAGAGACTTTATAACCACCCACACCATGGGAAAAGTTTTGATCAAAGTTTGTATCCTAATGGACATGAAATAATCCAAGTGCAAGATACAAAGCCAAGAGAAACAAGGCTTTGTAAGTGATTGGTTGGGTTGTTTGGTTTTGTTTGATTTTTTCTCCCAAATAATATCCAATTCAATTTCTTAATTAATTTTCAATCTTTTTGGTTGGCATTTAATTGCATATGTAGAAGAGATAGAAGGTGTCTGTATCAGCCAAAAGGAAATAGGTTGTTACCATTTTGAGATGCTCTACCTGTCCATGGATATCTTTTCAGACCATCCAGGCAGCATCAAAATTAGTATCTTCTTTTTTTTTTTTTTTTTTTTTTTTGTAATTTTTACAGAAAACAGTTTCCAATTAGAAATGGAATGTAGTTGAAGAGCAGTGTGTCTTGCCAAGTCAGGATTTTCTTAAAGATGGTTCTTTCAGAAAAGTGCTGCAGCAGCATGCAAGCAAATTGGCTTTTTCCCTGGGGTGTGAGTGGTGTTTCCACTAGCTGTCAGCAGGAGCAGTTGATTTCCAATGCTGATATCCTGATTTATTTCCACAGGGTCATTAACTACCTGCGTATGAGGATAAAAGGAATAATGAGTCTTTGTCTGTTGCAAAAGAAAGACACTGCCAATTAGTTGATCCAAATACTGAGCCTGTAGTGGCCTCAAGGTCCCAGTCAGCTTGCAGCATTATCAGGGTTAATGTATTTGTTTGGAGAATAAAAGTTGGAGCAAGGACACAGAGGTTATTTATCAAAGTAGAACAGAACAGTATATAATCTTTCTTAGATGATGAATGCAACTTTCCCCACTTAATCTCAGAGTGAAATTATGAGCACACTTTGCCTGGACGAGTTGGCCCATTGGCTTCAACAGCTCTTACATGCATGGCTCCAGCTGCCACCTGAAAACTTGTATGAAGTTACTATGTACCAAGTTACTCTATTGTCGTGTTTCAGTATATACATATTTTCCTTCACTAACACCTAAATACGCTGCAAAGTTCTTGTGTGTGTTGTGCTTCTGCAAAATACCATCTGTGGAGGTTTTCTGGCTTGTCACCAAACTTGCAGGCACAGGCATGTGGCAACTTAGGCTAAGCATGAAAAAGAGGCAGGTAGGAGAAATTTCCCTCAAGGTAAGTCCCTTTTTGTCTACTTAACCAACCTGGAACAACTAAATATTCTCATCTGGCTGGTATTACCATGCTGATAAATAAACTGGACTGCTCGTTTTCGATGACAGTCTTGGTACTTCATGGTGCTGTGTACACACCTGCCTGTGTGCACACACACCCCCTGTGGATTCTCCCTGACTGATAAATGTTAGAGCTTCCAGTAGTTAATGATGGTGATGATGGCTGGAGAATGACACTTTCTTGTTGCATGTTAAAGCACGGAAGAATCTGTACTAAATGTGTAATAAAAGTGTTTAAAATACTGTGGTAAAAGCACAAAACTCTTAAAATGCACTTTTTACTTAATAAAATATTGTCATTGACATTTAACGTTTTCTTCAGCTTTTAAACAACGTATTTTTCATACACAAAATACCTACTTTCCTTTATGGTTTTCATTAATCCTCTCTCTTGCAGATACAGGATAAAAACAGGTTTTAATCTGGTGCATGGTTACAAAGACATAGATAGGTTTTAGATTTCAACTTTTTTATCTGTATTATTGTAAGAGAGTCTGAAAAGCAAATACCTAAATCCAAAAAGGAAATAAATTAAAAAACTTTAAAATAGCATTTCTGTGTTCATGAGAAACACGAATTTGCTGGTTTAGACAAATTAGGGTTTTCTTTAGAAATAGACTTTGTTCTCTCAAACATACTATGTATATAATTTATTGGATTATTTAGGCTGAATATTTGAGGTTGGGTCTCATATTTTCCTCTTGCTTTTTGCAGGCTCTGGGTAACCATGAGTTCGATGAAGGTGTGAGTGGATTATTGGATCCTCTTCTGAAAAATGCTAATTTTACAGTCCTAAGTGCAAATATTAAAGCGAAAACTCCATTAGCAGATGAAATGATGAAATATGTTCATCCTTTTAAAATAGTTTATTTTGACTCAGAACCAGTAGGAATTGTTGGCTACACTACAAAGGAAACTTCCTTTCTTTCACAGCCAGGTATGTTTTCCTTAGTAGCTAAGTTTATATCCTTTGTTACTATTTTGTTTCTTACCCACTTTTTTGAGTCCAGAGACGAATGTTTTCAGCTGAAAAGTGAGAAGTTTGTTGTTTTACTAGTATTTACTTGTATTACTCAACTTTGCCTGATTTTTAACCTTAAGAATGTTTTTTAACATTAAAAGCCGTTTTCAAATAGACCTGGATTATATCTAAGAATAAAAGAAGGTCACTGAGATTGCAAGAGAGCTGTGGGGCCTTTGGAGGTTTAATTGTTGTTTGGTTTTTTTAAGTTATATTGTATAATATTTTGCTGTTATTTACCCATTTAAACAAAAGTTAAAACATGAATACGGATTGTCTCTAGCATGAAATGTGACATTTCTCTGTGTGTTGAAATTTCGCTCATGGGATACCTCCATGCTCAAGCCCCAGTGAAAACAAGAAGATCTTCATTTGTGTTTTTGAAGCAAAAGTTGCCCAACATGCTTTTAGACTCTCAAAATATTTGCAGAAATTAGACTACAGAAGGAACACCCATTTGGCTTTTACCACAATTGCTTCATTCATGAGTAAAATTAGAATTGATGAGGAAAAAAGACTTTTCAGTTTCTGGCTATTTTTTCCAACATTTCAGGAGTTTTGGTTTGATGAGTGTTCTGAGGGTTTTTTGTTTATTTGGAGGAGGTTTGGGTTTTTTTGGGGGGTAGTGGATTTTTTTAGTAAAATGATCTACTAGAATAAGAAACACATTTAAATCAGCTGTAGGAGATATGAGTCACTATTCAAAGCTCAGCCTACTTCTGATAAAAACAGAATTTCTTCTCTGGGTTTTCCTGTAGGGATGCCTTAAGTACTAGTTTAAAGCATTTTCACACCAAAAAGAGACTTCATATTATTATTTCTCTTTCCTTTTCTTAATAATACAAAAATAGTGCATGGTTTTCCTGACAAAAGGAATATTCAATACTTTGAGGAAATATTAGAATATAGAACTGTTCCTTCTATGCTTTTTAATTCCAATGCTGTATGTTTAAACTGTCGAGAAGTGGATATCTGCGGTCTAAATAGAATTCTTTATCTCACTTCTATTTTGCAGTTTTGTGGTTTTGGATTCTTTACTTTTTTTCACCCTGATAAAAAAGAAAATTGATCTGTATTTTGTGTAGGCAATAGAATTTCACCTGTACTTGAGGACATGAGGGCAGATATCATCTGCCAGCATACTAAGTTTGAATAATAGACAGTTAATATTGTCCTTCATCAGAGATTAATAAAATCTGTTGCTGCCCTTCTTCCAAACAACTCTGTTGGTGTGGTGAGATTATCAAATTAACTTTCTTGCAAATAAATATACTAGATGAAAATCCAGACAGTGTTGAAGTGATTCTGTGAAGCATTTGAATACATTTCCCATAACGTTTAGACAGCATATCCGATGCCTTGGTGTGCCACAGCTAGAAAAGAAAGCAGTGTTAAAAGGGAAGGCTTGTTAGCTCCATAGATGGAGCTGAGGCATCCCTAAGCTAAGTATATCCCACTGTGTAACTGAGCAACAAGCAGAGCAAATTCTAACCACAATAGTTATGGTGATCAGAGTTTTTATAATTTTCTGCTTTGCCATATCAGTGTGAGGAGGAACATTTGGAAGCTTTGAAAAGGTGAATTCAGGATATGTTAATAAAACTCAGTGATTGTATAAATCACCTATGACCTAGCAATCCTTAAGACTGATAAAGTCATGGCAGAGGTGGGTCAATGGCTAAATAATTCTCAACCTAGTTCCTTCATTCAAATAATAAGAAAATTTTAAATTCAGCACCTTGCTTATCTCTGTGCACTTCTTCCAGATGATTCAGTTTTCTCAGCCTCTGTATACTTCAGCATACTCTTAGGACATTCTCAAGGCAAACAGGAAGCTTGAGAATGCTGAAACATGTAAATTCCTACTTTATGACTGTACATGGAAGCATTTTCTGAGTGTGATTTCTTCCATTCTTAGATCTCGATAACTTTCACACAAGTATGACATTATAACTTATACTTTTTGTAGTCTGCTAAAAACAATTATCAAAAGACTTAAACAATGTGAAGTCCTTAAATCTTAGTGTTTCTATTGGGAAGGAACAATTAATCTCTGCTGAAGGTACTGTTAATGTTACTGTTTGGAAACCATAGGAATGGGAAACACATTTATAGATAACAGCCAGCTGGCAGTTTTTCTGAAGTTCTCTCTCTTGCTATATACGACTATCTCAGCTGAATGCCCAGCCAACTTTTCCATGTCCTGCAAGAATTGTTCATAACTTGGCACATAGACAGAGTTGTCCATGTCTTTGCTTTGCACTGAAAATCCTAAGACCTTCTTTCTAGTATTGGATGACAGCAGCTCACTTGCTTTAATTCTGCAATGATGTTTGGTCCGCTGTCTTTTTGTATAAGGTTGAAACCCAAAACTTCTTACTCCGTAATCCTTTAAACAGCAAAATATTTACTAAACTTCTCAACTTGGCAGAATTTTCTAAAATGGAGTTTTAAATTCCGTTTATTCCATTTTATTCTGGTTATCTTGCATAAAGTTTTTAATATGCAGCCAGTTCTTTTCCTTTGTTCATTTGTAGCACACTTTGGATATTTTTTCTGAAACTACCTCACCTAAAAAGAGAAGAGGATGTCATATCAGTTTAACATCCTGAAAGAGAAATATTGACATGAGCAGTAATTAACTCTTAAATTTGTTATTTCAATTAAGATTTTTTTTGAAAAATGCACAGATGAGTGCTAAGCAGTGTATTGCCTTTTGCCTGGTTTCTTAGAGGACTGAGAACTGTGTCTCCTGCTGTATAACTTTTGAACCTGCTGGTCCGTTTAATCTCAGTTACATCAAGTGCTGAGATGATCAGAACACAAAGCTGCAGAAAATCCTATGGCTGGGTCACAGAGAGGGGGTGCAAGAAGCCCCTGTATCTCCAGACAGAATTCCCTTTTTGAGGGCAAGGTGGACAGCAGGCAATTGGCAGGCAGGTGGCGTGGCAGTGAGACAACCCACCACAGCACTGGTGTCTGCCTGTGTCCTGTCATAAATGTCTTGGGAGAGAGATGGGCTTACTGGCATCTGACAGATCTTGTTTTTCCCCTCGTTATGAAAGTAGATTGCGTTGTTTTAATATGTTTTCTCCACAATTGCCTGAAAGGAAGGTGTAGCAAGGTGGGGAACAGCCTCTTCTAAATAACAAGCAACAGGACAAGATGAATTGGCCTCAAGTTGCAGCAGGGGAGGTGTACATTGGATATTAGGCAAAAATTTCTGCTTGAACAGGGTTGTCAAGCATTGGAACAGGCTGTCCAGGGAAGTGGCCGTCACCATCCCTGGAGGTATTTAAAAGTCATGTAGATGCGGCACTTGGGGATACAGCTTAGTAGTGGACTTGGCAGTGCTGGATTAACAGTTAGACTACAAGATCCTAGAGGTTTTTCCCAATCTAAATGACTCTGGCTTGAAGATTAATAATAATATGTCTTCAGTGTATGGTTCATTTGCAGGCTGCAGTGGCATACAGAAGTAACAGAGCTGGTGGTGTTGGGGAGAGTTTAGTTACCATAGACCACCTGGTTACATGTCATGGGAGAAGTTAAACTGCAGGCAACTGCATGCTAGCACAGCTAGGCAGTGGGTCTCTCTTGGTCTTTGTTTAGAGACCTCAGCTCTCTTTGCAGAACTGGTCCTCACACCATGGGGCACCTGGTCATTGCAACTGGTCCATGGTGGTGAGATGAGCATGTGAAGAGCATACGCTCAGGGAGCATTTCTCAGACTTCCTTTTTTGCCAGTAGCTCTACATCAGGACCAGCATCTGTCAAATACAAAGATGTACAAAGAGGAGCTGAAGCCAGTGGCTTTCTTCAGCCTGGAGAAGGAAGGCTAAGAGGGAACCGAGTGCAGTCATCCACTGGCATCAGGGGGTTTGTAGAGAAGACAGGGACAGACTCTTCCCAGAGAGGAATAGAAAGGACAAGAAACAATGGGCTCAAGTAGTACAACAGGAAATTATCGTGGGATGTAAGGAAAAAATTTGTCATGGTAAGGGCAGCTAAGCCCTGAAACAGTGAAATTGTGGAATTTCAGCTTGCTTGGATGAGACCCTGAGCAGCATCATCTGTTTTTGAGTTCCTGCTTTGAGTGGGTTTTGGATCACATGGCCCCAGGAGGTCCCTTCCAACCTCAATTAACTTATGACTCTTTGATTCTAAGAAGAGGTCCACAGGAAGAAAATGTGGGGATGCACTGCACAATTCACTCTGCAATGTGCAGTACAGATATTCCCTCTGGCAGTAACAGAACTATTCAATGGGTGTGGTGGTGAACCAATTTATGTAACCCTCTTTTATCTCTTCCATTGTAGCAGCTTCCTCCTCATTTCCTGAGACATTTTGCAGTGGATTGTGAATTTGTTTCACTTCTCACTTTGTTATGAAATAGCGTAAATCTTTTGACCTTAAAGGCATATTTCAAATGGTTTGATCAAAAAACTCTGCAAGGAGAGGAATTAGGTATAGGAGGAATTGGTAGAAATGTTATTCAACTGTCTTTACCAGAAAGTTTAAGTTTATAGTTGGTTGAGTCTATTCCTAAACTAACTTAAAACCTCTTTAAAGAAATTAGTTTCTTATATAGGAAGTCCTTTTGTGCAACCTGAAACACTGTGCCCAGGATAAAAGCACCTGTTTGTTTAGTGCTCGTGTAACTGCTGGTCATGTTAGAATACTTTCAGCATGCACAGAAACCTTGCAGAAAGATTGTGAATTTCCTGACACTGTGGTCCAGAAAAGGTTTCTTCTTTCAAGACTTTTTCTTCTTTATGTTCTCATTTCAGTGTGGTATCTCCTGTATTGGTGTCACTGAGAGTGGTTCACAGAAGATGAGATAGTTTGTATAAAAAGGCAATTCAGAGTTTAGTGGCGGACTTCGAGGAAGGGGGGGAATAAGAAAAAGAACAAAATGAGCTTGGCATAAAAAGAAAGAGAGATTTAACTTGGAAAAAGATAGAAGATCACAAAGGAATGCAATTTGGAAAGAAAAAAGGCTTTATAATAGAATACACGTGTTTATGTGCAAACATTGACATATTTAGTTTCCTTTCCATAGTTAAATAATAAAAGCTATTCAATTTTTGATCCTATATTTGGTGTCACTAAATTTTTTATGGAGTTATAACTTACTTAGTTTAGGCAAGTACATACACCTTGGGGCAGGAATGTTGTGTTAGTCTAAGCACACAGGTGCTCCTGAACTGGAGAACATCAGATTAGGAGTGTGAACCAGCTAAGGACATTTGAAAGCCACTGACAATCCAAGTTCCATTAACTATACAAGCTATTATCCAATATCAACTACTTTTTTAAAAACTAGTAATTAAGGTATTTTATAAATAATTTTTTCTTTTTTTTTTTTCAAGGGGATGATATAATCTTTGAAGATGAAATTGAAGCATTGCAAGTGCAAGTGAATGAACTTACTTCTATGGGAGTGAACAAAATAATTGCACTAGGACATTCGGGTTTTACTGTGGACAAAAATATTGCCCAAAAAGTGAAAGGAGTGGATGTTGTGATTGGAGGACATACGAACACATTTCTCTATACAGGTATTTTACTTCTTACTAAAATGTTGCTTCTAAAGCAAAGCTGAAACTGTTTGTCTTTAAACTCCAAGAACTTTTGCCAATATAGTTTACTGCTGGCTGCCCTCAGCCAGATTCATAGCTCGTATGTATCCATAGCTTCCATGGAAGAAGCCAATTCAAAACAGTCTGTGCACAGGAAGCACCATAACTCACTGAAAGGTTCCTTAATGCTGTGGATGTTCAAAGTGACCTGTTCAAAGTGACCTATACAAAGTGGGACAGAGAAGAAAAGGTAGTAATACTGATAAATTACCGCTAAACATACTGTACCTGTTTCAAGCTAATACCTATAACGAACTAAATAAGATGTCTACTTTTAAACTTTTATATGGCTTAACCTGAAAAATTATTCATGAAAGACTTCAGGAACGATACCAATATCACTTTTGTCTAGAACCTGATTCTATATTTTTAAGTCTCCATTAACCCTGCCGTTAAAACACTTTTCCCGAGTTTCCTCTCTTTGTTTCAGTCCATCTTATAATCTCTGACTTCATTCTTCTTTTCTCTAGAGGTAGATGTCATAAACATTGCTGATGTGATTTCTCCTGCAGCATTGCTACTTTAGAGGAAACGTGACATCAGCAGCTTCCCCAGCACTGCTGCCTTCCCCATGCCAGTGTGTAAGGACACAAGCAAAAGAAAGGCTGTCTTTTTTTTTGTTTTGTTTCAGTTCTTTAAGTTCATTAAATTTAGCAGAAATATCAATAATTTGTTGAGATTATAATGGGAACTTTCTGTAATTTTCAGAAAAATTTCCCAGAGGACAGCACCATGTTAAAAGGTTTGCACTGTCCATCATGCTTTCCTTTCCCTATTCATCTTCTCGCTCTTTCTCATGATTTTTTTGTCTTATCTGGGCTCTCACCTTTTGTTATTGCACCTGTTAAAATGAAACAATTGCATGCCACAGTTATACATTAGGCAGATCAGAATGTCTCTTGAATTTGACCTCAGGGAATAACATTGATGACTAAGTGGGAGGCACAAAGCATTTACACACCTACCTACGAGTAAGAGGTCACAAACACTTTGCATGAGAGCAGAGAAGTGGCCAAACTGGAAAAAACAAGAGGACAGATCATCCTAAGATCTTGTCTCTAAGAGTGACCAAGGGGGAAGGGTGAGAGGACTGGACAAGCCTGTGGAGACACTCAGATCTGCCCTTGCTTCCCACCAGCTTGTATCTCAGGGACTTCCTAAGGCGGAAGTGGTGTCTTGATATTTACTAACTCCAATGAAACTTCTTTCCTGAACTTGCCTCATCTCCTCTTTCACAATAACCTGTAGCAGGGCATTCCACCACTGACCTGCTCATTCTGCAGAGACCTTGGTTTTACCTGTGTGCAGTCTGCAGTTTTATTGAATTGTTTTTGAGATGGGAAAACCAAGGAAACATGTCATATTCGAAGTGTGCATTCATTGTGAATTTACACAGTGGAATCCAGACTCTTTTGCATGGTCTTGTAGGTCAATGCCTGTAGAGAATTTGTGTCTCATAATGGTAGCCATGGTAGTCAAAATACCTTAGGGGGTGTGGTCCAAAGAGATGCCACTTGTTACAATTTGGAATTTGGAAGTGCTGCAGTTGAGTTCATATCCTATCTGTAGGGGTTCATGCACATCTCTTTTCATCCCGGAGAATACCCTGCTGTCAGACTAGACCAGGTCAAGCTGTTCCATTCCTCCCCATTTGAAGCTGTCCAAGATTCACAAGGCCAGAGAGATCACACAGCATGAGACTGAAGCCTTCAGCTTAAAGAGCTCAGCTGGGAATGAGTTCTGGTCCCTCTTCCAAGGGCTCTATTTTTTTTATAAAAAAAGACTGTCTTTTTTTTATTAAAACTGGCAAGGTGAGAGAATTGAAAAGGTAATATCTGGGGGAGGTAGACCAAAAACACATATCTATTTAGTCAAAATATGATTTTTGACTTAATGTGGTCTGAGCATATAGGTTTTATTCCAAGTGCTGTGAAGCACATGCTGATCCATTCAGGAATATCATGAGTGCATTTGTGAACCATTCCCTGCTGAGTCAAAGCCATCAGCCAACATTCACAGCAAAATAGCTGCATCTGTGAAGGTGATTTCACTGCAGAGTAAAACATCTCTTTCAAAGTGTCTCTGTGTATATCTCTATGTGTATAGTAAGCTTGTAAGCTCTCATTTAAATCAAGAGGTGTAATCAATAACTGGCAGTGGAATCTGGGAGAATGCTTCAGCTCAGTGTAAGTGGAGATAAAATATTTGGTCAGCCGAATCTCTGTCATGGAGGTTTAGAGACATATTGCCCCTGCTGACATCTCCATAGAGATATCTTAATGTCAGGGCTTAATGTTGGACTGGTTCAACCTGTCTGTAAGACATTTGCCAAATGCCAGTTTATCCACAGGTTATATGGCAAATATTGTCTTGATTTGTTCAGGTGTGCCAGCATTGGGTTTTTAGACCTCAGAAAGCAAGAAATGAGTAAGGCTCTAGGCAAGCACTTAACCATGCACAGCTGATGTCAACTAAAATGATGGCCAGAAAGAGTAACTTTCTCTTTTTAATGCTCTGATTTTTAGATGGCTACAGAACTGCAAGAAGTCCAGACTGATTCCTTTTTCAGTCCTAAAAATCCCAAAGCCACTTTTGTGTGTATAAAGCCTTCAGAGTTCTCATTAGCTACAAGTTTTCTTTAATTCTTTCCAAAATAAATAAATAATTAAGAGGTTCCACCACTCTGTCATCCAGGCTGAAAGTAGAAAAACTAGTTCTGTGATAAGTTTGGTTCAACTTGCAGTTTATTACAGACATTCTCCCTGGAGAATAGGAGGGATTAGAGAGAAATATGAATCATATTGGAGTTCTAGAAGAAACATTTGTCATGCTTCTTGTCCTAGGATTTCATATTACGTAAACAACTGTAAATGGAAAGAAACAAGTCCTGTGAGCAGTGGAAGGAAAGAGCCTTCTTTTCTCTGGATCCACGTTCTCTGGACCTGCTTCCTCATGCTGCTGCCCCACTGTCATCCCAGCTCTCCCCAATACATGGATGGGAATGCTACCAGCTTTGGGACAGGAGCAAGCAGCAGGCTTTTGGGGGACTCTGTAGTGGGGCCTGCCATGCTGCACATGATGCCTTGGAGCTTCCTATCCTTGGTCTTTGCTGGCAGTGGGGTAGAAATACTGACAGAAATAATAGCATGGAGAGATACTACTCAGATAATATGTCAAGGAGACAGGGAGAAGGCAGGTTCCCTTGAGAAAAGAGCTGTTCTGTGTAGTTCTAGTTTTCTTTGCTGCTTTCCCCCACTGTGTGGTTTCTAAATCCTGTGGTAGCCTATGCTAATTAAGCTGAGATACCTCTTTTCTGTGCCAGTGCCTTGCTTAAATCTATCTGATTCCAAGTCCTATATCTGATCACCTTTCAGACTGCAGCTTGATCACAGAACTCTAATGATAATTAAGTTTGGTTTTGTGGAGGATTTGCAACCTCTTTGAAATTTTGTAGGCATTTGGTCTAGTGAAAAAAAAATTCAGTTGGCTGTGTGCACAAATTCATGGAACTACTTGTAGGCATTCTGACTGCATATTAACCATAAAAATAGTTTAGACTTTTTTGTTTTAAGTCCAATGTGTGTTTGGCTGAGATTCTCATTTTCTATCTGATGCAGAATAAAGCAGTGTGAGGGCTCAATGATCTTTTCACACAGAGGCCGATATGTTTGCATTACTAAGACTTTTAGATTGCAGTAATTGGAATGAAAAGTTCCTTTGTTGCTATTGTGGCATGATGTCATGGAGGACTGTGCTGTAACACTTAACTTAAAAACACTGTGGCAGTTATTCGTGTTCATGTCCTGAAAACCAAATTCTCTCTTACGAAATAACTGAACAATCAAATGTGTGTTTGTTGTCCAATGCATTCATTATCATTTCTGCCTAATATTCTATTTGATTTTTTTAGGGCTGAGAAACATTTGAAATGTCATTCTAATAATTGCTTGAAGGTCACATAAGCTGAAGACCCACTTTCCATGCTTGTTCTGTGCAGGCACCCCACCCTCTACTGAACTGCCAGCTGGCCCTTATCCATTCATGGTTGACTCAGATGATGGGAGGAAGGTGCCAGTTGTACAAGCTTACGCTTATGGAAAATATCTTGGTTACTTAAATGTTACATTTGACAAGAAAGGAAATGTAGTTGAAGCAGTTGGGAACCCCATTTTGCTGGACAACAGTATCCCTGAAGGTATGTGGACTAGGCATTTGAATTTGCCTGTAGCACTCTGCTGCAATTCAAGTCTTGTTAAGTGCAATGTCAAAGAAGAATTCAGCTTTCTTCCTGAGCTTGCTGTTCTCCTCTGTGTAGGGTTCAGGCTGTGTTACAGGTGAATATGCACATATTCAATGTATGTTTTTATCTTTTTAAAATCAGTAAAAGTCCTTTGGTAGGATTTCAGGTGATGCACTACCTTACCATTTTGTAGAACTCATTTTAGCTACTCCTACAATTATGATTTAAAAGATTATGAGGACTAATTTACACTGTTTTGCCAGAGGCTGGGTTCTTCAAAACAGAGTTTAGTGCAATATAGGAAAGTGGAAATATTCAAAAAAACCTTCCATGACTTCTTGTTTTCAGTGCTAAGTGTGTTCAATGTTTTAGCTCTGAAACATTCACGGAACTGAGAGGAGGAAGACTCTCTTTCTGTTTGTAACTCCATCCAAGCTTTGCTACCTGTTTTGGGGGGTTTTTTTGTCAGCTCTGTATTCACATGTGACTGATTCTCTAGTCTTTGTTTCTTCTCCAGTGTTTGCTGTATGAAGTTCTGAGCTTTTATAAGCCCTTCTAGGTTCTGAGTATCTGTAAAATAAATCCTTTAAAACGTATTTATTCTATTAATACTATTTATTCTATCAAAAACTATTAAAACTATTAAAAACTATAACTAGTAGATTTACTCTGTTATTTTCAGTGATATATTAATGATAAGGTGATGTAAAGAAAATTTACATGCTCTCTCTGATGTCAGTACAAGTAAAAATTCAGATATATTGGTGCTCTCATTTTATGAATTTTGCTCTTGCTGACAAGGGTGAGCAAATTGATTAAAACTAATAGTTCATATAAAGTAGTTGTGACATCTGTCTGCATATACAAGTATCCTTTTTTGTCAAATAATTAAATGTTCACCTGACAGACAGATGTGCATAGAGAATTAATTTCTAAAATGTTTATTCCTTGACATTGATATTGGAGCTAGTTTTCCTTTTAACACAATTTTAAAGGGAGGAAATTACAAATAGGAAAAAAAGCACCAACTTTGTCAAATAAATACCAATCTCACTTGTATATTAAAAATTCTCTCACCTTTCAAGGTAGATACTAGAAACCTCATCAGTCAGAGGTTAGAACAGGACTGGGCAAAAGTATTTTGAAGTGTTACAGAGGAGATAACCTTGCCCTGGCACAGGACTAGTTTTTTAACATCTCCCTTTACAAGCTTTTTTTGAAGTGAATATAGATGTTATTTTCTTGAGAAGTCTTTAGCGATAGTGTAACATTTTAGAGTCATGAACGGGGTTTGGGTTTTTTCCTAAGGTTTGTATTCACTGAAGTGTCACTAATATGAGATATGTGTGATGCTTATTTTACACTTTTATATTGTTTTATAGATGAGCACATTAAAGAAGAAGTGGAAAAATGGAGAGAAAATCTGGGGAATTATTCTAAAGAGATTGGAAAAACGAGTGTTTACCTGAATGGTACAAGCCAAGCATGTCGTTTCCAAGAATGTAACATGGGAAATTTGCTTTGTGATGCTGTGGTAAGATGTTTCCACTGCAGGTGGCAATTACATCTAAGAGTTAATTAATCCAGAGCTATCAGATTAAATACATCCAGCCTCCAAACTATCAGCATGTGGGCTCTGTGCTGCTTTTCAGTAGTGACATCTAACATGTAGCATGTCCCTAGAAAAGACCTGGCAGAAGCGAGGCTCTAATGAGTCTTGCTGTATGGAGTAAGGAGCAGTTTATTCTTTGTGTATAGCCTCATATGGAGAACAGCTTGTTCACAGCTGGCTCTGAGGCTGCAGTTTTAAGAGACGTGGCATTCTGATCTAAGAGCTCATTCCTAGGCAGGGAGAGCTCAGCTCCTCTGTCCCACTCTGGGCCCCTTCTCATAGCACTTACCTTCTGCCCTCTCATTACTCACTGACCTCTGCTCTTACTTTAATGCACAAGTACAGAAAAAAATCGGAGTAGTTTTCTCCCAAGTTGCTGATGTGGATTGTCTCCCCAAAGAGCCCAAAAGGTGCCAGCTGAAGCAAAGTGGTGGGAAAGGCCATACACACAGCCAGGCACAGAACATCCCAGCTCAGGAGGAGCCTCAGGCCCCTGTGGCATCCTGACAGGTACCACTGGACTTCAACAGTCCCAGAACACCAGAAAGTCTCTATGAGAAGTCACTTCCAGTTTTTAAACTACCTGGTTTTGCTTGTTTTACAGTCCAGCAGCAGCACCATTTCATTTGGGTTCCAGGGAAAGACATTCACTAATGGGACTGTTTCCAGAAAATGAGCTCTGCCATAAATGTCCCGCAGTATTACCACAAAGTCAAGGGCCAATTAATAATCATGAGTTTTCACTTAGGTATTGTCATGGGTTTGGCCAGGTGGGCTAAACCCATGACAGGTATGTCCCTAAAGCTATTTCTCCAGTCCTAGTGATTGCTTTTATTGTAATCCTTCAAATAGTTCTTAGTTCATGGACTAATTTCCAAATCAGAATAATATTTGGGAATTCTGAGTACAGTTCTACTGAAATTGCAGCACCTTGCTTTTTCTTTCTGCTTGACTTTTTTAATGATTTTATTTGAAAAAATGTGAACAAATTTTTTGGCACCTTTCAAGCTTAAAGAAAGCAACTCTATAATCTTTCAGAAGTATGTAGATTTTCTTCTCATATATTTTGTCTCAGGGGGATCAAATTCTATTTTAATTAAATCTATGTCTTTAGACAACACCTGCAGTCATCAGTAACTACATTGATGTCTCTTCATGTTCTTTGCCATACCAGTTCAACACTTGCATTCTTGTCTACTGACATTTTTCAGGGGTATGAAGGCAAAAAACAGACCTGCCTGTTCCACGAGCTCTATTATTTAGAGTTGTCCTGAGAAACTGAGAGGAGAGTTGTAGAAGACTGAATGAATGTTTGTGCTAAATCAAAACAAGAGAGCTGTTTAGTTCAAGGATGCATCTCCAACAGTAGCCCAAAAATCTCAGAATAAAAGGTTGACAGGCCCAGATGGCATTTTACAAAGGACTTTAAAGGAACTCAAATGTGAATTGGATTGGTTGTGAAATTGGTAAAAGCATTGTGTGAGCTCTTCTTTTAAATTGCCTCTGCTCAGGCCTGGGGAGTTGCAATGCATTCTTTGATTATGAGTTACAAACGTTAGCAGGGATGGATCTGGCCTCAGGCAGCATCTTTGATTACTAAGCTGAAGGCACAAAGCATTTATATATCTGCAAGTTAGAGATCACAAACATTCCACATAGGGGTGCAGCAAGGAAGTGACCCACCTGGAACAGGTGACAGGATCATCCATCCCAGTGTTTTGCCTCCAAGAGTGACCAAGTGAGGACAGTGGGAGAAGAGCATAGTCTTGGAAAAGCCTGGGGACCTGGTGTACTCAGATCTGCCTGTGCCTCCCACCAGTTTGCAGCTCACAGATTCCCCAAGCCAGAAGTGCTCTCTTGATATTTACTAACTCAGCTGGAACTTCTCTTCTGCCACATCTCCCTTTGCCTTCCTTCAGCCTTCCCAACAGCTGGTGGCAGGGCATTCCACCACTGACCTGCACATCCTGCAGAGACCTTGGTCTTGGTGTGTAGCCTACAGCTGCCCACTGGCTGTATAACTGCTGTAGGTCAAGTGGTCCCTGCTTTAGAACACCTGGCTCATGACTTTATAGGCTTCTCAAATATTTCCTTCTGTTGTCTCTTTACAGGGTCAGACAGTACAAACCTACATCATCATTCTATGTTTAGAAATTTTCCTGTATAGTTGACCCTCCTCATCATCCTCTCTGAATCTTTCTTGTTTTTTTGTCATTTTTGAAACAAGAAAAGAGATTCGTATCCAGCCTCCACATACCTTCTTCATTTTATAAGCTTCTGTCCTGTGGTTCTTGTGCTTCTCTCTCAGTGAGACTGAAGACTCATGACCATAGTCGTTCCTGTACAGAAACCCGTCCATCGCCTGCACTATCCTAGTTTATTTTCTCACCTTTTTCCTGTTCTATTCAGTTATTTCTGAGAATTAACAGTGTAGGCTTATTATCTTATGCAACTGAGCAAATACTTAGGATGTCACAAGCAAATATTATTCTGTTCTGGCATTTTGCCAGAGTCTTACTACTGTTGGAGACACACTGCTGACCAAAAAATCACTTTTCCTTTGTTCACCTGGCCTGCCCTGGCCATGGCATAGACACATAGAATAGGGGAGAGTTATAAAAAGCAAAATACTTACTTGAGTTTTTTAATAACTAAGTATTTTCCAATGGTGCTGAAGGTAATGTCAAAGATATAAAACCTTTTTGTCTCTTTTTAGTCTCAGATTGTATTTGGTGTAAATTTCCAGAGCCTAGAATAAGTGAAGATAAAATCAGTTTAAACATTTTCCTTTGGTAGCTTTATGAAAATGTCGGGCGTCCGGATAAAAAATCATGGAACCACGTTTCAATGTGCATCCTGAATGGAGGTGGGATACGGTCACCCATTGATGAACAGAGTACTAATGGTATGTGAAATTATAAGATGAATGGCAACTTTATCAAGAAGGAGAAATCAAGTTATGCCAGCCTGAATACAGTTTTAGGCATGGGCTTGTTTTGGTGGGATATGCAGGGTGTTTGAAAGCGATTTCAAACTTTCTCAAATGGTTATACATAATTAAAGCACAACTGCACTTAGGCTGACATTAATAGAAGTCTCTAGCATTGTTTGTACACAATGCTTTTTATAATTTCCCTCTCTCTTTGCTGCCTTGGAACAAAGAAAGACCTCCTACTGTATAGGGTCATCCAGTATGGGCGCTGGGAGCCTTCTGTAGTCTGCTGTAGAGTAAGTAAATCCTGCGTTTTTCTGAATGCTAAGATTTTAACACTCTTTATTTTCCTGATACTACATAAATGAAACTTGAAAACAAACAGCTTTTTCAGTTTAGCTAAATCTTTCTGTAGTAAATGAGTAAATCTCAGTCAACTTGAAAAATTGCCTGATCTGGTACAAATAGCAGTGTTTCTTCATCTCTTTTAGTAGCATTGCTTGAGTAGCAATACATGCAATTACACCAAACTCTGGTTTACTGGTCTTGGTACTCGCTGAGTGATAAAAGATGCAGGTTCTTTGATTGGGACAATATATTTGATTCTCACCTCTACCACCCCTCATTTTCTTAAATTGTATTTGCCACATTCCTTGTCAAAACCTTACTGTTAAACAATCCTAAAATAGTTCTGAAAACAAACAAACAAAAAAGCAAGAAGTAAATAAAATCCCCTTCCTCCAGGTAGCATTACCATGGAAGATTTGCTGTCTGTTCTGCCATTTGGAGGTCGTTTTGATATGGTAAGGGTAAAGGGTTCCACTCTGAAAGAAGCTTTTGAGCACAGTGTGCGTAGATATGGAAGAGGAAGTGGAGAGCTGCTGCAAGTTGGAGGTATGTTTTCTTTTTTCCTCTTCTCAGTTTTCCAAGCCAGCTATCTCTCCTGTTGGCCTTGTTTATTACACCTGGGAGCCTCTTTTAAGAATGGAAGCCAAGCCGTCCATGTATCTTAGCTCTGTGTCTCGCACATGCCAGCCAGCTATCCCTGTTTATCTCATGTACATTTAATTGAGCCACTGCAGCACACAGGCCACTGCTGTTTGCTTCAGCAGAGACAGCATTCCCAATCTGGTTCTCAAACCCATAATGACATCAGTATAACACTTCAGTTAACTAAAGGAAAATATAATTTAGTGTAGCTGTAACACAGAAATAGCTACAACAAACTCCAATTTTCAGTTCTTCACTGGCAGCCTACCTGAAACCCCAGACTGGATGGCAGTGCCAGTTATTGCCAAATTTCAGTTTATCAAAATAATTTTGTGCAATTCTCTAATAGTGGCTGACAGTTTTAGAGTTTGTCCAAGTGGGTATGGAATTGCTCTAGTGGATTTCTAAATCTTTTATGAACGAACAGTTAATATTAAAACCCTACAAAGTTCTTGAATTGCAGCTTTATATGTTTATCCAGATGGGTACCAGGTTACAGTCATGTTTATTCCTGGTCTCTCTGTCATGCTGTGTAGATTTTGGGGTTTTTTTAGCAGAAAAGCTAAACTTCAAAAGCAGGGGCTGATGCATTCCCCCTTTCCATACTTATCCTCCCACACAGCCCAATGATGGGGGGCACTATCCCCACGGTGTGATTTAGAACCCTCATTTGCCACAGACAAAACTCATGTCTTGCATTTTCACCAGTAAGTTACCATGTTCTTAGGTACCACTAAAGTAAAGCAGGAGCAAGCTTTGCTTGCTGCCTCCTTACAGAAGAAGACAACTAGTAGCTTTGGAATGGGTTCAGGACAGAAGATCCAGAGCAGGAAGAGTGCCAGGGTTGGAAGATCCTCTGTGCTTTGGATGACCTTTAGTGGCTTCCTGATCTGTGTTTCTTGGCAATGCTGTTCTGGGGGCCTGGCTCTCCCCAGGCTTTGATCAAGGAAGGCTCACAACTAGAAATGTTGCTTCTCTTACAGTGAGTGGAAACTGCAAAGTAGAGCCCTGGCCTGGCTTTCTTTTTTTCAGGACAGTACCTATTAACCATAGCAGCCACCAAGTCTGGGTGACTGGCTGGCTTTAAAAAAAGTAATTTCATCCAACAAGACAGGGGAATGAGAAAACATGTGACTACAGAAATAAGGAAAGGTATTTTTATCTTGGAGTATCCTAATCCCATGACTAGTAATTTCCTTCTGTGGAGTAGTGATGAGAACAATCAGATAAGTGGGACAGTGCTTCAGCAATTCTTATGCTTTTGAATTTTCTTGCATAAAAGTTGTATGCAAAGAAAATAGGGCATTAACTGGTGTGATTCAGAGCAATACAACCTTGCAGCCACAGAAAGTAATGCAAAGAATCAGCTAAAGATGAGGGAGGGTGCTGTTTCTAGCCCTATATGTTCAATAGGCACTGCACAAAGTGACATTCCAACATGTATTTTTGTAGGCATCCATGTGGTGTATGATCTTTCCAGACCTCCAGGAAGCAGAGTTGTTAGCTTAGAAGGGCTTTGCACAGCCTGCCGTGTCCCAGCCTATGTCCCACTTCAGATGGATGAAATATACAATGTGACTCTTCCATCCTATATGTTATTTGGAGGAGATGGCTATAGTATGCTGAAAGACAAAAATCTGGGATACAGCAAAGGTAAGTGAGATACAGTAAAGATCCGTACGGGCACTAATAGAGAAGCAGACAATTCCCAAAAGTTAAAAGATCTTTCTATAGTACAAGTCTCAGACGTTTTGCCTTTACTGGATAGATTACATTTATTTCTAATCTAAGAGCTCTGGATTGCTAGTTTTGGTTGTAGCCAGGAACTTTAACTTTTTCAGTTAGATCACAGAAGTTTCAAAGAGAAACTGAGCCTTACCAACAGTGCTCAGAGAGCAGTTCTAAGATCATGATAAACTAAAAAAGCAGCAAAAACTGCACCACGGACACTGCATCTTACATGTACTGCCTTGCACTTGTACTCATTACTGAACAGTGAATCAAAAAGAAAGGAGCTGTTTTCTTTAGACCTTGAATTTCCACTGCACAGAAGTATTTGGAAAGACAAAATGATCACCTCTACTTCTAAAGGACATGCAGCTCAGGTGAGCAACACAGGGCAAGGGGAAAGCTGCTCAACGGGAATAAGTCTGCCCATCCAAGAACAGTGGAATTCTTGGGACTCCTGCAGGCAGCTATGGGCAGCATCCCACAGACACCACACCAGAGGAGTAGAAAGGAAGTGTTTTGTAAAGCTGGATTAAGGTCCTCTAAAATTGCATGTGAAGTGTTAGAAATTCAGCATTTGTACAATTGACATGTCCATCTTCTAGGAGGAAGAGAAATTAAAAAGAATTTTGAGATTAAAAGAAGGTAGTACTGTATTTAAGAAAAAAAAAAAAAAAAAGAAGAGTATGTTCTAGGATCACATTTGCATTTTGCCAAACTTTAATTTCCTGTGTTCTGCTTCTGGATGATAAAAGCATGCATTTACCCTTCCCAATCCCCCCCCAAAAATCATTCTTTTGGACCTTTGCTACAGTTTTTTTATTTCTACAGGTGTTTCAATTTAAAATTGATTCTCACAGGTAGGACTGATGTTTTAAATCAAGTTCAGCGTACAGCTTGTAAATTTGGAGAGGCTGTAATTTTCAGTAAATATCTGTGTATGCAGAAATAAACATACATAGAGAGAAATCATCAGGAATAACAAAAAGAACAACTTGTAAGGTTCTGGTGCAAAGGGGTAAAAGTGTAATTATTGTTAAGATGGAGAATTACACTTTAGGACTGTAACAGCTTGGATCAGAAGGGGTTTGTGACATGGTTAGCAGCAGTGACTGAAAAGAGTCTTAGACTGCAGAAAAGTCCACACAATACTTCATGTGCACACAGCAGCACGGAGACTAGAAATTCCTCCTAAAAAGAGTAGTTAAATTTGAGCAGGTGTAAGTGATAGCTTTGCCAGGTCTACAGCCCTACACCCTATACCTAAAACTGACTGGAAATTACCATTGTAACAGATACAAAACAAAACAAGACAGACAATGTAAAGAGATTTTTTTTTTCTTAATAAAAGTTGCTACCAAAAATTGTGGCTACAAACCATCACAGATGATTTTCTGTGCATGAGAAACAACTCTCCACACGCCTACACTGTCTCAATGTGTACTCATTAAGCATGGCAAGCCATAGAAAACAGTTTAAGACTTGAGCTAAAGCTGCAATTTTAGACAGGTTCCTAAAGAACTCTCAAGAGCTTGGCTGCTGCAGAGAATACCTTTTATTTGTTTGTTTAGGTGATCCTGATATTGAAGTTGTTTCCCGCTACCTACAGAGAATGAAGAGAGTTTACCCAGCAGTTGACGGTCGAATAAGGTTTTCTTCTGGAAGTCTTAACAAAGCAAGTCTTACCCTGATCTCTGCATTGTTCACTGTAACATTCTTGCACACTTGATTTTTGCTCTGTTTTTGTTTGGAGGAAGACAGGAGAGGATGCTGATGAAGGGAAAAGAGAACTGTTCTCTTTTCTCTTTTCTTACACCTAACAATGAATGAGCAGTTAGGTTGCTGCATGTCAGCAGTAAGCAGCTCAATCCACTCTTTCATCTAGTGGTGCATTAGAGCACTCTGTGCAGAGTGAGGGGGCGGCATTCATGACTTGTCTTGGTCTGAATCAGCAAGTACCCACACTTTGGCTTGAAGATTCAAGAAGGGAAGTGCCAGTCAATACTTACTGCTCAATCATAAAGCAACAACAGACCAAAACGGGATATTTTTAATTTGTCAAATTCTTTTAACTGCCTTAGTGAGTTAAGAACCTGAGTCCAGTAAGGTAAACAAGCTTCTAGAAATTGATTTATTACAGATGTATATTCCTTTCTTTCATCTCCAATCAGGGTTAAAGTATTCAATCTTTCTACTTTGCTTTCAGCCATATTTATCATACCTACACCCATATCTGAAAGAGAGCTGGATTAAACTCAGTGCCATTAAAATCATGAGGTCCATTTATAATGCAATTTTAAAAAGTTTTTTTGTTTTACTTTTGAAGATACAGCATCTCATTTATGTTTTCCATTAATAAAGGATACAGTGAAAGCTTGATTTTGATCCATTTTAACAAACTGAGTATTCTTCATTCTTGTATGACCAGTTTGGGGACTGTGACTAGAATTGACTGTGACTCAATTTTATACCTTTTTCAAAGAACAAAGCATAGAACTGCTGCCTGTTACTCTGTATAAGCAACATTCAGAGATAATGTCAGACACAGGCATTGACTCCTGCAGCACCATGACATCCTTTGGAAATAGCCAGGTAATGGGCCTTTCTACAGCATAACCTGGCTTTACAATAACTCTGATTATACCTTAAAAGTCCAGCTCCCCTATGGGAAAGCTGTGTTTAAAAAATACAGTTGTAAATACGGGCTAACAAGTATGAAATCAGAAATCAGATGAAATGCTAAGTGTACATTTCTGATGCTTTATCGAGAAGTGATTGCAAACAACCATTATTTTTCAAAGTTCATTCACTCTGGGAGTTTTGACATCAACGTGTTTCCATGTTGTTCATCGCTGTTTTAAACTGATTATCAGTGTTTTGAATAAACGTGCTTTGTTTTTCTAGAAAGCTCATTACACTCTTTTTCAACACTGAAGCAACTTAAATTCACTGCACCTGCAGATTTCAAGGAGAAGGTGCACTAAGACAAACAGTATGTCTGAATTTCAAGACCTCATTTGATTCCACATACATTCAAAGGTTGTGCATGAAAAGCTCTGGACCACACAGCTGCAATAGGTAAGTGGTGGTAGAACAGGGAGACAAACTAGTTATACCCTGACACTGATGGTTTACCAATACCAGTCTTTCCCAAATCAACATAAAACCAGTAACAGAGAGGGCCCTTAAAGACCAAGCTGTACCTGCACAACATTGTTTAGAGTTGTAACAACTCCTTTGGCATAGCCAGAAAGAAGAAAAGTAACCCTTACCTTCCTTTGACAAACATAAGGAAAAGGTTTGCAATAGTAATACAGACAGGTAACACGAATTGTATTGACAAAGAACACTAAAACTGCATTTGATTGGTTGGTTTGCAGCAAAGGAGAAAATGGGTATTTGAAAATAAAAACTAAGGAATGCCTATTTAAGTATCTCAGTATTGTTTGGTGAGTAAACCTTGTTAAAAATCCACACATGTAAAGCCATTTCAAAGTCTCTTTTATAAAGGCTGGGCCAATAAATTAAGATTCACAGGAAAAGTCTTCCATACAACTTTATAGGAATATATTTTTTTACATGTTCTGCTCTGAGCAGACTTGCATCCTCTTTTCTGAGCCTGTAAAGAGGATGTCAGAAAAAAACCCCCAACAATTCCAGGTAAGAAACCCCAGAAAAATAAAGGCTAAGGTAAAAGTCAAAACCACTTTTCACACCCATTATTATTTTAAGGTCTGATGGTCAGGTATTAAACAGACTAAATTCCACATTATTTTCCATGCTCACAGACAGCATGAAAGCCAAAGATAGTTCTGAGCTTATTTGTATGCAATAGATTCAATCATGTTATTTTGTTTTTAAAAAAAATAGTAGAATTTGTTAAAGACAGTTGAAAATAAATTAATGGGGGCATTCTACGACTTCTTTCGAACAATTTTTCTACATATCCTTTAAGACATACAGTAATTGCTTTTTTAAAGTTGGCTGATCTCCCAACTGTTTTATTTGATGTCATCCTGTAATTTCAAATATGGAGAGATTTGGGGGAAATTAATTTGACTTATAACAGCTAAAACAAATTTTAAATAAAAAGTACAGATATTTTATTAACTTGCAATTGGTATTAAATTTTAATGTCTTTATTGAATAAAGATATTTTTTAGAACTTAGATTTTATGTTATTTACAGCAAAATATACAAGGCAAGGTTAAAATGTCACATATCCATTACAAAAGTGCACATCAGATGCTACTGGTTGTCCAGGAAGGTCTCTTCACTCACATCCAACTTGACACAGAGCTTGATTCCTTTGGACCCTGTTAAGAGTAAGGGAGAAAAAAAATTACTTTTAAGTTCAAAAATGTATATTTACATAGAAAAGAATAAACAGAGCTGCAATTGTTAATGGTATGAAAACATCCACTTGAAACCAGAGTTAGGAGAAAGGAAGGCTACTGGGTTTTAATACTATTTCTCAAAACAAGCATTTTCTTCTCTCTCTGGAAGTTCTCACTTCCCCTATTCCTAACTGCTAAATACAATTTTCTTAACAGAGCAATTTTCTGCTCTGGAAATGGTAGTGGAGCAATGTTTTTTTAACTGGGTTTCTTTCCTTCCTCTACTAGGAATGCTTCTCTCAGCTATCCCTTTTCCTTGTATCCTGACTGACAGACTTCCAAGGGACTCGCTGTTCCTTGTATCACAGGAGTTTTTGACCTCTTATCCTTAGAGCTTGCTCACTTATGCATGTTGCCATGAAACACATCAAGTGATCCAAAATGTATCTGCATTGGTAGGTGTACCAGGAAATACTTTCGAGATATCAATCTCAGGAGTGGGAAGCAGACTGACATCCTTGCTAATGAAAATTTCTCCCATCGCTGTTTTTTCTGCCAAAGGAGCAAGGCTTGAAAAAACACTTTCAGGATGCTCAGTTTTCCCTTTAAATGATGACTGACCTGAAGTATTTTTCTGTTCTTCACTGTAATTACAAATCCATTTTGGTATGAAGCAACTCAAAATGAACTAGTCTCTACTGAATAGAGAGAATAGGCATTGGATTGATTCCTCCCGCTGCAATATTTTAAACTTCTCGGTTCCAGTTATTAGGAGGAAACAATTCTCTTTCCAAATGGCTTCAGAGTCTGTTTGCGGTGATTTTGGGGAAACATTTTTCAGGGCTCCAGATGAAAACAACTGCCATCCCTCCATCCATACCCTCTCTACCTTTCATTTCCCTTCTCAGTCCTGGCCCCACTGCTGAACATCACAGGTGCAGCACTTTGTTCTGCATTGCTCTCAGTACATCCGAAATAAGAAAACAGCTGAAGTTCCTAGTTGAACTATTTTTCTTCCTTTCCTCTACTGAAATCTGGGTCAGTGATTGCCTTGCTTTGTTCCCACCAGCTTCAGTCACAGGGACAGGGGGAGCCCAGCCCTCAACTCTGCTGTTTAACCAGGAGCAAAGGTGGCATTAGAGGTCCCTCTTCAGCAGGTGGTTATGAAACACTGCAGAGCAGTCAGGCAGTGTCACAGTTAACAGAGAAAAAAAGAATGGATTAAGAAGTACAAAATGTGATCTTGATTTACATGAAATAATTTTTTTTTATTTCTTTTTGAAGAAAAAGTATGTTACCTCACTGAATATAGAGTTATGGAATCACAGCAGTGTTGGGGTTGGAAGGTGCCTCCAGATCACTTGATCTAGACACTCAGGCAGGGCCACCTAGAGATGGTTGCCCAGGACCATGTCGAGACAGCTTTTAAGTATCTCCAAGGATGAACACTCCACAGCATCTCTGGGTAACCTTTGACAGTGCTTGGTCACCCTCACAGTGAAAAATATTTCCTGATGTTCAGGGGCAACCTCTTGTGTTTCAGTCTGTGCCTCTTACCTCCGGTCCAGTTACTGGGCACCACTGGTTCTGTCCTCTTTGTACCATACCCTCAGGTGTTTCCATATATAAATAAGATCTTCTGAGCTTTCTGTTCTCCAGACTGAACACTCCCAGCTCTCTCAACCTCTTCTCACAGGACGGATGCTCCACTTCATCATCCTCCTGGCCCTCCAGTGGACTCTCTCCAGTATGTCCATGTCTCTTGTACTGGGGAGCTCAGTCCCAAACACAATACTCCAAATGTGGCCTCACCAGTGCTGAGCAGAGGGGCAGCATCACCTCCCTCAACCTGCTGGTAACACTCCTGATGCAGCCCAGGATACTGTCAGCCTTTTGTTCAACTTTGTGTCTACTGGGACACCCAGGTCCTTTTCTGAAAAGCTGCTTCCCAGCTGGGATAGCCCCCAACCCCATCCTGGGGTTGTTCTTCCCCAGGAGCATGACTTTGCCCTTCCCTTTGGTCAAGTTCACGAGGTTCCTGTCAGTCTGTTTCTCCAGCCTGTTTAAGTCCCTTGGGATGGCACCAGGATCCTCTGATGTATCAGCCACTCTTCCCAGTTTTGTGTCATCATCAGCCTTGCACTCTGTCCCATCATCCAGATCATTACTGGAGATGTTAAACAGGACTGGAATCACAACTGACTCCTGGAATATCTCCCCAGGTACTGGCCTGCCTCCAGCTGGACTTCATTCCATTGGTCCCCACCCTGTGGGCCTGACCAGTGCTTTAAAGACTATTTAAATGCTTTAAATGCCACTTGTTTTTTTTCCATCATCAACTGAGAAAGATCAGTGTTCCTATATATATATATATATATACATATATATATATATATATGCACATATACACACTATTAGCTGCTGTATCTATTATTAGACACAAAACCAGTTCAGCAGAGTAAAAGAGCAGGGTTAAGTCAGGTCTTTTTTTCAGCACACAAGTCTCCAGGCTAATTCCTTATTCCCTTGGTCAGTTCAGTCTTCTTTAGCTTGTTTTTAGCTATCTGAACACTGGCACAAGGAGGGCAGCTACAGAGCTGAAGCACAAAGTAGGCCAGACATGGTGAGCCAGCCTCCTTTCAGTGAAAATAATGGAAGGTGTCCTGATATCTAATACTTGTTTCTGTTTATCACACTAAACAAATCACTGCTGGCACTTCGCAGTTCTCAGACACAAGGTTCATGCAACCAATATTTATTGTTAGTGAGAGGGTTTTTTATTTGTTTAGGGTTTATTTTCTATCTAGCTAACTAGCAAATATCTCCTTCTTACCACGAAGACCAAACTATAAAATTACTATGTAAAACTCTATGATGGTTTCATAGGCATTTATATAGCAATTTCTCTTGTGCAAATTCTGTCTCCGTTATCTGGATAGCTGGAATTACCTTAGTTTGGTCACTGCAATGTTAAGAAACCCTCCTGCTAAATATTCTCAAGAAAAATGCTGCAGTTTGACCTAAATCCAGAAATGCATAAAATAGAGTGGAGGCAAATCAATCAAAGAGAAAGGCACAGAGATCCCAACCACTGACTGCTTTGTCCAATTCTGCTGAAAGGCAGCTCAGACTTGCTGTCTGCTAGACAAATGCACCTGGGCTGATTTGGAAAAAGCACTAACCAACCAATATGTAAGTAATCCAGATTTTGATGATTTCAATATATTGGAAAAATACAGATTTTCCCCAAAATTTAAAATTAGTATTACAAGGGAACAAAAGGAAAAATGTACCAGTGACCAGACTCAATAGCAGCTAGAAGAATTCTAGAGTTCTTGAATAGAGCACATACCTTACTCAGCTCTGGAAAGAGTTCTTGAATCCCAATGTCCAGCAGCACATAGGTTAACTAAAAGAAAACAAAGAAAACTGAGGACATTCCAAGGCAACACTACTGCTTTTTATTTTTAACTCTGAATTACAGCCCACTCCTCTGCTATACCAAACATTCACTCAGGCAATCCTGTGTGAAAAGGCAAGTTTCTCACATGAGTTACCTGTTTGTTGAGCACTGGTTGCTGCAGTCCATCAAACAGAAGCCTAATGCCTTCATATTTAGCCTCTTCCCCAATGCACTTCCCTATTAAATCTAGACCAAATTCCAAAAACAAACACACAAGTCACAAAGAAGCACTGCAAAACAGCTATATGATGCAATTATGGTAGTCCGGTAATTATTAATTAAAAAAAAGTTTAAATTAAATAGAGAGTTCAAATTTTACCTATCTCAAGTGGTAAATGGAAAAACAAATACACTTTTGGTTCATCCTTTTTTCCTCCCTATCCTTCAGGGCTGCACACCTAAGTAATCATTACACTTTTTATAGTATCAATGTATTGTCCTAACACATTGTTTTTTAAACTACAAGCTGATTTTTTTTAAATTACTTTCTGATTAAATGGGCTCTTCTCTCCTAGTTTATACAGTGTAAGGAGAGCTCAGATGTACCTTCTAAATTCATGATGTGCCTTTTTTAACCCACTTCTCATCTGGATAAAATACAAAACAGAGGAACATTCTAAAGATGAAGAAATTATGGTATTAAGTATATTTGTAAAGCTCTTGATTTCCATCAGCATGTCTTTACTAATTACTGTGCTACAACCTAGTCAGCAACACTTAAGTGACAAAACTGAAGTGCTGAATTTTTACACCTAGTATTCCAGCCAACTCAAATATCAGCAGCCTAAGTATTACTTGATTTGGTAAGGTAATGTGACTGCATTTGGGTTATATATCTGTTTGAACAATTACACACACAATCATTCATACACACAATCATGAAATACAGAACCTGGAATGTATCTCATCATTTCTTCAAAAGTCTGCTTTGCTCGCTTCTGTTTATCCTGGAGAGAGCGAGGCTCAGTGTTCTCACAGAAAACAGCATCTGCAGCAGACACACATTGAAAAAAAAGTCTTTAGGCAGCTACACATCACTGACATACAAATGTGTTATGGATTACGGCTTCAAAATTGAGCATCTTTTCCATATGACCTTGACTGGAAGGGAATTTTAGCCTTATCAGATCATAGTTTTTGCTTACCTTACTCTGATCAAATCCAAATACGGAGGACAACCACCTTTTCACCATCTTTTTCCATTCTTTTATAAATTTTAAAGCACTATCTTCCAAGTTTGGATCAATTCTACCTCAGGTTAGTTATGATCTCCTTACTCATGATTTTCCTTGTGCTTTCAAAACTATAAGCAGTATTTACACCTTGTGCCAAAACATTGTCTGGAACTGCCAAAAACTTCAGATTTACCTATGAAGAAGAAAGCAAGAGCTGCTCTTCATCTGAAATAAAGGTGCTCAGTTTTGGTTTTAGGCTCTGAAAGACTTACTCCTGTCCTTTTTTGTCTTTCAGAAGTTTTCTTTTTGGCTTGATAAGGACTGAGCCACCTTGATACTAGAGCTTTGGCAAGATGTGTTTGGATCAGACTGCATTCAGGTGCAATTGTGTGGTCATTTTTTACATTTTTTAACATCTCTCCCCTTGCCTTTTTGAATGTCAAGAACAGTTGAGCACTCTCAAAAGCTCACCACAAGAAATGGAACCAAAAAAAAAGTAAAAATAAAGGACTGTGATGTAGCACACAAGTGAAGTAACTGAAAGATTGCATAAAACATTTGTGCTATGATACATTAACTACACCTTAAATATACCTTCATTCTGTTTTTCTTGTTCCTTGCACAACTTAGCAAATTACTACTTATAATACTTTCTTCTGTAATTATCACTAACAGCAAACACGGCTGACTCAGCATCTTTCCACAATGAGCTTTTGCAGTCTTTTTATAGATCCACTTGGTTTTTAATACTCCATTAGCTATTAGTCAAGCATTGCAAAGTTTAGTACTTGGAAACTTCACAGAAGAGATTTCAAATAACAAACTAAAGCAGTATTTTCACACCCAAGATGTAACTATTACTAACCTCTCAGAAGTGTTATCAGAGAAACCAACCGGTGCTCCTCAAATAGTTGTTCTAACTTGTAATGCAAATAATAGTCTGTGTACAGTTCCAATGTATTTTTGAAGAGAATTCTTCCGCCCATCAAGAGATGATGCAGCCAGTCAGGAATGCGGAACACTACCCTACCTGCAAAGTTACAGGAACACAGATATATCAGGTTCTCCTATTATTTATGATAATCATTTATTCTAAAGCAAAAAAAGATTGCAAGCAAATAATATTTTAATTTTCTTAGTGCAACACCAAAAAACCTGGTATTCTCCACAGTGCTTATCATATACTTCCTTTAGCTATTTTTATTAATTAAACACTTTCCAAGTAGTCTAGCCACATCTGAGAAAAGGGAAGGGACCTACTTGCATAAGCTCATAATACTTAGATGCAGAAAGAAAGTCATAAAAAAACAACTAAGCAGTAATAAATGATAAAATATGACATTTTCGCACTACAATAAAGTCTTCTAAGGAACGACTGTATAACTAAGTTGTATATTGATAAGTTTGAAAGTGCTGAGTTTTACACGAGTCCTACAATGTATCTAGCAAAGAACATCACATTTGTGTGAACATCACATTTGGCATGAAGGATATGAATAATTAAGAGAAATCACTTCTTACCAACATACATTAAGTAGTCATAGACTCCTTCTACAGTCATCATTTCCATGAAGTAGTTCTGATTTTGTCGTCTTTCTGTATTCTCAGACCGGTTTGCATTATTCTTGAATAAATCATTAAAAAGCTAAAAATAGAAACGTAAGACTGAAATCATTCATTCAAAGGCCTGAGGATAGCCATCAGTTCCTTGGGTTGTTTTTTACTAGAAATAGCTTCTTTCCAGAGCTTTCAAAGAATTAATCATGGGGGTTGATGTTTCATTGTTTGTTGGTTTTTTTTTTTTAATTCTATGTTTCCAAGATACACAACAACCAAAATTCCTGGGTTCATAACAAATCAGCAGGGTGACTGAGACATCAATTCATAAGCCTTTTGCTCTTGCTACCTTCTTCCAACCTAAACAATTCTGATCCTATGCATCTAGACTTTTATCATAGCCTTTGATTTCCTTCATGCACCCTGTTCTGTTGATGAGGGGCAAAAAGCATATAGTTTGTCAGCCTTGATTTCAATCACAGGGAAAGCCTATGACATTCACGTATTCCTAAACATTCCTGTTGGCTTCCATTTTGAAATAAATAGAATGGTTTCTGGACAAAATATACAACTTTTTTATGTAGAGGAATACCTTTTCTCTCTGACAACTTGATTACTTATAGAAAAAACTTCATCAATCTTTTCAAGTTACTAAAGTTTGGGTTTCCCTCCATTTACCTAATTCCTCAGTTATATTCCTTCAGCCTTCTGTTTTCTCATGTCATCACAATCCTCCCTGATCCCTCTATTTCCTTGTCTTGGTTCTTTATCAAAAGATGTCTCTTGCAATACCCCAAGCGGCTTTTCCCTGCACACCATAAAGGGTCCCGTACCACCCAGGCAGTACTCCTTGTCCCTTTCGCCCCCAAGTTTGTGCATTCCTGAAGCTGTAAAGCAAAAAGTCTCTGAATACTGGTGCTTTCCATATTTAATTCCTAGCAATCCCCATTAACAGCTTATTTCAAATTATCCCCAAAATAGTTGATCTAAAGATCAAATAGGATTTACACAAAATACTCTGTATTATGAAAAGAAAGTTCAAAAGTTCATGCCAAGGTTTTAAAAAAAATATTGTAGAACTAAAAACAAATGCAACATAATCATAGCATTGCCTGGGTTGAGATGATTGCCTCTGACACAGGTTTTTCTTTATCACTCCCACATTAAAATTAGTTCCAAGGAACAGGAAGTAATTTGCTTATATGTGGTTCACTTTCTGTACAGCAATTCTCTCTGAAATAAATAAAGCCATGAAACATCCAAATCACAACAAGCTCTGAACCATGCAAGTCTCTAAACATAATGCTTTGCACTCAGGAAAAACTGCATCAGCACATCTGGCAAGACTCAGGTTGTGACCTGTACTTCTTCAGGCCTTCTCTTCTGTTAAGTGCTGAGCTTCTGGTATTAACTTGACAAGGTTCACTCAACCTAAACAACACCAGGTTATTACATAAGTTACATGAAAGGGCAAATACGGTTAAAGCACTGGTGGATGGCTGGTATCCAGGAATGTACCAAACCTAAAAAGAACACATAATTATTCACGCCTACTGTATGAAAGCGTCCCTGGTATGTTGTTTAAAAACCCCTGTATAAACTGAAGTCTAGATCCTCCTCAATACTGAAACTGGAACACCGGAAAAAACTTAGCTGAATTATTCTAACTTAAACAAGAGTCTCCTTTATTTTTCAGATAAGACCCCACGACCTGACAGAGTCAATACATACTGAGGCACTTCAAAGCAGCCCATTGTGCAATGCAGACACAGGTTCAGGAGTGTCTGGAGGCCAAACTAAATCATTAACAGCAACCTGCCAGGTGACCTATAAAAACATCAAACCTGAAGGCCAGCTTAGGGCAAAGCTTTTTACTTCCAAACACTATTTCCACTTCATCCCAAACCAGAAGCAGCATCTTTTGAATGATGTAAGTATCTCTGCACATGGATAATCTGTCTTGCACCTTAAATATAATGGCTCCCTGATCAGAGTCAAGCTTTGAAAGCTCAGACTTTTGCATGCAGCATTTCAGAATGCAACAGCAGTACAATGAATGCCAATACAGCTGAGCTAGTGAGCAGTTTTTATCAAGTATACTGTATACTATTCCACTATGAGTGAGTATTCTGCAGTCATCTGCAATGCACAGCAGCAGCCATAACACAAAGCGGCACTACATCTCTACTTCTATGTTTTGGCTTTCTAGAATTTTGGCTCAGGAAATTCAAGCAAAAAACATAGAACTGGTTATCTGACACAAAAGTTGAGATTACATCCACAATTCAGATAAGCACAGGATTTTACTTTGAATGTTTCTGTGTATGTTAATATTTGAGATTGGCAAGATCAACCTCAATGCTACCATTATTCACAAGTATATTTAAGATTAAACAGTAATAACGATTATAACCATGAAACAGTCTTAAAAGGCTTTCGATGAGAAAATTCCATGAACTGGTATTGATTAATAAGGGGAGTTAAGCTCTTGAAGCAAATAAAAGATAAAAGGCCTGTACTAAAAGACCAGAGTAACCCATTGTACCATAGGCTATTGGACTTTGATGGGAAAAGTGAGCAATGTAAGCATGAATGCTCATATAAAGTGCCTCACAGAAACAAAAAAAGAAAGCAGTTACTCAATGGCAAACAAGCGCATATGCAAACATACACCCGTACATTCCAGCAGAGGTGAGGTGCATATGATTATGAACCATATCCACAGCCAGCGGCATGAACCTCTCCCCTATTTTTTCTGCTTGTTTGCAAAGTACAGAGGACTATAACAAAATGGCAAGAAGAAAGGATGTCTGTAGTGCCTGAATCACGTCAGCCAACATACTGAAAGGCAACTGTGTCTTCCTCCAAGTAGCTACACATAAACACACATACTACTGGTGTTCCAGAAGCAGTTTTTATTGCTGTTGGCAGGCCATTACAAGACAGCAGAACAATGCCTTTAGAGGCATATTTTGCAGTCTGCATCAGCTGAGAAGTCCTGACCTATTCCAGCAAGACTGACAAACCCCATTAGTGCCCCTCAGAGTGGGGAGGAGGGGGTTTTATTCACTTGTTTTTTTTAACCAGACAATTGGTAACTTTTTCTATCTAGTGGACCTGATACAGGATGAAATCCAAGTAAGGTGGAATACCCTCATTCATTGTGCATTTTTAACTAGAAGTCTTTTCACCGATATTTGAAACACCCAAACATACACACTCACCAGGAATATTCAAAAGGAAGCAGCATGCAGAAAATCTGTCAGAGCACTAGGAACATTCTGACTGAACTTAAGCTTTCACCTGCCCTGACAGACCTTCAGGTGTTTCTTACTCAGCCTGCTGAGGTAGCCTGGGTGTACCCTACTTATGGCAACAAAGTTGGCAGCAAAAGCACTGTATTCTCAGCAGTTTCCAACATGTTTAAACTGGAATAAACAGATCTGCGTCAGACAAGGTATATGAGAACACTGTGGCAATACAAGCACCAGCTGCAACGCAACTATACCATTTACCAAAAAATGAAGAACTTTCTTGCTACAAGAGAACGTGCTTTTCTCACAGATGGGTACTCAGAAAGAACAAACCTTCCATCTCTTTGTCTGCTTGCCAGATCTCCTCATTGACTCCGCATAGGCAGCTCACACAGTACTAGTAGACATCCACCTCCATCTCCAGCAGTGAGGCTGCCTGGCTACTGCACAGCACTTATATCATAGAATAGAATGGCCTGGCTTGGAAGGGACCTCGAAGATCATTTAGTTCCAACCTTCCTGCCATGGGCAGGGACACTGTCCACTGTACCAGATTGCTCCAGCCTGGCCTTAAACACTTTCCAGGGATGGGGAACCCACAACCTCTCTGGGCAACCTGTTCCACCACCTAATCACTCTCACAGTAAAGTTTTTCCTGCTCTCTTTCAGTTCAAAACCATTCTCCCTTTTCCTGTCACTAAACGCTCTTGTGAAAGTCTCTTTCCAGTTTTCCTGGGGACTCCCTTCAGAAATTGGAAGGCCACACATTTTCACAAAGATACCACATTCTCAGAACAGAAGAGAAACCGCAGAACTGAACAGCTGAAGTCTTTGTCACATGTATTACAGGAGTAGGGAGGGGTGTTGCTCCAGCCTACCTTTGGTCTGGCCTTCGAACCAAACACCCTTGGTGCCTGCAGTCCTAGACTGCATTTTCCAGTTTACTTTCATGTGAAATAAATTCTGTTAATGAGTTCTAAGACAGCTCCCTAGTATAAGAGAAAGTGTGACAAGCAGATATGATTAGGAAATTTGCTTCCACAAAAAGCATCATTGATAGGAACTAAAGTGGTCTGGCAGATGAAACCAGTGCTGCTTACAAATTCAATCAAAGAAATTACAAGATGTCTGGTGTCCAGGCATCTGGCACAAAGCTTTTGCCAAGGGTGAGCTGACTTGAGAAAGAGAAAACTATCTTCCAAAGGAGGCACAAGCACCCCAGAAAAAGCAAGAGGGATGAATTTCACAATATGCATGGGAAAACTCAGTAGAGACCATAACCCAGCACAATCTAGTCTATCAGATCTCTAATAATTACCATCAATTGTGCAAGTGTGTGTGTCCTGGCTGAACTGAGAGATTGCAAATTAGTGACAAAGCAGTTGGCACATGAACTCCTCATGCATACAATGCCTTTGCTGGTCAAAATCAGTAGTATAATTTGAGCACAGATATTCGGTATCTGATCACAGAACTGTCTTGCAGCCTCCCCCAAGGCAAAGTGTGTTGAGTGCCCATCACTAAATAATCATCACAGCTCTGCAGGAGATACACTGAAGTCTGAAACTTTCTATTTATTCACAGCAAATGGCTCCCCAAAACAAACCAGGTTTCTTCTGTGAAAGGAATTAGCATTCAAAAACATACACAGAATCAATTACTTATTCATAAAAGAGTTAACTAGAATAAAGGTGCTTAGAAAAAGAGTGAACTCACATGACAGACAGTGAGAAGGAATGAGATGCTGGGGCTACCCTCATCTTTTTTACTCTTTGCAAAGAAACTCATATCCTGTGACAAAACCATCTGCTACAGGCTAAACTGCAGAGCCAGGAACAACTTGGCCACAGACTCTACAAACTTGTGTCTCCAATGGACTGCATACATGGACCCTTAGTCAGCAGTGATAAGGAGTTTTCTTCCACAATGCTATTTCTGAAAATGACATTAGAAAACAGAAGGCAGTAAAGCACTGTTTTGCTTTTAAGGAAACTTAAGTATTCTAAAAGGAAATCCAAAGTACAGACAGCTCTTTGCTTTCCCGGGATCACCATGGTTGAAAATCATTGGGAAAACCTCATTTCAGAGCCTGAATTTCTGTACACATGTTCTCTTACAAAAATAACATACTGACACTTCAAAGAATGCATTTACATTTTAACTGAGCAATGCTTCAGAATGCAAAGCTGGTAGTTCAGGTATTTTAGTGAGTTAAATGTATTAAAACTTCTAACTTCCACAGTTCTTGTCAGATCACAGAAAAAAAATTAACTGATTGTTCATATGCTGCTGTAGTGTGCTGTCAGCTGTTTTACAAATAACACTGGAATTATTTATGCATGTGCTGTTTCTGGCAGAAGTCAAAAACTCTACATCTGATATTTAAGACTGCTGATACGTTTATACCCCTCTGAACAGAGAGCACAGTAAAAGATCATAACCTTGGAAATAGTGTCTGAGGTGAGAAAGAACTTGAAATAAAGGATACTAATTTTGTATATATGCACCTGTAAGCTAGCACTAAATATTGGCTGTAGTAATTCAGCCTTCATGTTCAGAAGATGAAAACCAAACAAATTAATAGATTTAACTGCTACTAAACCTAATCAGTATAAATATTTTGTGGCTGCACATTCTGTGTGTGTCATAACACTATAAAAATGTCCATAGTGAAGATCAAAAGGTCCATTTTTTTCAACAGCCTATCCCTACCAAGAAGCATAAACAGATCCTGGGAACAAGCATCCTAGACAGTACTTTTCACCAAATTCTTCCAGTCTCCAATTGTTTTCAACTGAAAAAAACCAGTCAAGATCTGGATTCATTCTCTCTACAGGTATTCAATGTTAATATATTTCCTTTTTGTGAATTTGTCCTGTCTCATTTCATAATTGCTTCATCATGGCTCGGCTTCATGAACGAAGATTTGGGAAGGGCTCTACCCACGTGGGTGTGTCCTTTGAGCCTGCACAGTGGATAATTGCTTAACCTTCTAGAATGCGCACAATGTTTTGGCAAAGAGTTCCACAAATCTACTAGCCATTGCAAGAGCTACCACTTTTTGTTTAGAACACTGCTTCTACCACCTTCATTTAGTGCCTCTTAGTTCTTGCACTAGAGGGGAAAAAAATCCACCCGAACCTTGATCCCCTGTCCTCTCATGCTACGCATTGTTCTTCAGACCATCACAGATCTCCAGTTCATCACTTTGCAAAATGAAGTGTCCTGACTTACACTGAGGCATAGTAATATTTAAGTTAAAAAAGACATCTAAGATCATTAAGTCCAACAGTTAACCCAACACTGCCAAACCCAGCACTAAAGCATGTGCCACACCTACACATCTTTTAAATACCTCCAGGGATGGCGACTCCAACATTTCCCTGGACAACGTGTTCAATGCTTGACAACCCATTCTGCAAAGAGATTTTTCCTAACATCAGATATAAACCTTCCCTGGCACAACTTGTGGTCATTTCCTCTCTTCCCATCGCTTGTTACTCGGGAAGAGACTGACACTTGTGTAGTCCAGGCTCCCATGTAGTCCAACTCCTCTTCCCAAGCAAATGAGACAGCAGGGAATCACGTACTCCTGACTCTTCCTTAGGAACCTCTCATACAGTCAAGTGTATGCACATTACGTATTTTGTCCCAAACCTTAACAGCTCTGTAGCACTGAGTTTGGTCTTTGAAATCCTAGACCAGAAACAATATTCCTCTGTAAATTCCACAAATACATTATTACTTTAATGCAGTCCAACACAGAAATATGAAGACCAGCGTCTTTCCAAAGCCCCTGAAGCTAGGGGAAATCTTTAAATTAAGTTTTACCAGGCTCTAACTACAGGAAGAAAAGAACTGTTTTTACCATCAGTCAAGTAAAAGGTTAAAACTCAAAGTGCTAAGCTTTCGCTGTGCCCATGTTGGAAAAAGAAACTATACACAAAGTGGTACAGTTAACCTATTATGAAATGTCAGATAACAATGAACATTTTGAAGGCAGAAAATAGGTACCTTAACAATTTTACCTTGCAGCACTTTGACTAGTCACATTTTCATCAAACACTCAAGCTCTTCACTTTGAAAAAGAAGCTTCTTTGTGCCATTGAAACAGTCCCCATTTTAGACCTTTGCTTTCCCCTCTTCTCCTCTCTGTACTTCCCGGTCTCTCTACTTTGTATTCTCATCTCCATATATACTGAGATTTAAAAAACAGCAATAACAAAACAATAAAACTCACCCACAACCCTCAAAAATCACGCAGAATAATATATTTACAAATCAGAGGGTAAAGATTTCTCCACTACTATTCTAAATCTTGTACAAAATAACACAAAGTAGGTAAGTTGTTGTATTTATGAGGGTTTTTTCTGTTTCTTCTTTCCATTTTCACAGTAAAGTAAGTTTTCCCCACTCCTATGAAGTGAGAAAGGAACATAACTTACTGTACCTTCTTATTATTTTCAGAAGTGGGACTCAAAATGGTAAGTTCAGGCCTACTTGGTTTAGGCTTGGGAGATTCACAGGAGTTGATAAAATTCATGATGAATGGCTCCAAATGCTGACCTTTCTGAAAAAGGATATGAGCGACCTGTTACTTTCATAATTATAGGAAAAGGAAAACCAAACAAAAAATGAATTTTCAAAGAAAGTTTTGACTAGCCTGTAAATTAGTAATCTTGTAAAATTAGTTATTGAAGTTAAAATGCTGGCAACCTGAAAGACTTACCTCTTTCATCAGTTTTCCTGGAACAGATTTTATGATTTTACCTATAATTAGAAACAAAGAAAGAAAAAATTTCTGTTATCACTGTCTGATTTGAAGACATTTTTCCTGCTACATTTTATCAACTTATTGTCTAGTAGTTACTTAAAAATATAATAATTTTTTTAAATGTGATTTTTTTTTTAATTTGGCATAAGAAGCTATGCAAATAGTCTTGCACACAACCATCCTGTAACTTAGTGCTTAGTACTCTTTAAGAAAAGATACTTAAAATATTAAAAATATACATATTATTATCAGAATACTTAAAATACCCCACAATAAAGCATTGCAGGTCTACCTTTTAATTGTTCTAGAGGCTTAAACATAAATAACTATAGTACTATAACAGCAGTACTACTGCCACACCAGTACAGGCAAAATTCCCTGTCTAAGTTTTTCATAGAATCATGAACACTTATCACAAGAAACCCAGATAACTGAGACTCTCCTGTTTCCATGAAAAGATCAGTTAATCTGGAGAGATTCTGGGAAGATCCAGCCTTAAAAACCCTGGTGAGTAAAATTTTATAAACTGGACAGATTATAGCTTTGGCGTTAAAATCAGCTCTTCTGTCCTGATAAGTCTATCATGATATGATGCAGTAACTTTGAATGCTGAAAAATGAAAGTGTCTAGGACTAGTTTTATTTTAAGCATTACATTTACTGTCATTTTTTTCTTATCTACATGTCATTAAATTTGGAATTTACATCGGAAAGTATGTACAACAATTAAATGATAATAGTAAGAATTCTCATCCTCATAAAAAGTCCTACTGAAATGCCAAGACTTCTTGTAGTGCTGTTTATGGAAGTGAGGCACAGTCTCAGATAGGAAATACATTACAGTCAACACCATAATTACAAGCTTTTTTTTAACAATGTACAGTTGGATCTAGAAGGGAGGTCTGAAACAAAATCAAAACCTTTTAACTGGAGGATGAAAACTGAAATCTCATTCAACAACTCATGAAGGACACTAAGAGAATGGCCACCCCAGCAGGTTCACACTGGGACCAGGAGACAGTTCAGACGTGGCTCTCTAGAATCACACCAGTGCCAGAACCACGAGTGGTGGCACAAGACATGAGGTTGAGCTCACCAGCTCAGGACAGTGACACTGCAGCCAAGCTGTAAAGTCACACTGCAGTCTACTCTTTTCATTTATTATGAACTCTTACATTAGACATCACGAATTTCTCAACTTCTCAATTTCCATTTGATCTGCCTATATCACACATATTGCTGCCTCAAATTCTATTAATTAGCTCATGTTAAAAAAGAACTTAACACTAGCTAACACTAGAAATACCAAATATTGTAGCTTTCAGAATAAAATAAATAGATTTTTATCAACTAAACCCCAAAGGTAGTTTTATACTATAATTTTTTATGCCATCTGATCAGTAAACAATGACTAACTCATGCAGATTTGACTTGTGACAAAACCATAAATCTTCTTGAACTATGAAATTTATTAAGAGAAATCTTATCAACTTGCTTGCTGACACAAAAATTCAAAAGCAACCACTTAAACACTTTTTGTCAGAATTTCTTTTTTTTCTTCAAGGAAGAAGTATCAGCATATCTTCCTTGCTAAGCTGTAATTTTAGAGGCTGTGAAAAATCAGACTTCGTATTGCCCACATCCACAAGAATTATGTATTCATTACTACTATCATTCACAGGATTCAATCACAGCATCCACAATATTACTATCTGTCAGTATAAACAAGTAGCATATTACATACCAAGATTCACATCAGGCAACATTTTATCAAGAAACTGAGTCTCTCCTCCATTAGGTGACAGGAAGTCAGCTAAAAGCTGGCTGTTACTTAGTTCTGGATGTTGCAGAAGTTTCTTTGAGACAGAAGGAAATAAAGAACTACTTTAAAAGCCATCTTTAAAAATAATTTTCTCTATAGCAAAAAGATATCCAAAGAGCGTTATACTGCCATAGATACCATCATTTGCAAGACATTTTTGTTTTCAGTCATGTGAAACTAAGAAGTTTTATTTGCCCACTTGAATCCTTTCTCTAATTCAAGTTACTCAAAAACAAAAAAAACAAGCAGATATTCTTTAATTTGTTTTGCATCGTTGAGTTTTAGAATATTCTTTGTTCCAAATGTTTCTTTGATACCTGCAGATATTCCTGAAACTCCTCTCTCTTGGATTTTAGGAACTCATAGTTCTTGGGGCCAATAATTCTCTTTGAGGGAAGCTGAGCATCAGGAAATGTACCTAACAGAGATAACAAGGAGGTTAAATTATTCTCATAATGCAGTAATAAATATTGGTTTCATTATTTTAAATTTCAATTCAGTAACAAATGGGAAAAATGGCTTTCCAGATGACTGAGAACATACCGTGAAATTCCGTAAGCTTCGACTCAAGCACATAAAATTCAAGATATCTCCTGTAGACAGACCAATGCTCAGGTTCATGTCCAACTACGGGGAAAAATAAAGTTTTGTGCTGCCTGTGAGACAAATTAGCAACAGGAAACATATGCTAGATTGCTACAGGAAAAATCTCAGTAATATTAGTCCCCCGTATTGCAAAACAAACTTTAAGATACTTTTAGTGTCAAATTGAAATGCATGCCTAGACAGATAGGTATGGTAGACAGATACAGTCCTAGCAAGGAAATTATCACCTCATTTAGGGAGTTCCTAAAATCTAAACAACGGAGTGCTGAGGGATGACTATGTTAGATCTGTTTTTAAACTTTTAACCAAATTATTTACAGAAGTAGTATACTTTGCTGAACACAATCCTCTGCATCATCAGCTTGAATGCTGATCACTCTTAATCCTGGACAATATCACTACATTACTCTTAAATACTTTCTGCTTATTGTCGAAGTATTAGCCTCACTAACACAAATCCACACAGCCTTTGGATGATGCTATTTTCCTCCACTTCATATGGATGTATTGCTATCTAGATACTGATAAACTAACTGCAAGCCAGGATGGTTTCCAATAAGCATTCCATTTCCTAAGAACTAAATTTTAATATTATATAAAAAGCTGTTTATTGTTCACTACTCCAAAATGTTCAGAGTAGGTGAAATAAAATATGCCAGGTGCTTATTAATATGAATTGGAGGATAAATATCTTTGGAAAGAGAACATCTCAAACTCTGGCACAGCATCTAAATAGAACTGATTCATGCTGAGGAATCAGTTCTCAACCTGCAAGCACTAAATGTGATCATTTCTTTCTCAAACACATTTCCTCAGAACTCTCAAGCCACTATTTCAAAATCAGAACACATATGCAAAACACACTGCAAGAGCCACCAGCACAGAGCACGTTAGAGTATTTCGAGTTCGCTTTTAAATGACACTTTATTTATCCACAACACTGCATACCTGCCCTTCTATCATTTCTCTCTACATCAATGCAGAATACAGGAATTCTCTCCTTTCTGTCTTTTCTTTCCAAAGAGGGATCCTCAAAAAAATCTACATATGGGATGCTAATTTTCCACGCGGCGAGGTTGCGGGGTGTATTCGGGGTAGTCACAGCCTCCTCGGGAGAATCATCTTCCATCACCATAACGCCTTCTTCAATCTGTAAAGATTCAAACACAAAGAACTCCAGTTCTATTTTAATTGGTACAGTCAACCTCTGCAAAACTTCTGTAAGGTAATGAAACATAGATCAAGTTTTAAGAGTGCATCACTAAGTAAGAAAAGAATTTTTAAAAAATCATTTCACTAATAGAGTTTTTATGTGGATGAATTTCTGGGGTTAGATCCACTGCAAATTCATTTGAAATTAGTAACTTTTAGTGAGATCAGAAAATTTTTACAGCACTATCAAGTTCCATAGCTGATGCTTCAGGAAAAGGGAGTGGGACACAGAAGTACTAAAGGAGACAGCTGGAATTACAAAAAACCCCTATCTATTTAGAATTCTAAATTGCAGAGTGCTTTCACCTTCTCCTGAAAACAATTCTGAGCCAGGTGAATAATACAAAGTCATATTTACACTATTTTCAGTCTAATGAGCATGGGAAATGAGCTAGCAGTTTATCAAGGTGACAAATACTTAAATGTTTTATTAGGTAGGAATAGGTCAAAAGATTGAACTGACAGACATGCTGTAAAAAATACATGGCTATCTATAGCTTCTGACCAGTTCCCTCCTCTTCCCCTTGTAAAATTTTCCATTTGTCTCCCAACTCTGCTTCAGATAACAATATCCCCGGCAATAAATTCTACCATTGGCTCTATTCTATTGGCTGTTTGGCATGGAAGAAAAACACTAGTTGAGGGAGACACCCAAGACCAATGAGAAAGGACTACTGGCCCATGATCTTTAGAGAAAATGCTGCATCACTGACTAACTTGACAGCAATTTCTCCACTACTTTATTTATGGTTTTAAGCTCTTGTGGCAAGCTCCAGATGAAGAGCCATGCATGCAGTCCTATGCATGCCTTATTACCTAGAATTATAAAATGGCATGGTAAGTTTTTAGAGAAAAATTCATTGCTTACAAAAATGTCTGACACTGCTACTTTTAGTACTTTTCAGTACTAAAGCAATAAGCTCAGATGCACACTAATTGGTGATGTGGCCTTGGCTTGTGAATGAATACAGGGAAGACAAGGCAACTTAATCAGATGCCGGTACAGTGCAGTTAGAACAGCAGAAACTTAATATTTTCAAATAAGAAAGAAAAAACCCCAAATCACTCAAAATCAACAGAGACTGAAACTTAACGCTTTTACTCACAAAGTCATCTTCTCCTTCATTTAAGTTATAGTTAGGCAACATAGCTCCTTCCATTGCAGAACTCTTGAATACACCTTTTATTTTGTTTCCTATTTTGCTGATTCCAAATGATTCTCCTCTCTTCTGTGTGGTCCTAGGATCACAGAAGCCACAGTTCACAACACAAGGCAGATGATTACACAGCTGCTCAGTAGGCCATTGCACACAATTTGCAGGTAAGAGAAACGAGTCTATAAACAATCTATTTACAGTTCCACTTAGATTAAATTAATTTATGGTAATTCTGTTCTCTGATCAATCAGCAAAATTTCTTGATTACACTTCTAAGAGATATGCGATTCCCATATACTTAACCACAAGTAAACTCTTAGAGTAGTATCCCAGTAATGCAGGACACAGAATAAACAATTAGCTAGGTAAAACAACTTTGTTTTGACAGCAGAAACTGTAGTATTGCTACAGGCATGCACATCAAGAAGGTCATTAACTCTGTCCTTTTCCATGTGCTCATGTTTAAATATTTATCCATTCCTGCCAAGTACTTCAAATACTGCAGGTAGATGAATTTTCTTAATGGAATTTTACAAGCATGTATCATTCAAGATAGATCTCAATTTTTAAGCAGTAAGGACAGACAAAAAGAATGTGCAAGAAGCAAGACTGAGCATGAGAGAAAACAGATGCAACTGAAGAATCTTGGCTTGAAGATCTTTCATCTGACTGAAAGATGAAAACTTTTTAAAGTCTTGACACTTATGACAAAGCATCCAAAAAGCAACAAACAAGGTACGGAAAAAGAAAGGTACTTGGGCAGGAAGTACATCCCATGCTGAGAGAACAGACTTTGTAGCATTCTTATGCCATTACACAGGTCCTGACATCAAAGATTATTTCTTGTGTAGAAATGCTAGTAATTCTGGAAAGAAAAATGTTTCTGTTGAATATGAAATCAGCCTGAGGTTGCTTATGGTGCTTCAACATATACAGTTGACAGGCAAGTTAAAAATCGATGCAGTGGACTGCAGAATCAAAGACTCAAAAGAAATTTATAGATTGATATTGAAAGCACAATTAGTATTTTAGAGAACAAAAAAAAATCTTGTTCCTTTTTTTTAAAACAAAAAATCTTTTGACTATTGTACAGTAGTACCAACAGAACAGCAGTGATCATTTAAAGCATCTTCATCACCATGCAGCCAAGATAAACTGCTGACCCCAAACACATGTGTGTGTTACTAATGATCTTCCTGTTTACAATTTTACACAGACTGTGTACTTGACTAAAATTGCATAATTTCCAAATATTTCGCTTTTTCTATCTCATCATCAGCTCCAAAGCAGACTGGCACCATCTATCTTACTTATCTCTGCTATGCAAAGATAAAGTTGCTTGGCTGTTTGTAAGTCTAAATCCATGCTTGAAAAATTTTACTCAATTTTTAAAGACCTTCTACTACACGTTATTGTGCTGAACTGAACTGTGTCCCCTTGGGGACCTTCCTGAATCTCGTTCAAGTGCTTCAACATTGGACTAGAAAATACAAACCTTAATCAGATCAAACGAGCTTTTCTGGAAGGTTAATACTTCAGACCTCTGGTTTGACTCTTGACTCATTCCTGTGAAAACTTGTGCAATTCTCAAGAACTTCAGCAAAAACATTAATTTGCACAAGTTCAGTGACTTGATAGGAGTACCCTAGGCTCAAAGCAGTTCTTTCCCACACTGATCATGCTCCAGCTGAAGGCAGCATACTGAGTGCCTGTGCTGAGCTGTATGGAGCCAGGATTCAGCCTGACAGCTGGGAACTGAGCCCTCCAGCCCCAGTGCTGAGCCCAAAGGTGACGTTGACTAAATAAAGAGCAACCAGTGAACTGGACAAGTATAACGTGACCAACTAGAATGGGATTCTCTTCACAGGAAGAGACAAATTCAGAACAAAGACTCCTGAGGAAGAGGGTACATGGACATTCTCCACAATATATGGAGACAACATAGGACTGGTCTGCAAAAGTCCTTCAGCAAGCACACAGAGCACAAATAATATTAGAAGAGCATGGCAAAAAACCTGTGGATGTTAGCAGAGATGGACAGAAACAGGATGACTGACATTTTTAAGAAATGGAGAAAGAAAAAAAATATATTAAAAGAAGATATCAAGATGAAAATTTAATAGATTCATTAGTTAAGCAGAAGCAGGAGAAAGAACTTGAGGCTAAATAGGAGGAAAGAGATGGAACTAGGATAGGGGCATGTTCAAGACATGACAGACCAAACAGGACAGGATGTAGCCAGTTTAGAACAGAGACCAGATTTTTTAAGACTTATCAACTCTGTTACTGTCATATAGGTTCCAACATTCCTGATGAATCATGTGACAAGAGGTTGGAATACTTTTTTTAAAAATTCCAGAAGTTCCACATACCTAACATTAAAAAAATTAAAATTATTGTTCACTGTGTAACTGGGAATTGCAGACCAAATATTGCAGTAGTGCCACTGTGCACTATGACATTATTTAATCATGGATGGTTGCAAAATCATTTTCCCACAGGATCCCTGCCTCACTCAGTGCACTGAACAGATCTAGGCAAGTGATGAGCCAGAGCTATGCAGCTGAAGAATACTGTTGTCAGTCTCTTTGGGTCAAGAAGTACCAGACCAGTCGTATACACCAGACAAGCTAGATATTAATATGCATGTGAAGTCAGAGTACCATTTCTTTTTGCCTGGTAAAAAATTCCTATACCCAATCAGGAAAAATGCTGAACATATATTGCCACACTTGAGCTGCGTTTATATCTCAGATACTCCTTATTGCTCAACAATCGAGCAAGTTTTAGCTCAAGACACTGAATGAGCATGTAAATATAAAAGCATCTAATTACCCTGATTCCTAACCTGAAAAATGAAGTAGAAACACTACTCATACTAGTCTCAAGGGAAATTTATGTCATACTGATGCTCTGATGAATTCTAAGGAAAAATGCATAAAGAAAAGATTTTTTTTCTGAGTTTGGATAGCGTGTATTTAAAGAGGCACAACTAATGAGAAAAAAAAACACTGAACAGCTATTAAGGCATTAATGAGTGGTCACAGACTACCTACAGCAAATTATAAAAAATAGCATATGTTGTAATGAAACCTGTAGCAGTCACAAGAGAAACTGAAGAGACACCTAATTTGGGGAGCTCTTTGTTTTGACTGCTTGATACTAATCATTCAATGGTTACATACGCATGCAACGTTAAGACAGTGATCACCCTGAATACAGCTGTGCAAGATAAAACAAGCACTTAAATGGACAAAACCTCAAACAGGATCAGGAAATACAACATGGAGTAAAGGAAACTTTGGGGCAGCCAGAAGTCACAGGGTGAAAAAAAAGGCTTCAAGTTCTGCAAATATATTTCAAAACAAATGACAACAGACAAACTGTTAATAGCAAACAATGTTCATGTATTGCAAAAGTGTGAAATTAGTAATTAAGCAATTTCTAAACACTTGTCAAGAGGACATGGGGAGTAAAGCTTATTGTGAGGAGAAATGTACTGTAGTCCAGAGAAGACATTCATGTTTTTTTAAAAATAAAACGGACAGTTAACTACTGTTATAAAGGCGGTGCGATGAAGTCATGAGAGATGCAGCATAACTAACACACATATATTGAGTGTTAGATAGACTTACCGTATGTCATCCAAACTCAGGCTACTTCTGCAACAACAGGCACATAAATTACCTCCAGAGCCCAGCAGAAAATAATGTTTAAATCAAAAAACAAGCCAACAAAAAAACAAATCAAACTTGACAGACCTATCTCAACAAAACTGAACCGGCTTTGACCATCTCCACGGGTTAACAAAAAAGGTGATACAAAATAGGAGTTTCAGACCTAAAATCCTAAGAAAGTGAAAGATGAACAGTACTTGCACATTTATCACCATATGCTTGGCCTTTGAATTTAAAACCTCAGTTACTGAATATTTCAGGTCTTCACTGACACTGAGCACAAGCAACTGTAAATCTATAGAGAGCAACTTTAATTTTTAGAGTTCTCTGTAATGCCAAACAGGCAGCTAACGTTTTCTGTAACTTAAGTTCAGAAGTCAGGTAGGAATCTAGTTAATTTGACCAATAAAATGAAAAGGCTGTGGACTTACTTTTTGTAGTAAGACACGCCCTCTTCCCCACTTTGTATTAGATATAGTAAAAGCCACTATTAAAAACTTTCATAGCCTTGAAGAACTGCCATGTATTTTTGACATTCTACATAAACTGGTACATAGAACCAAGGCCTCAGACACCAACCCAGTAATTCCAACCAAGATGTTAAAATTAATTATTAACATTATCACCATACACAAGATTTTAATTCTCCGCAGCTACTGAATTCTGGACAAACTGCTATGGGATTAAAACACTAAAATTTTAGATTTTGTTTTATAAAGGGGTCTGAGTGTAAGATATCTTACACTGCCTTTAGCCATGTTAGCTGCAAAACTAGAAACATAACCTACCAGGTTAGAAATTACAGTGACTATTACATTGCATAGAACTGTTCACAGACTTAATTCCACCTGAAATTGTTAGTATCTTTTCTATTTGGTCCTTTAACTTAAAAATGCTTTAATTTCATTGCTATCCCAATGATGAGAAATCAGGATGCGTCTACTTCTATTTGTGGTCATGGCATGTAGAAAATCAAGACAGATACACAGCTATCTAGAAATCTGTGCCTTTATACTACATGACAGCTTTTCTTTCTTTGTTGGACTTCTAACACAGAATACCTTTAAGTAATGTAGTAATGTATTATAAAATACATGCCTGTGAGAGGGGAAGAGGGAATAATTGTCGTCCCTTCCACACTATCCAACTTAAGGTAACAGAACTGGACCTCATAGCATCAGTTATCACTGGCCACACACATTAAACATGAGAGACAAAACGTAAGTTATGAAGCTAAAACTGTTGACAACCGCAGCTGGTTATCAAGTTGTCAGAATATCCTCAAGGTGAGTTCTTTACACTGCAGAAACATTTGAGGCTTCCCATCTATGGCATAGCAGTTTTTCATAGCACACATTATTTGTCCTATCTGTAGGCAAAAATCTATGATTATTTTGTACAGATCAAAGAAGGGATTCAAAGCAAAAATTACACAGATAGTCACATCTTCCTACCTTCCCACCTGTATTTTCTGGAAACTCTAATTTTCTTGTCTTACAGTAAGTGAAATGTTTCAACACATTACCCACATGCACATTCCACTGGGATTTCATACCTGCTCCTAGCTGATTTTTCAACCAGCAGTATCTATGCAATATACACACAGTACCCACAGCAAAGTATCAAAGATATGGGAAACAAAACTCATCTCTTTGCATGTGATTTCTTTCAAGTGGAACTAATGCTAGAACAGGGAAGGGAATTCAGGCCAAAATACATGGAGTTAACACCTGGAATAATTCTGTAAGTACCTTTATATCACCCTCACTTGGCAGTGACTGTTTGTACCAAATTCTGCAGAGGGAAACTCCAAATAACAGGCAAACTACTTGCAAATAGAATCTCTGTTTCAGGGAAATAATCACTGAGGCACCACTTCAGGAACATAATCTTGTACTGCAAATCAGCATATATACTGAAGGAATTCTGATTGTTCCAAAATGTAAACCAGATACATTTTCACTAATGCTGTGGATGCTGTTTGAGAATATGCTGTAACAGTCCCCAAACAAAATTTGCTTATTTTGTGGCCAGAGATGTCCTTCAAAAACTCCAGGCAGACACTTCCTGTCATTTCACCCTTTATATTTTTGAAAGCAAAGCACCAAGAATGTGACCTAAATTTTCATACTTTAACTAGGTTTAAGAAGTGTATGACAGGGTACTTCCAACACCTGACATGAATCATTTTGGACAGTAGCTTTAAAGGTCTAGATGAAACCCTGCAGCCATTTTCAACAGAAGGTGAAGTGTGTTTTAAGGTCACTATTCCTAGAGGAGTACCATGTAGGAAAGAGATGCTGTTTGGTTTGTGCATTCCACACCTATTCGCTAAGAAACAGAAGCTTGCCAGCACCAATGTGAGAAAGCACTGCACCAAAGCTCCAGTCCTGGACCTACAAGAACTATAAAGACTACATAAAAGATGTCACCAATGCAGATATATTAAAGAGAACCATCATGTAGTTTCCAAAAGGAGGAGCAGGGAAGAAAGGTATGTCCCAGTAACACACCTCACAGCAGGCTGCAAAACAAGAGCACTGCTGCTAGGTCTATCTCTACTGAAAGCAGTAAAGGCTAAATACATTGCTGTTACTCCTCGAAAAGAGTTTACCATCTAAGATGATAAACACTAGCATTTTCCACTATACCACAGTTCTTATTTCATACTAGTAAAGAAAGCCCATCCAAATTAAAGATTGTCTCACTGAAGTTTTCATTCTTTTGGCTAGACCATAAGAGCAGTTCAGTTGGGCTAGTCTATGACCAAACCATCCAACATAAAATGAAAGACAAGTAATCATCAAACCTCAAGGTTTATCAACTCAACCCCACAGTGGGAGATCACCCATCCACACCAGAGGAGATCCTCTTCCCCACAGACCCTAAGAAGCCTAAAAGTGGTCTGAAAGTATGTAGTCCAAGCCCAGAAACAAGCTTCTGACACTATATTTATGCAATGGAGTTGTGGGATAAAAAACACATTTAACCAGGGAGAAATAGCAAATCCTCTTTGTCACAACATGAAGCAATTCCCATTGCATGACCAGGTCAGTCAGACACAGGGTACACTGTACCTATCCCTGAAACATCTGAAATGCAAAAACACCCAGCTTTGCACCACTAAAATGCTACTATATATACATGGTCAAATAAATCACTACTATATTTCCACGTTATCTTATTCTTGCTGCACAATTATTTTTCCCTTCCCTCTTCTCAAATGTTGAGGTCTAAATCACATTTTAATTCTTTAATGTAAACCACTTCAAAGCAATGAGACACCTTCTATAATACTGCTTGATCCTCTAATATGTAATTTGCTAATTTAAAAACAAAAAAGTTGAGCTAAAAATTTAGTCAAAATAATATCAGGCAGTAGCAAAATTCCTATGGTTTAATATTCTGATGCTTTTAACTAATAACCAAAGAAAAACACTTAAAAACTCTGCCACACCTACCTGTTAAATTTTGAATTGCGTGTTGGTGACTCTGCTCCTCTTAAAAGGTGTCTGAAGTACTATAGCAGACAAATAAGGTATCAGAGAAAACACTGGATTAATTGAGGTAAAGGCTACTATGCAACAACAGTGCAAAATTTAGGAAACAAGAAGAGAAGTAAAAGGCAAGTTAGTCAAAATCACACATGTTGTTCTGTGAAGTTGTATTGAATTAGAATAAATTCAATTTTCCTACTGAGACCGGCCCAGCTCTGGATTGCTAACTGAAATGGAAAATGAAGCCATATTTTTCAGTGCCACAAACACATGACTGTTGTAAGCAGAATATCCTAAACAAATACAATCTTGCTTTTAAGACTACTCTTCAAGAAATCTTTCACCCTTACCTCATCACTGTGACAGAACATAGGAGTAAAAACATTCTCAAGCAGAGAAAGTACGTGCTCGTAAGCCTCAAAAAGACACCGCATAGTTTGAAGTTTCACAACATCCATTGATGGACCTTCAGCAACTATAAAAAAAATTTTAAGTGTGAATAGAGATATACATACAGACATAAAAAATTCATGGGGGTTTTTTCTGGTCTGAGCTTGTGATTACTTTGCAAGCTGTTTTAAGTTACATAAATAAAAAATAGAAATAAACTGACAAAACAAGGCACAATATAGCAAGAGGATAGCAAAAAAACTGACAAAAAAAAAGGATGGATTAGAGCTAAATTTGTCTTTACTAGAGAATGCTGTTTCAATTCCAGTGTACGTTATTCCTTTCAAATTTAAACTTACTTCTTTGAATCTCTTCCACAATGAAAGGGTCAAATCTAATTTTGTCAATGCTTTCATCCAAACAGTAAGTTTTGTAAATTTTCTGTACTTCCTCATGAAGAGACATCTTTTCAGTATCTGATAGTTCTGGTCGCAAAATTCGGTCATTGAATTCCTCTGGGAAGCAAAGGAAAGAAAAGGCATTTCTTGGTCAACTTGTCAAACAGATAGCATCTTGAAGCATCCTATAACATCAAGTCATTTTCCAGCAGACACAGTAATTTGTAAAACTTTAAAGTTAATAGAAACATACGATATCCCAGAGTCTTAGGTAACAAAGTAGATGCCTTCTTATTAACTATAATTCAGATTTGTTAATAAAATTATTACTAAAAAATTACTAAAACAAATTATTCCTTATCACAGCAAGTATAAAACCATTAAGTCATTCCTGGCATAACAATGAAGCAAAAGAATTACTTTTTTTCTTAGATTACCCAGTTGTTTTCTTCTAGCATAATTTCCAATTCATGCTAAACACACACAAACACAGAGGCCCAACAGCCCTTTATACCAATCATCTGCCCGTCTGCTTATTCTGCTATTTCATTCCTAAGACCAAATCCATTGTAATTATTTCAATAATATCTTTATTACTGTGCAATCCTATTTGATTTTTTTTTATTATTTTCCTCAGTAAGTGCTTCTTACCTAAAATATTTCTATCAAGTGAAAAACCACCTGCAGTAGACAATTTGGGACAGCATAGGTGGAGACCCTTGAACCTCATTCTTTTAGTTAATAAGCTAACACATAGATCTGCCACCTATGAGAATGCAAGAGAAGTTCACAAGGAAGAAAACGCCAAGTTTTATCCTGAAAAATAGACTGATCATGGACAACAGAGTGAATTTCCTGCTAAAGGATTATGAGAACGTAAGAAGCACAAAGATTATTTGTATTTCTCTTCTGCAATGATTAAAGATTTCTGCGGTATTTTATAAGATTAGGTCTGTCTAATTTAATTTCACATGTTCCAAATGTATGCGTGGGCTTGGGATACAAAGGCATGTCCATTATGCCCTATGTAATATAAAAATACTTAGTTACCAAAAACCAAAGAGCAACATCACTTTGCTAAACCAGTAATTACTTGTTGATCAAAAAACTTGAAATAAACCACTCAAATGTAAAAAAACTTCACAGAAAACCCTATCACTGGAAAGTAGACAGCTTTTCAAACAATGCCTGTGTAATGCCAAAACCAAGCACACACCTCATAACCAAGGTACAGGTTACTGAATAAAATGTTTCAACACTAATGTTATGTTTCTGTTCTTTACAGAAATCAGAGTTTTACAGCTAAAAGAACATGAGAAGCTTTTAATGACAAAAGCTCATTTTAGAAATACTTTAGTAAAAAACAAGGTGGCTGTACTTTGCATCAGTGGTCAGAATTTTTTCTCTTGCAAGAATATTCCATTTCAAAATGCACAACTTTTATCAATAAACAGAAATGCACTCAAGACCTACAGTTCACACCAATATTAATGTTGCCAAGATTAGCATTGAAGAATTGGGACACATTGACATAAGTGAGCACAGATCCTGAAAGGTAATCTCTTCCTAAATAATGCTGCCTAGTTTTGAGACTTTTGAATATTCACTACAACCTGCAAATGCTTAAAGATAATCAAATAACTTGAGCACACGTTTGCAATCTTACCTACAGTCAGGCAGAACTGTAGCACATGTACTGCCCCTTCCTGTTTCAGGAAGTTCATAAACCGAAATAAAAGGTCTTGCTGATCTCTGATCTCCTTTAGCTCCAGTTTCAGTACCTGAGTAGGTTAAAAATGCAGTCAGTCAATTTTCAAACTTTCTGTGAGTACATAAATAATGTGAAGAGTTGTAGAACAGAAACAGCAGGTAAAGCAAAACACTTATTCAAAAGAGGAAAGGAAATAAATGTTGCCTTTGCTTACAGATGGTTTTTTATTTCTTGGCTCTGCAAATTTCTGAAGGAATGGAACCAATGAAGAAGTAGGCTCAGTTGCTATCTCAGGCTGCAGAAATAAAATTGCAATTATTAAGAAAGCTTAATGGGTGAACCAATTACTATTGTTTTAATTTTGTCAGTACTCACTGGACTATCATCAATGAAGATCAGCAGCAAATGGTTGACAGTGTCCTGCAGAAAAGCACAAAACAAAATTAATACAAAAGAAATTCAACAAAATAGTTTAAAACAATTTCAATACTCCGTTATGACGAAGTTTAAACCTGTGAGTATATTAATATTTTTAAAAAAGCAAATCCTGGAAACACATGTCTGAGAATTGACCTTCAACAGTCTCCTCAAGCTTTTACAAGTCAGGGAATTTCAGAAGAGACCTGCACAGAAACTTTCTTTACTAGTGGAAGAAATCTCTACAAAGTATTTTTACTGTAAGCACACATCTAACAAACTACTAACACTTCCACAGCTACAGTACTTTCTGTTTGCACCAAGGTGGTGCCTGCATAAGTATTGCAATTTCGCCCATTAAAATACATGCTTAAACAAAATCAAAGATGGGAGTGTTCCATCTTTACAAATGAATGCCCTTTTATTTACAGAATTTTTAAAAAAGCATTTATTTCAATATGGCTGAAAAAAAGGCTGTTTTACTTAGACTGCTGTAAGATCCACACAAGTAGAGTTCAAGTACTTGAGTCCTTGTTTAAACGTAGCAATAGCAAGCAGCAATTCGAAAATGTTTACACTAGCTCAGAATTATCCCATTTGACAGGAGTTGTAGTCCATCATTAAAAATATATTAAGAGATTACACCTATACTGTTATTTTAGTCAGGTCAGCGAGTTAAACACTCAAACCAGTTAAACAAACAAACAAACAAACCAATCGGCCACAAGATTCCTTTTTCTTTTACCCAGTCAAAAAGCACAGCAAGTAAGACATTCTGCATCATTTGCTTCACCCACAACATACTTAGTAGGAAAACAGTCATATTGAATAAATTAAGGTTACTCTTGTGTTCCAGAATCTTACAGGATCAGCTAAGAAATCCATTGAGGGAAGGAAAACAGAACCAGGCAGAATCTCTCTTATCAGAAGAGCCAGGGATCTGGAAAGAAAATAAAGGAAATAAAAATCCAAATGAATACTACATTACATAATTTTCTAAGTGAAGTTTCCAATGCCATTATATACGACTGGGAAATGTTTTAGGATTTTAAAAATACCATAAGCATGCTATCTTAAAGACAAATTAAAAAAATCATAAACAAAGGGCTAAGAAGAGGGGTTGAGGAGGATGATTTTGGAGTTCATTCTTTCACTTCCCAAAATTATTGTACTACATAGTATATAGATACTTCAAAAAATACAATTCTAAATAATTTCTATACCTGCACTCTGTTGACTTCGGGGGCAAAATGTAAGGAAAAAGAAGTTCAGTAAGTTTTCTTAAGTAATGAAGTTCATCTCTTCGGCTTCTCAAAGCAACATGGAGTTCTGGTCCATATTCTTCTAAGGCGGCTTGCTGCAAAAATTCTGCATTTTTTACTGAAGGTAAAAAACAGTATCACAAGTTACTTCAGCTTTTTCTTACTGTGAAACAAAAGGCAATTGTTTTTCATTTGAGCTAAAAAGTAAATACTTTTAATACATATACAACTACCAAAGGGATAAAATGTTGAAATTTTATGAAAGAATCTTGGCTTAGACTTTGAAGCCTAGCTATGTAAAAATAAAATCTCACATTAATATAAGAATTGCTTCACCAAACAATTGCAGTTTGCATGGTATCCAGAATGCTTCCTCATTTATAATTATTGAAGAACTCATTTTCAGCTGCTACTTCACATATCTGCCCTTAGGAAACAAAGTCTTTTCCTATGGCTATATAGTTAATGTAGAATGCAGTTCTTTGCAGCTAAAGAAAAATATTTCCAACTACTTGGAAGAAGTCAAAGGAAATACGAAATTTGGCATAAAGAGCACTAAAAGATTATCTAGTATCTTGAAATTGTTGCTGTGCCATGAATGACATCCAATGTGATTATGCTATGTTTCATTTTTCATGTTATTCATTACCCACTACTCACAGGACCAATGGCATATATTTATGGATATCAAGCAGACTTTTTGAGGGAAGGAAGAAAAGTTCATGACTCCAATTAAAGTAAACATCTATGCTTAAAAGTTGAATGAAACCACATTTAGCAGATAGAGCATTGTGGAAAAGAGCCAATGAAAAAAATAAAGATAACAACACAAGTGTTTCCACATACTCCTTCAACGTGCAGTTTTAATATAATTTTTACATTAGGCTTGTGAAGATACTTTTACTGGGATAATAATTAAACATGGTACTGGTCAAAATCTCACCATAGCTTACAAACATGAACGTAACTTTTCAACATATTGATCAACTCCACTAATGCAGATATGAAATCATTCTACCTATGACTTATTTACAGTACAGTGCAGATGTAGAAATCCTTTCACCTGTAACTGCTCATCTGGCATATAAAGGAAAAACTTCAAGAAGCATTAGTAAAGGATCTTGATTGCTCTGAACAGAAAAAACCCACATTCCTGTTCACTATACAGATAGAAATTTAGTATTTTTTAATGTGGCGAAATAAAAATCAAAACAGACTACAAATATGTACTGCAATTTTCTCCCTATTTGTCTCTGCAACCACCAGAAGAATAATGCAAAACAATTACTATTTTTTTTAAAAAGAAGGCATAAGGATGAAAAGCCATAGCAATATAATCTTAAACATGAATAAAAAAACATTCAAACTTGCTCTTTGAAACTAACAACACAGTAAGTCTTTACATTACCTTTCTGCCTGGCCTTGGCTATCACTTCAATGTGTTTCATTGCTGCCTTGAGCATCTTCTTTGTTACAACAGTCGGAATATCCACCTAAAGAATAGTTTTAAATAAAACCAAAATGATTCTATTTTTTTTCCTTAAATTTTTTTACAAATAATTATCAACATACTTCACTCTTATGTCCCCATTTCAACCATAAAATGAATCATCAGGAAACAACCCATGAACTTTCTAGATGAACTGACAGTATGCCCATTCTTCTCGGCAAAGCATGCAACAGCACACAGAACTAAATGCCAAAAATTACACTGTTAACATATTTATTGTCAACTCATTCCCATTATGATTTTTCTATTGTAATAAATACAGAAATGCAGCAAGATTTCTGAGTCACAGTATAGAAGGCCTAGTTCTGTGTGAAGATTTGACCACCAACAAAAACAACAACTGTGCTCTGCTTCTAGTACTTCTGTACCTTAACACTCTGCATTCATGTACACAAGGACTGAAACCAAAGAGAAACCTCTTATACATACACAGAAAAAATGTCACACCTCAGGTGATGGCAGAACCAAAAGAAAATTTGAGTTACAGAGTTAGGATGAGCATTAGTGTCAAAAATGATACCATGTGATCATAAGCCAAACAAAAAGCACATATGATTTTATCAAGGACTGTATTAGGGTCCTGCATTTATATATTCTTTGATGGCTATGAAAATGAAAGGAGAATTACAGAACAATTCAGGCACAAATGGACCTTGAAATGTCTTAGCTCTACTCCAGACAGTCTTTGAATTAGGGTGCTGAGGGCTGTATCCATCCTAGTGCTGAAAACCTCCTGGGATGAAGACAGTCACCTCCTCCAGCCCCAACCATCTCGGTGGCCCCTTGGTTGAACCTGCTCCACTCTTTGTAAGAGGAGACCCAAAATTGGATCAGTATCCTGGACGCCATAAAAAGAGCATCAAGTAAAGTGAGATAATCACTGTCCTTGACTGACTGTCTCTGCTCCTGTTATTACAGCCCAGTATGTTGCTGGTGTGGTCAGCTGCCACTGATAGCTCATACTGAGTCCTTTCCAGAAAGCAGAGCTTCTCTCAGCAGCCAGTGAGTTCCCAGCCTCTACAGTCTCAAGGGATTTTTCTTAATCTGCTGCAGCAGTTTTCATAGAAACTCATCTAGAAACAAATTGACACTTTGCATGCTCTTTATTTTAAGCAAAATATGTCTCAGGGATACAAAAACATACACTTTTAAATGTTCAAAATCTAACACTTTGAACAAGTTTCTTTCCTAATGGAATTCGTCCCTCCTTGATACAGCATAAAAGCATTTCTTGCCAGACAAGGAAAGACTGAAATTCCAAAGGCCACCAGAGCTGAGAGAAAAGTTGTTATTTTATTCAGTCATACAAGGAGAATAACATATTCCTGCACACTCTCCTGTAATATTTGAGGTGCACAGCTATGACCTAACCTGGCCAGCCCAGACAAGCCAGTACAATTGATTAGAACTGCCTAAAAGTAAGGTCAACTCCTATTAACAAGCAGGAAATGAGGAACTTCTGCTTATCAATGGAAAACCTCGCCTTTTGTGCCTCACGTTTCAACAGTAATTTCTATAAATCAGGAGTTTCCTATGGAACATAGGGCGAGCTAGGACAGTGTTTATGTGTGCAGAAGTTAAAGAGCACAGCAAGCGAGTTGTTGACACTGTAGCAGACACTGGGAACTTTTGACAAAAACTTCAGTCAGATGCAGGGCTATCTACACACCATACAAAGGGAACCCTTTCCTTTCCCTTCAAAACCCATAACTGATGCAGAAATGGCCACAACAAGGAAAAGCCAGACTTCAAGTATTTCAGCAGACACTTAAGAGCTGACTGGTCTAAAGCACTTGTCACTTCATTCAACAACCGTGCTTCAAAAAATTCAACCTAGGCACCTTTAAACAGAGAACAAAAGCATTCTTTTCACTGTAGCAATTCGTAATTTTGCATCTCAATTCAAAAGCAGAAGATTCTTTGGCAAAAAAAAATTATAGAGATATAACCTTAAAAAGGAAAAATAGTCTCTTTTTTCTTACACAATTCTTCCTTGATTTAAACACTTCATCTCTATTAGCTAGAACTATTGCCTTCAACTATGTAGTAATAAATCCACAAAGTACAGCTCCTTAGCCAAGGTACATGACTATTTTATTTTGCAACTGGTGATGAACTTCTCCTCAAATGAGGTCATAAAGGACAGTGTATCAGAGCTGAAAGGCTATAAAACATTGCCACAACCCTTTTGTGCTAACTGCTGAAGCTTTAAACTAGGAATCCTGAAATGACACAAAGTTGGTACTTTATTTGCAACATGCAACATATCAACTCTGATTTCTACACATAATAATTTTCACAGTATATGCAGCACAATTATTAATTGAGGCTGTCTGAATCTATATGTGGATGTGTGCATATACAGAAACACTTAGGTGGCAGGAAAAATACAGCACAGTATGAGACACCATGCTCCCCTGCACAGCTGAGCGTGCCAGGTTTCAATTTTACTCCAAAATACAAATTACTATGAGAATCTTTTTGCTTGAAGAATCTGTACCACTTCACACAAAGAGACAAAATATATTATACTATTTTGTAGAACGCATACAATTAAATCTAAACATTTGTAAAGAACAATGCATTTCTGGGATTACCTTTATTTTGTAGGTCCCCTGACAGTACTTAATACTTGCACCCATCTTGAGTTTTTGTTGCACATATAAAATACCAATATCCATAGAACTGAAGATACTACATTTAAATCATTACTGTCAAAGGCAGATGTGCTAAATCAATGCTCTACTTAAAGATGCTACAGCTGATCTGATACAACTAATACCTTATCACATGATCAGTAGAGGAGACATGACAATTTTCTGAGTCAACAACAAATTCACAAACAATGCAAGAAACACCAACATGTTCATACAACTCCGAACTGTATTTTAAGACCTTGGTCTAAATTTCCACTTTGAAAGATTTACTGCACTTCCACAGCTCCATACAATGTCTGTATTGCTACATGGACATTTCCCAACCTTCCCCCATGTTCACTGTATAAAGCAACATGCCTGAGTTAGAGTAAACAAGAAAGTCATCTGGATTTGATATATAACAAGGACAGAATCAAGCTGTTAATCAGTCATGACAGAGTACATGTACAACTTGTAGCTCAGGAAATATTGCTGTTACTAAGGCGGGGGGAAAAAGACACACATTATGCTCTACCAAAGGGGCCAGCACTGAATAATTCTGGAAACTGACTTTAGCAACTCTTCCTGCTTAGAACAGCCAGAAAGTTAGAAGCAGTTCCTGCAAAACAGACTGTGCTAACAGATTAACATGGCAACAAAACCTTTTATCTTTAGTATTCAGGATGTTTCTTAAGAATTGCATTAATATATGAACAGTATCTGCTTTAATTCTTCTAGTAAGATGTTCTCACCTAATTACAGTCTATTCTTTACAGACAATGTGTAGACCTTGTTTGCACTTTAATAAGTCAAGCAAGCAGAAGCTGCAAGACAGGTACACTGCTAACCATTTTCTAGTATTTCGTTTTCAGTAATTCTCAAAATTGTGTTCACTTGGATTTAGTCACTAAAAGACAGCCAGAAGATCATCACAAGGTTTTGAAAATGCCTTGCTCGGGTGTAAAAAATATACCCATTTGCAAGAACTGGCGAAGGTTGCAAGGGACCTTCACAGATAACTTATTCCAACCCCCTGCCATGGCAGGTAAATACTTCACTAGAACAGGCTGATCCAACTGCATGTTGAACACTTCCAGTGACAAATCTTCAGAGATGGTTTACAACCAGGAATGGGATAAGCTCCAGAAAGAGGGAGCAGATACCACAAGGATCTAACTTAGGTGGTTAGAAGCTGTATACACACTCTGTAAGACTGACTTTGGAATCACAATATTGTAAAAAAATTAAAGAACTCACGACAGATGGATATCAATTATTTCTGGTAGAAAAACCAACACAAATACCTTTAAGTAGCCATACCTTGTGAATTCTCCGAACTAACACAGATGCAAAAAACCGCAGTGTGCCTCTCAGTTCATCCACTGAGGACTCATCATCAGTAATATTTCTGCAGTGTTGTAAAGCATCCCATGCAAGAAAACAGAATAAAATACATTTCTAAAATACACAAAATTCAATGACACTATTAAAAGCAGGAATAAGAACATTTGACAGTGATACTTCAACTAGTATTAATTGAAATGAAAGCTACTAGAGAATATGCAGTCTTCTATTCAAGGAAAATAAAAAATAGTGGGAGTAGCATTCTCACTACGTCTGTGCGCACAATGGCTTAAGAAATACTCAGTAAGTTGAAATGATATACCAATTCCTGCTCTCATATACTATCTACATGATTTTGATTGAGCAAAATGTAACTTAGTTTCTACATCTATAAATGTATCTTTATTCAGTGGCATAAAGGAAAATTGAATTGAAATTATTTAAGTGGTTTCTGCTTGGAAACAAGAATTTAAATAGATTTCCAGTAAGCCTTTCAAGACCATTATCACTATGTCAAAATATCATCCAAACTTTTTACCTGTTTTGCCAGTTTCCATTTGCTGCAATAAAGTATATTCAGTGAAAAATCATGGCAAAAATAATTCAAAGCTGATTCAGAAAGAAAACTACCTAACTTCATGACTTTTTTGGGAAACTGAAAGAAAATGGGAAATACACTATGTCTTAGATGCAGAAATGGCAACTACACTAAGTGGAAAAAGCATGATAACAGCATTCCACAAAATGCAAGCAAAAAACCCCAAAATCTACCAGAAATTAACATGAACATTAGAGTATGAGTAACGATATTGGTAAAACTGCAGTGCAACACTGCTACAGCTGAGTAATGACATAATAAAGAAAGTCACATCCAACTTTACTTAATGACCATAAGCAAGAGTCAACATATCTTTTGGTAATGAGTGCATATGTAGGAAGTACAAATATCATTTGTATTAAAAAAAAATCACTACAAGCAACGACAGGACATTTAAAAAACATGCATAAAACATAAAGCATCCAGTTTTGTAAAGCAGTGTTAGGCTGGGTCATACAGCCTTCAAATCCATGTTGAAGATTAACTGCTAGGTATACACACTACTGACCTGACAGTCAAACTATGCAACAAATTGCATGAAAAAAGCACCTCAAAGAAAGCAGCCTGGCATAAGGAACACAACCATCCTCCAACAGCTAATCATATGCAGATAAGAATACTGTAGGGGAAAGTTTGGTTTGTTTTAAGATCAGCAGTTGACATTTTAGAAGCAACATGGCTAGCACTGTCAAAGGGATTAGCATTGCCAAGGGATCAGCAAACAAATTGTATTACGATTTTCCTAGTATTTGACAGACAACAAGATACATGAAGTAATTTGGACTAAGAAGCTGATATTTTATTGACACTTGGATAACCAGAATCTTGGCTAACTCTACTTGGACATGACTTTAAGTCACGTACCCTCACAACATGCCATTGGTTTGTAAACACTTTCTTTTAATCATCAGAAGACTGGTGAAAAAAACATCATGAACCTGTAAAATCTCAAATCTCTTGTTACATAGTGTAAGGTCCAAATAACTTGCTTGGAAATATTTTAAAAATTGGCTGGATTCTTCCAGAACTTTAGAAATAACTTAAGAACACAACTGCCAATATAACAGAGAAATATGCTAAAAGAAAAAGGCTGACTCTTAATTGTAAACAGTTGCAGAGTCTAATGCCTCAAGAGAGATACATCCAACTGCTATTGCATGCAAAATCTTACAGGATCTACTCATAAATGAAAATCATATATAAACACTGAAGTGGTTGGGTTTTTTCTGTGTGTCAATTCTTCCTACAAAATTTGGCTAACTCTATAAAAAACATGTAGAAAGTAAGTTCAAGCTAATAAAAATATAAAGCTATGGTTTGTAACTCAACAAAAATCCTGAACTTTTCTTGCATTATTTGAATTTAAAATAGAAGCAGCTCCATATGTGAAAACACTAGGTTTAATCACTATCAAATAAAAATGTTTTCATAGTAATGTGTTACAAAAATGTGGTAATTACTGAGTTCTAATGCAATCTGAGAGAACTGGAGTTGCAATAGCATCACTGACCAAAAAAATTCCCTAAGTGTAGAGCGACTCTTTTGAACTTTACATTCTGCTATTTGAAACGAGGTTGGTATAAGTAAGGTATTATATAGTTCTGCTGTACAGCATAAAGTAAAAACAGTAGACTCAGACCAGTGGCTGATCAGTAGCTCTACCAACTTGGATTACTATGCTCTATTCCTCTCACATAGTTGAAAAAAAATTCTTAAAACAAATATTTAAATATAACCAGTATGAATACTTTAACAAATACCAAACAAAAATGAACAGAGGTATAACCACCTATTTCAGTAGAGTTCATTGGATTTTAAGTATTAATTCTCATTCCCCTAAAGTGATCCAAATTCGGGGATGTTTGCCTTTAAACTTTAACCTGGTAATAACATACTACATATTCTCATACAGTTTATTAATGAAACAAACATGAAACACAGCTTTTCTCTGATATAGCATTTTATTTCTCAAGCAATAAATCTGTGATTTTATCTTGCAACACACACTTCTGGTAAACATTACACTTCCCAGGCTTCTGAGTGAGGCACATCCTGGTAACACTGATGCCACTGATTCCCAGAGTGTGCAAGCTGCTGCAAGACAGCACCAGTCAGCAGAACACCAAAAACAAGCAATTTTTTATTTATATATATATCCAGTGATCCTTCCCCTGTACTCTGCGTTGATGAGGCCACACCTTGAGTATTGTGTTCAGTTCTGGGCCCCTCAGTTCAGGAAAGATATTGAGGTGCTGGAGAGGGTC
>JAWWEV010000115.1:80792531-80814276 GCA_035583235.1 Hafferia zeledoni | reverse complement strand
GCATCCGAGATGTGACGGGATGGGATGGCAGGGAGGCTTGAACTGCCAGGGGATGGTCCCACTGAGACTCGAACTCACGACCTTGGGATTCAGAGTCCAGAGTGCTCTCCTTTACACCACAGGACTGCCCTAAATGATCTATATGGCCTTAATAAAAAATGTGTGGACACACAGAAAGCAGCCCCTATTTGTGCATTTATTAACCACATGGCATGGCAGAGGCAGTTATGTATAATAATCCATTGCACCAAGGTGCTGTACAGAAGTTAAAAGAGACCTACAGTGTGAAATCATCCCTACTGAAAAATACAAGCACTCAAGGAGTAATACTGGATTTCAAGGCATGCAGTCCATACTGCTTTCCCTTGGACACTGTGAGCATTCCAGACTCAGTGTGATTCTGCAAGACAGAAAAAAAACTGTCACATCATCCACTGTACTTCCAAAAAGCATTGGGAAAGCAGGACACGTGCACCTATTTCCATTCTAGCAACATCTACAATACTATTCAAGCTCAATTGCTCCTATGACACCATGCCAAAAAAGTAGATGGGCCATCTCTAAGAATGACAGATAATAAGACATTTCCTTGTCTGTAAGTTATTAGTCTCCAGTTTTAAATACAAATGATGAGTAATTTCATTAAAAGCCTTCCTATTTTCAAGCATTTTGCAAAATGACTGTTTCTACTATGCGTGGGCAGCTTTGAATTGGAAGGAGATTACAAGTGTAAAACCAAATGCAGCAGATAGCAACATAAGCAGCAGTTGCAGAAAAAAAGAAATTATTTTCTAGCATGCACTACAACACTGCAAAGCTCATCAATCTCTGCTGATGAGACAAGCTTTCTGAGGACTGCTGTACAACTAATGCCAGTTGTCAGAAGAGCAATTGTAGAGCAGAGTGATGACTGAGTCAGTAGCAGGTCAGAACTACCAGGCCAAATTAAGAGAGAAAGGAGTAATAAACCACAAAGACAATTATAAAGCCTTAAAAGACAGTCCAACTAGATATCTGAGACCACTTTCTGAGGGGAGAACAAGCTGTTCCCAATAATAATGCATGCAGCCCACTGGGCTGCTACAGGAATGGCAAAGAGCATGTTCAGACAGTAACTGCTTTCTTATCATGCATTCGTCCATTTCCTACTCTTAGAAAAGAAAAAAGTCTAGTCCCATAATTGAGTCAAGAACCTGAGAAGTTAAGAATTAAAAAAAAAAATAAAAATTGTAGGATCAAAAGACAGCAGCACCTTGGTCCAGTAAGGCATTTCTTTCATGATACCAATCAAGAGTAGGTGAGCAGCTTTCCATAGATTTGACTTGCAACCATTCCTCACATAGCAAAAACGAGATTGTAAGGAAAAAGACGAGTTCATTAAGAGAACAACAGAATTAAATTCTCCTCTCTACAATCTGCAGCACCCTGACTCTATGCAACATAAAACTGAGCAACAGATGCCATGTCCTAATTCAGAGAAAAAGAAAACACTGAAGAAACTAACATAACACAAAATGGGTTATAAAGGAGAAATAAAATTACACTTAAGTCACTGCATTATTTTTGTGCAGGATACAGCCCAAACTATAACATATTGATAGATGCATGGTTGAGACAGTTTAGAGTTCAACTATAATAATAAACATAACTAGGGGGGAGGAATACCCAAGTACGGATTTTTGCTATTCTTCTAAACCACATACAGTAGCTAATTGACTAAAATAAGGCTGCAAAAGATTAAGAATTTGCAAAGTGAGACAAACTGCCATCACAATCCAAGACAGAAAAAAATCCATGCTTGTGAGAAAATCTTGGATTTTTTCTGATTTGAGTATGTATTAAATTTTTCTGAAAGCACTTGAAAACACAAGCTTAAAGGTTACACAAGTGGTTCAAATTGGAAACATTTGAAAATGAGAATACTGTCAAAGTTCTTCAACCTACAAAAGAAGAAGTAGAAAAACTAATACATAATTAAAAAATCCCAGAATTATTCCAAGTATTTGAAGAATCTGCTTTTTAGATGCAGGCTGCACTGGACACTCCTTTAGAATCTAATTAACCTTAATTCAGTTCACACTGTATCAGCTTCTCTCTAATGTATGACTAACCCACAAAACAAAATAAGAGCAGTCTCTCCTTCCAACCTGAAGCAGCCTATCCAATTCCAGGCTGGCATTACATGCTGCATCCTCAGGTCAGGAGGAATATGGTGTGGGCAGAACCCCTGCTACCCTTTTAACCAGTAGAGAAGAGCTGCAATAAGGAACTACAATAAGATTTCTCATTCCCAATAGTGTCTGCCCTACACAGCTGAAAATGGTGCCTCAGAGTGCTTGTTGGGGCCCATTGAAGAGGATTACCCTGGCTCGCTGCCCCGGGAAGGCACAGAACCAGGCCTGGTACTTCCCTCTAGTCAAGCACACCAAGATAAAGGAATGAGAAACATGGCATAGATACACAAAAGCCATGTCTACAATGCTAAATAAAGCAGGGCCTGAGACATGCCACTGAAGTATAAAGTGACAGCAAAGAAAAAATCAAGGCTTTGGAAAGGCTTGATTACAGCAACAGAAATCAAATACAAAATGCCAAGGTGTAGCAACACAATTTAAAGATCAGTCTTGGAAGACAACTATGGTATCTACTAGTATCTCTTATGACTAAGATACTACAAAGAACCTTTTTAGCATTAAATTTCCATTTAAACTAAGGAAAAAATTCCCAGTTCTTCAGCATTTACCACATCCTTTGGTAAGCTGTCACATCTATTTGTTCCTCAAATTTCTAAAATTGTTACATGCATAGAACTGTTTATTTTATATTCTACTATTAAAGCGTGAGCCTTTTGAAATGATATCCAGGATTACTGTTAAATACACTTAAATTTATTTCAAAAAATATTAAATCATTTCAAAGAATAAATGTTCACTTCTGAAATGGCAGAGGAAGTCACTTCATTAAACTAAAGGAAATCAACAAGTTGTCATCTATCCTTTTTTAAAAAAATTCTCAACTATCCATCCCTCCCCTCCCTTAAGGTTTTTATTCTCCTATTCCTGCAGTGGCCACACCTGGGATACCATCAGGCAGAGCTGAACTAAAGTCATAGTTCATACCACAAACCTATGCACGTCATAAACCATTCTGTTAATTGCAAGAACTGACTTGCAAAAATCTTCTCACTTCTGGCATGCCAATTGTTCATGCTCCTGCCACAGAACTCCAAAGCTGGAATTCTACATAAATAGATATTAAGGTATATAGGTACTTGTGTATTTTCCTAGCTTTAAAAAACAAAAAAAGCTTATCTTTTTGCTGCCAATATATTTCATCAATTACTAATCAAGTTAAAAAAAAAGCCCAAAGAAAAACTGCTCTTCAGACAGCTCTTTTTAAACGAGATTGGAACAAAACAAAATTCCTCATTTAAAGCCTTTTTAAAAATATATCTATGCTAATTTTCTTCGAGTAAATCCACTAATTTCTTTTTTTAGACAGATGTTGTTACAGCCTTGCCTGATGATTTTAAATAGACTGACAGAATCGTAGAACGATTTGGTTTGAAAGGGGACTTAAAGATTATCTTGTTCCGAACCCCCGGTCATGGGTAGAGGCACCTTTCACTAGACCAGGTTGATCAGAGCTCCAGCCAGCCAGGCCTTAAACACCTCTAGGAACGGGGAATCCACAGCATCTCTGGGCAACCTGTTCCAGTGCCCCACCACCCTCATAGTAAAGAAGTTCTCCTTAATATGTAATCTAAACCTATCCTGTTCCAAATCAAATCTACTCCCCCTTGTCCCATCACTACATGCTCTTGTAACAAGCCTCTTTCCACCTTTTTCGTAGTCTCCCTACTATCAAATCACCATCTTCATTACAGAAATTTTGTAGCTGGAGCAAATAATCTCTTCCCTCCACTCCCAACAAACCAAGGAGGACAAAACTGTCATCTTTTCAAGAATCGTACATGTTCAGTTACAACTGTTCTTATCAATATTCTTCTAAATTTAAACAGACATTTCTTCTATGTTCTGGATGCACTACCACACAAGCAGTCACATCCTTGTTAACAAGGAGGCCATCTCACCCCTCTGCTCCTGGCACATATTCTTTTGATTTGACTTTCACATGAACAAGTTAAAAAAACTGGCAAGTACATCTGAGCTATTTACTGAACCAGACATAAGAGGTCTAAAAGACATGTAATAAGAACACACAGAACTTTAAGGTACTAAAGAAACGATGTACCAATTACCTCTGAGAGTGATGCATCAACCTTGGAAGGCACTTTCAGATCCAGCCATGGCTGATAGTTTTCCAGAAGCAAAGTAGGTCTGTAGGAGAGCATGGAAAGTTTATGTAACAATATATAATTGAAAGTTTCCTATTGTGATGTGTACAATGTCAGTAATACTAAGCTTACTAGTGCCACAGATTCAATTTACCTGTGCCTCTTGCATTTGACCTTGCCACATACAGCACAACTGTGACCGTGGGGAAACAGCTCCGGCAATTCTAACTGCTAAGAGAAGATACTTGGACAAGTTTACATTCTTCAAAATGATGACTCTATTAACATACCCACACATTCCTGAATTTTCTTTTAGATTATACTATTATAGAGAACTGAATAAAGACAGTGTTGTTTTCCCAGCAGGAAAACAAGAGAACAAGGCACAGTAAGAGAAATAAATGAACCAAACAGAAAAATCGCTTCCACTGAAACAAAATGTGAGGAGAGAGATATCCTTTCATATTCATATTTCATCTCCCTATACATTAGTTGGTCTAATAACATACCTTTTCGGAAAAATTTGCCTTACTCATAGCACTGAACTATACTATACTGCAACTGTAACTTTTGAGTCCTATGAAATTCTACATTAAACCATTATAAGATGGAAAGCAGCAATTTGCTTTGGGAACGTTTTTCCCCTTTGAAATGCAGTACCAGTTACAGAATTTTGATTACAGTGAGCAAAGAAGACTCAGCACTGGCTTGCCAGTGGAAGTGCATCTTTAAAAAAGAAAAAGCTCCAGTAACAGAGCAAACAACTACACCGTTTCTCCATTGCCTGCTACTCAAATGCTCAAAACGTATTTATTTACAATTACTCGGAAAAGTAAAAAGAGGAAAGCAAGAAACAACATCAATGAACAGTCCCAACAATTGGCTTTGCAGCCACACGTAGATTGGACGAGGCTATGCAGAAACGTGTGAAGTACTCAAAGTCCTAAGCGTCGTCTATTTGCTACAAAATACCTATCAGTGGGAGGACATGATCTGCATTAATGTGCAGTATTTCTGGAAGCAGCTAGAATTACGCAAGAATTGCTATCCAATGCAAACCCTTATCTTTAAAGACTATTCCGACATATTTACCTTGGGTTTATATTTTATTGTGAAAAGAATATTGGGCAAGAGGGAATCCGGTCCTAAGGAACAGTAGAAGGTGACGACACCAGCCACGAATGACCAGAAGATCATCAAAACGTGCAGATACCTTACAGACACACAGAGAGGAAACATCGCGGCGTGAGAAGGGGCAGCGCCGGCCCGGGCCCGGCCGCCCCTCCGCGCCCGCGGGTTACCGGTGCAGGAGGAGCGTGGCGGCGCCGAGCGCCAGCAGCAGGCAGCAGGACAGCGGGTACTGCCGGCAGCTCTCTCGCACCGCCTCGGCGCCCCGCAGCCGCCGCAGCCGCCGCCCGGCCGCCCGCAGCCACCCCATGTCACCGGCTGCCCGCTCCCTCCGCTCCGCTCCGGCGGGCGGGGCCGCGGCCGCTTCCGCTGCCGGCGCCCTGTGACGACGCCGGCGGGCGGGGACCGGGGGCGGTGCTGGGGGCGCGGCCGGGCCGGGAGGCTCAGCCCCGCCGGAGGTACCGCCCCGCTAAAGGCTCAGCTCTGGCGGAGGCACCGCCCCGCTGGAGGCTCAGCCCCGCCGGAGGTACCACTCGACTGCAGGTACCGCCCGGCCGGAGGTACCGCCCCGCCGGAGGTACAGCCCGGACGGAGGCTCCGCCCCGCTGGAGGTACCGCACCTACGGAGGTACCTCACCTACGGAGCCGCAGCCCCGCTGGAGGCTCAGCCCGGGCTGGAGGTACAGCCTTATTGTAGGTAGAGCCCGGGCTGGAGGTACGGGACCTACGGAGCCGCAGCCCCGCTGGAGCCGCAGCCCCGCTGGAGATACAGCGCCGCTTCTCCGCGGAGAGAAAAGGAGCGGAGGAGGAACGAGCTCCCGTGTGGGATCCCCAGAGCACTCGGCGACATCCTCCCAGCACTCCCCCAGTGGTATTTGGAACTCTGCTGTGTAACATAGCGTGCTAAGCCCCGTAAATAGAAGATCTCTGATGACGGAAAGCTTACCTAGATATAAATACTTGGGTTCTGGACAGCAAGGGGCTCCCAGCGCCAAGCGGACAGAAACTGCTGCATCTGATTAAATGCTCTATATTTAGATGATGACTGAACTAAATCATTCCGTGACTGGGACACTAAAACCGTATAAACACCTCTCAAAGCATCGTCATTGGTTGTAAAGGAACAGAGTAGGAAACGTAACAAGACCCCACGTTAACATCAGTAAGGTAAAAGGGTAAGACATTGAAAACAACAGTTCTGGAATGCAGTTCATTGCGAGTGAGGACAATTTAAAACCAACTTCACATTAATAAAAATGCCTTTAGTTACACTGCAAGTCACAAACTTTCAAAACACTGGAGTGCCTTTCAGCAGCTCTGTAGTTATTCCGTCTTAAGAAATGCAAGGCTCTGATAACAGGACACTACTGGTTATGGGAATATCAGATCAATTGACAAAATAACTTCTGAGAAATCCTACTGATAAAGGCACTTATAAGTGGCAAATAGGAAAGCTCAAGGAGAGGTGCCTGCTTTTGGACTCTTTTGAGAGAAGCTGCTTTTGCCTTGTGTGTTCATTCGCACTGGCCCCACGCAGACACATTTGAGTACACTGAGTGGGAACACCTGAACCACTTACATTCAAAACAGTCTTGTTTAGAAATGTTCAGTGAGAACCCTGCAAGGAAGTTGTTAAGCAAAAGCTGGTACTTGGGAGATGATTCAATATCTAGAAATCAAAAGCTGAAAATGGCTTTTACAATCTTTGGTCAGATGTTTTGTCCGTTTATGCAACACTTCCCTTGACCTCTCAAGCAGGTGAAACGCTGTAGTTTGACTTCAGTATGTTGACCTTTCTCAGAGAGCTTGGCAAAAGCCCAGGGTCAGCTTGAATTTCTTTAAGAGCCTCTGCACAGTATTATTTCATGTCAGCCCACTTTTTCTGTTAAAAAAACAAGGCACATTCACACAGCAACTCTCCATACAGTCTACTCAAAGGACATTAATTTTCCTGAGATGCATTCCTTTTGCTATCTGCTCACTTTATACTCAGCTTTACTTTGATTTTTAGTCACTTATCTTGCAATGTTTTTAAAAAGAAGTAACACTATTTCATGAAGATGCCACACATCACATATCTATAACATAGGTAGTGACTTGCACAGCAAACCAGAAGGAGCTTCCATTTGCATTCTCCACTTCAGGTAAAGTTTCTTTAGTTTGTAGCTTCATTGTTCAGGACTATATTTACTCTAAAACTGACCAATTCACATTTGACAGTAATTGCACATTACTGTGCAAATTCCTTCAGTTTACAGACTTCACATCTGCTGGGTAGACACAACAACAACCTGCTTTACCCCATCCTGCTCTGCTGCAGATGGACACACTGGCAGTGCCCATCACCCTCTGTCATCATCACCCCTGGATTGTTCTGGTACAGTGAAAGACAGCTGATGTTTGTTTTCCAACAAAACAGAAGTATAGAAGAACAAAAGGGAAATACTGACAATGCCAAGCTTTTCAAAATTCTATGAGAAATAGGAACTTTATTAATTTCCTAGCAATAGCAAGTATCTCTCTCCACATTAATTCTTAGGATGATTCTGTGGTCAGCTGGAGAACTGTCAGGAAAAAGCATGTATCAGGAGATGGGCTGTGAAGCAACGTGGGCAGGACTGGGTTATTCTGGAAAGATGGCTTTCATTTTAGTAGTTTAATTGTATCTTTCACTGATCATATGAGTGATCTTACGGAGCCAGTTCTTCCTGTTTTGGGGTTTACTGGGGTCAGAGGCAGTTGTTTAATGGCAACAGAAGCTTGTATATTCTAGCATTCAAAAAGTTACTAGCATAGATTTTCAACAGCTTAAAATATAAACCTACAATTCATGGCTGCGTAGTATCAGTTATAAGAGAGATTGTATTTACCAAAGTGCTTTTTTTATTTACTTTAAAAAATGTCTTGTTTAAATAAACCAGGCAGTAAACTGTAATACAGAGATTCTCACCAGCTGATTGCATTTCACTTACTCTGCAAATCTGCTTTTGCTCTTTTCAAGGCATTACATATTTGTCTCTTTCAAGGATAGTTGTCAAGGCTAGCTTACAATAGCTACTTCTTCATATTTGCCCAACAAGGAATTAATTTTCCTTTATAATTATTCCCCACAAGTCCCTGTTCATTTTGTGTGCTCTTTCCAGATGTTTAAGTAGGCTTCATATTAGCCTTTAACTTAAACCATTTAGCAGAAAACATTAATTTTTAATATTCAGCAAATAGCCAAGCTTAAATAAAGAAGTGAAACTGAAGTTGGCCAGTCAGATCCCAAGTTAAGCATTAGTAGGCACTTGGGACTCAACTTCTTCAAGTTCAAAATTTAAAGGGCATCCACCACATTACTGGTTTCAGTCTAGGATGATTCAGGTGTATGCAACAAACCTAAGGCAAAACCTGCCATTTAGTAGTGGTTCTTGGCCTTTACAGGAACACTGAAACTTTGAGGGAGAGGACAGCTGACTGTGTGATACACATTCCTGGTTTGGGTAGGTAGATAATTAGAACTTTGGCAAGCAAAATGAGCTTTACTGTTATAAATACAGTCATAGCCACTTGCCTGTTAATGACTTAATAAACTCCTAAGCATCAAAATTTATGGCATTTGGGGGTCCCTATACCACCCACATAGACCTGTGCTTGTCAGCTCTATAGGAATGTGTGCTGTCCATGGTTGTGGGTTCTTGTATTTGCTTCCTGGACCACACACGAACATATTAAATGTTTATATATATATATATATATATATAATATTATAGATATTTTTATATATAATAATATATAATAAAAATATAAATATAATATATATATAACATATATAAAGATTTAATATTTCATAAATATTAAAGCAATCTGGACAAAAGTATCTGCTTGATACAGCAATGGGGGCTTTGCATTCCCCAGATAAAATCCTGCACATGTTGTCTTCTAGGAGAATGGGGGAGCTCAGCTGCTCCAGAGCAGTAAGGAACAAAACACCAGGTGGGAGGGAGAAATGGTTTCAGAAAAGATGTACGAAATACTTTTGAAAAGATCCCTGCAGGGAATGAATTGCCAAGTGACATGACACTTAAAAATTTTGGTTTTTCTTTAGAAACAGATTCAGCAGGCAATTGAAGGATTAAGAAGTTTCAATTGGAACATGCCACTCAAAAGTCCTAATTCTTTTTTTTGGGTTTTTTTTTTTGTTGTTGGTTTTGGTTTGGGTTGGGTTTTGGGGGTGTTTTTTGTGTGTGTATTGGGGGGTTTTTTGAGACTGTTAAATACAGGTCAATGAGAAAACCTAAAAGTACCTACCAGGCTGTTTAGGACCGAAACCATGAACTCACTGACTGAGACCAGGCAAAATAAAGACTTGCAGGGAAGTAAAAATACCGAGATTGTTCTGATAAAGAAATTCAAGTAAAAGAACACACTTCAAGTGAAGTTTGCAGATTGTCAGTTTAGTATGTCCAACAGGAGTGATACTGGGCAAACCAGAAAGGTGCTGAGTAGCACAAAATGTATTAGAATTTCACTGGGAAAAGGCAATGTTCTAGAGGCAGTTTTGCCTTGAAGAACTTACAACTCTAAAGGAGAAAGTAAAAAGGGTCAGAGCAACACTAGTATATAGAGAGCTTTTCTTCAAATTACTAACATGGAATTCTTTCACAGACTAGACTCTAGAGAGAATTTAGATATTGGAGATTAAAGTAATTTGTCCAGTCATAAACTACAATTTATGGGACATTAAAGGAAAAGAAAATAGAGCAGAAAGTTGCAAAGTGGGTGCAGAAGGTGACTACAAGACAGTAACAAATAGCGGCCTGCAGGAGTATGTATACATAAAGAGAGGAACTATATGTACACAGACACATTGGGAAAATGCTTAAAAGAAATTAATATTAGGTTTTGTGGCAACATTTGGCAAAGGTATAGTCTATAGAAATTTTATCTTAGTTCGCCTGAGCAAAAAAAAAAAAAAAAAGACAAGTCTCTGGGTCCACACCTTAAGCATTAAGTGAATTGGTTGTATGTGCAAGGCAAAGATCTGGAACATCCAGTTCCTTTGAAAAATGTAGTTGATCAAGGAGGAATGAGGAAATGCTGACATGGATGTTAAGCATTTTTAAGAGAAAGTTTGGAAAGAAATAAGGAGTGTACTAATGCAAACACTTAAAACAATGCCACAGCATATAATTAAGAGCTCAGTCTAAATGAAAATTAAGCTGGATGCTCTGCCTTGGATACACACTTAGTGAAAATAGCTGTCAGATGTCAAAGGAAATTCAATTCCCACTGACCAGTCTTGGTCACTGGGGCAAATTTTAAATCAAGGAGTTTGAGGAGGAACTTGAACCATGTTCCTTTGTTTCAGCTGAAAGAGTATCAAGATAATCCTTGCAAGATGACATGTTTCTGTAAAATCATTGCAAACTGTTGCAGCACTTATGTCTCATAACTATGATTAGGCCTGCAAAAATTTAAAGCTAGTCACAAGTTTTTCATCATAGATACATGCTGGATTCAGAGAACAACTGTATTGGATCAGCAAAGGCTTAGCTATGCGAGCATCCTGGTTGAGATGATGGCCATCAGGGGATATATACCTAGAAAAAGTTGTAAAAGCACAGCAATAATGCTTTCCTTGAGCATTCTTTTACTCTGATTTGTAATCATGGGGATATCCTCAGAAAAAAATGTACTTCCTAAGTTTCAAGTTGCTTTTTGAACAGCCATTAACTTCAACATCCATAAAAATCATGCAGGAAAGAGTCCCACCACTTACACTTGTGTGAGTGAAAATACAGCTCTCCAATTATTCCTGTGTTTACTAGAGATGGTGAAAAACCATTTCCTACTCAGAAAAATCGCTGCTTACCGTTTTACCAAAATACTTTGGCCACCTGAGCAAACTGTATTTTCCAAAATTAAGATTCCCACTCCAGTGAATTGTCTTTGCCATAAGAGCAACTTTTGTACCTTTTATGATCTTTGTTGTTCTCCCTCTCCTTTTTCAATTTTATTATCTCCTTGTTATGTACCACTGGAGCAGGGACAGGCTGCAACATGAGAAATAAAAACAGAACTCAAAATTGTTATTAGTAGAACTAGTGCCTGCCTAATTTGTTCCTTAACCATTTCTTTGCTCTGCCTCACAGTATTTTAACACATTTTAGCTTTTGAAGATTTATGACTTTTTTCTCATTTGGATACAACTCTCACTTCTGATGGATTAGTATTTGCCACCTTAAAACAGTGAAAAAGAAAATCCCCATCTAAAACATTTCCGTACTCAGGAAGTTCTAATCAAGAGGCAGAACTTGTTAAAATTGGAAAAAAAAAGACTTAATTTTAACTATGAGTTGCTGTTGTGCCAGCAAAGAAAGTTTTACTAACATGTCTATAGTCAATGCTGAAGAGAATCATGTACACCCAAACATAGTGATGAGATCTGTAAGGCTGCCTTTTGGTGACTGGTGGGCTGGTATCTTGAAGCCCTATGCTTTTGAGTTCTCCGTAAATGCCTTGAGTGTTTTTGTTACATCAGAATTCCACAGGTATTTTTAGTTTAAGCACTCAGTTTCTCCAACAACATGAAGTATGTAAAAGCAGGATAAGGTAAAAGTTGAACGATGTTAATTGTCACCCTGAAGAAGTTATTCAAGTCTTTTATCAGAGACTTCACAGGAACTGTTGCAGAATCAGTTGTATATCCAAGATACTGTTTTGTTTAACCATTTGTTGGCTGAGGAGGTATGGAATCAGTTTGACATTTTCCTTCATTTAAATGATGTACAGCAAAAACAGAAGTATTTTCAGAATGGTTAAAGAAAAAATAAATATGAATAGGACATAAATATTGAATATATGATAAAAGCAAAAAAATCTTATTCTGTGTAAACAGGCAGAATGCACAAAGGGATTCTTTTAGAGAGGATGGACAGAGAGTTATTCCTCTGTTTGAGTCTTGAGGCTTTTGGAAGCACATGGGCAGCTTTCCTGTCTTACTTTGTGGTGTTACTGGAGCATATAACTCCATGGTAAAGCTCCAGTATAAGAGGAACATTATTGTTTCAGTTAAAGAATTTAAGAAGTAAAGCTCAGTCCCATGCTCTGCAAGGTCCTTACAGTTCATAGCTGATCGATGTTATCTATGAGACCAGTGCCCAAGTTCCTGGAGGTACACCAAAGCTTTTTTTGCCTCCCCTGCCCTCTTTTTTTCTGGTCTATCTAATAGAAAAATGTGATGTATTATACACCACATCAGCTGGCATTAAAGGGGCTTCTAGTCACTCGGTGGATCTATAAGCAGACATACCTTGGCAGGACAGAACACCATGGTCTCTCTTCCCAGAGCAGCAAGAACAGATTCCTCCACATGTTCTGCAAATGCATTTCCTGGTTATGGTGCACACTTGGCATTTGAACAGTTTCCCCAAAGTGTCCTTTGGGGAGGCAGAGTGCATGCTTAGGCAGAAAAGAGGACTTCATACTGTTTGGAAAAGGTACAAACTGTGAAATCAAGAAACAAGGGCTATTTGGAAGACTTTGCTGAGTACTGCAAAATTCCATTCAAGTTTTGCTTTGCTTTTTATTATCTGTTTTATTTAAGTAACTAATATTCTAGCAAGGAAAGGCATTGGAGCTAGTAAGGTCTGATACCATATGGGGGATTACTATTATAACTCAGTACTTTTCTGAAACTTAGTAAATCAATTTCTGATTTGTGACTAATTTTTTGCTATTGTATAAGCTACCTTTTTATGAAAGAACCATAAACTGCTTAAAACATGAGACACTAGGCTTTTCCTCTTTCACACCTATTTAAAAGTATATAAAATGAAAATCAGTTTATTAGCCTTTATATCGAATTGTAAGGAATAACATTTTCTTCCCCTTAAGCTGAGTCTTCCAGTCCAATCTTGAGTTTGAGGTATTCTCTGTAGGTCCAGTTTGTAGTATTTTCGCCACCATTGCCCCAGAAGTTACAGGTGAAGACGGCGATCTTTGAGACTGCAACAGATCCTAAGATAGCTCCTAACACAACACACAGAACTTGGATGCGGCAGATAGACCTCAAATGGGGGTCACTGCAGTTCAGACACAAGAAGCAAGAAGTTATTTTTTTCCTGAAGTAAGCAAGATTTTGCTTTAGAAGATAAAACAGAGAAAGGATTCTTGAGTACCATTCAGGTTCATAGAGGACTACATGAAAGTCTTTTGGCCATTATTTATCTAGGACAAGTAGAAAATTCTCCACTGATCACCATTCAGCTTAGATATGGTAAAGTATAATCAAATACTAAACTTTCACCATACTGTTTTGCATTGTCTACATCCAGTGTTTCTGGGATAACTATGGTCAAGAAACTTGGGAGTATCAGTCTCAATTCTGAAAAGCCTATGTATCTGGTGTCTTCCTGGACCACTGCCCAGCTGTGTGCTCCCCTCTGCTTTCCCCTCTGCTTTTCTGTTTGTTAGGTCTGGAGAAGTCAAGCTACCCATACCATAATGACCCTCCTTCCCCAAAGCCCAAGGGCACAAAGAAAGGACCAAACCCGAAAACGCGTATTATCTGGAGGAGCAGCCTTGGCAATGAGGAGATGTGGAGTTAGTTCATTTAGTCCAAGATATCTTAGCTGAAAGCTGCTCACCTGACTTTCACCAACAACTTAGAACATGCACCTATCTCCATCAGCTGTTAGTTTTAAATTACTTTTACTGGTAGGTACATGCCATCTCTCACGGAGTGTTCAGAAATGCTGTTCTCACCATGCTTACACCTGCAGCAAAAATGACATTTCCCCACTGAAATATATGAAAACAAATGCTTCTGTATATCCTGAGCACCAATGAACAAAGATTTATCTTAACTCAGGAAGTAGATACCATGCTGGTAAACCAAAACTTCCAGGTGTATTCTACCCTTACTGCATTCCTTCTTCAGCCTCCTCCTAACTTCCAATCCAATACAGGCTCTTACATTTGGTAGCCTTAGAATAAAATTCCTTTTCTTCATTAAGGAAGTGTATTTTCTGACATTAAGACATGTAGCCTAAACTCAAGAAAACAGAACATCTTCAGACAAAATTTCAAGAACCCTCATACTGGTTCTTGTTGTCTTCATCTCTTGGGGTTCCAGATGTCTGTTTCCAAGCACATACTGTTACTTTTAAGTGCATTCATTTCTGAGCATAGGATGATCCCCTTCAGTGTCGAATACACCTATATGGGCTCCTCGCACCACCAGGTCTTTAATGAATTCAAGTCCTGGCCAAGTCCCAAGAAAAGATAAGACACTTCTCTCTCCCAGGATGCTGGGCTTGTATTGCACACTTTGAACAAATGTGACTGTACAAGACACTGGTTTACCTGGAAGCTCTCTTTGCCCATCTTGAATTTTAAATCTGCAAAGGGGCTACTGAGTTGGCACTGATTCACATCAGCTTTACAAGTGGAACACCTATTCTCACTTTGTGCCTTGCATCAAATCATTCAAACCAAGACTTAACACACGAGCTTTACTCCGGCATTCCCTCAAGCATTACTTAATCATGGGGCATTATTAGGCCTTTTTAAGAAGTTTGCCCAACTATCCTACTTTTATCCACCCTTTAAGGGATTAGTAAGAGCAGTGAGTGGCAAATATTACAACATTAAAAAAGATGCAAGAACTCCTCTCCCACAGGGAAAAAAGGACCATCTTCTGAACATGTGGGGTTTTTTCACATTTTTTGTATTTTATTGTGTTTAAAACCTTGTCCTTTAGAGGGATACAATTTTCTTCTGAAATTTCTATCAAGATAAAGTGGCCCTGATGATTATGACAGCCATAATCATATTGTTATAGGATATCCTTACCTTTTGACATGTAATCCAAGGACCCTGTGTCTGCTTTCGACCTGATGTTTCAATCTTGCCAAAATCTATCACCTGACATTCCCCTCACGTTGTACTGTGGCTGCTAAATGGTGCCTGGCTTATAGTGTACCTACTTTCCACAGGAAAGGACAGACAGATTAGAGGCAGGAAAGATCCTATCCTACAAAGCTGTAACACAGCTAAAATGAAGTTCTACATCGTGGTTTGCCAGGTTGTTTCCCTGGCTATCTTATTATATATTTGATTACCTTACACTTTCTTAAGGAGCAAACAATATGCTTTGTTAAGAGCTTTCCCACATGGGGAGCATTTTTGATGTGATCACAGCTTGGTCAACCTGTTAAATACAAGACAAATAAAACTCTCTCAGGAGGAACTTGTCTGGTTGTCATCACTGCTTTAGAAGGACAGAAGTATACACAGAAGACCCCGTAAGCTTTCCTTTTCAGAGGGACACTTTTAGCCCTTCAAAATGTCCAAGTCAAGACATGTCTGTTCTTTCTTCATCTGAACATTAACCACAATTTTAGGCAATTTGTGGAAACTGAGATCTCTCTGCATCATTTTTACTATGTGGTTGAGAGGCAGAAGTTCCAAGATTACCACATTAATCTCACCTGCCCCACACCTAAGAATTCAACACCTATGACCTATTTAACTTGCATTCCCTTAGAAAGTGTTGCGTATTCAATCGTCTTCCTAAAATCCTTATAGGGGACAAGGGGGTTGAGATTGTTTTTGTTTTGGCATCCTCTCCCCCTGCCCACTATATACCTTTTTGCTAGCTACAGAGAATCTGTTTAATAACAGGGCCTTTCTCTATAGTCAAAAAAGCACCTTGATTCTAAAACACATGCCTCGATCACCGGACTCCAACTACAGCCAGCCACCTGAACTTAAAACCAGAATTGCTAAGTTACTGTGGTAGTGTATCTTTAAACAGTATAAAGAATTTGAATCTTACATGTTTTAATCTTCTCATAATAAAGTAGAAAAAGGTTGCTTCACAAGGATGTAGAAATGTGTAATGCACATTGCGCACAACTGTCTCTTACTCTTCAATAGACTACAAAAATCAGAGTTGATCATTATCTACCTATGCTCTACATTAAAACTACAAAAGCATTTTAGCATATTTTGGTACCATATACTCTGCTTTGGCACAGGCCAACTCTGAAGGTAGTTTGAGCCAACCTTGCTGAGAGAGATGTGAGTATTACCCTGATATCCCTCAATGCCATCTGTACCTGCATGGCAAGTACACCTTCATGCACCTCAAAGTGCATTACAGAGTAGCAGGTTTCACTTGCCAAAAAGCTTAGTTAGCAATCCTTTTTCGCTATTTATCTGTATACTCCTCCTCACTTACTACTCTAATGAAAACTGTACCCTTTAGAAATGTTACAATAAGGCAATACACTGTGGAAGTTAGATACTCCCATCAGGAAAACAAAACTCCCTTCTAGTAGAAACCTGTACTGACTTCAATAGTTAACCTAAGAAAAGACCAACTACCTCAAAATACTGTTGGGTCTAGGACTCACTGATCAGTTCATGAGATGAATATTAAGAGCATTTTGTTGGATAGGAACATGATAACCTGAATGGCTTAGAAAATCAACAGACCAAACTTCAGGGTAGTGTAACATTACACAAAACTGTGGTGTCATTTATTACACCATTCCCATTATAAGATCTATGCAAACACAACACGTTATTTTAAATTCAATGATTTAAGACCTTCAGATCCTTCAGAACTGGAAGACTGATCTTACTTGGGAGTTAATCTCATGATGAGACTTTTTTCTTCCAGAGGTTGTGTTAGCATTTTGAAAACACAGTGGAGCAAGGCAACAAAGATTACTTGACTACATGAACCCAGTTTCCATTGTACTCACTGCTAATGCTTGAAGCCACCTAAAGCTTGTACTGTCACATCTTCCAGTGAGAAGTTATGACCTCCCAGCCCTTTATATCCAAAGCCTAGTCTTCTGTTAGCATGAAACCTGCAGTGTATTTCTTCATCTGCCAATTCTGACATTTTAACAAAGTATATGCCAGTTTTCTCCAAAGTACCCCTTAAGTATCCCACTAATTCAAAAGCAAGTGTAACCTAACATACTTCTGTTAAAGGGTAGAAAATCTGAACAGTTTCACTGGACTACCAGAAGGCAGTTACAACACTGGTCACTTTGTGAAAGATACACCAGTGACTGTAACTGAAGGTTTGTCTTCTGCTAAAAGTATCAATTTAAGCACACATACAAAACTCAAATGCTGTTGAAAATTGTGGATTGGAAACAGGTTGGCTTGTTAAAACAACTGTTTGCACTGAAAGAGAAAACATTTCATTGCAATATCCAAAGGAAGCCTTTGACCACAATTCAACACTGGAACAGTCCTTTAATAGCCACTTCAGCTTTTCCAGATGCAGGGACTACATATTTTTATCTGTCATCTCAAATGCTGTAATAATAAATATTAAAAATCACCTTCCAGTTGTGATATACATCTGCATAACAAAGATTATAATTTATTTTAGGCTAGCTCTCACTAGTGTTCTGTAATACAGCTTCATTCTTAAGAAGGCTGAAATTGCTCCTTAAGAAAAGCCCTGATTTCCTAATGGGACATCTATAAAATTACCTTTGTTGAATTCTCACAGAGGAAGCTTTTTAATCCCCAAATCAGTACATTTAGTCATACAGTTTTTAAATAACCACTTACAATTGATAGAATTAGGTATTTTCTTCATCCCACTAAAGAGAAAAAAAAACCTGCAATCTTATTTAGATGGCAGAATAATACTGAAAGCACTATACTTGGAACCAGGAACTCGGGATCTGATACATTCCATTTCTGGCTTTCAATGACTGACTGTGTCTACTGTGAATAATAACCCATCAGTTTAAAAATAGGTAACTGAATTCTCTATGGAGCATTTAAGACATTTTTAGATCTGAAGCATTTAACACTAAACAATGTCAGATTACACTTGGCATTGAAGTGGACACACTAAAATTACGAGTTAAAATGTATGACTTTGGTTAATCACTGCCGATCAGGAATCAATTAAATAGTCTACTGAAATTGGATTTTAGGTACTGCAAGTCATTTAAGTGCTAGAAAGTCTATTTTTACTTACCATTATCTTCTGTGCAGTCAAATGGCATAACCTATTCTACTGGCTGTGAAAACTAAGAATGCATTTCATAACTTCCTTAGTGTAAAGAAAATAAAGGATAAGATTCAATGTTTTTTCTAAATGTTAGTGACCAAAATAAATACATTGTCACACTTCCTGTGCAAACAGAAACGGTGAACTGTCACCATTAATCTGCCAAATGTATCAGACTAGGGGGAATTTAGATTTTCGACATGCCAAATTTTACTTCAATGACTTGTTAGAATATAAGGGTTGCCCTTGGAGTAGGAACTAAGTTTCATGAACAACTGTTTTAACTGAAACATATTTTGTGATTCAAACTTTAAATATTCAAGCTGCATTTAATTACCTATTACCTACATATTATGACTGTGTTTTCCAGGCTTCACAGATGCTTTATTTTCCCCTACTTTTTTTAAAAAAAACTTTTACGAAGTACCTGAAGTCTGACCATCTAAAGATGCTTTCACGAAGGTAGTTTTAAATAATCACATAACCCAGAGTTTCCAGATCAACTCACCTGGGCAGCATCTGCTCAGGAGCTGGCCATTTAAAAATATGTATTTTGTGGAAAAAAATATATACTGGCAAGAAAAAGGTGTAATTACACCTGACAATCACCCTTTTCCAAATTGCAAGTAAATTAACAAGCTAGTCTTAGTGGCACTTTTCAACAAATCTTTTTTTTAACAGTCAAGGCAAAGGGGCACCCAAGCAAAGTCACTCTTTCATCCCGTGGATTTTGTAACACAAGTAACTACATACTTACAAAGTCTGACCAGATGATTATGTGAAAATCAGTCTCCTGGAAAGAGTTTTAGTATCAGAGCTTCTAAGAAGCATTATGTTTGTTTGCATTAGATGGTATAAAGTGACAGTAACTTATTCCTTCTCCCCCCACTACCTGTCTCAAGGATCAAGGAGTCTTCTGCTTGACTTCCTCTCCTGTTGCCACATCCCATTTTCATCTGACAGAGCAAATGGCAAAGTACAATCTGGTATTTCCTCTGCTAGCCCAAGCCAAGAGATGTCATACACTGGTTCCACCGGTAGTTAATTCAACAAGACATTTGGTAAAGACAGAATTTTAAGTCCGTTATAGCCAGTTCAAAAGTAGGATTCATACGCTTCAGGACATGAACACAGACTTGCACTTTACCCATTGTAATTGTCCAAACACTGTGTTGCGAAGTTTACTGCCTCACTGCCTATTTCAGAACTTGCTACTTCCTTTTAAATAATTAACGTTTTCCACTAACTTTTCACTAAGGCAAGTTAGGGAATAACAGTCTTAATTCTGTGAAATGCATCAATTTGAACACATTCTTTTGAGAAAATGCTATGTGTGTTTATGTCCATGTTGCCTTTCAGTTTGACATTTTAAAAAAAAGTCCCCCCTCACTGATGTGTGGAAGCATGGAAATAACCACTACGCTGAACAGGAAAGTCAAGCCTCTGAAAAAGCTGCAGCTATGTATAATACTTCTACCCTGAAGTTGGGAATCCTGCCTTCAGAGGATGCTAAGTTTGTTTTACACTGCCGTACCCCCTCTCCCCCCTCAACAAGAACAGAATTAGTGTTTCTTAGTTTAGATTTTAAGACAGTATTTACATAAGAGTTGTACAACACAAGAATTCAGAAACTGCTCTTAGTATCTGTAATAACAGCCTTCCTCCAACAGTAAAAACACAAACTTAAGTTCTGGGTCGTAACAAATTTCCTCTTTAAAAACTGGCAAGAAAACGAAAGTACAGTTGCATGTCCTATATGAAACCTTTCAAACAAAAATGAGGATTAAACAAGAGTATAATTTAAAAAGCTGTGTATTGGAGTGTTTATAAACCAGAAGTGTTAAGCAGCAGCAGTTTCCGGTTTCTTATTAAATTCAACTAGACTTCAAATTTAGCAATACATTACAAACCAATGTGGAACTATGCTACTTATGCACCTTTGTAGGTGTTTCAGTAAAGAAAGCCTCCTATGAGAATGAAGAGAGGCAGCATAATATATTAAGTCAAACGCTTGCCTTCAACATGCCAAAAAGAACTGTGTCATATGTTCATTTGTCACCAAAGCACCTGCTAAGAGATGCATTATTGCTGTAGAACATTTCAAGTTTACCAACACCCAAGTGCAACCAAACTGATGTTGTATATATGCACTTGCCCATTCTCACCAGAATTTCCACTTAAATGTTTTTTCTTCAAACAATCAAATTTAAAGCTTTGAAAATAACATTTTTTTTGATTTTAGTTTTTTCACAATATTAACCACCACATGCAATTTAGTTTTCTGGTAATTTTTCTAAAAAACTGCACCAATATCAGAACAGTGCAAATCATATTTAATTGTAAAAGTTATAATGGCTTGAGTTCATAATTAGAGGGAACACTGTCAAGATCTCAGTATTTTGCTCTCTCACCATTGCTTGAATTGCATTAAAAACACTTTCCTGTCAATTTTGCCTTTTGGTTTTTTTTAACAGTCCCCCATGCTTTTATTAGAGCTGAAATTAGGGATATAATCCATAATTTCAACACATGCAGTGCCTTAGTTGCAATGTTTTTATGCACTTTCATCTACTGTTATAATTCCATAAACATATTATCCCCCCAACATATTTCCAGACTAAAACCTAGTCACTGGCACTTGTGAGCCCACAAGTGTTTGCAGTTTTTCAGCAATGGAGAGATTGAAAGATTAGGAAATCTGAGGACTTTTCTTTTCCTAGAGCCCCCAGTGCTTTTGCTTCATAGCAAGTTCAGAATTGGTTTCCGCATCTTGACAGTGTTCCTTATAAAACCGTATGACAGTAAAAGTGCCAGTAGGCATGGCAACCTCTTTGAAGGGAGCAGTTAACTCCTTGGCACTGGGAATGCCAGCACCAAGGATTACATTGAAATTCAGAATTATACTTAAGGCTACAATTAGCAAACTCACTTTCCATAAGTCTAATTACTATCTCTAGATTTGAAAATTTAGAAGCTAACGCAACTGTATAGCTTTATGCTCAGATGTGAGGAAAAACCTTTCCTTCAGCAAGGGCAGTATTTGAAACTGTGGTAGCAAACGTCTTTTACGCACTGACTACTCATTTCACCATTGTTCACTTACTTTGTCTTAAAGTTTAAAACTGGCAAGGCACATTTACATATTCCAATGAATACTTGACAATTTTAAATTACACTTTATGTCCCAGCTATCCCAGTAATTGACATACAACATACTAAAATGGTTTATTAAGATAACAAAAAAAAAAATCAATTAATGTGAAACATACAGGCTATTGGCA
>JAWWEV010000115.1:80767531-80787531 GCA_035583235.1 Hafferia zeledoni | reverse complement strand
CTCAACTACTCCGACACTGCTGTGACTTTAAATGCACTTTCTAAAGAGGTGAGTCATTGTCAAGACTTTGGATCCTTTCTCTTCAAAATTAGGATGGAAACAACTTACTAATGTTGACAGTCACTTTGCCCTTTTATTCAGGTTCTTCTTATATACAGTTTTAACAGAACTCAATGTGTTGAAAAGCACAGGGACTTACACAGACTAATATTTCCACTTCTGGCAGCCATGAGGGGTTTCAAATACTAAAAGCATCATGTAAAATGCTTCTTACATATCGAACAGTCACTGTACGAAAGCAGGTAAGATCACTAGCTGTATTAATGCACAAATCAAATTGAATCTATAGTTATATGGAAGTATCCAGAAAAAGAAAGTATTTTTTACCACAGTAAATGTAGTACAAACTGCAAATTATCTCCAAGATCTTTAGATGCCACTCTAAATTTCTCAAATAACTAAGATACAGACTTATCAACACACATATCCCTTCTATTCCCACATCTTTTGGAATCCTAAGAAAATTAAAAATTAAAAGCCCTTACAATCCACTGATGAACAGTATACTCAAAATCAGAAAATGCCTGGAGATTAATCAGACTTGCTCCTTTTCTACTGCATGAACAGTTCAGAAACACAAAAGGAACACAGAGAATTCCCAAAGGAAAGAACCAGAAAGAATTACTGCACAGGTGGCATTACCATACCTCTAGCTAGAAGAAGAGAGGCAGCCCCACTTTACACACCTCCTCAAAATAAGACATGCCCATTTCAAACAATAAAAGGGGCAAGGATGCAGATAATATACAGCACATTGATATTAGAGGTGACACATGCCAGAAGACTCCCCATGTTATAAATACACACGTGCTATCCAGAAGTAGTAAATCTGGGTATCAGATGATCTGCAGAGAACAGTTATGGTGTATGTGTGGGGTGGAAATCGCACAGCATTATAACCCACCAAGTGCATTTTAAGAAATCTTCCTTTTCACCACTGGAGACAGGCCACTATTACATCCGGAACACTGAGCTAGCAAATCTGTACATTGCAGTGAGAATGTTTTCTAGGTATTAATCAAATTCAATGAGAGGAAGTGTATCTCCAGTCAGAGACAAGACAGCCATGCAAACAACTGCCTGTGTAGAGAGGGAAACTCTGCCAATTTCAACAACCTTTTATATTTTAATTAAATAAACAGGTATTTATGGTGATGTTGCCAAGACACAGAATATACAGGAAGAAGTAAAGTTGTATCAGCAAAAGATTTAAGCAGAACAGAAAAGTCCTGCCTGGCACAGAAGAGAAGCAAAAAGAAGAAAGAAGAAATCCACTTCTTACAGTAACACCAGATGCTCAGGAAAGAACAAAAGGGCCAATAATGTGATGAGACCTATAAGCAGGGCAAACTTAACCAATTCCATGTGTACAGTAGGTCACCATGTAGAGATCTCTATTAGTCTTGCAACCTCACTATTCCATCGTCTTGGATGCTGCACAACAGCACTTGCAGTAGTTATTTTTGGAAATAAGGTGGGGGAGGGAATATGGTTAAGAAAGCTATAACATAACCAAGAAGAAAAACACATTAAGCACAACACACCAGCAAGAAACGTTTGGGGTTTTTTGACATGTTTAGCATTTACTGGTGCAAAATCTCTATCAGTACGAGTTCATAAGCTTCGTGGGCAGATCTGTCTTCTGGAAGTGACAAGATTGAATACCAGGATTCTCCTTTCAGTGGGTACTGTACTAAAAGGGGGGCTGTATCAATACTTAAGCCTGCTGAGAGAAACATACATTGCTAAGTTTATCCATGTGAAACACCAGTGCAGACATACAGGGAAGTTGAGAATAAAAAGTGAAATATTATGTATGTTTCATGACCTTCAGACAGTTCCTCCAGTGCTCTCACACTCAATGAGTAGAGCAAGGCAGTACCCGAATTCTCTCCAACACCACTACTAGATCTTACGTAAAATGCAAACAAAAATGAATCCAACATTTTCAGAGAAGCCAGAAAACCTGTATACACTATAGTGCACCTACTAAAAACCCAGATGTTCTAATTTGGTAGGAGTTATATGTCTTTCAGAAGTAATACACATTAGTGCATGCATTTACACTTACATCTGATTTTTAGCCGCTTGTCTCTGAGCTTTCCGTTCTTTTCTTTTTTGATCTGGTGGCTTAGCAAAAACAATTTCAATGTTTTCTCCCTCTAAATCCTTGCCATTCATTTCTTCCATTGCCTGAAGGAATTAACCAGACTTTAAATATACTTCCAAGCATATTCAAAGCTATTAATTTTATTCTATCTTTTAGAGTATGCATTTTTAAATTTGTTACCCAGAGCTAAAATAACAATATAAAGCTAAAAAAAAAAATTAAACAAATCAGACAGCATAGTATAATGGGTTCCAGAGTTATGCATTTCCTCTTAACTTGGCTCTCAGTTTAGAAATCTTCCACAGAAAACTGTAAATACACTTTAAGCTTTGCAAGCTGTTTCAATTAAGTGATATGACTGTCCTCTGAAAGTAAAGATTTTGTAATACACAAATAAATTCCTAATGTCAGCACACATGCAAAGAGTACTAAAGCTAAAGATCAGTACATGCTTCTATTCCTTTATTTTACCTGCAGTAAGTAACTTCCTTTTTCAACCATAAGCCAAACATTAGAATGTCATTCCAACAAGTGGGAAAAAAAAACCCACGCAAAACACCCCCCCAAAGAAAAACCAACTGAACAAAAAACCCAAAACCAACACAACAAAACCAAACCCAAACCTCACCAAATCCTCCTCAAATCCACATAAAAAACCCATCACCCACCACCCAACCTCCCTGCCCTTTCCTTCCCCTCGCCTCCCCCACCCCACCAAAAATGCCAAACAGCAAACCACCAAATCCTCCCCTACCCGTCCCCACCATGTACAATTCCCATGGGTCACAGTAATTGCTAGAAGTTAATTTCAAGCAGAGAAATCCTAAAGATTCTACCACTGTTAGGGGCTCTACATAGCTAAGCCTTGATAGGATACACATCTTATGAAGACTCTTTCCATCATCTTCCTAAGCATCTGCTTTAAGACATATGAATATGTAAGAAAAACTGCATTCCCTTTTATCCTCCATCCTGCCACAGAACATAAAAACTAGGTAACACTACAGGCAGGAGGAGAATTACACTTTCCCTTCCTAGCAACAGATTACATCAAGACCAGGCTAGCAGAATCCAGGAATGATAACTACTCAATTGTCCAACACCTCTCAAGACAAAAAAAAAAGTGTTTCCTGAAAAAAAATAAATTAAAAACTATTACCTAGGATTTTATCACCTGGCCTAGAGAAATTGCTTTAGATTCTGCCAACAATTTGTTGAGAAGAATCATTCAACTTCTGACACTTCAGTTTCAAATATAAGACACGATTATGTTAGAACCTCATCAGCAGAATTACTTAGGATACTTGCATCTAAGATCCACTTATCAAGCTATTACCTGCATCATCCTAGGAGACACCCCAAGAGGACACAGTTATCAGTGACAACGTGTTACCAGTTCTCCAGACAAAGCTTTTCCTCAAGTTAAAAGAATCACACAGCTATTAAACGCTGTATTTATTCGTTACTTACAATACACACACAGTTACAGTCCTCTCTTCACTTACCTTCACAGCACCATCCCGTTCATCAAAATGAATGAAAGCATAGTCTTTAAGCTTCTTCACTCGCTCCAGCTTTCCAAACTGACTGAAGGCCTTTTCTAGTATCTCCTCTGTTACTGTATTGGCAAGATTGCGCACAAACAAAACTTTTACCTAAGGGGGGGGGAAAAAAGTACTTACAAGTATGATCTAATTTCAAAACACAAAATTAAGCTTGCAAGTTACTGCTACTGGTAGTACTGAAAACACAGTTACATTTTCTGTACAGCATTTTATACACATGAATATATACATTTATATAGTCATACAGCATGAGTTAGCTCCAAAATTCCCTGACAGAAATACTGAATCTGTTATCAAACACAATTACAGAAGTGTTAGTATCCTGAAAGTTAATCCAATTTGTGTTAATGTTTAAAGGGATCTTAGCAGCAGTAATCTTCAACTCAGAACATTTTCAAACTTGAAAGAATGTAACCAAGATTGGTCACACACAAAACATTTAATTTATCAAAACATTTAACTGTTTAGACAGATTTTTGCTCAGTTATTTGCAGAACAATCATCACTACAGTATCTAAGTCAGAGGTGTCAGGCCTGCAGCTTTCAAGCTGCTTAACTTGTGGTTCATATGCTACAGCTACAGCAAATACCTGGTGTCAGGTCTGTGCCTGCCTGAGGGGCACTCAGTGACCTGAAGCCGCTACTAAAAGAGAGAATGTAGACAGAGGGGGATATCATGTTTGACACTGCCCATTCACTCTTGGATCAAACTGTGCCCTTCCCTTGAGGAACAGTCACCTCCAAATAACTCTGGAAGTCCATTCCCTCCCCCAGCCTGCTAGAGCACTGAGTACTGCTCTTAAGCTACACAAAGTGCTACGCAGCTTCTAAAATCAGAAAGGCAGGTAATCTTTCAACTACTTATATATGCCCTGTTAATGGCCTGACAGTGACTAATCATCAATATAGAGTTTCAGCAACCACCAGCTGCATATGATAAAAGGAAATACAGAGCAATCTGACAAAGGCTTAAACTAAACCCTTATTTAACAGAGCAGACAATGCACACTGGAAGCCAGGAATCACCTATTTGTAACCCGTTAGTACTGAAGGACTCATCCTTGTGTCCATGCCCACGCTGCAGTAATTGACTGGACATTGGCATGTTTACACGATGTCATCTCTGAGTTCTCACAATTTACAAGCCTCTTCAACTTGTGAAGAGTTCCATGTGCTGCCACCATGATCTGACAGTCACTTATTTCACCTACTGCCAAGGAATGTTCACACTCTCACCTTCCTACAATGCAGCTGCCAATCAGCTGCAAAGACCTGCAACTTCTGCTCATATCCCCTTCGCTCCTACGGGTTTCATGACAAACACTGAACACTGTAACACGGCAGTACTGACTTTCTGCTCCTAATTCTGCAAGTCAACACAGTAACACAAGGTGTAAAAGGACCAAAGAATGCATGCTTCAATCTTTGAACAAGACCTGTACTCTACTACCACCACATACAGGAACTCAGTAAACCCAGAGACCCTTTTTATAAGAATTACTATGCAATTAACTTATAAAAAACAAGACAGACTTCCATAAATCAGTCTCACTCACTAGTTGAACTAGGATGGGATGCAGAGTTTGGAAGAAATCTAACCCAGCGTATCAACTCTGGTCTTTGGCAAGCAATTTATTCTTGCTGATTCTTGGGAGATGGTGAAGTTACAGCCACCCCTGCACAGAAAGGTGCTTCCTATTATGCACTAAGCTTCTTCCACATGTCTTGATGGTAAGACCAACCTTTATTTATTGTAACCCGTATGTAGTAACCATTTTTAGTAAAATACCCTAATTGGTCCTTTAGCTTTATTCCCTTGAAATGAATTACAGTAAGTTCTGTGATATAATCAATGGTTTTAAAACCCAGTAACTTTAACAAATGTTCCTTATCCTTCTTGTTTAGCCAAGGATGAAAACTAGAATCTTGTGAGGAACCCTAACTAGCCTTCACTAATAAATCCATAATGACTGATATAACATCAGACAATTAAAAACTTGACAGATAAATCACTTTTTACTTAAAAGATGCACTAACACAATGTTTTTAAAAGAAACAAAAAACCAACTAATTTAAATTTCCTCAATGTAGACAAATCCATCAATCTCTAACAGTTGCAATTTTTTAATACCTTTGGTCATATTACTGATTAGAAGTACAGCTGAACAAGTCAAATATGGTATCAAAGCTCTTAGGCAGCTTAAAGCACAGTTGAGAGAAGATGAACAAACCCATTTTTACTGCTAGCTAAAGAAGGAAGGAAGGAAGGAAGACACACACATCAAAAACCCAAAAATGCCCTCTTCATTCAGCCTCACAGATACTAAGAATCCATATATACATCTAACAAGCAGCATAACCAGCACCAGCATTTTGTTGTAATGGCAGAATTCACATTTAAAACTGCTTAAGATTAGACTACCCCCAAAACTTCTGGGATCTGCTCCTTTGCCTCCTCTTACCTAACAGCACAAACACTCCAGGCCACATTCTCCAAGGGTTACTAGCCCTGTCTCTTGTCCTGTAATCTGCCAGGCAGCCACAAGCACAAGACTTTATTTAGCTGCTTAACCTGCCACTCCGGAACGTCCTCTGTAGCCTCAGCCATCCTACAGAAATCAAGTAAAACATTAATAAATTTATCTAGACTACAGGGATAAGAGGCAACAAAATGACACTTAGGAGAGATTACAGTATCTACACAGCCACTAAAGTTGGAAAAAAGTTCACTTTGGACCAGAAGCCAATACCTTGACCAATTATACTCTCTGATCTGTCAGTACAAGTACTAATTTCCTGCAGCATGTGAGTCTAACTTCAGAATCCTGCTCCATCCCTCATCAAGCTACTTCAAAGTTAAGGTAACAGCCCATTAAAATTTTAAGTATACATCTATATAGTACTCTCTACAACATTTTATCAGAAGTCTGGGGGACAAAGGAAAAAACCTCAAGCAAACATTTCAGAAATTTAAGTTAGTTATGTCCACATATTGATGAAATTACATGCTGCTTCTGTGAAATACAGAACACTGTTCAAAGGCGAATCTGTCTTGCTCAGAGTTTGCTCTTATGGACTTGCAGTCTTGACAAGAAAACTGTTGACCAGATGATTATTCTTATAAAAAACCCTTACTTTTTTCAAGTCACAGTTTCCTTCAGAGCCTTCTACCACAGCAATGTGCAAGATGACATGGGTCAATAGCTTCCCCTTTGCTCCAGACTAACAGTAGTCATAATCAATGACAGCCAACTTGCAGCTCACATCCCACTGACTGCAGCAGCAGCTGAGCTGCTCCTTCTCTTAGGAGAAAGGCAGTAATAAACAAGAGAAAGTAAACCTAACACTTAGAGCAGTGCCAGATGTGGTCAGTTCCTCCAAATGCACAGCAGGTGGACAAGAAAGCCTGAGAGTTGAGACTTTCCTTGTTGCAAGAATAAACTAAGGGACAGAGCCACTGAGGAAGGCCAGACACCAATGCTCATCTCAGCTTCTGCCTTCAGATACAAGTCAAACGCTCTCTACTTTTTTGGTATTCTCATTCATACAGTCTCACTTTTCCATACATCTTCAACCCAAGCACCATGCCCTATCTTCACCATAAGACATTGGAAGAAGTATAAATGTTGATTTTCTCTACATTTTCCATATTTCTTCCCTTCATTTCAATGTTTCTTCCCTCTTCATGTCCCATTTCAAATACAAAACTATTCAAGGCACTAATACATTCAAAAACTGTGAAGTAAATGGGGCAAACCAGAATCAAGCTTTAATTTCTTTAGCCTTTCACCCCCCTCATTTGTAAACTTACTTAGAAAAGACACCTGATTATGCTCCCTATCATTTCCTGTTCATCTATTCAGTTGTGTCAGGACAAGTTCCTGCTCATTTATTTAAACAGTTTGGTGGATTAGGTCTCTTCTCTTTTGAGCCAAGAAACTGAACATATAAGCTGCCATATTTAGAAGTGCCACTTTCTACAAATTTTACCTGCAAGACTCTTCCCCTGCTGCTGATAGTCTACAATGCTGGGCAAGAAAAATAAAGTCTGCAGACAGGATAGTCCAAAAGCTTCTGTAATATCTGTATTACAAAAGCAGCTTTTTTCCTAAAATGAGCCCCCTCCCCAACCCTTTTCCCTTATGGCTCACCAAAGAGGAGATCCCAGCCAAGCTATCTTACTAGGTCCATCAAAGTAGGACTCCAGCAAGTGACGTGTCTCAGATGAGAGTAAAAGCACAGACGAAAAGCAAGCAAAGAGAAAGAGATAAGGATATGGGCTAGCTAGGAGTTTCCATTAAACAACTCAGCTACACAACACAACTGAAAAAGACAGGGTTGGGCAATATCTGATGGGGAAAAAAATTCGGGTAATTTGTTTCTGACCAAATATCACACATATATAAAACAACTGCTACAACTAACTTCAAAATGTTAACAGTCCAGACTTCAGTTTCACTGAAATATTCAAAATCCAAAAAAATACTAGTCTAGGTATTTTAAGGAATTAACTCCTTCAAATTAACTACAGAGTTCCAAAAACAAATTAATTGCCTATTCTTCTCAGAAATAACTACTAATGGCAACCTTGCAAATGCATCTGTGTACATTTGAACACTGACACATTCTAACACTGAAGTGATACAGATCCAGCTTTAAAAAGAGTTAAGGCTTGTTCTGTGATCATACCTAGATTTCTGTCCCTCCATTTACTAAACTACCAAACCACTTTAACTCTTGGGAGTCACCACCATCACTTCCAGCTAAGAGATTAAACACATCACCCTGTGTGTCATTTTGGCAACAATTACATTCACTATTCAGCCTTGGGAACACAAAACAGTATAAGGCCATAAAGAGTTTTTACATTCACGTAATTCCTAAAGTATATTCTTATTTTTATCATCTCACTAACAACACCTCTGTCAAGAAGGCTGAAAGATGTTATTTAATCTTAGACTAATGTTAGGAAGTATCTCATCTGGAACACAGCACTTCAAATGTACTATGGTCCCCTTACAGCTTTATTACCTTTGCCATGACTTCAGGATCTGGATCTTCTATAGGGTCAGCCCATTCCACTGTAACAACATTTCCCCAGACTTTCACTTTGCCGCTCATTAACCTACGTCTGGCCTGAGCAGCAGTTTTGTGATCTTCATATTCAAGGAAACAGAAACCCCGGTTCTTTTTCTTGTCATCAGGCTGGTGATACAGTATGACATCTGTAAGACCCTCTGAAATTAAACAAAATATTTGTTATGCCTTCAGCAAATGAATTTGCATTATACAGAGGGCATTATCTTTCTGGCAACTGTGCACCTGACAAGTGGTTCCAAAGAAGAAGGAACACACTAAACTTTTCAAAGAGAGTTATTAGACTACCAGTACTTAGGTTCTATTTTTATCAAGTGAAGAAAGCTCAGTAGCCATGGAAGAATATCCTTCCTCTAACTGAGTGGAGAAGAGTTAAGGGCAGCCTAAAGTTGGGCTTTGTCAATTCTCCTTTAAAACCCCTAAGTCACACCACTTAACAGCATGTTTTTTCCATGCATGTCTAAACAAGAGACAAAATTTGCAAGGATTTATACCTAAAAAGTCAACTGCCCTAAAGAACCTGAAGTATATAAATCAGTAACAGAGAAAGTTATCAAACATTACCTTTGCCAGTTCATATGCATTATCAAAAGGAGATCCTTATCAAATCACTAAAACAAGAACTCGTTACACTCTTCAACTCGCTACAGTTTTGTCTTGAGAAGTTTTAAAACATCCATTAGCATTGAACTTACTAAACTTTGAATTCAAATTTCTTTGAATGTTTTTTTAAACATTATACACTTACTTTTTAGGTAAAACCTGCAGCCACGCATTTAGTGTAATCACAAATATTTCAGCCCTCAGCACTGTTTAACAAAAAGGAAAAAAAACCCACAACACTTAAAAGTCAAGACAAATGCTGAGCAGTCTTGGGTTTGGATTCACCATTGTTCAACTGTAAGCCGAAAGATGCTGAAGACAACTCCTCACTGATCACATCTGACATCATTCCATCTCTACAAAACAGAGTTACTGACTTACCTGTTACTTTGCTGAATTCTTCAACAATTTGCTCCTTGGTTTTACTTTTAGGAATGGAGCCAACAAAAAGCCTATTATTGGCAACAGAGATGCATACACCAATGTGTTTTCCAGAACGAATTTCATGGTTGTTGTACTGCAAGAAAAAATAATTGGACAATCATCAGTTACAGATAATTTCTGTTCCACTTCAACAGCAGCACACCAAATATTTAACTTTTGAAAACTCAGGATTGTGCAAAACATTAAATTTCTGCAGCTTAACACATTCTTACAATGCATATTCAACTATTTTGAAGTATATCCATGTTTTCTAAGATTTTGCCATCATTTCAGCCAACAATTACTCTTCCCTTCTCGTTCACGTCTCTTAATATTGTTTCTTTAGAGACTTTTTCATGCAGAACCATGAAAGGTAAATCTTTGGCTAAGTTATGAAGGTGAAGGGTTCTCCCTTCAAACCAGTGCAGAAAAAAAGGGCGTTCCTCTCTGGACTTCATCTACGAATTCTTGATTTGTGTGTAAAACAAGATGTGCTACAATTACAGATGGATTCCCTTCTAAAGTTCCATATTAAGACAGGAAAGAGAGCTGTGATCAGGCCTTCTCCAAAAAATGTGCAAGAGCAACTGGCAAATACTCTTCAGAGAATATAGATTACACATGTAAGGATGCAAAAAGCAAGAACAACCCTTTACTGACTTGAAATACTACAGCTTCTGTTCAAATACTTCTCCTATAACAGACTTAGAAGATACCCTGAAGAAGTCAGCAGTTTTAAGGAATGAAAAAAGTATTCCTGTAAACATCTGTTGACAAAAAGTGCCTTCCACTGAGGATGCAGACACAGACATGCATCATCCAAGTAAGGAGCAGAAAGGTCAACTGGTGGTACATCAACCCCTTTCCACTTGGAAGCTCTGCAATGGGCAGTTCTTTAGCTAACAAAATGTATTTTGTGGTCCACATCGTATTGACAAGTAGCAGGACAGTATTTTAAAATTTGATCTAGCTATTTATTCTATGAGTCATTTTGTATTTGGTGGTAAATCTCCCTGAATAAGCAAGTGATCCTGCACCCCCCACATGCTTTTTGTGCAATAAAATCTGGGTGAAGCAGTTTATTTATATTTGTCTTGTGCAAACAACATCTACATTACTGAAAATTTTCTAAACTAGATAACTGCACAAAAACTGAGCTAAAAGGAGAATTGCCCACATGACAGGGCATGGAGTGACATCTTCACAATTATGTCTCAAAACATAGCAGGACACAGCAAAAGACTTCTAACTTTTTATCTGTTGCCCATGTGGCAAAGGAACAGCTGATTTTGAAGTAGGAAAAATAGCTGCATAGGAAGTCCGTACATATATTATCACTGCTGATAAACAGACTTGTACATGTTAATGAAGAGACAGGTTACAGTAACTTACAAAAAGTCCTTTCAAAAAAACAGTTTATTAGTCTGCGAAACTAAATCTTCATTAACTGAAGTGTGTATTAGGAAACATTTCCTTACATTAGAAAACTTTTTTTACTGAGAGGGTGTTCAAACACCAGAACAGGCTTCATAGTGAGGTGGTCAATGTCCCAAAGCTGTCAGTGTTTTAGGAGAGGCATTTGAACAATGCCTGTGATGATGATCATGATAGCAACACTTCTGGTCAGCCATGAAGTGGTCAAGCACTTGGACTAGACAATCCTTGCAGGTCCCTTCCACATAAAATATTCTATCCTATATGGATCATAGAAGACACTATTCAGTAGTTTCTGCTGAAGTCTAAAACCAAAGTTTGGCTACACATTTAATGCAAAAAGAGTGTCTCATACAACTCTTGTCAACAAAGTAAAAACAATATATCCTACCATACTGCAGTTTCACTGACAGTAGTTTCTAGTATTTTTTTCATGCATTTCATGCATTAACTACTACTTTTATTTGCATGTTTCTCTTAACACAAAGGAAATGGTCTCCAACTAGGTGCTCTTGAATATCAATTGGTGATTTTTAGGTAAACAGTTTGCATACCATCCACAAACTTAGATTAGATATAAACAGGCCCAGATCATGATCTGGGTAAAGTGCCAGAACAGTCAGGCCACCAAATTAGCTATGTCAGCACACTGCCTCCCCCTCCTGACACTGCTGAACCAATGCCCGAAGTCAGTAACAGATATTGTTACCCTCTGGACAATATGGTAGTTTTTACTTCTCTAAGAACTTACAAACAAATCAAAGTGTGCATAAGGTCTGTCTTCTTACTTTATCCACTTAAACTTTCACCACCAATTCTATTTCCAGGAGCAAATGACAAGCTGCACTGCTATGCATAGGTGGCAGACTGTTTAAATGGCACATTTGCGTAACTCACCTGTAGCCCCACTTTGATCAGGCTTACACCTGCTTAGTCAAAAATACACTGAATGCTACTATAGTTTGCAGTGTGTTTTCCTACGAGCTTCACCTCAAAAAAGTATCTAGTACATCTCTACCGTAACCTCATTCACGCAGAAATCTTTCTAAAAACTTCTATCTAATGACTTCTTATGAAATAGGAGGGAGAATTGAATGTGTGTGCAAAAGAACACAACTGGAGCTGTAATTGTTAAACAGTATAAAGCAAATATGTTAACAGGGAAAAAAATTACTGAGATGCAAAACACCCCCAACATCCCCCCATACTTTGATGGTGTGTGAACATTTAAGGTGCCATTTCTATTTAATCAATAAAGGTTAACCACACTGATTTAAGTAATGGACATAAAAAGTGGAGAATTCCCTACACGGTGTTCGCAACAGTTCTGGCTGTGCTTGAGACAAAAATGGAGTCATATTATCACCTGATATTGAGAAGATTTACAGATATGAACAGAAATTAATTTTAAGTGGGTTAAAAATGCATAAACAAATTCAAAGCTTCAACCTATTAAACTTCAAGATTTGTTCTGGTTAATGAATACAGTAAGTAAACATTATGTGTATCCAAAAGTTTAAGTTCTGTTTTACATTAAGCTGTTATAAAGACAGTGGATGATACATACAACAGCCACACAACTATGAAGTGTATGCGATATATGTTACACCAGCTCCAAGAGCCTGAAGACAAGTCAGTTTATTCTCTGCTGCAGTTTGGGTATTGACAAAAACATAGCAGTCTCTTATTACTCAAAAGCCTACAGGCAATGCAGAGATTTTTAGTCTCATTTTTTCTATACTTCATAGAGCCTTAAAAAAAAATGCCTCTGGGAAGAAGATGGAAAATAACAGAACTCTTATCCCAGAGTCCAGAAGGCTGGGAAATAAGTTGTATATACATTGGAAGATTACAGAGAGTATCAAAAAGAACATCTGTTAAAATAGTAAGATTATTAAAATGACTAGAACCAAGGGTTCAGCATTTCTAAGCAGCCTTTCAGCAATCTCTCCCAATTGCATGTGTAACTAATACAAGTGACAGACCCACAATTTTCAGCTGAGCTCAACAGCCACAACGTGCTAATACTCCTGCAAATCACTTCTAGACAACTTAGGAAACTTATACTACACCAAACTAACCAGACAACTATTCCCAAAACCATCAAAAAATCCCAACTAATTTCACAGGACCTGATTTAAAACCAACCCTGCTTTCAAAGAGTTTAGCATAAAGGCTGAAAGACTGCCCCGTCAACTGCAACACTTGCCAGCTATTACCTTCAGCGGCTGTTTAACTGAAAAACAGAACACAACACCCTTTCTACCTGCATATCAAAGATTAAACATAAAGGGAGGGATACCAAGTACCTCCTTCCCTTGTATAATTTAGTGGAAAACTGAGCCTAGAATCTGATGTTCCTTTCAGGGAAACATGACTTGAACCACTTTTCAGAACATGCTGTCTTTTAAGCAAAATTCAGCTATGTGAAGAAAAATTCTGGTTAGTTCATTTACTAAGTGCCTCTGAGAGCTTACATAGTTATTACCAGTATATATGACTGTACTCTGTAACAACCAACTGTTCTTATTTTAAAAGCTTAACAGCATACACCAGATTATTTTTGTACTTGCACTTTCATAGACATTTGTATACTTTCTTAAAACATGCTCCCATGTTCAGCTTGATCTCTCTCCACCAACTGACTTATATTAATACATCATTAGGTACCTCAGTTTAAGATATACCTTATTACAAAACAACGTATGTTAACCTTACTATAGCAATAGAGTATGAGTACACTTCAGAATGACTATGGTCAGCACTCTTGAGAGTCATATCACACACTGATCTTGGCCCTATCAATGTAGGTAAGTAGCTCAAATAATTCCAATTTAACATAACCAGGAAAACAAAGGCGCGGTGTGAGGATCAGGGTAGGGTTTCTCCCCATCCTCTTTTTCAGTGATGGGTACTTCATGCATAAAACCTGAAAAACTTATTAGGAGTCTCCTACATCAAACTATTTCATACCTCTGTGTAAAACAGAGGAAATGCTTTCTAAGTTGGCAGGATTTATGACTTTTTCCAGTCAGTTGCAGCAAACAGAACAGACCTTCAACGCTCTAGACACTTTTTCCCATCTGATGTATCTTATGAAATTCAGTGACTTTAAAGCACTTTTCCAGCACGGGCCCCCTGCTGGTGCACAAGCACATCAGGAGTCACAGGCACCCTGACCAGCTGTGCCCCTGTACCAGAGCAACCCCAACACCCCTGCCCTCCAAAACTCACCCAGATGCAGACAACTCAGAAGTCACTACTGCTAAGACAACTCTGGTTAATAATAAAGGCTCATCTAACAAGACAAAACAGCAGATGCATTCAGTAAAAATGTATATGCAACGTGAAAATACATTTAAGGGCACTTAATAGACATTTATTAAGTGACCTTATAATGACAGTTTTACCTTAAGCATTTAAGCATTAAGAACAAGACAACTGGTTCTAAGCCAGTGTTCTTGAAAAAAAAAAAAAAAAGAACAAAATCCCAAGAAAACTTACCAGTTTAACAGCCTCCTGAGCTGCTTCTTTAGTACAAAAAGTGACAAAAGCATATCCTCTATTTAGACCGGTTAGTGGATCCATCATTAGGCGGAGATCCCATATAGGCCCAGCTTTCTCAAATAGTGGAACAAGTTCATCTTCAAACAAGTCTCTCGGAATCTTGCCCACAAATATCTACAACAGACATACAGACCACTGTTTATAAAACAGTTATTTCCCATGAGTAAAAGTATATCTGCATAAACATCTTCTTACCTCTGTCCCAACAGAAGGTTGTTGCCCTGAATATATAGACTCTGGAGGAGGCCCACCATACTTTCTCTGCCCAGTAGTCACATCAAGAGTGTAGCCGGTTCTCTCCAACAGCGCCTTCAAGGAAGAAAATTAAAACTTTAAAATCACATACAAACTGAGCAAGTTCAGCTGCATTTAATTCACAGACATGCTTATAATTCCTTTTAAACTGTACTGCTTTGATGCTCCTACAGGCAAACAGACCTACTGCTAGTTCAACATGAAACTTGCCAAACAATTAACAGAACTATAAGGTGAAGAAACACTGCTAGAAAATTAGGGATTCACATACAATTTTCCCAATTCCTTCCATTTTATACAAAAATCGTAAAACACAAACAAACAAAAACCCCAACCCCTCCACACACAAGAAAGCCACCCCCCAAAAAAGTAATAGAATAGGGAGCTTCCCTTTAATTACGAAGATCTTAGTCTGAGTCACTTCTTGTTTTGGCATGTCCAATCCTGCACACATTTATGCACAAGAGTTCCTTCACTTAATGAGATTACTCGCAAGTGTAAAGTTAAAGAACACATGTTTAAGTGCTTACTCCTCTGGAACATAGTACAGACACTGCTTCAGGTACCCAACCACTGATGTGGTAGTACCACTTCCTTTCTCCTATCCACCCCCCTCTAAATTCCTCGTGGGCAAGCACAGCATCCCAGGACAACTAACCCTCACTAGAATCACTACATGCAGCTACAGATATATTAAAATGCTAGATGAAATCCAGTATGCAAACCTAGGGGAAACTCCTGTGGAAACAAGGCTTTCTTAATAACTTTGTACAAAGACAAATCAACTCTACACACAAAGAAACTGCATATTAAACTAGCCCAATTATAGTCAAGAGTTAGCAATTTCACAACTGCAAAACTGCAGTTATTTTAAATGCTATAGCCATCAGCAGTAAACGCTGTGCTATTTGAAGTTATTAACAAAGTCCTCATAATATTCTTATTTTATGTGGTAGTGACAAAAACTGCACCAATTTTTCTGAATTTATAATTAATGGCACCCCAGCCTCAAAGCCAGAAGAAAAAAGGATTTTCTAATTTTAGGTACATAGTTATTTGTAATATAACATGCTCATTTTACATGTTACACATGAAATGTTAAAAGAATAAAGATTGTCTGGGGGTTTTATAACATCACCTAAGCATGCTTACATGGTTTTTCTTCCCTTAAGCTTTGGTATAGTTGCTAATGACAGAATTTTAAACTAAATTATTGTATGATTAATTCTTGAGACAGGAGCCTCTTGGTATCGGCACACATGGTCCAAGAAATAATTTATCCCTTATTAAGACAGTTTGGAGTAGCGTTTAGGAGCACAGTGATTACGTGATAAGAAGTGGGCTAAATCCTAAATCCATTACAATCTGTTTTTTCAGACAAGTGGTATCTCCTCTCTGTTGGGAAGTTGCCTTATATCTGAACTGAAAGGGAGATAAAAAACAACCAACACATAAAACCCTAAGCAGCAGTAGCTGAATTTATGCATTCTGAACTAGAATAACCATGCTGACAGGTTTCCACAAACTTTTAATGGGGAAATAGTGCAACTGTCTCAACAATACACACAGCAGACTGTGAAATCTTTTCACTTTTATATACATTCAGTTCCAGGCACAAATACTATATTAAATTTCCACTTGAAGAGGAAAACGCAAGACAAAAATACAAGTGACAGTTTTCAATAATGACACATAATCTGTAATAGTCTTTTTAAGAAAAGTGCAGTTACAAAACAATCGAGGTATCTGTCACAACAGCTTTGGAAATAAAAAACAGGTAGACCTCCCAACTTACTTTTAGGTACATACCTTAATTTTTGCCTCATCTGGTCCTTTGCTAGAATCTGCCACCTTGGTCCCCTGTTTTTCCCTCTGCCTGTATGTCTTCATAACTCCACATAAAAAGGCACTTTTGTTCTGCAAAAAACACGAACTTCAGTTCTGAAAACGTGACAAGCTTGAATCTCATTTTACCTTGAACTAGTAAAGTGTCCGTTTCACTCAAGCATGGATCACTGAAGAGATTTAAACACATCTCTTGCCAGTAAACCAGTAGTTTATCCCTTAACAATCATATTCTAAATTGCTTAATATTACCTGAACATGCGAGAGATCACTGTCTTTAAACTGCTGAAGCACTGCCAGTGCACCTTCTTCATTGAATTCCTTTAAAGCTTCAATAGCTCTTTCATCTAGATCACTATGTGCAACTAGCCCTAGAAACAAGAAAAAAATTACTAAGTATATTTAGGCAGTAATCTGTGTAAAACCACATTTAACACATCTAACACATTTCAGTGATCTCTAAAGCAATCACTGATTAAAATAAGTTACTACACCTAACAAACCGCTTGGTTCTCCTGAAGTTGAACATTTAAGTGTATTTAACCTTTTATTAAGTAAAAACATAAAAGTTAAGATTCAGAGTAACAGTTACTGCATTTATTCATTTGGGTTCTGTGAAGCCCAAATGTTAGATAGGCCAAGTTTAATTTCAATATCCTGAAGATGAATTCAGAAGAATCTAGCAAAGCCTATCAAAGCCTGACTTAGCTTGTCTAGTAATGATACTTTGGAAAGTTTTGAGAAGATTATAAAGACAAATAAACTGCAGCACTAAAAATTACCACCGTGATCCAAAAATCAAGCTTAAAAAATGTTGCCACACCTGAGAAAACCAACACAATAACCTTTCCATCCATGAGCCCAAACAGCCTGTCATCAAGTATTGTTCACACAAGAAGATGCATACCAAGGCTGTAGTTGCTTACAGTTACCTACAACTCCTGTACCACATCACCTACTCCTCCTAAAAATCATCTGTTGCCTATTCCAGCTGTTGCTCTGGGCATCTGCATACTGCTTCCCACCCCTGATCCCAAGGAGCCTGGCTCAAGACTTTCCTCTGAAAAATACTACAACAAATTATAAAGCACTGAAAGTAAAACATCCATAGATTTTGGCAAGACTGTAGTTCCCATCCTTTTGGAAACCACAAAAAGTTGCTATTTTGGCCCAAAGACAGCAGAATCCAATAAAATGTTGTACGTGTGCTTTTGTAAGTCTTACATCTTACCTGCAACGTAAATTTCATCTAGTTTTTCAGCAACTTTCTGTGGTAAACCAGCATCAAGCAATGTCTGGAAATGCTCAGAATGGGTAACTGCAGCAGAAGTATCCATGGGCTCTTCAGTACCATTCCCATTAACATGCTCAGTAGCCATGTTTCCAGGTATCTGTTCAAATGCAATAAGCATCGAAATCAAGCTAAATACATCTTTAGGCAGAACAATCCAAGGGACAATACATGCAACAGACTGCACTCTTCTCTGAAAATAACGAAAGAAAAAGCCACCAAAAAATCGTAGATCACTCCCCTGATGCCTTTTTCAGTTTTGCAAGACGCATGAAATTCCTCAAAAGAAGCACTAACACAAAGGAAAGCCCTAACACCACTGTCTAGCGGGGGTGGGGTAGCTTTCACTGCAGGTTTTACACAACCCAGCCAGACACTCTGACTCACCTCCCTCTCTCTGTGTCTCTAACACACTCCCTAAGAGGCTCTGAACAAGTTAGAAACGGAGCAAAAAGCCAACAGCGGGGGTGGAAGGACGGGCAAACCTGCCACATGCACCGCGATACCGTCACTGACACCCGCTGCCGCCTCCACCTCCCGCTGCAAACTCGCTGCCCCTCGGCACACGCCGCCTCTCCAGGCCCCGGGCGCGGCCGGGATCCCTTCCCGCCTCCACTCTGGTGCCGGCCGGGCAAGCGAGAGGAACAAAGCGCTGTTCCCAGCCCGCACCCACCCACGGCGGCGGCGGCCATGAGCCCGATGGAAACACGTGCTCCGCGCGTTCAGATGTCCTACAACTTCCTCCAGTGACCGACTTCCCCCCCTCCCCGCCACACTCCCGCGGGAGGAGCGGCTCCCCCCCGCCCCGAGCCCCGGCTATTCCCCACCTCTCACCCTATTCCCCCCGGAGAGCGGGTTGCAACACCCCGGGCCCGATTTCACCACCCGGCCGGGAGCCCGCGGTGCCTGCCGGCCCCGCCGCCGCCCCCCGGCCGCGCTCCTGCCCGGAACAATGCAGGGCCCCGTTTCCCGGCCAGGAAACGCCGCTGCCCGTCGCCCACCGCCTCCCAACGTGACCGGGGCCACGCCGAACCCGGGCGGCCCCGCTCCCCGCGCACACGCCGGGCCCCGAGGCCGCGGCTCCCCTCGGCCCCTCACGGGCAATGAATGGAGCGGCGGGGCCGACGGGACAATGAGGCGGCAGCCACGCGCTCGGCGCCGGCCCGGCCCGTCTCGGGTGGTGCCCCCGGCTGCCGCCTCCTCGCCGGGGCCGCGCACCGGCCCGCCCGACAGCGGCGGCCACGATGGCAGCACCCGCAGCTCCTCCGCCCATCGCGCAGCGCCGCGGCCCCCCAGCGCGGCAGGGCCCCGGCGTGCGCCTCCCGCCCCGCGCCGCCTCAGCCCGCTCTGCCGCCCGGCCCGCTCCCACCCCGCTCGCTCCTCCGCGCTGACCTGTGTGTGTCCGCGGGGCTGAACCGCCGTATGCGAAGGGTCTCTCGGGGCGCGGGTCGCGGCTCGGCGTGCTGAGGCGCTGCCCCCGTTCCGCGCTCCCGCGGCGGTGTGTCCGGGCAGTGCTGCTGCTGGAGCTGGCGTAAAATGGCGGCCGCTCGAGCGCTCACGCCGCTGCTGCTGCTGCTGCTGCTGCTGCTGGCACCAGCCCCGGCCCCTTCCACTCCGGGGGGGGCGGGCGGAGGGCGGGCGGGAGCGGCGCGGGGGGAGCGCGAGCGCAGGCAGCAGGAGGAGGCGCCGCCGCGCGCGCTGGCGCAGCCCCAAACCCCGGGGTCTCCCAGGCAGCTCCGCAAGGGAGATC
>JAWWEV010000115.1:80731286-80767431 GCA_035583235.1 Hafferia zeledoni | reverse complement strand
GCGCAGCCCCAAACCCCGGGGTCGCCCAGGCAGCTCCGCAAGGGTTGCGCCGCCGAGCCCCGCCCGCCCGCGCGCGCGCCCGCCCGCCCCTCCGTGCCCTCCCCCGCGCGCGCTCGCGCTCTCTGCCTCCCGTGCGGGCGGCGCGCGCCGCTCCCTCCGTCCCGCTCTCCCAATAGCGGCGGCGGCGGGACGAGCCCCGCGCGCGCAGGGCGCGCTCCCCGCCGCGTGCACCTGCGCGGGCGCGGCGCCGGCGGAGCGGCCGCGGGCGGAGCGGGATTGGGCGAGCGGCCGTTCCCACGGCGCGCAGGTGGCACAAAGCGGGAGCGGGGCAGGGCGGGGAGCCCCTGGAGGCGGGGGGGAGTCCCGGCCCGCGACGGGGTTGGGGGGGAGACGGACGGACGGAAGAGACAAAGCCACGCAGACAAAGGGAGGGGAAGGAGAGCCACGCTTTGTGTGGCTGCCGGCCAGCGCGGAGCCGGCTGCGCTCGGCGTTCCTGCACCGGGGACGGGAGGAGCCTCCCCCCTGCCCAAGGGGCACCTCGCGCTCAGCACCAGCCCCGGGGCGGGCTGCCCGCCCCGCCACAGCCGCCGGGCGGAGGGAGTTTTCCAGAGAGAACAGGAGTTTCCTCGAGTCGGCGCGCGGAGCGGCGGCGCCGGACGGGGCTGCGGGCGGGGGTCGGCGCTGGCAGCGGGACAGGCCGGGGCCGCCACGCCGCCGGAATCCCCCAGCACGCCCCGGCCAGAGGGGCCGGTCCCCGCAGCCACCCCTGGCGCGTCCCTGCGTTGGCGATTTAACTTTCTGGTGCCGGCCCCAGTGGAACGTGGGTCTGCCCGCATGGCGCTGTCAGCACTGCGGAGCCTTTCTGCACACTTCAGAATTCCAGCTCTGAGCACGTCGCGCTCGCACCCTCCACAAGAGAAACTTGGAAGCGCCAACCTGCTGAGCTGTGCCAGAAACCTGTGTGTCCAGATAAAGACAGCAAAAGGGAGGCAGGAAGGCACACACAGTATTAGTCACTTCCCCCAAGGCAGCTCAGCCACAGGCTGAGCAGCAGCTGCTGCCCGTGAGCCCGACCGAGCACCTCCAGTGCTCTAAAAACACTTGAACTTGGGCAGTGGAGCAAGCACAGAAAATTACAGGGTTAGTTCACTGTCAACAAATGGTCTCATGCTGGTGTATAAGTATGTGAAACATAAAACTGGTGTTTGGTGATATAAGAAAAAAATATCCTCAAGTATTCGATGTCATAAGACTTCATTAAAAGCTGGACCACTCCACAGATTCATCCGAAATAGCAACAAATAGAAGGCAGTTATACACTAGCAAATTTTCCAGCTAATTTTGAGTTTGAAAAAGACTGATTAAAGATAACTTTTACTCAAACTTTGCACAACTTTTAAGAAACCAAGACGTTCTGAAAGCAAAACTAAAAACAAAAGCTAACTTTTTTAGTGCAAATCTGTGTGGTATTTTTAATTGTACTGTTTATAAAAAATATATTTATCTCCCTTCAAAAGTTAATAACTTTCTCCAAAAGTATAGCTGTCAGCTGGGCAACGACCATAATATTCTCAAAAATAAGTCTGGTGAATATTTTTCAGTGAAAATACTGCACCAAAACATGTTATTTTCAGATGTTTACAGAAGATGTTTCAGTGTTACATGTATAATACAGATGTGGTCCAGAGTATAATCTAAATTTCATAAATGGATTTGTTCTCTGGAACTAATGAAAACAATGAAAAATGACAGAATCGTTAGAGTTGGAAGAGACCTCTGGAGTTCATCCAGTCCAACCCTCCTGACACAGCAGGGCCATCTAGAGTGGGTTACACAGGAACTCATCCAGGTGAGTTTGAATGTCTCCAGAGAGGGAGAGTCCACAATCCGCCTGGGCAGCCTGTTCCAGTGTTCTGCCACCCTCAATGTAAAGAAGTTTTTCATGCTGAGGTGAAACCTTCTGTTTCATTAGAAATTCTCAGTCAGTGGATCTGATTAACTATAGGTGGCAAACTCTTGAGAAAGTGCTTCCCACTTTCAGGCCCATTCTTAGAGGAAAACCTTTTTATGCACTTAACTTTTTCCTCCATAAAATGAAAGTAAAAGCAATAAAAAGATTAGGATAAATGCAGTGAACAGATTGGCACCCTTATTTAAAATCACAGCTGACCCAGAGTCAGAGTTGCAGTTATTTGATCCTTTGAAATTTTACATAGAAAGCAGGAAGGAGCAAGTCTGACATGTAGTTCCTCCAAATATAGCTCAGTTATTAGCCTTAATTCAGTAGGACAAAGATAAAACCAGTATGTTCAGTAAAAAAAAAAACCAAAACATGAAACTGGGTTTTTTCTATTTAAGCATGTGGAACATCAATTGAAAAAATACCCTGCCAAGAGCAGGCACTTGATTTGATGACTTAGATTTACATGAGGAGCTTCACTGCACATGCCTGAAAGTTTAACAGCTTCTCACCATAATGAAAGTTCTGTTGATTCCTGAATTTTCCTGGTATATGAACCCCCTGCCTGCTTCTGGTCCAGTTGTATCAATTGTAGAGCCACACTGAAGCCACAGCTAGACTTTTGAGCCTCCCCAGCACATCCACAGTAAAACCAGTTATTACAACAGGACCAACTACACAGTAGCATAGATAAAGCAGTGAAAAATAAATTTAATTTCACTATAAGATTAAGAATTTTTTGCTCCGGAGTTACTTATGTATAGGTAAATAATCATACCACATAAACAGAAAATGAAGATCTAAGGAGACTTAACAGGAATTTTACCATCAGTTTCTGTGATGCCATCCCAAGGTGTGCATCCATTGGAAATTTAGACTCTGCTGTAGAATTTGCTATACTTGAGCTATGAAACACACCAGCTGCAGCATTAGAGGGGCAGATCACTGCGGTCACACAGCCATGTAACAACAAAACAAGCCCCCTGTGCTGCACCTGCCACAGCACAATTCTGAAGTGACTGAGCCCCTCTTGTGGTTTTCTCAGCAGTATAATTTTCAAGCCATTCTCAGCCCTTGTTGGTAAGGCTGCCAAATTATTACTGTATCTGTATATTATAAAGATAGCTAACTTCAGGAAAGGATTGCAGTCTGCAGTTTATTCCACGTAGTGCACAACTGGCCACTGGCCTATTTGCCCTGCAAGATCCTTGAGAAAATAAGGCTATTTGGCGAAATAGCTGTTTAATTAAACGTCTGTTTCATTTCTTCATCCTATCAGTCAAATTCTGTGTCTTAAAAGATAGGTTGAGTTACAAAATACAAGGCCTTGCCTATTAAGAGAAAAATGCAAGTCAGAAAAGGAGATGAATAACATATATGACATTTTCTAAAGAAAAAAGCTTCATCTATATGACTATCTCAGTCTTTGATAAGCAGATTTGAGAGTTTTTCCATTCTAAAAAAGTAACTTACAATCTAAAATCATCACATGATTTCAGCAAAGAAAGACTTAAGTAATGGCAATATTTTCTTTTAACATTCTTTCCAGTTATATCCTCTGTGCATGTTCTGACTTTTCCAAAACTAGGCAGGGGTAGCACTTATTAAAACAAAATCAAGGTTAATCCCCCTTATATTTAAACTATTTCTGAAGTTTAACTTTGACCCTGCAAACTCTTTAATCACCCCATTTCTTCCAACTAAGTCAGGAAAATAAAAGGAGCAAAGAAAGTGTTTTCAAATCCAGTGTGATTCACAGAACCAGAGGCAATGGGCACGAACTGAAACACATGAGGTTCTCTCTGAACATCAGGAAACACTTTTTCACTTGAGGGTGGCCAAGCACTGGCACAGGTTGCCCTGGGAGGATGCAGAGTCTCCATTATCTGAGACATTGAAAAGCTGTATGGGCAACTAGCAACTGCTTCAGCAGACATAGATACTGTGATATGGTTAATCATCCTGATCTTTACAAATCCAGCTCCATCAACTGACTAATTGATGCTTCTTTCTTGAGATTGGAAAGGCTCCTGCCCCACTCTCAGCTGAATCCAAAACAACTAATTTTTCATTAATTTTTGATTCTTCTAGTTCTGCACAATTGATGAGGAGTCTGCTCCTACAGACTTGACATGATACATTTCAGGGCTTTTGAGGTTGAAATCACCTGCATTCAGCTAAATACATGCCCAGATAGTTGCAGGCAGAGAACAATCCTGGCAATGAGGAGGGGATGGGAGTTTCCCAGGAATTATTTTGATGTTGAATTCTATATATAGACTGAAGGTCTTAATTTAATTCTGAACTGCTTTTTTCTCTTTTGCTTTATGTCTGTGCTATAACAACAATGCCAGTGAAAGAAAGAGTATTGAATTGCCTATTTCTGCAAAGTATCTCTGTTTTATCTCCTTTCCACTACCAATCAGTACTTTTTTCTCTTCCCTCTCAACATCAATCCCCTACCCTACACACAGGTACATCCACCCTCAAATTAAACACTCCAGAGCTGACACTGTAAGAGAAAGGCACAACAGAAGTAGTAGATAGTAGTTTAGTTCACATTCCATTAATATCTTTAGGTTTTTTTCTAATTTAAGTTAGACGATTTTGACCCAGTTTTTTATCAGTCGTGGGTTCAGAGCAATCATTGTAGAATTCAATGTATTTTGCAGTACACTGTAGGTTAATATGTAAGCATTGAAAGAGGAGTGGAGGAGGAAAGCACTCTATTTTTGCACGCACAGAAAACAGTGAAGTTGCTTCCATGTGTATGCAGAAATGCCGACTCAAAGCCATCCCAGACTGACTATTATCGCTCAGAAAGCAGGCCCAGCCTTATAACTAAGAACTACAAATGCCCTGTGCTTACTGGCAAAAAAGCATTGCTAAGAGTTGTTCAGAACCTATACCTTCAACATGGACAAGAGACAAATAAGGGAACCTAATTCTGGTCTACAAGTCAGAAGTGGCATGGGGAAAACTAGAAAATAACTGCTTACTCTTTCTTTCAGCAGAAGAACTATAAAGCACCAAGTCAAAACAGGCAGAGAGCCAAGCAAAAAAGAGCTACTTTTACACACATGCAACTAAGCTGGGGAATTCATTGTCAGATGAAACTATAGGTATTTCCATGCACCCATCCCCCAAATAAGTAATTAATACAAGAAACCTGCATCTAAAATTATTAAATGTAGACACAGAGATACCATCCCAGATTAAATTTTGCAGCAAAAATTAGTGGAGGCTTGGGGACCATACAAGAGCACACTATCATATCTATGCTTGCCCTATCTTTGCATTTTTCCATTAGACAATACCCACTACTGGAGACCAAATATTGGTCTTAACTCTGCAGTCTAATGGTACAAATACCCTGTCATTGCAGCAAGCAGAACATGCAATCACTAATCTGTTCCTTTCATCCCAAACCCTTCCCACTTCCTGCAGAAGTACACATGCAAATGTTCCCCTTCCTTCAGATTCCCTCTAATCACATATTCCTCATCCCACTATAGACCTATAAAACACAGACTTCCTATACAAATAGCTCACAAGCTTAGCAAAGGTGAGGAAACTATGGAAAGAGGCTTCCTAATCTGACAAAAAAAAAAAAAAAAAAAGAGAATACTGCTTTACTATTGCTGTGGGTACAAGACAGAGTTAGGACACAACTTCTGCCTTTTCCATCCTGTTACCCTAAGCATCTGATGCTGTAAAGCTCTTAGAGGAATGCTGCCATTAGGTCAGTGTCTGGCAAAGCTCCATGGAAAAAGGAGACAAGATATTCAGCAAAGAAGTGACAGGACAGTTAATCACACCACTCCATTTTCATCAAATTAGCATGGAAAGGCTGGAGAAAGAAGTTTCCTCCATGTGCTAGTGCATTCTCCTTATGAGAACGACTCATGCAAGAGAAATGCAGAGAGCATTCCTCATCAGTATCCATCTTCAAAACATCCCAAAGTCATTTCAGGACAGTAGTGCTATCCTGTCTACTTGTGCAGTGCGAAGTAGCCAAGTGCTGAAGCTGCAACTCGCTGAGTACAGCCACAAATGAAAGTGTCAATAGAGAACTTACTGCTGTATTTAGACCTTCTTTTGCTCCAGAATCCCATCCAGCCCTGCTTTATATCCCTGTACTGCCTAGCAGCTATCAGGATTCCAGTACTTGGCACACTTATAAAAGCCAGCTGAAGAGTGGAACATAAGGAAAGGGACCCTTGGGATCTACTTAACCCCATGTAAGTTACTTACTGCATTAAGCCCATCTCCAAAGGCAGACAGCATGTCAGTAGGTCACAGAATATTCTTCTCCAGCTCTGGGCATCTTTCCCGGGAGAGGAGAGCATAGCACACCAGACACAATGGCCACAGCCGTGCAGCAGATGGGACAGGTCATGGGCTGTTCTCCAGCTGTAAGGCAAATGCAGAGAGCATAGCTTGCATTCCCCACGCTAAGCTCTCACTCACCTTAACCTCTAAACCATGCACAAATGCTACATGTGAGTGTGCTTGCTGCCCAGGCTTTAGCTGTCAGGCTGTATTAACCCTTAATGGCATGAATGATAATGGCCAGGGATTGGGCTCATGTCCTAGGCCTATTTAGTTTACTATTAATAAATGACATGGCTGATTACTTGGGAAAGTGCCTGATGCAGCAGTTGCAAACGCAGCTTTCAGGTCAAGTGTTGCAGGGTATTTAATGTAACCAAACAACCTAAAAATCCTTCCAAGCATGGATGAGCCCAAATAACCTTGTGTCTTTCAAGGTCCTTGTAAGAACAGAGCAATCTTACCCCCCCTCACATTTAAAATCCTTGCCAGGTACAAGGCAGAAGTGACTACAAAAATGCAGCATTTCTGCAGATCCCAAGAGCAGACAATACCACCTTTTGTATACAACTGGGGTTTTTTATTTTATTTTTAAAGATACCTAGAGAATGCTGCCCTAAGGAAATTCTCATTTACAGCACTTTAGACCAGAGCTCAAGGATGAGTAACTCTTACTATATCAGTACCTCAGGCTATGCTTGCTGCTTTTCAATAATCTTCTTTTGGAAGGTCTACTCTGTACTTCTATATAGGCCTTGAGAGATACTAGACTTAGATCTTAACATAACACAGAGGTTCAGCACATGTGTATAAAGTTTATCCTTTACAGCTTGTGCAGCAGTAACAAATTTGTAATTTAATATGGTGCAACTAGTGAAGTTGTACTGTGCGGCTAGAAGCAATAGTTTAGTTTTTTAGGGAGGCAAAGCCTTAATTTTACGAAGTAACTGGGCTCTAGAAAAAAATACATTGCTCTTCTGTGATCTGGAGAGGACAGATGAAGAGTATTATGCTTTCTGTCTGCACTCAGAAAATAAAAGTGTCTCTTTGATCCTGTAAGAACATATAGGGTTGGTTTTTCTTTTTTAAAGTTTAGATCTTAAAAGTAGCAGCAAGCAAGAACAGTTATAGAGAAGTTTCATTTTGAAAACTTTATCAGGGTCAATTTAAAAAAAATAAAATCTTAGTTTATGATTAGGTAAATACTTGGATGATAACCTGTGAACTTGTTTATTGACCCCACATTCAAATTAACCAAAACATTCCTAGTAGCTCTTGTGTTCTCTGACTGGAGTTGTGTGCCAATGGAGAGCAGTGTCTGGAGGCACACATGGAACAGTAAGAGGAGTCAATGCAACTGTGTGAGAATATAAGTTTTTACTGCCAATACATCAATTCTTAGTTCCAGCAGAATTAATATAGATATCTGAGCACATCCATAAAAATTAACTGCAGAAGTTTCTAAATTCTATCATACCCTTCTAGGTCAGGTGTTTAGATTTCACTGCCACATCCACAGTAATAACTTACATGTCTCCCAAGAAAAATTACAAAATAATTCTTACTCAAGAGATCTTCGCACATATACTAAAAGGGAAATGTTTGTAATCTATTCTGAACATTTATTTTAATTCTTTTAAATATCTATTAAAAGATCAGTTTTGGTTGGTAAATTTAATGCATGAAAACTGTTAAGAAGTTTCAGACCAACAGTATTGACAGAGATTTGCTGCAACCAAAGAGGCAGTAAGGAGCATGCAGATTTTTTTTTAGTCTGAAAATATTTGAAACTCCTCCAGTCTCAGCACAGAGTTAGAAAAAGAAGTTAGAATCAGAATTAAGAAACAAGGGCTATTAAGGTAGAAACTTTGTAAGCTACACACAAAAGAAGAAAACCAAACACGAAACATTCCCAACCTAGAAGTTCACTTGCTTTCTATATCTCAATTGAGATGAGTTCTTCCACCCTCGAGCTGCTGCTGATAGTGCTAGTAATACATTAGCATTCCCTCTCAGACTCTTTCTGACACCCCAATTGCTAGTCAGATTTCTTAGCAAGCAGTCAGTCCATGCACCCCAGCAGAGACTAAGGTCATATTAAGGTTAAATCCCAGCAAAAGTGGAGACCGTCTCGGCCAACCACAGAAAGCAATTATGTCATGGATAACTTGCTGTAGCTTGGCCTGAGACAATATTTTCTATATGATTTATCTTAATCACCAAAGTTGAGCAGTAGGATTAGACTTGTATATAAAAGCAAGACAGCCTAGGAATTTTCTAAAACCTCTATCATACTTCTTCTGGAAGCTTTAGCAGAAGCTCAGAATGTTTTGCTTCCAGGGCTGGATGCCACTTCTGTCAATACTTCTTTTTTGCTGCTGCTACAGAACAGGCTATCATCTTCACTGAAGTTATTTTTTGCCTTTTTAATGAATTTGAGGTGCCTGTTTCTCAGCCAGATTTCAAAACAGTCAAGGAGAGAAGAGCAAGTTCAACAGAGCCCATTTCCATAGATGTTTCTAAGCAAGAAAAGTGGTCATGGCTTTTCTGAGACTACTCTACAAAGTACAGTTGAGTTTTAGCCCTGCTACTTTAATTGTGAGTAGGAAAAATCTTTACTTAAAATAGCACTCACCTTTCACCTTTTTCTAACTCTTACTTTATTGTCAGAAACTTTCCAGCAGACAGCCCAGTATCAATACAGAAGTGGAGAAGTATTTTCCTTCCACATCTGAAACAATGTGAAGCCCAGCTAGATGTCATTGCTGATAGATCTGCAATTTAGTTCCTAAGTGATTCTTACTTGCAGGACCCATCTCTGATTGCTGAAGAGCAAAATTAAACCCATTACAGGAACTGGTCTTGTTTTACAACTCAACAGGTGTTTCAATTTGATTATTACATCCTTGAGTTTAGAGAAGTTTCCCAGAGAGCTCTCTTTTTCCCCCTTTACTGAAGTTTCATATATTCTTACAGCTCTTCTGGGATTAATACTGATTGCTTATGTAGTAGTCTTATGTGATTTTGTGGTTTAACCTTCGTTCTTGGGGTGTTTGATGCATAACTCCTCCAGAGATAGCAATACATGACTACTATAGAAGAGGAGGAATAGAATATTTAGGAGACTGGGATGAGGCTGAGTGCAACAATTTTGGATACTGAGATCCCAACCATGGCCCAGAGTAAGAAGGGTCATGCTGGGAGATAGCCCAAGCTTCTACAGATGATCGCTCTTTCTAGAAGAGTCATGACTTAAGAAAAGACCAAATATACATATTCTCTTTGTTGTTTTAAAAACATTTTCCTAGTTGAGAATCAACAATAACACAACATTTCCTTGTCACACCTCAGCAGACAAATTAGAACTAGAAAACCCAAAGTTGCCCTTGGAAACAAGCAGCAGATAAAACCAAGAGGCAGAAGACCTTCAGTAGCACTACCTCACAATGACAGAATACCTCTTTTTAGTGATGGGTTTTTTTCTCTCACAGGTAGGTGAGGATATAACACAGTTTCATTATGGGGAAGCATCCTGGTCACTGTCAAGTTTCAACAACCCAAAACTGAAGCTAAGTAGCTATTTCCTTTGACAGTTAGTGCTGTCAGGCAATAGCTGTCAGGACAATGGTCCTTACACCACACATATCTCCAAATCTGTAGAACTCCTGGCAAACTATCTTTCTTCATATTTGTGAGTTATAACTTGGGGCTTTCCCATATCCATCATAGCTCATAAAGGGACTGCACTTTTATAGCAAATACATCAAGCAGTTGCTACAGTTGTTCAGTCTTACTCTTTCAATTATGAAACTAGAAACTACATAAGAATCTCAGGATAAATATTGATACAATTTCCAGTCTTTTTTCATAGCATTTGAAAACACAGCTAAGCCACAGCAAAACACCTTGCAGTCTGCCAAAGGATCACCATATTAAGATCCCTTCTACATGGAGAAAAAAAGGGTTTTCAGCAGCCTTACAGCCTATGTGCCAAATTAGCAGAAACTGAGCAACTTTTCACTAGCAACAGAAATTAAGTTCATGTCAATGAAGAAAGGCAATTCTGGCAACTGTATTTCTTCAAAAACATGTTTTCCAAAGCCCAGACACCGTTCCCTGCCATGCAAGTTTTTTGAGGGAATATTCTCAGCACTGTGATACCATTTATTATAATATTTTAGCATGTTTTAAAGGCAACACCTGTTCCTGCCGTTAAACTTCTTTTATACTATGTGGTTTATAATCTGTAAAACAGGAAGAGAGGGGAGTATTAATTCCTACAAACTAAACTTCTCCGTTTGCAGTAGCAAACAGGCAGATGACTAAAATTTTCAGAATCAGAAACTACATAATCCAACTATTTTCAGAAAATGTTTATTCTAATATACACTGGGGAATGAATAATCATACCTGAACTGTTTCACTTGTTAAAACCAAATGACATTAAGAGCTGCCACTCACCATTTTTCAATATTGTACTTTTCTGATGGAGTGCATGAAATGAAAGACAGCAATTTTGCTTGTATTTTCTGCTGCAGAAAATGACCTAACTACTAAGAGCTAACATACCATCATGATTTCAGCTGGAATAGTTAGTTTTCTTCTTAGTAGCTGGTTCAATGCTGTGGTTTAGATTCAGTATGAGAACAGTGTTGATAACACACTGATGTTTGGGTAAGCACTACTTAGCAATAATCGAAAGTCAGGGACTTTTCAGTGTCTCATACTTTGCCAGTAAGGGGGGGCACATGAAGCTGGAAGCATGGCCAGGACAGCTGCCCCAATTCCATATCACAGCATGTCATGTGCAGTATATAAACTGGGGGAGCTGGCCAGAAGGCATGCATCATTGCTCAGGCTGGGCATCAGTAAGCAGGTGGTGAGTATTGTGCATCACTTGTCTGTCTTGGGGTTTCTTTTGGTTGCCTCCCTTTACATTACAATTATTATTTCATTTAAATTCTGTTTTTATTTTTTATCCTGTTCTCTCCATCCCACTGCAGGGGTAAGTAAGCAGCTGTGTGGTCCTTAGTTTCCAGCTGGGGTTAGATCACAACACACACAAAAGAGTTTAAGTCTCAAATGTTTTTTTACAGGACTCCAGTATCTGCAACATTCCTGACTGAAAAAAAAACAAGCCAAGGCTAGGGAAAACTATTTTGTCAAGGTAAGATGAAGTACACAGCTTTAATGATAGCTGTATATCCTTCAATGATCTTAAAGACAATGTAAAAACAACTTTGCAATCAACTTACCAATTTCAAAGTAAGGACTAAGCATTTGTTTTACTTCAGTCCATTCATCTCTTTCCATATAAATAAAAAAATGACTGAATTTCATGTTAGGACAGATGTTAATCATTCTTCACCTGCAACTATAAAACTAGTACCATTGCTGCTGGGAGAGCGCTCCTTCAGTTATGAAGAACTCCAGTCTCAGGGTGATTATTGCTCTGGTGAGAAGCCAGAAGTATGGAGCGCAGCTCAGAGGTAGTGAAGGTAAGAGCACACAGTACTTCAGAATTTTTACCTCCAACATACCTCAGCTAAACACAAAGCTGGCTTAGCACTGGGGCCTTTACTGAACTCCACTTACCACTGTTTTTGTTAATGTGAGAATTGAAAGGGACGTCAGCTTCAAAGAAAGAAAAGTTTTACTTCAGCTCCCTCCCAATCCCACCCTCCCTAAAGCCACTAACATACCCACCACATCTGTTCTATAGCCCACATAATTCATGTTTCAAATCTTTTTTTAAATGGACATAGGTCATAATTGCCAAGTAGTATTCAAATACCAATCCAAATCTCCTCAGGCAATTCCCAAAAAAACTGCCGGAAAGGCTCTCTATAATTCTCCTGTTCCTTATACTGGTCATCCTCAGACAGAATACTGAACGAGGCAGACTTTGTCCCACTCAATACAGCCATTCTTCTGAGCATCAAACACCACTTTGTCCTCCAGAGCCCGCAGGAAGTTTGAGACAATGGCAGAGCAGCAGTGTCTTCATAACCCTGATAGCTCAACCAGACTATCAACTAAAAAGCCACATGACATTTGAAAGAAAATGGAATTCATTGGTTTAATTTTACTTCCCCAGTTTATATCCTCCAAGGGAATCAGACAAGCAAAAATGCTTGTTACACAGGTTGCAACACCAAAAAGTACAGAGAATGCAAATCATCAGACATACATTTACACAGCATACAAAGGCCTCCATTTATACTCCACTCACCTGTAATCACCATTTAACTCTTAAATTGATTCATTTTGGATTGTAACTCAAAAGTTTGTCCTCTGAACTGTGGGAGAGGGTGTGCAGAAAAACTACCAAAGTCACGGCTAAACACGCTTCAATATAAAGAACACCCTTCCTTGGGCAGTCAAACACTTCCTCATTCTGCTGTGTCTATGCTTGAGTGTCTTAAGTAGCGCCTTTGTCTACCAATTGATATTTCAGTGCTGATTACACATACTTAAACTTTATATGGCAAACATACAATTAAGAGCTTGCCTGCAGCCGATGGCAGCAACACCAGCACACAATACGGCTGCAGCCATGGCCACACACATCTTTGCAGAATGGCACCTGACAGCACAGCTTACACTGAAATTCCAGTTCACTAGGATCTGGTATTTTAAGTAGGTGTCATACCAGCACTGGCACTCACGTAGCAGTGTGGGTGCTGTGGTGTGATAACCACTGCTAGCTTAGTTTCATTCACTTGCAAGTCTTGTTTATAGATCCACAGCCTTCACCAGCCAAACTGGTTCCTCAGCAAGACAAAACCTCCCACCTTAAGAAGGACCTTATTACTTAAATAGTAGCAAAGCATTTATGCAGAGGCTACTCACATAACCTTCCTTGCCATTGCAAGGTATTCCTGTTGCTTGTAAGGCCACCAATTAAAAAAAGTCTCTCCTTTTTTTGCCCTATTACGAACAGGCATATGTGGCAACATTCCAGAACAAAGTTTGTCTAACTTGATTTCTTGGACCACATCCCAACAGCCATGTGAGACTTCTAAACTCAACGCTAATGATGGCTAGTGCAAGATTTCACCAGACTACAGCACAAAAAAGTGCTGTTTGCTGCACAATCTTCAGTTAAAGCTTTTAATATAACAATTTTCTGAAAAAGTTTAATTAAGTGCTTTTGTACAGAGAAGTTTCATGCCACATGTTCACACTAACTCTTCACAACTACCTCTCTGTATCTTAATCACTTGTGTAAAACACCTCATCACTCAAAAAACCATACCAGAACCAACTCCACATCCCCCTCCCACAAAGCGGAAAAGTTACTTTCCATTTCTAACCTGGTTACAAAAACGACCTTCCTACACCACCTTCACTAGTACTCCCATATTCCAAAGCATATGGAGTATAAAATGGTTAATACATTTGTTCATTTTTGTAAACACCAGACTTTTTATACTAAAACACGTTTTTCATCTGTTACCCATTTTCTGTGGCTCTACAGGAGCATTCCTACTGAAAGCTTTGCAGCTCAGTATCCAATATGCCTCGTCAACCTGTTTCTATGCTAAGTGAGGCAAGTATTTTTCGTAACACTGCTTCTCGAGACAGGCCTCCACCAGATATGCACAGCAACTTAATTCCCTGGCCCTTTTTTTCTAATGATGCCAATCCTACATCCGAGACCATCTCCGGTGTTTTAGGACATGATCGATACAAAGGACTTAAGATAGCCACATGCTTCTCAGCCCGCTAAGAACACACGTACAAATCCCTTTCAGAATTAACAAAGTACTTGGCAAATATTGTTGCTGTATTAACCATCTCTGTTCTTTGACAGCATTTTAACCTCCAGAAGAGACTGACCTAGGTCAGACTGGCAACCTTCAGACTTTGCATCCAAGCAGCTTTACCAGATACCGTCAACTGCACCGACTTTTCATAGGACTTCAGTAGGCAGATGGAGACAAGTCCCTTCCCACTTCTGAGTAAACCATTACAAGGTTTGTAGTCCTGTTGTCACTTAAGCACATTGTGGAGCACATGCCCAGTACATGCTGGCGCAGGTAGCACAAGGCCACATTGCCTTCATAGCTCTTGCACTACAAGCAGGAACTCTGTGGTGCCACACACACCTGGATGGGCAACAGCCAAGTTTTTCACATCCTCATTTTTATTCAAGAGCAAACATGTACAAAACATGGCACATGCAAATACCCACCATTCTCACCAACATTTGTTAACAGAAATAAAAGCCTGTTGAAAACAATGAAGGGAAAAATTGTTTGTAGTAATTTCTGGAGAGTCCAACATCCAAGAGATTGATTTATAGCTACTTGATGAAATGCCACAGCCTGTAGTGAAAGTAGCTGGCCACTGCTTAATATTAACCAAACCACAGGAGATGCTCAGTGAGCCAGTACTCCTGGAATTGTCAGAACCTTAGCCTACATTTTAGTAATGTCATGGATCCTTTTTTCTGATGTTTCCAATGCTTTATGTGCTGTTCCTAGTAGCATTTTGCACTTTTTATTTTTAGTTATGTCATTCTCACATTTTTTTCCTTTACAAAGCATTTCTGATATTAAGGCTTTAAAGTCACATTTTAAGGCAGATGGTGTCTCAGTACAGTTGTCTTTAAATTCCAACTTACTTGGTGACCAGTTTATAACCCTTCATTCCTCTGTGGAAGAGCAAGAATTTGACAAACACCAAGCATGCTGCTACTGTGATACAGCACTTGTACTTTTCAATTGTTCAAAGCACAATTTCTAATGTACACACCCCTCTTCTGCACACAGCAAGTAGCTCATATCACCAGTGTGTTCCTCAAGCAGTCCCAACTGTTGCAGTACTAGCCTTTTTAAGTGGCAGCCCATGAAACCCCAATTCCTTGGTTCCTCAGTAGATATAGGCAGTGATGCAAGCTGTAGACATCATCTTTTTCTTTCTTACAACTGTTTCAGGTTTAGGCTTCCGTAACACCATTTACCTCATACACTCTCTCCCATCTCCTGGATGTCATCACTCACAAAACGCACTCATTGGTTTGCATTTGTGTATTCATTTTGCTTTCCCCTGTCCTTACAGGGCCTGCGTGTGAGCTCTCATTGTCCTGAGTTGCCACAGATTTTCAGCATCAGCAAGAATGTGTATCCAATATGGTATTTTAAAAGGGTAACTAGTTAGAGGGTTTTCCATGTATTGACACTCAACACTAATCTCCCTAATATTGCTGTCTGTCTTCCTAGAGAGGGCAGCTCAATATTTTGGGAAGGCAGTATTTTAGGTATGCAGATAGTGATTTTGGTCTACATGTAATTTCTGAAAACAGTATCTACTGAACAAAATTGCAGCAGCTGTTTCATAGGTTTTATAAGCATGGCATCCCACTCCAAGCCACGTAAACTCTTCAGGTGTTACACTTCCTTCGGGTTACAGATCATCCACGTTTATCAGACAGCTCTGACAAAGTGTCCAGCTCAGCACTGTGAAAAGACAACAAGGTTTAAGTAAAAAGGTTCATTCAAGAGAGGAATTTTAATTTGCACATAAGCACACAATACTTAGTATAAATTAAAGTGTTACTATTTCTTTTCTGTAAAAAAACCCCAAAACTAAAACAAAAACCAGTATAATACTTTTCAAAAAGTTTAAATCAAGAATTTTTGTCTCATCTCAGATTCCGGATCCGTATTAAGTTTTTCAACAAGAAATTCAGGTTCGGGATAGGATCATCACAGGTGAGACAAAGGTAATACAGAAAACAAACACGGTAAGAAACATTACTGGTTTTCTATAGTGTTTCTGATTATTTAATTTTTGTATTGCAATCTATTCCTCTGTCATATTTCACTAATAACACAAATGTTTGAAAGCTAAGCATGGTTAGGCACAGCTATCAGCACACATCGTGCCTCAGGGAACAAGTGTTTATAAATGCCAACTATGACTTCATTGATCAATTAAGAATATTAACTGTCATAGTACAAAAAATTCTGAACTTTAAGCAGTTAATTTAGACTTAATATTTAGGTTTTCAGTTACACACCTGAACAAGCTGAAAGCAATTTTTCGAACATTTTGGACCATGTTCCTATTAAACAAAACAAAAAAAGTTTATTAGTTAAGGAAAGTTTTCTTCCATTATTCAAAATACAAGTTATCATCTACTTAGCCTGTCATACAGTCCAAACAGCATTATTCAACATGTGTTGTATTAGTGTCAGTACACTTTATGTCCTGAGAAATTGATTAGAAGACTCCACTTCAAATATGCCATTTGCAATACAAGTTTCCCTGTCACCTCGTGCTTTTAAATGGGGTTGACAATAACAGTTTTATGAAATGGTATATTAAAGATTGTAATTATTTAAACCTGTTTTTCTGTGTTTCAATGTACATGCAGTGTATGAAATCTCTCACCTTCTGACACTTCAGCTGTTCTGGTGTTAGTCTAAACTCAGAAGCCAGATTCACATGTATTTTTCAGCAAGCAATTAATCAGGTTTGGGATAAGTTCTTCACTGATAAGACATAGCAATGGTTTTACACTTTTACTTGTACAGGAAGCTTTTAAATTAATCATAACATTTATTGGCATTCATACCTTTAATTGAGAAGCAGCACACAAGCATCTCTGCAAAGACAAAAGGCACTGGTCAGTAACACTAGCAAGGTTTGCTACTTCCAACTTTCTCTAGGTCAGCCATTTAAGCCACTCCACTTCCTACTTGCAATAGTGCCTCTCTACACAATACAGCATTTCATAGGCAGCACTGCTGCACAACAAGTTTCACTCATACATTTATACATACTGGTACAAAACCTGTTCTTCAAAACAAAGTGCTGGTAGTTAGCAAAGTATCTAAAAAATACCTTTATTGAATAAGGAGCGGAATAAAGTTGTAGATGTGTAGCAAGACAAGAAAATTAATGTTCTTACACTAACTTTCTAAATAAAACCAACCTGTGAATATACTCAAACACCAGTGCAATAAAGTGAATTACTTTTCCTAAATGCTCACATCTGAGTAAGCCAGGGTCAAAGTGCAAGCATCACCATTAGCTTTCAAACACCAGCAACACTTCCCTACCATACCTGGCTAATGTTTGTTATTTACCCACTACAAGGCAGGATACTTCAAATTACAGGGATCTAACACTTCGTCCTCCTTCTGCTCTTTTTTACAACAGTACATATTCACATCAACAGACTTGAGGTGGGTTGAAAATGCACCAACATTCTTAGTCAACCTGGCATATCTGGCACCTGCCTTGTGCACAGGGCCACCAGTAACAGTAACACCAACAGAGACAGTGACTGAAAGATTAAGTGGGTTCATCTCAGTAGCCAAATCCATATGAAGTTTCTCATCAATGCATCAGGTTTGGCAGCCACATCACAATCCACCATTTAAGTATCAGTGACTGGGAACTATAACACCACTCATACATTCATAATATTCCACAAAAGAAGCTTTATATCTTTCATATACAATGTACTGAAAAGGGAATACATTATTACCAACAAAAAATTTCCACTGCTTAATCAGTAAGTATTACCTTTATCTCCTGTATTTCATGTTGCCAGGAAATCTTTCTTCAGGACACCTCACATTCCCATTACTAGAAGCTGTTCACGCCACTCTAGAAAGGTGAGTAAAGTGATCAATTACAACATGTCCATACATAATGTAACACAAGCAAGAACAACTGAATTTTACTTTTGTAACAACTGGTTTTAAGCATTTGAGTCAAATTAAATTGAATACAGATCTTGAAATTATTTATTTCTTTTGAAAATATTATCAACTATACTTTTAAAACATGAACACACATTTATTAAAAATAACATCTGCCCATTTACATTAACCAGTCTCCAGATGCTCCCTTTGTTTTATTTGCCTAAACACTTTCTTATACTAATTTCCCAATCAAGTGCAAATTCACAATTAAAAGCCATATTGAGGAATGCTTTCATATTTAGTATGAACACTTCAGATAGGCATTTGATCAGCTCCTCTGACATAAAAACTCTTCATGCCATGTCAAACATGCCTGAAATATAATTATACCTCCATTTTAAAGCTAACGGCAGAACTATTAATTCAATCATGCCCAGATTTTGCTAATTCATTTATCATTAATTTATCTCAACTGACCATTCAAAACACACACAGCATTCAGGAAAATCCACTTATGTGCACCAAATACTCTTCTCCTTGTAATGGTGCTTCCATGAAGTGCTAAAATTAAAAACAAGATAAAATTATTTTTTAAATTAGAAAACGTGTCTTGCTGTGGTCTAGCATAATTTATCACGTTACTATGTCAGAAATAATCACCGGCACTAAAAACTTTCATGTAACAATTCAATATTCTTCTGCGACAGTCTAATACCTGACAAGCTGAAATTTTGTATGCACTAGAAAAAAGTTACCCTTAATTGGTTTGGAACCCTTTAGCAACCCCAACAAATGTCTGAAGAACCAAGACATTTAAGCTTCTCTTTCAAAAGTATTTACGAGTGGCCATGCATTTATTCACAAGGCAATACTACTGTCTGTCCATTGGTCTGCAGGATCATTACCTCAGTAATTATGTTTAAATATGGTCATGGATGTGTATTCACATTAATTCAAATACAGGGCAGACAACTCAACCACCTCCACAATCTGTGGAATTTAGTACAAGCAAAGTGATTTACGACCTGGGTCTTCATGTTAATTTAAATGCCACAGCAAAAGAAACGCAACTAAGAATTGACCCATAGTCTGACCCTAATTTAAAGAGCACCACACCTAAAAATTATCAAGTAATTACTCATCAGTTTGATGGCAGCTATGAAACTGCAATGTATTGATTTTATTTTTTTGTCCCACTCAGTAGCCATGACAAAGATGACAAGCTTACAGCACTTAAAACTCCCCATATTTTTGATAGACAAAAATATGGAAACCAAGTAAGAAACAAAAGCATTTATTAACTTCATTGGTAACAGAAATGCAGTGTCGCTTCTAGAAAAGAATTAAAAATTCTGGAGCTGTTACCTTAATGCACAATATACCAGACACCACTGAAAACTTCATCTCCGTGATATCTAAAAAACAAAGAGTGAACAAAGTTAAAACTTGAAATCAGCAGACTCGTATTACCAGGCCAGTACATCACACACGAGACAATAATTGTCAACAATCTCTAATCTAAAGAAGTTTGCAGGAGAAAGGCAGCAAGAAATGCAGTTTTAAGTAACAAAGGAGTTGGGAGTTTCACATACTTGCAATCCCGTATTAAAGCCATGGAAGAACTAACTGCATGTACCTGCTGTTAAACTTCATTTTAAAGCATTTTAAATGGAAATTCATCATCTCCAGCATTCAGTCCTTTAAGAACTGATTCCATCCATTTAAGGAATTGTTTTAACCAGGGAGCAATGACCAAAATCCACCAACTCAACCAGCTGAAGAAATGCACGACAAACTACTTATTACCATATATCACACATTTTGTTTCAGATAACAAAAACTATTTAAGCTATGGAAAACCTAGAGTTAAGCTTCCACTTAGTGGGTGTAATTAACATTTTTTTACTTTAAACTTCACACTTACTATGTGTAAGGGTTACTACTGGTTTGTAAAGACTCAAAAAATTTACTGTTCAGAAATCTAATGTGTGACTTGGGCTATGATTAGACAAGCTGATTTAACACTGAATGAATCAATCTGACAACTTCCTACATGAATCCAAGCATATCTAATCTTTACTTGCAAACAGGAGCTTAGAATCCTAATTTTAATTTTTTATTTCCTATTCCTCCAGAAGTACTACAGCTCCAGGAGATCTGCATTTGCAAGGGGCAGTACAAAAAGGCTTCTTAGAGCCACAGGAAGCTTTTTGGGGAGGTAGTGTGTGGTTGGCTTGCTTTTTAATAAACCTCCATTTATTCTGCTGTATCATTGTCTAAAAAAAAAACCCAAAAGGAAACATAATTAGTTAAAACGCTGATCTTATGATTTACGTTAAAAATCACAAGAAGGCTGTGGTTTTTCTCCCTTGACATGATAAGTGGCTTTCACAGTATTTCTGGAAGTCTTCCAGAATAGGACAATTCCATGATGCAGATAGCTGAGCCCTCAGAAACACGTACAGGTACCAGAACGCGCGCACCGACGCTGTGCCACAGAACAAGGCGGCCCCGCCTCGTTCAGGGAAACCGAACATCTCCCTAGAGCCACCACCGCGTTTTCATCAGCACGTTCAGGTCTGTTTTACTTCTCTGCCTCAATCAACATTTAAAAAAGGTTTTCAGAAGGGTGCAGGGTGCCCTGTCAGCCCAGGCACTGCTCCCAGCCCCGGCTGAGGGCACGGCCTGCCCCGGCCATGACGGGAGACCAAAATGGCGCGGGCCGGGCAGCGCCACGCGGGCCGCCCCGACTACCGCTCCCAGCGAGCTCCGCGCCGCGGGCCAACGCTTCCGGCGGGGAGGCCCCCGCGGGGCGTGCTGGGACAGGTAGTTCGCCGCGCCGTCCCCTCGCCCCCCCGTGGCTGCCAGCGGGGCGCCGTGCACAAACGGCCGCAGGCCTGCGGCGGGAGTACGGCCGGACCCACCCGCGGCTCCAGGGTGCGAGCCCCACCGGCCAAGCTCCATCCTCGAGCACTACGCGAGCCGCGCCGCGGGCGATCCTCCCGAACGGCCAAGAGCACGGAGGAAGGCGCGGCGCGGCGTTCCCCTCCCTCCCAATCCCCGCTGCGGTAGCGGCATCCCCCTCACCCCCTGCAGCCTTACCGAGCGCCAGCACCGCGGCCGCTCCGCAGCGAAAGAGGCGGGGCGGGCGCGCTGCCCAGCCTTATATGTGCGCCGCGGGGTGGGAACGAGGCTGGCCACGCCCGCTCCCGCGAGCTGAGGGGTGGGGCGGGGCGGGGCGGGGCAGGCGGGGGCGCGCAGGGCCGGGCGGGGCGGGGGCGCGCAGAGTTGTACCGTGTTCAGCCGTACCGTGCTGTGCGCGGGGCGCGGCCGCTGCGGGGCTTGCTGCGTGCCCGCGTCCTGCACCCCCGGCATGACCTGTGCCCCGAGGCGAGAGCAGGAATAGGACAAGGGGGCACTACCGGGGGAAATTTAAGATTTAGGTTGGATATCAGAAAGGAATTCTTTCCAGAGAGAGTAATCAGGCATTGGAATGGCCTGCTCAGAGAGGGGGTAGATTCACCATCCCTGGAGGTTTTTAAACAGATTGGACGTGGCACTGAGTGCCATGATCTAGTAAAGGGTCTGGAGTTGGACCAAGGGTTGGACTTGATGATCTCGGAGGTCTTTTCCAACCCAGTCGATTCTATGATCCTATGATTCTATGCGTGGGTGCCCAAACCCGCCTGTTGATCTTGGTGCTGTTTGTACTTTATGCATTACAAGCTTTCTGCATAAACACAAAGTGGATTTTTGTGAGTTTTTAAAGTCAAGGCAGAAACCAACTTGATGCAGCTTCACCTGCCAAGCTTAAAAAATACGTTTCTCAAACAGTCACAGCATCATCAAGGTTGGAAAAGACCTCTGAGATCACCAATTCCAACCTATGACTGAACACCACCTTGTCAACTACACTATCACACTGAGCATCATGTCCAGTCTTCCTTCAAACGCTTCAGGGATGGTGACTCCACCACCTCCCTGGGCAGCACATTCCCATGTCTAATCACCCTTTTTGTGAAGAAATTTGTCGTAATGTCAGACCTAAACCTCCCCTGGCGCAGTTTGAGACTGTGTCCTCTTACCCTGTCACTGTTTGCCTGGGAGAAGAGACCAGCCCCGATCTGGCTACAACCTCCTTTCACGCAGTTGTCAAGAGCGATAAGGTCTCCCCTGAGCCTCCTTTTCTCCAGGCTAAACATCCCCAGCTCTCTCAGCTGCTCCTCATAGGATTTACTCTATGGATCCTTCACCAACTCCGTTGCCCTTCTCTGGACCTGCTTCAGCACCTCAAAGTCAGTTCTTTCTGAACTGAGGGGCTCAGAACTGGACACAGCACTGGAGGTGCTGCCTCACCAGTGCTGAGTACAGCGCAAGAATCACTGCCCTGGTCCTGCTGGCCACACTATAGCTGATAGAGGACTGGATACCATTGACTTTCTTGGCCACCTGGGCACACTCCTGGCCCCATGTTCAGTTGCTGTGGACTGTCACCCCCAGGTCCTTTTCTGTTTGGCCCCTTTGCAGCCACTCTGCCCCTAGAGTGAATATTTGTTTCTTCTGTCACTGTTCCCTAGGGCTCTCAACTGGCTAACCTTGTGTAGCTATGCCTGAACATCTCAGTTTTCCTTCAAATCTGATCAGATGCTTCTGAAATGTTAACCTCATGCACACCTGTTTCCTTTTTGGAAGCAGCATGCAGCTTTACCCCCAATAACATTACAAGTGCTGAAACATCTCCTCTTACCCACAACTGACAAAAAATAGAGCTTTCTACAGTTTTTCACTCTATAAAATCTAAGGATGCTGTTCTACAGTGAACTTAGTAGTGGATTTTAGGAAGAAATTCTTTACTGTCAGGATGATGAGACACTGGAACAGGTTGCCCATAGAAGTTGTGGATGCCTCATCCCTGGCAGTGCTCAAAGCCAGGTTGGGTGGGGCTCTGAGCAACCTGGTCCAGTGTAAGGTATCCCTGCCCATGGCAGGGGGATTGAAGCTACATCATCTTTAAGGTCCCTTCCACCCAAACCATGCTATGATTCGCTCTATGTCACCACAGCTTTAGGCACTGAAGTTGTATGTTTGAGCCTCAGAAAGTGATTTAGTGTTCAGCTGAATCTGCCTCCTGTACTGCTGTGGAGATATTAGTGAAAGAAGTGGTAGCAGGGTGGTAGCCCAGGTACCTACCTGGGCTACAGTGGGGATAGCAGGAGCACTATAGCCTAGATAACAATTAAACTGATGAGAAACTACATCCCAAAATCTCATTTACAAGGGTTCTCACTAATTATTTATAAAGAGTTTTTTGGATCCCTGTTTATTGAGTGGTATCAATCAACTTAGTTGAGGAAAACAAGGAAGGATGAAGAAAAGCTAAAAAAATTGTTTGGTGTTTTCACAAGTTATTAACAATATGACAAAAATCAATGTTCCACAAGTTGGGCTCTTAGTTGGAGGGTTTAACTTTTGGGAATAGATGAGGGAAAAATGAATTGTGAGTTGGAAAGTGTTAAAATATCTGGCAATTTTATTCCTAAAACCATGGAGATTAATACTACCAGGAAAACAGTTGAAAAATTTTAAACAAGTGTTCTTCTGCAGCCCATGGAAGACCATGACACTTCTTTCCTCTCTGCTTTCCTTCTTCCACATCCTGTTTTACCTATCTGAAATCCTCCTCTTGACTGCAAGCTACAGCCAGCCCAATGCATTTTCTGCTGCAGAGGCATGAGGAAAAAGGTCTACAATGCTGCCTTTTCCCCTGAGTGTCTCCCACCAGCACCTGTTTCAGTCACTGTTTCTGCAGGAAAGAGAACAAGAAGCTGTGATCATCCAGGAAGAGCTGCTAGTGCTTCAGGCAGTGCTCAGAGGCCAAACTTGGGTGAAGACAAGCAGTTTATACTGTTGTTATCTATCCATCTGACCTATTCAAAAGGCCCCCAAACTGATGTTTGCCACATGGCACTGAAAATGTTGACCAACCCTTCCTTAGTGACATCAGTGTTAAAGGTAAGCAAAGTAATCACAGAAATTAATAACTACTCAATTAGCCCTAAAGAAAAAAGCAGGTCCTTATCATTCCTTTTCTACATGCTAAATAATCCCATGTTGTCAACAGAGCCCGTGGAGAGCTTTTAAGGCATGTTATTCTCTCAAAGAATAGAATTTCTTTTTTAGGGGAAAACCAGATGGACTCATAATTTAAACCCAAAGTACATTACATAAAGCATGAACGAGTACTATTTTAGTTTACATTTGATAACAAGAAGCCTATAAATAATGAGGGGACTAGGGCCTGCTCAGGGCTGTGGGATACTGCTGTGTACTGTGAGCTCTGCAGATGAAACATGGCTGTGCAGCCACTGTGAGGAGCCTTGCATCTTGCAGTGCAGCCACACACTGACTTTTGTACTTTAGCAACTCTTCGTCTCTCTGTTAGACTGTAGGGTACAGGTTTACTAGCAGTGCATGAGTGCACATTGTATGTAAACTTTTTATTCCTAAAGAAATGTACCTCATATGTCTCAGCTTCACCCAAGTTGCTAACACTGGAGAAACTTGTGGGTCAAGCGAAGTACATCTTCATTTCAGGCAGACAACAATTACAAGGCTGGAAAAAGTTAACCAAACCAAGATGAAAATTTACACCACAATTGCAGATTGTATTTCAAAGTAAGTTTCCTTCTTTAGCCTTCTTTCGTCTCCTTCAGGTTTCCACATCTTTAACCTATATCCCAGGTGTCTGGGTGAGGGTGCAAGCTGTAGAGCAAGACCTGATCCTCAAATGCCACTCCCCAGAGAGATCTGAAGGTGAGTGTAAACCATAAGCCTGCTTGCCATAAAGTGTTAGTTTATAGATGAGTTGCTTCTGAATTTAGCTCACCACACAGCTGCACATTCATGCGCAGTGCCAGCACTGTTGGAAGGGAGTGCTGATTTTGAGATTTTGGAGGTCTAGTGGATTGACTCTGAGGCTTACATAAATGTATGCTGGCCTGAAAGGCTGATGGTGTGACTGCCTCCAGGGCTTTTCACTTCCAGGCAACTCTCTACAAGTTCTTTTTTTCTTTTTAAAAATTATTTCTTTCTTTTCTTGTTCTTTCTCTTTATTTCTGTCTCCCTCCCCCCCTTGCCCACTTCCCCTCTGTTCCTATTTAAAGTTTGGCTTCCTGGAATTTCTCCAATAGCACTGCGGCTTTGATGACTCACATCTCTTCGTTTGGTTTGGGGTTGTTACCAGTGCATCCTTTGGGATGCTGAGCTCCCCTTTCCTCTCACCTCCCCAGCAGGAAGTCTATTGTATGCAGCTTTAATTTCTTCCTTCTCAGAACATATAGTACTCATTGTAAAGTCCTGAACTGACTTTGCTATATTTCACATTATGCATCATAAAATATATGAGTTGGGAAACAATTTCATTTAACTTTTGAATTTTAACCTGGATTTAATGTCTTCCAGATACAAGAATTTTTCATCTGAACTTCTCAATTCTCTCTATTAGAATTTTTAGTCACTTTAGTGTCTCAGAAAGATGAATGCTCTTCTATTTGCCCAGCCTCTGGGAATATAAAACTCAGAAACCTCCTAGAAGTGGGTGGTTTTGTTTGTTTTTTTTGTTTGTATACATGAGAATGTAACAGATCCCCATTGATTTCCTACTCATAAATTTGTTCAGTCTTCCCCAGAACCTGTATAAAACTTTAGCAACCTCAATAGAAATGGCAAGGAATACCAGAGCCTAATTAGCATTACAGTAAAATGCTCCTTCTTTAATTTGCTTTGCATCTGCTGTCTGTTTGCTCTTTGCACAGTTTTAGAGGAAATGATGGGCAATCCATCCCACTGCACTTCATTGAGCCCCCATCCCACAATCTCTTCTTCAGGCTAAGAAAACCTCCTTTATTTCATCATTCCTCATATGGGAATTAGTTCCTACATTTGATCTTATTCTCACTGATGTTCTCCAAACATTTTTTTGCTTCTTTTTGAGATGGGACTCCCAGAGCATACAGTGCATGCAGGAAGTAGGTACTACCTTGGCTTATGCAGAGGTGCAATGATGTTCTCCATTTTCTGCTTTGTTTCCCATCACTTCCTACACTTTGGTTTCCTTTTTTGTCTATTGCTGTGCATGGAGATGACATTTCCGCAGAACCATCTGTCACAACTGCAGGATCTCATGTCTGAGCAATAAAGGTCAGAGCCCATCACTTTACATTTGGTGTTGTGTTTGCTTTCCTCAATGAGCAGTGCTTTATACTGATCTATGTTGAATTTCACATGTTTACTGTTTACTTAAAAAGCTCTTATACTCAGCTTTTTAAGCTCCTGCATTTACTTTTGCATCAGCAGTGACTGATTATTAATTTTTTTATCCTTCTGCATACCACCTTTTTTAGATCAATTCACTAAGTTCATCAGTACAGGTCACACAAATCTCTGAGATAGTTTTCTTCCACTGTGAAAATGAACCATTTACTTCTACCCGAGGTTTCCTGTCTTTTACCTTTTATCCCATGCCTGCTTAGTTTACCTAAAATCATTTGCTAAGAGTCTTTAGGGAATCTGCACTAGATCACAATATCACATGTTTGATGATGGCAAGCGTGACATGAGTTTACCAAGTGTTCTGACCATTGTCCTGTAGAAGATGCTTGTCTAGATGCACACTAATAAATTTTCACTTCTTTTCCTGGTACAGATGTGAGGCTTAGTGGGCTGAAGTTTCCTGGACTTCCTTAGAATCTGTTCAAACCATTATAATTCTGTTTGCTACTTGCCCTTTAACAGCAGAGCAATTTTAAGGGGGAGCTCAAACACAACAATTAGCAGTTTATATGTTTCACTGGGTTCCTCCAGAGCATCAGTTGATCCTGCTGAAACTGCAGCACTTTCAAGAAGTTTAAAACAACTTCCCTGATGAAAGCCTCAAAAGTGGTGTGGCACAGGGAATTTCCCCAGATTTTCCACACTGAACACAGGAGCAAAAAATTAATGCCATTGCATGGCCTGATTTTCTCTAAGCAGACATCCTGTGCCTCATGCATTTCAAAAGGCATATACTATTAGTTTTGATGGACTAAACAGTGTAATTCTGACATGTACTCTTGTGATCTTCTTTTTGCCCTTTTACAAGCCTTGAATGCTGATTTTGTGCTTTCAAGATAGTGTTCTCAGTTATCTTCATACCACTTGTGAGGATTTAATGTGCAATGATGTTTCTTTTAGTTTCATTTTTAGCAAGCATCTTCATTTTTAGTTATGTCCCCTTTCTGAAGCTGAGTACAGCTGTGGTGGATATTTGGGTTTTCTGCTGCAAAGATAACCTACATGCACCGTGCTTACTTATACTGACACATTTGGTTTATTGCCATAATCTAATCAGTTTATATATGGCTAAAATTAATGGTAAAGAATAACTAAGCTTTTATAAAAAAAAAATCTCAAACACTCTGCATTTGGTTACTTAAAAGAAGTGATAAAATTGGTGTATTAAGACAGCCAAACTAATCAATCTTAATAATTTTAAGTTAAATTGGCTATATTTTCCTCTGATTGCCAAGGTAATTCTGTGTTCTCTCTCTAGGAGTACACAATTATAGCTCTTACTTTGTTTAACAGAAGTAGAAGTGCTCATTATCTTGAACTGCTGCAGCATTTCAGTATGCCCAAAAGTACCTGAAGGAAATTTTCAGTCTGAGTTTTCATTAGTGGTTTGGAACATCATCTTTCTCTCGTGTCTAAATCTCCTCAGTGTTATTCTGCATGAACAGCATGTTACTGGAAGATAGTGTGTTTTATTTATTTCCTATATAGTTGCTCTTTATCTTACCAGCTTTTGCTCACTCTTAAGAGATGAGATGAACAGACTCAGGTGAGAAGATGAAAGCATTGAAGTGGAAGTACTGTGGCAAGATGGGAGAAAAGCAACCTGCTATTTAATATTTTTCTTATAGTTGTACAGTCCAGCTGTTTATTAATATAATTTGCAACCCCTTCATTAATTAATGGGGCATAAAGGAAATAAGGCTTTCCTGTCATATTTATACAGCCTTGGCAAATTGAATGTCAAATGCACTATTAAATAGGAAATAGATCTTCACATTCCTAACAAAAGCCTTCCTCTGGTTCTTAAAGAAGAGAAGTCTGCTAGCTATTTGATTATTTTTACCAGAACTGTTCTTAATATTGCCATCTTTCAAAGCTTTTCTTACAATTAAAATTCCCTAAAATCACACCCTATACAGAATCAGGAAAAACAACACATACTCACTTTTCTCTTTCTAAAATCAAGTACCATGTGAACTGTAACAACAAAATAGTTGAAAAACTGCATTCCAGTATCTGGAATTGAATCTGGATATGATAAATACAGATCTCTGAGTAAGAAAGAGGCACTTCCTTTGAAGCTGAAACTGATGGAAACTTCAACTGCTTGCGACTTTTCCTTTGATAAAGTAAGACAATCAATTAGGCATATATATTATTTTATTCATAGTGTTCTTATTAAAAAAGATAGAAATATTCTTTTAACATAGCAAAGATGTAGAAAAATGTAACTGCCTTAGCTACTGTGCCAATATATTAATTTTAATAGATGAAATTTTGCATCAGGTCTTCACTTTGGGTGGTGCTAAGTCTTTCCTTATATGAAATTTGCATAAACACAGATGTTTCTCAGATCTTTTGTTGTAGAATTCTGTTTACATGTTGTCTTGTTCTTAAAAATAGCAAGGTTTCCAGAACAGGTTAGTAGGTTTTGTGAGTGTGTCTTCTCTTAGCAGTTCAATTTTTCTTATACAAAGAGAGATCAAACAGCACTTTCTACAAATGTGTTTTAACTTCACAGTTAAGTAGAACTTATCAGCTCTTGCCGAAAGGGATAACATTCTTCTCTCCTCCCCTGTCACTACTGTAGGCTACTATATGCTGCTACCAGCAATAGAAATATGTTGCTACCTGGTGCAATAGAAAACTTTTTTTTTTTCAGCTCTAGTTTTCTAGCAAATCAGCCACCTGAGCTGACTCACACTGTGAGTACGTAACCACTAGATTTGATAGAAAGGAAATGGTGGGAATACAAACCCTGTACTGGCGAAGAGTTGAGCAGGGTGATGTGCCTGGACAGCAGCTCATACTTAGACTGCTATAAATATGATGTGAAACCTCACAATTGATCCATCCAAAATGCTATTTTACAATTTAGCTATGCCTGAATGCAAGAATTCTACCATTAAAATAAGCTGATATTTACTCTTGTACTGTAATGAAGAAATATCCTCTACCTACATACAATTAAATTAAAGGGATAGTTGATATTCAGAGCAGTACCTTTATGGCTAATCCTACTAATGAGCAGCACAATTGTGATGCTCTGCCTTAAGGTATGTAAGATTAATGTGTTTGGTGTTTGAAGGTGGGAGTCTGTATTTGTAAAGAAAAGAGGTAGGCAACATAGTTAATCCTACAACTGTGATAATATTAATTAAAAGCCAAATAAGCCATTTCAGCTGTGTAAATGATTTGTAAACTTGAAGAGAAGGTAAACTAATGCATTGATAACTTCCTAGGAAGGAACTCATAGCATTGCAAATTTCTACCATGTACACAAGCACACATTTCCTGTCCTGATATTCTTGGCTGAAGCTGGTAACTGACCACTTGATAGGGATGAGGCTGTGTCCTGCTGTTATGATGAAAGTGTTCATACAAGATGCATCCTGTTGAAGGCACTCTGATGCTCCACCCTACTTTGCCTGGTTGTGCTCTCTTGGATATTCACCAAAACTCAAAGTGGCTCACCCAGGCTTTTAGGGCAACAAGGGGAGAAACCTGGGCATTTCAGAAGCTGGATTCTCTCTCTGCCTGGTCAACAGCAGACAGTAGAGTAAGACAAGGCCATCCTGTTTTCTGGTCCTCAGTTTTACTTAGACTGTGTAGGGAAAATATGGGACAAGGCTGCCACTCCTTGTCAGCACTGGGAGTATGCTCTTCTTGGCTACAGAATATGCAGCTAATAGGCAGATGAGATTTCTTTATGCTCTTCATGGGACATGAAGCAATTGCTCTGCCAGAGGTAATGAGCACTCATGGTTTCAAAACACAGGACCCTGCCAGAGCAGAGAAATTGTGGTCTGGAGCTTGAAATCGAGCCCTATTACAGATATTAATCCTCTGATTCTCCTTAATCTCCGATTGCTGCCAGTCTCAGGGTGTACTCCCATCAGCATCCTTTGCAATCCCCAAGCCAGGCCCTCTTGGGAGTCAGGAATGGATGACTTGCTGTGGTTCTTTATTCCTCCTCAAAAAACAATGCTGGGGATGTTTTCTGAATTTTCAGAGTGGCTAGTGATCAGATCTGAGGGCATGCTTCCAGGGAAAAGCAGTAGGCTCAGCCTCATCTGGAGCAGCTCTGAGGTGGAAGCCTGTGATGTTGTGTGAGATATAAAAAGGTCTGGCCAGTACCTGTTCTCGGGCAAGGCAAGCAGTCACTGCCCACCAGCAGCCTGGTGTTGAGGTCAGGATGCCAGATGGGGTTGAAGAGGCTGGTGGCTCTGGTAGCTGGATGCACAGTGTAAACCATTAACACTTGCTGTGATGCAGCTGAGTATTCCCACAGGAGATGGCACAGTTGCCATAATTACCATGTGACCCTCACTAGTGCCTGTTGTCGTGCACTCAGGTTATGTCTAAGATGAAAAGGTCTGGTTGTATACAGTCATATTGAGCATTGCTGTCCTTCTTGGAGTGATCATATCCCTACCAGATAATGAGGTTCCTTCCCTGTCAAGGACTATGGATCACAGTGCTTGGGACACTTGGTACCAGTGGCAGGAGTGCCTGTCTACCTTTCCACATTCGTCTCCTCCTAGACCATCTGTAACGGATACTATCCCAGGTTTCTTGTGGGTGCCTTAAGAGTTTCTGTCTTAGCATAGCCTCTCCCAGCTCTGGGCATCCCACTTAGCCCACCTGGCAATTCCTGCCATTTGCATCCGTATGGGAAAGAGTCCCCCACCAGCTTTTTATTGGATACAGAGCCAGGTGATACATATGTTACTGATCCATGGTTTCTTCATGATATAGCCTTTCTGTTGAATTCAGTAGGCACTGTGAACAAATTTTCTACTCCTCTAAATCAAAGGGAACTTCAGAAGCTACTAGAGTGTTACAAGTTGCATCACCTGAATGAAAAAAAATGATTATGGTGTTCTATTGTTTAAGATTGAAAAAGAAACTTTCTAAGCTCATCAGCGCAGCTGTAAGATGTCTTGTGTCAGATAATCTACTTGAAATTATTATAGTTCACTGGGCCAACAGAGTATTTAAAACAACTGCTTTGCCACATTTCTTTAATTTTTCTTTCTTTATTTTTCTTTCTTTTCTTTATTCAGGTTACTCAAGCGTGCACTTAGTCTTGCGTAAGTAGATATGAAAAGAGGAGTGGATCTCACCTGAGGAAATGTTAATTGATAGCTTTCAATTCTCTTTCAGATCCTGTAGTTAATTGGCATGTTTAAGCAGTTTCCATGGACTGCAGTGGGAGTTGGTGGCATAGCTTGATTGTAGGGTTTGTGTCTTACATGCAAGTAAGGGATAAAACAAGATAGCTTTAGCATAATGAATACATATTGTACTAGGAGTGTCATAGAGTTTGAAAATCTTATCCAGCCCACCAGACTGGCTGTAGGTAGAAGCAGACTAAGAGACTATCCATGTCCTCTCTTTCTGGGAGTCCTGTGGTTCTGGCTCCATATGTCTCGCTCCTCCTGCCTACCCACTTTGAGTTACCACAGACCGTGGTAGGACCTGCAGTAACTTGATCTTACTTTATATCCACATTTTTGTAACAAGTGCAAGACTCACCTTGCAGGCACTCGGAGGAAACATCATGCAGAGAGGTAGCCTGTGGCTCTTGCCTGTGTTTCTCCACACCCTGCGTAGGATGGGACCATGGGCCTGTGTACAGTCAGAGATTTCTGAAGGTTGCAGCAGAAGAGCTGGTGAAAGAGAAATGTGCGGCTGGATGCTGCTTGACAAGACAGGAGGCTGAAATCTTGTTTGAATTTATGAGCAATCAGTTTTACAATGCCGATCAGATGTGTACACCTGACCTGCAGCCAGTCTGGGAGATACTTGATATAGGATTGCGTATATTTTCCCTACTTTGTGATTTTGAAGGGGATGACCATTAAGATTGTTCCTCTATAAACACAAGAGGGCACTCCCACCTCACTCCTCAATGATTTGTAGTGCTTATAAAAGGAAGTTTTTAATGAAATAACACAGATTTGCAGCTAATCCTTTGTATGTGCCTTGATAACACAACACTATTAACTTATAAGCATTCATAGGTCATGCATTTATAGGCCATATTTAAGAAGTGTGGTCTTGGTTTGATGCTTTCATCAAATTAGAATATATGAAGAAAAAAATGAATTTAATACTGATCTCAATGAAGTGAAAACAAAACTCATAAATCCTTGTAACCAGTATCACATTGAAACTGGAGAATTGCAGACTACTTGTTGGGATTTTATGTTCATTATCTCGTGGAAACAGAGGTGACTTCTTTTGTCTACAATTAAAAAAATCACTAAGAGGAACAACAGAAAGGGGTAATGAAATTTAAAGTTTTATGTTTGCCAATGCTCACATGTCTTGAAGTAGAATGTCAATGACCCATTCATAGAAGTTTCCCTTACCCACTTGCTCTTGTCTGTCTGCTGTGTTATTCTGTTATTCTTTGCATACTCTGGTCACTTACATGAGAAAAAATGCATTTTAAGCTTATTCAAGGGTCTCGCAGCTGTACAGTTTAAAGTCTCGCTTTATCACTCAGGTTTCAACAGCTTTAATAATTTTTGTTATTATTTTATTATTTTAGTCTTGTTCAACACAGTCACAGAAAAGCTAGGCTTGTAAAACAGAACTTTCTATCCATTTTAAAATACAAATAAAACCCACAAGTAATAACACTTTGAAGAGAAATATAAATCTACAAACCCTGAAGTCCACTGTGCTAATTATCTCAGTTGAAATGCTTACATTTCCTTCAATTGCAGAGTTATTTGGTGTTGTCTGAAGGTTTTCCACAGGGAAGCAAATTTTAATTGCATTTTTACCCTCTTCACCTTCTTTCTGCAAGGTGTTTTTGCATTCTATTTTGTGTAAATGAGATGTGCTTTTAATTTTCATGTAGCAGTTCCCTTCCAGTGAGGTTTATATTCTAGTCTCTGTTTCCCCTATGAGACAGAAAACGTCAGGCAGTGGAGTAAAGAGTGGAATGGGAGGAGAGAGGCCTGGCAGTCCCCAGCGGGAGATGGCAGAGTTGCATATGTGATTCTTGTCCAGATACACTTGGTGATCTTCCCCTGTGCTTCTTTCCTCTTTTTCTTACCCTCGTGATTCTTTTGGTCATCATGAGCTTCACCACCAATTTCTTAACTCGCCTTTTGGCCTACAGGTCTGATGTCTCTCTTTTGCAGCAGTTTTGATTTGAGATGCTGAAAGTAAGGAACAGAAGAAGGATCAGCATCATCTAGTACAGAACTCTGGGGGAAAACTTGAGGGAGTAGAAGTGTAAAGTATTAAAATAAGAGCTGTGGAGAGTGCTGGTCATAAAGGCATGTGAGTATGGGCTGTGGGCTCTTATACAGCATTTTATCTTCATGACACTGCATTTTTGTTTTATGGTCCAGCAGATCCATAAACTCATACTGATTACTTCATAAAGCAGGCAGTTAAGTATGGTTTGAAAAAATTAAAACGAGGCAAAGTCTTTATAACGTAACTTCTTAGAAAACTTTTGAGTCTGACTGAATTGTCAGTTATCAGTTGCATCTTCAAAGAAATCTGGTTTAAAAAACGTGCATTTTGCCTGAAACAAATGAAGTAGTGACAGATTCTTTTGGGTCAAGGTGCTTATTTCATTTTCAAGGATGACTTTCTCCTCAGAAATAGTAAATGATTTATAGGTATTCATGTTTCTGAAATAATGATCATAAAAGTTGACTTTTAGCTCTGTTAATGTACTGTATCAAAGAGGCTGCCTGCTCTGCAGAAGGCCAGTTCTGCCAGCACCAGGAAATTGTTCCTCCAGTAAGGATCAAGAGTGATTATTAAAACAGAAGAAATCTATTTGAAATGCTAGTGACCCTCCCATAGTTGGTTGGTTTGGGTTTTTTTTTAATGCTCATTCTTATGTATGGCAAAGTTTGGACATGTCTTGAGCTGTGTATGGAAAACTTTGCATTTCATGCAGACAGCTCCCAATGTACAGGGCATGCTGCAGTGTGCAAGGAGAGTCCTGTGACTGGAGTCAGTGTGGGGATGCTCTGGGGCCAGTACTGTCCGGAGATAGCCAGTCTTGACAACGTAGACTCAGTAACTTGTCAACTGAGCTTTAGCAGTAAAGAGTTAAACTGCTCTCTGTGTTTAAACTTCATTTTTGAATGTGTTTAAGCAGTGCAGGCAACAATGGCCAAGGAGAAAACTTGTGAAATGTCTTATGCCAAAAATGCTTGTTTAAATCATATTTGCAAGTAAAGCAACAGACATGGTTTGCTTATAGCATTTTGAGATGGTAGTTTAAAAAGGTTCTGAAGATAGATCCTGAAAGGGATAAGTCAATAATCCTGAGTCTTATCCATGCCTGAAAACATGAATCAAGTATCATTCCAGATGTTTGGATGGCTGCCGACCCAGAGCCACCTACCATGGTTAGTGACAGAGCAACTTCCTTCAGTGTGGAAACCATCCAGTAGGCAAAGAAGACTGAGATGGGTTGTTCTGAAACAAGGTATAAATAATGCAGAATATTAGTGTACTTGACTGGCTGTACAGAAACTTGAGGAGTGATGCAAGGAGGAAAATCAGCAAGAAGAATTACATGGGAGATGGTGAAGCAATGGCTGCAAACAAACTCTACAACAATTCTCATTGACGAAATGGACACCCGCTTCATGATATTTATGTAATATGAGAATGGGGCAGAAAGAGAAGAGATAGAAGTGTTTTGGTTTACAAATATATTCAGTCAGCATCTACTGATTCCAGAAGTCCTTCAACTGACTTTACTAGACCTTTAATCAAAACTGAAGTCACTGAGAAATACCAGAATGGAGACAACAGACTAATTTGTGTGAGCATAAATATTCTGTAAAATAAGAGGCAGTGCTCTAGCAATCTGCTGCAGGAGATCACCAGCAAAGGAAAGGTATCTGAAAAGATCCTGGAATTCTAAACAAAGCATCCCCAAAATGCTGCTGATCAGAAATCTCTCTTGAAAATTAGGACTATGCAATGGAATAATCTTTAAGCTCCTTGGCCATTTATTCTATCCTGGTCCTCAGTCTTTAAGGATTTTTCTGCTTTTAAAAATCTATCTTCAACAAGAAGCTACTAGATTTGGACATTGAAGGGTAAAAAAAAGAACTTTGAAATAAAGCTGTTAGCTAAAACTATGCAAATATTTTTTAATTGTTAATGTATTTGTACAGCATTCATGTGCATCTCTCTCAATAAGAATTTTTAGAATATTGTAATTCAAATACAAAATGATGCATCAAAGATTTGATTTGCATGCAGGAAAAGCGCCTACAGTGGTGTCAATGGAATTTCGTGGCTGAACAGATACTGATCAAATTCACAAAAAATCAATTCAGATATCACATGCAGTCCCACACTGAGTAGTATGCAATACTGCTTTCTAATGAATGCACAGCATACTGGATGACTGGTCAGGTTTTGCATGCAGGGCTACAAAGTTAACAGGTGAAACCAACAGAAGAGGTGCAGCTCTTGTATTTAGGGTGTGCTTACTGCATTTCCATGGGACTCCTGCCTTGATAAAGAGCACTTTTTTAGGAACAAAAGCAAGGCCTGAAAACAAAACGTAGAAAAAGTGGATGACATTGATTTGGTGGCAAAGTAAAATAAAGGTTTGTAAGATTTTGTATCTTATTTGATATTCTTAGTCTAGCCCAGAAAAGTGGATAACAAGTGGTGGAGTGTTGTTGGCAGTCAAACAGACTTGGAACATTTTTATACCAAGGGCACTGTTCAGACCTCTCATAACACTGAGTAGCAAAATATAGTGAATACTTCATGCTATATTATATATAGTGTATTATTATACATGTCATATATTTGCATACTGCATACTATATAGCTTTTAATATGTCT
>JAWWEV010000115.1:80716511-80731186 GCA_035583235.1 Hafferia zeledoni | reverse complement strand
GCCTCACCTAAAAAATCCACTGTGCAGGCTGGAAGGGCACACCCACGTGGGGAGAGCCCTGCCCAAATCTGCATTTGCGAAGCTGAGCCATACATACATCTATCTACACAATATGTTCATATAGTATCTAAGTTTGTGCTATATGATGTATATGGAGCTCATTTTAGGTTATTGCTTCACAAAGACCCTCTACTGGTTGCTGGCATTCACTGTGCAAGACAGGTCCTTCCTGTCTTTCCTCCATGACAAGGCTGTGGGGAAGGCAGTATGGGATAAAACTGTTGCCTGAGATCCCCCCTGGACGATGTTAGAGTTTATTGATGGGGATTATAGGCAAATTCAGCTCCCCAGACACCCAGAGCAGTAAAAAGAATATGGAGAAGAAGTTTAATTGCCTTTATTGCCCATTGTAACTTTTGCTTTACCTATTCAGAAGATAAGGGAGAAGTGCTTGATTATGTAAGATTCTGCTGTCAGTCTGAGATTATGCAGAGACCCTTGAAGTTTTAGCAGTTACTTCAGAATAACTGATACAGAAGAGGCCCAGCTTGCTGTGAATTTTTTTGTCTTATTAAATCATTAAAGTATTTTGTGGCTGATAATGGGACATTCAACATTCAAAGTGCATATACAGGCTTTCTGACGTCCTCTGTTACCATCAGAAATAGCAAAGATTAAAATTTTGGATCTAAAAAAGTATGCCTGCAATTTTTACGCATTTGTTGCTCAGTGAAAACTATTAACTTCAACAGATGCATAGATAATACAATTTGTAATGCCAGAGGGATTTTAGTACATTGTTTTTATCACCTCTTATGTTTCAAATGCCAGGCATTTTAACTGAAATAATTATCAAGCTCATAAAAATTAACATATATTAAAATGCATTACAGTTTGTAGCTTTTTAAAATAGATATCCTTATTGCAGTCTGAAAATACCCTTGGAAAGGTCAGACAACTCTACAAGAAAGAAAAATAAAACATTTGCCAAAACCCCCCCAAATATTCTCCTATCGATTAATTCATTTAAGTTTTTAACCTTGCCTGCAAGTTTCCCATGGCGGGGGTCTTAATCTGTTTTTATTGACTTGTCAGCGGTAAGTCCTTTCTCAAGCCAGAGTTACCAGAGAACCAGCAGTATCTGCCAGTTTTTTTCCACAGCCAGTGGATTGCTATACATGCAGAGAAATCAGCCTGTCCCCAGAGAAGCTGTGGATGCCCCATTCCTGGAAGTGTTTGAGGCCAGGTTGGATGGGACTCTGAGCAACCTGGTCTAGTGAAAGGTGTCCCTGCCCATGACAGGGAGTTTGCGACTATATGATTATTAAGGTTCATTCCAACCCAAACCATTCTGATTCCATGTGCCTTGAGGTCCCAGGAGGCAGAATGTATTTGCAGAGGGGAGATCTCCGTGGACAGGAGGAAACACAAGTTAAGACAGTCAAACGCTGGTGCTTGTTCATGCAATGTAGCCTTCTCTACACTTGCCATTAGCTGTATGAATGTGTCAGTGGCATTTTTAGTGGCTATTAATCTAAAGTGAAAACATGTGGATACGGGGGCAGGTAAGTCTTACTACTTTAAGCCTTACTCTGTACCTCTGTCACTCTTTTAGACCATAATTCTTAGAATCATAGAGGGTTTAGTCTTCCAAATCCCCATTTCAGTACAAGGAGTCTTCTACTTCAAAAATTTGCTATCCAAACCTTTTCTATACAGTCTGAAAAGGGGACAAGGACATTTATCCCTCCTCTTTTGTAAGAGTCTTGCCACAGAAAACAGTTCAAAATTTCACTGCTCAGAGAAAGGCACACTTTCCACCCTATCCCCCTAATATCTGGGTGCAGACATAAACTCAGTCTGGTACCTTAGTTGTCATGACCCCAATGTAACAATATTAGGCTTGGTTGCCAAAGCAGCAGTTCAGAACCGAAAAAATAAAAGTGCTTGAATTGCTAAGTCATATATTGCTGCAATGACTACAAAGCCATGCCTTTGTCTCAGTCTCTTTGCAAAGCTGCAGTTTAAGAGCGAGGCTACAGCTTGAAATAATTTGGTGTCAACATCAAGAATGTACATTTTTGATGCCTTCATACCATTATTCTAATGAAAGATCAAGTTATTCAGTGGGATATTTAAACATTGACTTCTGAGATATGTGGATATGATCCACGTACATACAGCATCCTCATGTGTTGCTCTGAAGGTAAGCAAACTGAGACACCCAACACTGCAGTTTGATGGCTAGTAAGCAAGAAATAGCAGCTCAGAGTTCTTAATTAACATGCCTAGACATGACACAATTATTAATCTGAGTGGTTAATTTCTTCTTTGGCAAAACAGCAGTAACCAGGACACTATGAAAAGGAAAGGGGTGAGTCATTTGAAGGCAGAAACAGTCACAAGTTTGCATACATTTTTCCATTTTAGCTGCACATTTTTAATGACTTTTCACATCTCTGAATCAAAACAGAAAATATGTGGTTTCAAATCCCAAATGTCACAGAACTTAGTTGAGTAGTGTTGTTCAAAACTCCCTTCCCCTCCTTCCTTTCTTCCTTAGATCTGTATGAGGCACTGAGGGTTCCTATAAGGAATTCAAATGCTCAGAGGCTCAGCAAATGTGTATGCAATGAGCATGAACACACTGTGTGATCCTGCAGAAGCTTATTCCCTTCCTGAACACTGACTAGGAGACTAGAAAACCGCCCTTTATATCTGTCTGTAAATTTAAATATGATTCATAGAATTCAAATAGTGAATTTTTAGAAGGTGATATTACAAGTAAAGAAATTTCAGCTGTAAATGAACAGAAGGGTTTTTAATAGTTCTCACATCTGTCATAAGTTTGTTGTCGTTAATCTCAGTGAAGCTCTGCTGAGTAATACTGAATGAGGATCTGATCCTCTTCTTTCATTCTGCCTCTCAGGAAGGGAGTCCCTGTGGAGATGCACTGGCTTGCCCCAGAAGCGTCTGTGTGGCTGCAGATGGGTGGTGATCTCATCATAATCATTCTCCACATGGTAGGAGTTGCTGGGTAAGATATCAGCAGACATGGAGCAAGTGAGTTACTTCCAGAAAAAAAGTTAAATGCTGGTGACTTGATCTGCTTACTAGAGAAGGAAGATTTTTACTTTTTTCAGAGGAAGTGAGGGGAAAACAGGATTTAAGATGTACAGGTCTAGCAATGAGAGCCTTGTCCTTGCAGCACGCTGTTCTCAAGTAGCAGTCCATAATCTTTGTATTGAATCTGCAAAGCAGTGTGGCTGTGGTTTGTCAGGCTTGCTCTGTATGAGCTTTTCTTGACGTGCCTGTAGCTCAGTTTCACTTGGTCTAGCTATGACAGCAGTTTCTCTAATTGACCAGGTGTCTGTAGTTAATTTGTTTTGCTTTCGCTTATCTTTGTGTGGTACAACCATAGTTCTGTATAGATATCGTAACAGGCAGTTATTCTTTATATAGAATGAGGTATTTATGGCTCTAACACAGTGACACGGAGAAGTACAGCCCTGGAATAATAGCATGGGCCTTGAGAAGTGGAAAACCAGGACACAACAAAGAGAGATGATAAGAGACAGGCCACTGGCCTGGCACTGGAGACCCCACAGCTATAAACAGTCCTATGCTTCTCTGTTAAAAAGGGGCAAACCTGGGCAAAACTGATTGCAGGGATAACAAAGAGCATAAATAAATAGACTATTCTTGCTGTGAAAGGTCTGTTTGAGGTGCAGGGAGCTTCTCACAGTACTCTGGATGTCATCAGTGGAGAGCAACTCTAGAAATAATAGGACAGCTATACTGCCCACCTCCATAGACCTTCAGTCAGACTTGTGGAATAGACCTCTCTGCAAGGGGACAGCCCAGTTTTCCTGGAACTGACAGGTGGTACAGACTTAGAGGAAAAATCTCTGTGTCTCAAGATCTTTTCACACTCTACTGCGAAGATACAGAACAGGGAAGGGTATACTACGAGTAGCATTGGCATAACACAGTGGACTATAGCATAGTATTTATTTTTCTGACACTGGAAGAATGCAGTTGAGAAGAGTGAAAACTGACAAGAATGCATTTAGTAATTCACATTTATTCTGTGTGAGCTAAGTGTATGCACAAACTTATATAATGTGTTCCTTTCTTATGCAGTTCTATAGACTGCTTCCAGAATGCTCTGCAATCATCTGTTATCAGTCGTTCAACATCTGTTTCAGAGACATTTCTGTAAAGGAATATTCTAGTATTGCTCTTTCTGATTTCCCTCAGGGAAAGGGAAAGGTGATGAAGTGTGTTTTATCTCTGACATCTCTGACAAGAGATTTACTCTGCCCATTTAAAATTGCCCAGTACGCACGAGCTACTGCTGCTGGCTGGTTTGTTAGTCTGCGTGATTTGCAGCAGACCCACTGCACCACAGTAACAAATGTGAGTTGTCCCTTTCAAGACGCATTCTATCATGTTGTTGATAAACAGTCTACCTGGATTGGACCACATGCAAAAATAGTAATGATATGTACAAAACCTCTCAGATCTTGATCTCTCATGTGCTTGCACTTTGTGTTGCTCTAAGGGTGTTCTTTTAGTGCAGTATTATCCTTAAATGGATATCAGGAGAAGACTGGCATATCGTTAATGTGAATAGGTAATTTTCTTTTCACAGGTATATTATTTTCATGCCTGGTTAGTGCAGCAACTAGTATTTGTTACAAGCAAGCAGACAAACTTCACTCTTGTGCTGGGCTCAGCACAAGGCAGGACCTATGGAACCGTAATTCAGAGAGTTCTTTCAGAGAATGAGAAGGAACCGTTGGTGGGAGACTCCATGGCTCAGGAATTAGAATCTCTACCCGCAGTCCCTGAATGAGAGCAATGCAGCTCCTCAGTGCTTAGAACTGTTGTTTTTTGATGTGTACATTAGTCCTGCGGTTTCATGGTGAACTAAAGGCACTCTAATTGCAGGACATTATTGTTCCAGCTATCTCAGTGCATGTTCCCATCCCTGCTCTTTTATCAGCTCTAGCAGTGCTTTGGGCAAGCCTCAGCTAAGGCTTCATTTCAGCTGGGGTAGTTTCTAGTCAGATCAGCAATTAAACTTATCTGTCCAATCTGGTAGATGTGCATGGGTGGCACAAAGGCACCCATTCAGTGATGCTATGCTTTTTGATCACCTTCTTGTGGTCATGATGCTACACCACTAGACAGATGTTCCTCTTACATCTGTATTTTCAAGGCTGACAATGACAAGAGCTCGAAGTGCAGGATGAGATTCTCCATCACAGCCAGTGGAATTATTGAAGACTCATTTTCTGCAAATTTCTACCTCAGAGAACCTGTTCCCTCTCATTACAATAACTCAAGATGCCCCACATTCTCTCCCAAAATTTCACTTTTTTCACACTTTGTGAAGGTAATGGCACTCTTTTGGTTACTTATTCAGAGAATTTATAGAATGTCAAATATTAATACATTAAATGATCTCTGAGAACCTGGTGAGCACATGGAGGATAGCAATGAGTTGCTGTGCTAGAACTGCTTCTACTCAAGCCCATTGAAAGAACCTATGTTTTTTCACACAGTACCTTGTGAAAGATTTTGAAGGATGCTCATTTTGCAGAATGGTAGGCACCAACGAATGTGTTCCTAAAAGGAAAAGGTTGGATGAAATGTCTCAAATAAAGCTCACTTCCATTTTTGTGATACAATTTCTTACTCATAATCAGCCCGTGTGGAAACTTGAAAGTTTTAGAGCAAAGTCATGAGTAAGCCTAAACTGATAACACTTTTACTATGCATTTTCTACAGGAGCTGACATTGATTTGATATTATGTTTCTATTTTAGTGCTTTGTAAAATGAATACCTTAACTCATTTTTCTCATCCCCATACTAATACACTGTCCCTATCTGTAATCTGTAGAGGCAGCAGAAATATACTATATACAATTCTAGAAGTGCACCCATCAAACTATTATGCAATTCTCATGCATCATAAGAATACAATGTGATGTGAATAATGCCTGCACTAGATTTATGGGATTGCTTTCTTGTTACATTTCTCTTTCTATATTATTTATATTCTCTCAAGCATTTATACATACTTAGGTGTAGTTATGTAGATATTAACTGCCCTTTATTACCATGGATCTTAGGACTGGAGTAATTACAGAAATAAATTTATTTCAGAATATACTGTGGAGTCTAGAGTTATATTTAGAACTATTGTTTTAAATATCAAAATGATATATTCTTCTCCTCCTCACATAGATGGGAGGGGGAGGCAATTTAAAACAAGTCTTTGTTCCCAAATAAAGGGAAGCATAACTTAGCTGCAACTAATCCCAGGCTGCAGAGATAAGGGTGAATGTCTGCAGCAAGGACGTCTTATCTTTGGTGGAAAATGATCAGGCTGGAAAATACTAACGCAAACTGGACATACATGGGACCCTGATGGGATGCACCCATGAATACTGAGGGAGCTGACTGATATGTTCACATGGAAATAATTACTGTAGTTAACCTCGTAACTTCCATTTTTAATGGTCAACACAGAAGATACTCGTAAAATCTAGATCAGTGTAATTCCAGTTGATTTCCCTTGCCTGTATAATGGACATCCAATCCATTCATTATGTTTTTCCTGGAATATCAGGATTTTGGCTCATTATGTTAAAGAGAAATCACCTCACCTGAATATGGAAATGTACAGCAATTTGGAAGCTAATTCATAGTGCATCAGATTTCCCTGCCTTGGGGCCAGCAACATCCGTTAAAGGGGCAAGGGGGTGCCTGGGGAAGGTATCAGTGTGATCCAGGATATTGCTCATGTTGCTGTATCATATCAGAGACCTTAGGTTCTCCAGCTTCCTCTCATTTTTCAGTCTTGGCATTTGCAATCCACAGAAATGTTGCCACTGTTATTTTGGTAAAGTAGCCACGGTTTGCATATTTTTGCAGCTGTAGGACTGGAAATGTTTTCTTTTTTTCTTTTCTTTTTTCGTTTTTTTTTCTTCCTCTAAAATACTGCATTAAAGCATTAACAAGTTTCCTAAATACATATAACAAATCATGACTAATGCGTTTTTTTAGCTTATGTGATAATATACCTCTTTGTGGCTTCCCCCACAAAAAAGGAGCTAAATTCGTCTTCTATATAAATTCATAGCAGTAAAGTTTCAGTAGGGATGAATTTCCCCGGATGCCTGCTCTTTTAAATTCTGTTTGTTTGGTTGGTTTTTTTTCCCTACCTCCATTCACCCAAATACTTGTTCTTACATGTTGCATTTTCACTCCACTAGTGTGATATAAGGCTAAAATTCTTTGATTTACTATTTATCTGTTTTAATGAAAGCAGATGGCCCTTTCCCCTAAGATACATAATGCTATTTGTTTCTTTTTCACATGGTAAGAAGGCTCACTAAGGGTGAAAAGGTCTGGGTAAGAGATATAGCAATTTTTTCAAATTTAAAAAAAACTTTCCATAAAATGGAAAACTTATATGTATCTAACAAATTGCTTTGCAAGAGCAAAGGGCTGCAACAATCCATTATTTTTATTTTCTAGGGATTCTTTTTGCAAAAGCCTATCAATTAAGCATGATGAGAAATAAAGCTTTAAAGTGCCATCTTAGAATTGAATGGGAGTGAAGGAACAGAGTTGATTCTCATCAGTAGCAATCCATTTCTAATCAAAAAACTCATCCTGCTCTCCTTAAAGATAATTACAAATGAAGAGTTCAGCTCCCTGTATGAAAAACAGAAGTCTGTCTTTGATGAATGAAGATCTGCCTCCTCATCTTCAAATTACAACACAAATTTATTTTGTAGTACATGATTTTTATGCTTGAAGCAAAATGGAACAAAGGGTGATTGTACAATGAGATTTCCCTCCTGATTTATTAAAAGAACAGCATGGCACTACTATAGTAGTATTGCTGCCTTTAAAAAAATTGTTAAAATTGCTTTCCAGCTCTTCATTCTGTTGCCTCTGTGTTGTCTCCTCTAGAGGGCAATTTAACACAAGCTATACATCTATGAGGCATTTAGACTGGTAAGTGCTCTGTCATTGATAAGAGCAGTTGAAAAATTTATTTCCATTTAAAAGGCCTGAACAAGCTAAAACTGCTTTGTGTGGCTGCCTGTCCATAAAAGATTTGTAGGGGGCTGCTTAGATTGTCAGAGTGCAGAAGGATTTCTGTGCTCCCAGGGTCACACTGACCTTTTCTAGCCCCATAGAAGGTCAAACAGGTTCCTGAAAGTCCTCATTTTCCAGAAAATAATCCCTTCACCACATGCTTGGGGACATCATCTGCCTTTTTTCCTGTATTGCTTTTTCCCCCTTAAGCTTGAAAGATAAAAGAAATGTATTACCATGAGCAAGTCATTGATGTTTGTGCTGCTGCTGCTCTACTACCTGCATGAGAGTCTTAAGGGCATCTTGAGCTCATGGCTGAGCCACTGATCAGGTGCTCAGGATGCTCAGGGACTCCTTTTGCCTCTAGGCTGCCTCCTGCCTGGCCTTTGAAAGCCTTGTCATCTCTGTGCCTCAGTTTCCATGACTCAGTTTCCTTGAGCAAAAAGCAGATAACAAACAGCTACATCTGATTAAAATGATGTTTCATAGCTCCCACCAGGTTTCCTGTAAAAGAAGTTCTATAGAGACCATTGTAATGGCCCCATAACAGCAATTGTCAGAGGATGCCAATCCTCTTACTGCAAGAAAATCCATAAATATCAGACAAGTTAATGACACTACTCTCAGACAAAAATTTGCAGAAGAAATAGTAATAACCTTGTAGTGTCATTGTGTTAACTGGGTTCAGACCTGTTAATTTTTTTCTTATCTTTTTAACCATAAGTGGTTTATATTTCCATACCATTTTAACCTAAAATGCCTTGTATAATAGAAGGGGTAATATGCTTTTCTCATCAGATAAAAGATGTAAAAATAATGTAAGTAAATAAATTTGTAACGATATACTTAACCAGAGCTCAGATTTTGCAGAACTGAGGAGTCTTGTTCAGACTGTTTTTAGAAGGAAAAGAATGAAGTTCATTAGAGGATGCTCTTAATAATGATGTGATTAATATTTCAGAAACTTTGGCACACCATGCTTGAGAAAGCAGGTGAATGCTCTGTCCTTCCCTGTGAAATCCCCAGTAGGAGTTTTCAAAGCTCAAGCGAAATGCTTGTCTCTTCTGTAACTCCAATCACAGAGCAACATGGGAAAAACAAAATTTGAGAGTTCCTGCACTGCCAGTAGGAAGGGTCAAAAGATTTGTGAAACCAGGTGGTGGCCAGCAAGTGAAGACTGAAGTCATGTGAAGTGCATTTTGACTCAGGTAGTAGAAGCTGAAAAAATGTGCAGTCCCTAATATTGCCAAGCAGATTTCACAGCATGGAAAATATCTTGAAACAAACTGACTCTTGTTATTAAACAATATAGTAGATTATCTAGAGCATTTAAATCATGTGTTTGAACCTTTCTTCACAGATTAGGCTGGCTTGCATGTTTGATGGGAACTACTCTCACCTGTGCAACATTGCTCAGCAAGCCCTTTCTTGGAGCCTTTCACATAAGAAGGGAAGGAAGAGCTGCTGGTGTATCATTGGAGATATTCAAAAGCTACCTGGACATGGTCCTAGGTAAGTAGCTGTAGGTGGCCCTGCTTCAGAAAGGGATTGGACAAGATGATGTCTAGATGTGCCTTCCAACCTCAATAACTCTGTGCTTCTGGGCCTGGTCACAAAAGGTTCCTCTGGGATGACACAGCTGTGAGGCAGAGTCTGTTGCTTGATCTTGTTTTCTTAACCAAGGAACTATTAAACTGGATGTACATGCATGTGGAGCAGAGCATTATGGTGTAATGAGCGTTCCCTTGCTGACTGTGCCATCAGTGTGTGTATCCTACCACATCATCTGTGAGAAGTGGCACTACTACGTGCCCTTTCTACCCTCTTCTTTACTTTCTCCTTACTATGGTGTGATGGTCGTCAGTCTGAAAGAAGTTAGGAGGGCATCTTGAACTTCTCCCTGTTAGTTTCCTGGGGGCAGGTGATTGCTATCCAAACAGCAGTGCACAGAATAGAGGTGTATTTCATGGTGAAGTAGATCTCTAGTATAGAACATTTCCAACAAAAAGAAAGCAATCAAGGCCACATAACAAGGCTTAGAGTAGTCAGGTCCCTGGCATTTTAAAAGGTGGTCTAAAAGATGAGAGTGCTCATGGGAAAGTAGGCAGACTGAACAATCTTGGCATTTGGATAAAAAGGTAGAAAAATGTCATAACTGCAGATTACACAGCTGAAGGGGATGTGTACTCAAACAAAGAGAGGATTGTAATTAATCTAGATGCACCATTAGTTATATAAATCACACATTTATTCCAAATGTTATCAATTGACGTGAATACCTTACCTAGTAATATTTGGGGATAGACACAACTTTCCCAGCAGAGCAGTATTGAAAAGGTCAGTATGAACTTTACTGTCCCAAATGGGAAGAGGCTGGGGGTGAGGATATATCTGAAAATAAGGGCTTTGTAAATCTGAGGGGCCAGCAACAACAGGATTGATGCATTTGATAGAGGTCTGCTCTCCACCTGCGTAGGGATACCACCACCATACATTCTCAAGCCTGGCAACAGTAGGACAGCTAAAGTTGACCCTGGCATGGGCAAAAAGAGCACAAGAGCCTGCTTGTTTCACTGTCTGGACATAACTGCCATAGACTTCTATCTATTCTGCTTGTGCCCAGAATGAATCCCAGTAATAGCAATGCTAATCAATAAATGGTCAAGAGGCCTATTGGTAACAGCTGTAAAATGCAGTTGGGGAAAATGAGAGGAAAGACAAAGTGCCTTGCTTAAAGCAGGGAACTTAAAGTCTGAGGAGTTCCTGGTGTTAGTATATTAAGCTTGGTTCACTGGAAGGCCAATGCTCAGCATGACTGCTGAGTTGACTACATGGTCCTGCACAGCACAAATGAATATCTGGTATGTCATATTATAGGCTAGACTCAAATGAAAACTTTTATTTAGATATTAGGTCAAGAACCAGCTTTTAAGATACTAATTTTGTTCACTTTAATAGTTCCCTTTAAAGCTGTTATGTAGCCTTTGAGGAAAATAAATTTCAGAAAGGCTTCCATGTTGGTATGCATTGGAGGATGATGCCTTTCACAGATTTACTGAATTACTAGTGCAGGTCATATGGGATCATTAAACTCAGGACTGTTGGGACCTAAATCTGTCTGTCATGCAGGTCTCTTACTGCAGCATCGGACACTGTGAGGTGGCTCCAAGAATAGTAGTCTAGAGCTCATCAGACAGAGGATATGTGGAGTGAAGAAACAATGTATTGTCTTGAGCTAATCTTCAATTTTTTAAGCTGTGTTAGAGGTCTTCAGTGTAATTATAATAAACAAGGATTTGTTTAATTTATAACAGCTACCTTAATCTGCATAAATCTATCCTCTTCAGGGCTGTTAGGACTCCTTTTGGTTACTCTTGGTTCTTGTAGGGGGATCAAGTCAAGATTTCTTTAATTTGATGGACCTCCATGACATGAAGGTTTATTGGGGCTTATTTTTTCCATTGTGTTTGAAACTCTGCTTTTAGAATACATTGGAATAATACAATAGTGGTCTTTAAAAGCCCTCACTGATCATGCAGTCAATATCTGTCAGAGGTAAAGTTTTACATTGTTGAAATAGGGACCAACCAAACAGACTGTGAAACTGGCACTTTCAAACGTTGACAGGTTCAAAACCCCAGGCAGAGCAGCATGAATTATGGAGGCAGTTTGTGACTTTGATCTCTTTGGCTTTTAATTAAATGCCTCATACCAGAAATAACCAGTTTACAGGAACTATTGTATTAAAATCAAACTACCAAGCTGTGTAATTTGCTATATTAGATTGGATGGCTGATCTGACTTTAACATTAGTGAACACTTGACGCTGTAGAAGGAGACAGGCCTTCTGTAATGGTGATTGGATATAGTTCTTTATTTTTTGAAATTATGATTTTTCCCTGGTCCTCACAACCAACGGGCTTATACCCTTGAAATAATAGCCTGGATTTTCTCGCTCTATTTGTATTCCTGTCATATTTCCCAATGCCTCTCAAGGATGGTAGGAAGCTGTCTATTGATGTCAGAGGTTATTCAATCAGTTTGTAACCGAAACCTTTAGTACTTCACATACAGAGCTCAGACTTGGCAATACTTATGTACACAAATAACTTTCTTCATGAGTGGTGGTATATGTACATACTTGGGGGCTGTACTGTAATTGCTTAAAAATCCAGCCAGGAACAATTTCTGCAGAAATGTATGGCAAAAATGTACTGCTCTGCACATCCTCTAAGGATCCAACTGAATCCAGTCTCTACATTTTCACAGAGAACTACACCAGATAAATTCAGCTCAATAACAGAAGTAAGCATGGTAATGGGGTCTGATTTGAAATTGAGTCCATCAATGATTGGTTAGTAACACAGTAAATGACAAAACAAACACAATGAAGCGCTTTGGATGTACTGAACAAGTATGGAAAAGTTACAAAACAGGCACAGTAATAAACTGCCTGCTGGCATTATGTTATGCTTTCGAGAATCCATGTTTTGGGAAGAAAGGCTGAGGTTTATACTTTTTTTGTCTTTTATATGGAAAGAGATACCATTAACTTTCAGAGTTATGGAAGTGACCCAGAAACAAAATTTCACATATTAGTGAGTTAAAATATTTAGCTGATTGAAAGTTTCAATCACAGAATCACAGAATGTTCTGAGTTGGAAGGGACTCCCAAAGATCATCAAGTCCAACTCCTAAATGAGTGGCCCATACAGAGATAGAACCCACAACTTTAGTGTTATTAGCACCATGCTCTAATCAACTGAGTTAATCTCAGAGTCACAGACTTTCTGATTTATGAAACATGTTCATTCCAAAGCTGAGACTTTCACTATATTTGTTAAAAATTGTTGTGTTATTCAGATCTATGACTACAAACATGAATTTATTAAACAAAACTTCCCTCTGTATCAGATAGTCTCACTTATGGAATGACAACTGGGATATTGAATATTTGAAAGATAATATGATCCTTTCACTGTCAGATTTCAACTTACTGTCTGAGAAAGAAATCATGAAGAGGGAGAGTAGGGAAGAAAGGTCAGTGCTCTGCATAGTGAAGTATCTCTGTAGAAACGTGTGCTGTCATTTGAAGTAATATGATTCTTGTATGTGAAATCTTCAATCAGACTTTTGTTCACACTCAGAATGCTTATGAGCACAATAGCTGAAGGCAAAATATTGTTGAAATTGATTAATCTTCTATATTTATGGGGGTTTTAGTAGATAGATTTATCAATAACTAGATGATAAGGTCCTAAACTTCCTCAGGGCAATTCCTTACTTTGGTTCAGTAGATTTTCCAGTGTCAGTGATATATAGATACAAAGGATGTGGAATAAAAAGTCATCTGGAGATGAAGGAATATTGTGACTTTTTCTTTCTGCTATTTGTATTTCAGGAGCTGATAAAGGTTTCAATTGCATAAACCCAATATTATTTACAGGCACTGCTAACATCCATTTTCCCAAGGTGAAACACAGCTTTCTCCTCAGAAAACTAATAACTGGGAAAGACAAGAGGAAAGAAAAAGAAGTTTTGGAGACATGGCATGGAAGTTTTTCCTAGACTACTAGGCTCAAGATTGCTTCTCAGGTGGTCACATCCTCCATCTTATCATCTCTGGCTTTGAAAGGTGATGTAAATCACAGAGCATCTGTAATATTCTGTGTCTTCCTACTCCCACCAAGTATCATGGTGAGTGCATGAGCAAGTCATCTACCTCTGTGAGAACCCCATGCATGCAGTGGATGCTCTATTTTAGGACAACATTTTGTAGAAGTGGTTTCTGATGATGTTTGCAATAAGATCTCCTCACCTAGTTCCTTGTACAGATGTGCCATGTCTGGAGAGGCAGGTGGTCGTCCTGATGCACCCTCTGGCAGGGGGAACAGCTCCATCAGTGCAGCCAGTGTCATGAAATGCACAAAGAGCTGTGGCTGGTGTGGAAAAAGAGGGGCACCATGAGCTGTGTGTGAATGAGAGGGATACACTCACCTGGGAGTGTTGTTTGCCAGTCTGAGGCACTGGAGGATGTTAGAAGAGGTGTCGTTGAGACATCTAAGCAGGTTTAGTGATCTTCCTCAAGAAATATAAAAGTCCAAAGCTGTGCAGATTTTTAAGGTGTTTGGTGTTGAGTTTGCTATAATAAACTGATGCTGTGACTGCACCAATAAACAGAAATTGTAAGGTCTGTTCTCTGTCCCTGAGGGGGAACTATGGGCACATCCATGCCATAAAGCTTTCTTAGCCACCAGTGCACAGAGAGTGGCCGTATTCAAAATGCATAGTGGTGGATGCTCATCCCATGCTAGTTTCTGAACTGTGTTTGTGAATCAGCCCAGGCCAAAAGCATGCTAGTAACCCTTCAAATTTTTAGCAGTACAGACAGAGCCCCTGTAGGGCTCTGGAATCACTTAATGAGTGAAAATACTCAGACAGGTGCAGGTAGGTATAGCTTTAGAGTCTGGGAAGGGAGTTGTTGTAGGTTGGAATTATTATGTAAATTCTCTCCCCTGCCACTCTTAACGACCCAGGCCGACAGTTAACAAAG
>JAWWEV010000115.1:80648896-80709024 GCA_035583235.1 Hafferia zeledoni | reverse complement strand
AAGCAAATTAACACAGAACCTTTGAATTCAACTGTTCCATCAACCAAAAACCCTTCTTTCCCTTCCTCCCACAACGAGCCCTCCCTCATTATTTCTCACAGATTTCACATGTACCCCCCCATTTTTATATCCTCTTTTTAAAGAACAGAAGAATAGTTAAACCAACCTAACTGGTTTAATATGGATTTGAAATATCTCTAAGGTAGAGCAGCTGAATCTGGGATGAGGTGGTTGAGAAGGAGGTTGCTACTTCCCTGGGGAACAGTGGGACATGCTCATGGAGAAGAACCCAAGAGAAGAGTCCTTCAAAGAGAAGGAAAAGGACGATGTGCAGACTGGGGCTGTGACAGATGCAAGGACCCCTGGGACCAAACAACTGAGGAACAATTCCTGATTGGGCAATTTGGATATGGATACCCTGCTTCCAGAGAGTGGAAGAGCGTTTTGCCTTGTGGATGTGATGATCTGTACTGTGCCAATAGGCTTTGAGGCGAAAGAGAGATATCCATGACTGCCTTATTTAGTACTCCAGAAGTTGCCTGTCTCAGTGGTCAAGAAAATGCCTTAATTTGGGCAGTTTTTTGCAATTCAGAAAATCTCTGAAGTGACTTAAAAACCCCAAACTGGTAACAATGGTTTACCCTGCAAAGACAAAGTGGGTGGAGGAAAGTCTTTTATAACCTTTTTCACTTCTGTTCAGCCTGATTTAGGACTATAGGTTTTCTCTGCAGAAGAAGTTGAAAATTTGAGTTTATACTCTAATGAAACTTGAATTTCCCAAGTTAAAAATCTCTGTACTCTCATACAGAGAGTTTATTTCAGAAAGTTATCCTTCAAAGCTCTGGCTAGCTTGCATTCCTGATACAAGAAGTTATGCATCCAATTAAACATCTGAGTTTCTCTCTCTACAGCGTTGCTTTATGCAAAATCAGCTTATTCTGCATTTGTTTCTCTTTCAATGAGAGCATTTCAAGCGCTCTTTTTCTTAGTCTGGATTTTAATTAATTGAAGTCTGAGTATTTCTTGCACCAATATGGGATATGCAGTTTTTCACTACTTATGCAGATATTCACTGTTCTGCACCAACTTGTTTTGATATGAATATGAATTGCACAGCAATTGACCTTGATCTCTGCTTAGTCTTCTATCAGCTGTGCAGACTGCCAGGCCTGTGTTTTGTCCTCTGCATAAATAGCAAATCACATCACTTTTTATCTGGCTCTTTGTACAAAAACATGCTTTCCCGGGGGAGCCATTTGCACTGGTTCCAATAGCCATAGTGCCTTTTCACCATTCTGTGCTGCTTACATGCTCTTTGTTCTCCTCATAGATTGTGTAGTGATCTCCAGTGCCTTTCAGATTGCTCCCTGAGTGTTATCTGCATGCTTTCTGTGCCATGCCACTGCTTGAAAATTTGGGAGTTCTGAAACCTTTTCTGCATAATTCTCTTCTCCCAGAACTGCTGATTTCACTTGTTTCGTTGCTCAAAGGCTACAGGAACAGACTTAGAGGTGTAAACTTAGAGACATGGAATGTCTATGCTGGCCTTAGACATTATCTGTACCCTCCTGAAAATTCATCTGCTCTGACAGCCCAAGGGTGGCTGGGAATGACAGCTTTTCAAAGTAATCCTTTGAGCTGCTCCGGTGATTGCTGACATCACACCTTGGCTGAGTGTGCAGTGCAGTCCTTGGCAGTGCTGAGTGTACTCCTGGGAGGCAAAAGTGGGCAGCATGGCACCACTCATTGCACATCACTGGTGGAGGGATCCAGTGACTCTCATTCACCTGACATCAAAACCGACCTGCCCACAAGCCCCTCTGCAGTGTAGTGTGATACTCCCCAAAACACCAACACTAGCAGCGAAAGGAGGCACAGAGGCAACTACTAGCCATAAGGGGAAATAGAGGAGCAATTCAGAGCAACCCAGCTGGAGCTGAGCACATGTCCACTCCTCTGCTCACTTGCAGCTGCCTGGACGGTCATGCTGCTGTCTTGTAGGTGCCAGGTTATTTACTGCTGTTCCTTTGGCAAGCTCAAGTCCCAAACAGATGGATACTTATGACCTAGACCATGCTATTGCACCAAAGCTGGTTGTCAAAAGGCCATGTCATGACACTGACAAGTGCAGTGCACAGAAGGGAGCAGCAGCTGAAGGGATACTATAGCCAAATAGACTGAAGCTGCAGCCCCAATTATTCCATCTCTCCTTCTGTGGTTTGCAGGGGCTGCTTTCTATGATAGCAGCTGATAAATTCTTCATTGTCAGTCCAACATAAATCCCTTCTCAGCTAAAGCTGCTGAGTTTTGACAAATTTGTGATCAGACCTGAGATTAACTTGCTATAATCATGTGTATCTGTTGTGTCAGTTTTGCTTTGCTTTGGATGGAGTTATGTGACCCCAAAGCAAAATTCTGTGGATGAAATTCTATGCTGTGCTGAAATCTTGTAGATTCATGTTTATTCATTTAAAATTTGTCTTCTCAAAAGTAATTTTCTTCTAAATTTGTTAATGTATTCTGATAGCTGTTGGGAATTTAATGCTGTCATTTTCTTTGGCTTGCTGTGAGGGTTATGTGTCACTTATAATTTATACAATATGGTGCTTAAAAGGTGTAAGTGCTGTTTCATTATTACAGGGAGCTTGGAGAAACAACATGGCTGAGAAAATTAACTGTAGATGGCCTCTAGAGATTTATGCGGCTCAAGGATTTTTTGATCTCCTTTTGATGAGATTCATTAATAGTATTGCATGCTCAGTTACACCCCCAGCTCTGCCTGCCAATCCTGAACTGTAATATCAGAAAAAAGTTGCAGTGCTCAGAGCCTAGTGTTGCTGGAAAAGACAATGGATCCCATCCTGCACAGGCCAATTCTGCTCAAAGAGTCCACTGTCATTACAGGTTTGTGGGTGAAATGTGTGAAGCAAAGTGCTTGCAATGACAGTAGTTCAAAGATACTCTGGTGGGTTTTAGTTTATTCCAGGCACTGCATTTTCCAGAGGGCAGTACTGTTCCAATCTAAAGACATCTTTGCCAGCAGCTGCAACTGGAAGGACCCTGGTGCTCTGTCTCCAGGAAGATCGTGTGATGTATATTTATACCTTCTATCAGTAAAACATGCAGCCAGGATTTTTTGCCTGCAGTGATACCACCTACAATGCAGAAGATCTCTTTAGAAAAACAAGGAAATATGGATTTTTTTGGTGAATAGTGAAAAAGAAATGTCAAAGTTAAGCAGAATTCATGGAAAATCAAACTGAAAAAAAGGAGATGAAAAAATAATATTTTTGAAGGTATGGTGGCTAAATGAATATGCAAACAAAACATTTTCCTTGTTATCTGCCCAATTTATTGGTCTCTTACTCTGTTACTTCCAGCTACTTCTAAGAAAACTGGGATCGGCACTTGTCGCTTTGAGCTACTGGATGTCTCAGAGGGACAAGACCACTTTTCCAGAGAGGTCATTCATTAGTGTGCTCATGAAAATTATTCTGATTTCAGAATCTTTCTTTTTTCTTAGTATCTGCATGCTTTCATTTTCTGAAAACCAGGTATGTGATTGCAGTTTTGGGGAATAAGTGCTGGAGGCTGGGTTCTTCCACAGTTCTGTTGTGTGAAGGCCATTCAGCTAAAAGCACACACTGCTTACGGACATCTGCAGAACTCACTCTGAATTCCCAGTCTTTTTTAACAGCATTCTTTCCAGCTCTTGTTTAGAATGACCTTAAATGGCCAGAAATAACATTCAAAGCCTTTAACAGTACTATTGAACAACACAATCTTTCTGTTTGAACATCCATCCAAATTTCATCCTGCGGAAAAGAAAGCTCTGGAGTCACCAAATTGCAGCCTTACAGTACCCAAAGGGAAGCCTACAGGAAAGATGAAGAGAGACTGTTTACAAAGGTGCTTGTAGTGGCAGGACAAGGTAGAATGGCTTCAAACTGAAAGAAAATATGTTTAGATTAGGTACTGGAAAAGATTCTTTACTGTGAGGGTGATGAGGCACTGAGGTTGTCCAGAGACATTCTGGATGCCCCGTCCCTGGAAGTGTTTAGGGCCAGGTTGGATGGACCTCTGAGCAGTCTGGTCTAGTGAAAGATGTCCCTGCCCATGGCAGGGAGGTTGAACTATATGATCTTAAAGGTCCCTTCCAACCCAAACCATTTGATGATTCTATGACTCTATGATTTCTAGCAAACAACTTTTCTGAGAGCAGGATGTTTGCATTTAGCTCATAATACAGGCAAAATGTGCAGAAGCTCCAAGCAAATTCAAATAATTAAAATTGAAAAACAATAAAACTATTCTAGCAGTACATCATTTCACAGGGAAAAGCCCACTGTTTTAACGTATTGATATAACATTAACTCGACCAGGCACACAACAGGAAAAACTCATTTAGCTCTGTAGTCCACAACAATAAACCATTAGTGTTTTCAGCTTAAGGCAAACAAGAGAACTGAGATGAAAGCCCTAGTACTCAGAGTGGAATAGTCAGGAGAACTAGAGGGAGCATATCAGTAGGACAAACTGAGGGCATGCCAAGGCTTGGAACACTCCATTGTGCAATGCACAAGGGCAACTTCTGTAATATTTTAATTATATTGCTACAGACAATGCAAAGGTGCTGAACTAAGTCATGTAACCCAGGTCAAAGTTAGAAGAAAGCCGTGTTTCAGTCACATAGTCAGTTTTCACTGCTGTCACTGGTAACCTCTACTCAGCACTGGTGAGGCCACACATGGAGTGCTGCGCCCATTTCTGAGCTTCCCAGTATAAGAGAGACATGGTAATGCTATAGGGAGTCCAATGAGGGGTCATGAAGATGATGAAGGGATTGGAGCACCTCACATGAAGGATGATTGAGAGAGCTGGGACTGTTCTGCCTGGAGAAGAGAAGGCTCAGGGGGATTTTGTCAATGTATATAAAAGCAGATCCATGGCCATACTGCTCGCTGGTTACAACCTTGACCCACAAACCAGTTCTCTGGCTTTACTTTGGCCCTGCCTCACCGCCATGGCTCTGCCTGTACTGGTCCCAATCCTAACCTGTAGACTGACTTCCCAATTTGATTTTGGGCCTGCCTCATCACCACAGTAGTGCTTTATGATCTGCGCTCTTGGTTGAACTGGTCACCATCCCAGGGTCTATCCTGGTCACCTCCAAGCCCTGGTGAAGCAGCCCTGGTCTCCCTGCTCCCTGATGTGCATCCAGCTTCCTCCACTAGACTCTGTTGTGTACCCTGGGAGCCTGTGCCATGCAGAGAGGACAAGCTGCCTCCAAATCATGTCTCTCTTCAGGCTCCACACACACAGAAATTGCCACATCTGCCCAGTTAAACATGCTGTTACCAGAGGGAAGAACACGTACATTTGACACATGAATGTTTTGCAATTGCAGCTTGAGTGTTCATTTCTTAAGGAAATAGGCAGGAAGAGGCGTAAGGGTCATTTGATATTCAAAGCATGAATGAAATCACCCGCACAAGCTGGAAGCAGTGAAAGGAATCCTGCAAATTTTGAAGGGTACACATCCACATGCAGACACACAATTTTAACCTGACTTTTTGTCAGTATATCCCAATCATGGAGGGCAGAAGATGGTACCATTTAGCTGGGGAGCACCATAAGCTGAGAAGACTGCAGTGTTAGGAAGCTCAGCAGTTCCTCAGAATGATTCTGTATGGTGAAAGAGATTGTTGTGACAAGGTCTTCTAGCCACAGAGGACACTGAATATCTACACTGAGCTTCTGCAGGGTCTCTTACAGTCTTTTATAAGGTATTTTATCTAGTGGACCTCTGTGGTAATTGGGTTTTTTTTTATTCTTAAGTGCCTAGACCCTCTCCATTCCACCCTTTCTGAAGAAAGGAATTGTGGAAGGATGGGGTGCTGTGCTTAGAGCTCCAGGAAAAGCATTACCCAGCTCCATATAACCTAGATAAATGGATGAGCATCATCTTGTAGGGGTATTTCATATGCCTATTGTAACCAAGCCTTGTGAACTGGTGTGTAAGTGATGCAAGAAAAAAAATTATAAAATTTTGTGTTAGAAATTCCAGCTATACTACCAGAAGTCAGGACCCTTTCTCTACAGCTTCCAGCTGTTCCTGGCAATTTGGCTTTTTCAGGGGACTGAGAGGTGTGTTGGATGTACAGATAGGGCATTGTGCAATAAACCCAATTTTTGAGCACTGGTAAGGAAGTAGGTTGTGGCTAGTTGATGTGCAGAAAGAACTGAAGAGATCTGAGGAATTGCCTTCAGAAAAATTGATCTGTTCCAATCCAAAAAGCCCCAGCAAAACAACTAAAATATAATATGGTTAGGCAAGGAATTAATTTTCTTGAATGCCTGGAAGATGTATAGAGTTTGTGGCTGTGAAATGTATTCAGATATAAGCGTGAGGATTTACAACATATATAATTAAGTGATGTAGAAGAGAAATTAATCTTAAATGATCTCTCACTACCAAAAATCATTCTGGAAATTATAGATCAATTTTTCCTAGATCTGGCTAGCATATTATTTAATCATGTTCCTTCTGAATTCCATGTTTTTAAACTGAGGACCTGATCCAAGCCTACTACATTTGTGGAAATACTCATATTGACTTCAGTGGGAGTTGGATCAGGCTTCTTAGAAATATCAGATGAGTCTTTTAATTTTCTGGAAGGTTTTAAAACATGTGAAGTTTGGATTTTTTTCAGTTAATTGTCTGCTTTAGCATGGAAATGTTGAAGTAATTTCCAAAAAGCTCATTAAAAGATCTACCTGTTTCAGTCTAAAATAATTAGTAAGGCTTGGAGTGCAAAATCAGTTGGTTTTCTTAACCCCTTGCCAGCAAATACATAGTGCCTGCACAGAGATTTTCTTTCTTCTGCTGTAATAGTCAGGGAACTTTACCAGTTTGTTCATAGTCAAAAGTATCTGAACCCTGTTGTGCCCTGCAGTGAAATGAAATAACATGTCTAGAGTTTGAAATTGCCAACTGATGTGAAACTGCGGTTGGAACATAAAGCAATTCTGTGATTAGAAAACATCCCTCTGTCTCTATCCTTTTTTTTTTTTTTTTAAATTTGGAGAAATCACATCACTCAGAAGGAACAGAAAATTCTTTCAATGGGCTTTTTGTCATCTGATAGTGAATTACTGTAACAGCTGCTTTGCAGGATGCCATTTACTAAACACTGTTTTGAACTGATACGCCCCTCACAATTACTTCTGTCCTATTCTCATGCTTCATAAAAAGCAGGAACCTGGTAGTGCTAAACATCCAAATCTCACATTGTCATGAAAATTATGTCTGGATTAGGTATGGCCCTTTGTGTTTTATGTTTTTGTGTTGTCACGGACATACTTCCCCATAAAGACAAGCATCACTGGCATACCAGAAGAAATTCATTGCAAGGAGAGCAACATTTCACAACTGAAAATGATACAGGCCAAAAGTTGTCTCTTCATATATCAGATATAGCAGATCTTCTCTGTAATTTATTGTCATGGGTGCCAGTAAGGGCAGTTTACTCTACTTGGAAAGCAGTCTTTTCAGCTGAGCAGAATACAGACCATCTCTTTGCTCATCACTTTATTTTCTACATATTTTCAATGCCTCTTGTAGTCAGAGGAATGACCAAAATCACTTTAAAAATACCCAGAACTTTTATATATCTCCAAGGATCTGTGTTATAAAACTTAACCATAAACTTTTGTAACATAATGCTGCCATGAAACAGCTGAAGAAGTTAATTCAGTGGGAGAGCAACAACTCTTTTCTGCTCCTTTTGAGCTGCTCAGATCTTGTAAATCTTTTCCAAAGACTTAATGCTAGCTCAGGAGAAAGGGGTTTCTGGTTTAGGGTCATAAGACTCCAAATAGCCCTGTGCACTGAATTGCTGGGAAGTTATCACAGTATTTGCTCTGCAGCACTCACTGAGGTCACATGGATATAATGGAGGTCCCTCACTGAACTCTAACTGTGCTCCAGTTGGTCCACTGATAACCCTACCTTGCACACTGTAAGCCTTTGTACAAGGTAAACACTTCTCGTGTTTAAAATACCATTCTCAAAGTACTCACTGTTCTTTTTGTAAGCAAATAAAAATTATTGTTGTACTAGGCATTTTGTATTAGAAAAAGTTGATAAAAAATTGGGAAAATATGTTGGATGTACTGAAGAGATAATTATTCCCTTGCATATGTCCAAGCACAAAAAAAATCAGCTGTAGGTTGAGAGTTTTTGGTACAGAATTGTGTTTCAAAGTAAGAACAACAAAGGGAGAGAGAGTGTGATTCACTCATAATTTCAGATAGCTTGTTATGATCCATATTTGTTGCACTTTGCCATACTTAGTGGTGTCTGGGAATGCCCATTTCATAAGTACAGATCATTGGAAAGGTGATCACACTGCCAAGTGTAAGGTATCATTTACTGGTATTTTTGAGGGTGGATTTGTCAGAAGACCTCAAAGTGTATAGTCCATAGGCTTTTGCTCTTTATAAAATATATTACTATATATAACAAGGCAGTTACTTTCCAAAGCAGTGAGGGATATACAGAAATATTTTGATAATGGTGGTTGAGAAAGACATAATTTTATCCTTTTGCCTCATTTTTTTCATCCTTTATACACCATGAGGTTTTTATCTTCTTAGGTAACTTTTCCTTTTGCCCTGTTTGCTGGAAAGGTCTACCAAATTCTAGGGCCATGGAGTCAAATTCAGAGTTGTTTTGAGATCATTTTATTTGTTGAAGCTTATTACCTTGTCTCAATTTAAGAAGGAATTTCCCTATGATGGACCTTTTGAGTGTGCTGTGATGGAAGACATAGTAACCCACAAAAGATTTTCACTATAATGTATACTTGAGACTACACAGATGTAAGAACTAGTTGTTGAGAAATCAGTGTTTGAAAAATGCACACCTCATGTTTTTTTCTCAGGCATAAACATCATTTCAGATTTGGATGTGATCACTGCTCTCTTCAAAGGCACAATATTTTCTTAATGTTTGAAGAAACCTGTGTTTGCACATTTCTAGGAGTTCTTAAAAATGCTTAGGGAAGTGACAACTCTGTTTCCCTCAGGAGATGCAGATCAATCACAAATGTGAGCCTGTTCAGGCTTGTAGTGTCTGGGGATCTAGACAGCAGATCCATCAGCACAGAAAAAGAATGCTATTTAGGTGTTAATAACAACAGATATCTGCAATTCTAAAGTATTTCTGTGCCAAAACTTCCTACTGAAGCACAAATATTTTGGGCTACAATATGGTTAAAGAAGGTCACTGAGCTCAGCTTGAATTGTCAGTCTGAAGAACTCTAATTCCTTTCCATGACAATCAAGACCATGTGAACTTAGGGACGACCTTGACTGCAGTACCTGTGGGGTGGTGGAGTTCAGGTTCCTTAGAGGACAGAGCAAAGCAATCAGGAAGATCACAGCCCTTGTTGTGAGAGTAGTCTGTGACCTGTTCACAGATCCACTTGGAGAAATCTGATGTGATACAGTCCTGGCGAGGAGAGAGGTTCAGGAAAGCTGGTTACTTTTCAAGGATCCCCTCCTTTTAACTGAAAACAGGAGGTCTGCACAGACGAACAAACAGCTTCTGGCATCAAGAAAGTCTTCTGTGGGTACATCAGCAGCAAAAGGACGACTAAGGAAAAAGAGGGGCAGCTGCTTAATAGTGCAGGGAACATGGTGACAGAGAACATAGAAAAGGTGAAAGTACCAATTGTATTCAGGCATCCTAAGTCCCTGAGCCATGGGAGAAAATCTGGAGCAAGGTTCAGCTCTCACTAATTTATGTCATATTGTATCTACTTCTTCATTTACACTACATGTTGGTTCAGCTTGTAAACTCTTCTAAGCAGGGAAGTGTGTTCATTAACTGGGCTGCAAAAAGACATTACGTTTTAAACTAAATAGTGAATTGGAAGATATTCCTAAAATGACAATTTCATTAAATGGCTTTGCACTTTGTGAAAGTATTATTTCATGTGAACAATCCCTGTCTGATTCTTAATTTTTTTTGTTTTTACTCTGGTTCATCTGCACATATGCAGGTAATCAAGCTGCAAATTCCCACTAGATTTCTGAGGCCAGGTTTGATTACTGTGTCTAGTAATGCACAAACACCATGCCATGCAGTTCAGTCAGCTCCACCAGCTCCTTCTGGCTCCAGGAGATATGACAGCTGACAGGACATCCCCAAGGAGGAAGGCATGTGAGTCAGTACTTTTTTCACTACTTCCAAGAAAAAGGATTAAAAATGCCATTTTCTTTCTCATGGGTTAGGGAATAAATTAGGTTGTTTTTTTCTTCCTTTTGCTGGCCCATGTTTTCATGTGTGTGTCTTTAATTAGGTATGATCCATACTGAAATAAAATTGCCATGGGAATAATCTTTCAGTTCTAGAAAAAAAATAAAGCCTCCATGGCAGAAAACACCTGGTAATTAAGAAAAGAACTTTAACATTTGCAGATTATGCTGACCCAGAAGTGAGGGAGGGGTGTCTTGAAATTGTTTCCCTCTGCCCCATATCTACCTGCTACCTTTGAAGTCTTGGGTTTCGCAAGCCTCTTATACTGCAGTTTTGCTTTCACATACTCTTTGTGTTCTCCTTTTTTTTTTTTCTTGTGCTTGTTCACTTTCCTTGGAAGTAATTCTCTCCTTTCTGTATGTTTTTGACACTTTTGCAATGTGCTCCTGCCTCCCTCCTCCACCTTGTCCTTCTGACCCTTCTTTGTCTTCTCCCATTGCCAATGTTAGTTTTCTCCCTAGCATCTCATATTTTTCCCCTCCTTTTGGGTCTCTGTGACAGGATTGCTGTTCAGGACTGGAGCTTTCTTCTGACAGAGACCTGTTCGTTCCAGCAACAAAATGTCCCAGGAATGTAACTGAGGGCTTCAGAAATGCAAGAAGCAGTCCAGAAGACATGAGTTCAGTTCTCAGCCCCAATGTTCTCTTGCACATATGGGTTATTTGCCTACATGAAGCAGCATGATCTTTTATGGGCTTTCAGTTTTCTGCCAAGCAGTTTCATCACATAGTCCATGTTTTGGATCAAGAAAAAAAGGGGGAAAAAAGTAATTGCTGAAAAAACTGCAGAAGGACAAAGATTTCAGCCCAACAGAACTGGCCTTGCAAAGAACCATAAGTTGTGTTTGGACACACTGGACCAAATATAATATAATCTGTACAGGTTTATAAAGAATGGCATCTTTCTGAAATATTTTTAAGTAAGGGGCTCCCCAGCACAAAAGTATAATAATATTATATATCAATATATAAATATAATAATGTTATTCTAAGCTCTGAATATATGAGAGATTAAAAAATGTTAATTTCAGCAAAGTAGGAAAAACAGATTGGAAGGTATCAAGAAAGGAAAGAAGAAAGTCCTTTCTCTGAGTAAATTACCATATTACAAGGAGGTGATATTGTGGCATTAACTCCACAAGTCTTGTTCTCAGAGCACAGTGGGGTTTTGAGATCCCTGCTGCTACTGGAAGATGGAAAGAAAAATCAATATTTCACCAAGGGAAGCCCTTCGCAAAGTTCAACATAGCTGAAGATACATATTTGTTAAAGATGGGAATGCATTTTATTTGAAGTCTATTTTTTGCTACAAATGCTGGGCTCAGTTCAGAGCCACGCTATCAACTTGACACTGAGGTAGCAACGCTGACTCAGAGCAGAAACTGGTCTCAAGTGTTTTTATGTTTTTTGTTGTCTTCATTATGGAGTGAATTGTATGTAGGTCTTTCATATCTAAGAAGTCAAATGTAAAGTGAGTCATTATGTTGGGCAAGATGACTCATATTTAAAAAGAGGTAGTAAGTAGCTGCAAACTTTATATTACACAAGCAATGGTTTTTGTAGATGTTAAACTAATCCATATGTTCAGGTATTTTTCTGAAGGAATGAGTGTCTTGGAAGTAGAAATGACCTCTCAAAGCCATTTCACTCTTGCAAATGAGTGTCTGCTGCAACATATTAATCAGAATTTCATTTTCTGTCTTTGGCTGTGAAAGATGAAGAACATTTGCTACTCCTGCCCTTCCTTTCTCCTCTCCTACACAAGTGTTATCTCTTCAATAGCTGAACAGGATTGTCCACCAGCAGTCAAGAAGCTGCAAGCTTCAACTGAATGCCATGCATAACTTATCACTTCTTTGTAGGAGCCAAGTATACCACCAACCTGGAGAATCCAGCTATGCTAGCGATGGTTGCACCTGCCTTGAAAACTGGAAATGGCTAAACAAAAAATTAAACACTACTTGGAAGCAGAGTGGTTGAGGATAAATTTTTCTCGTAGTTTTGGAAAAAGATGTTTGATCATATTTTTAGCCCCAGTAAAAGCTAATGCAATGTAATGCCCTACCAGTCTGTCCCAGGATAAGCACGGCTGGTTCCTCTCCATATTAGAGGTCTGAGTATCAGACTTGTTCCAGAGGAATATTGCTTCTTCAAACACTCTTTCTTCCTATCCAATATTTCTTATCTAACAAATTTGCTTTTCAGCTGTTAAGATGCTGACTTTCTGACATGGTAACTTTCCTTCCAGTTGAATTATTTCCAAGAATTCAATCATACTGAGCAAAAAATATATTATTTTCCGTTAAATAATGGATATTGAGACTGTGCCAAGCAATCCATTGAGATGGGAGGTCTCTGGCTTGACAACGGAGCTTAGTGGCAAGTGTTATTAGTTTCTCTGGGCTGTAAAATTGCTTATCGTTGCTGTCCAAATTGAAGAACCCAAAGTTTTAAATAGTCATAATAAATAAAAGAATTGTATATAATTTAAAATGTGAGTTATATCAAAATAGATTTAGTGTCAACGAAGTGTAAGAAATATCAGGCCACAGGGGTTGGCAGCAAAAATTGGCAGCCTCACTGATTTCCACAAAGTTACTCTAGCAGAGCATTTGCACAATGATTAATCTCTAAGAAGTGCCTGAAGCGCAAAACATAAACTGTTGTTCCTTGCAAACAGAACACTGTAGCCTAAACAGGAATATGAACAGTTTAAGGATCATAATGCAGAAAGTTCTGGTAGGAAGAAAAGGAATAAAGTAGGCTGAAAAATTGATGGGAAAGGAAATAGTGGAATGACAGCTGGCAGAAAAAATTTATTTCTCTAAACTAGTTCTTTGTGTCTCTTGCAATAGTTTCAAATAAAATCTAGGAACACTGGAAAAGGATTTGAAACCTGAGTAATGATTGCATGAAGGCAGAGTAAGCTGCAACAAAGAAAAGGGGTCTACTAGCAGGAAGAAAAAAGAAAAAAAGAAAATATTTCCTGTGGATTTATAATGAATTCAAATATTTGCTGAAGAATAATGTGTAGAGAGCTGAAGCCTTTACAAAGGTAAAGGACAAACCTCACCTCCCCAAGGTGACAAAGAATTTGGCTTATAGTAATGCATAAAGGCATGGCTGATGCTGGAACTAAATCCTGGTGCATAAATAACGTCACACCTTCTGCGCTGTGTTTGACATGACTCCCAAGGCTTCACATCGGTAAGTGTGGTGATTTCTGCAGAAGAAAAAATTCTCAAAAGGTAGACTCTGGTTCTGATATCCATAAGATGCTGGGCCAGGATTACTTTGTTAAAAAATAACAAAAATCTGTTTGCAGAGACCTCAACTGGATGGTTTTGTCTGGGTAGAGTTAATTTCTTCACAGTGGCTAGTATGGAGCTGTGTTTTGGATTTGTTCTGAACAGAGGGTTGATAATACAGGGATGTTTGTGATAATATAGAGATATTTTAGTTATTGCTGACCAGGGCTTTCACAAAGCCAAGGCCTTTTCTGCTTCTTGTACTGCCACACTAACTTGAGGGTGCATGGGAGGTTGGGAGAAGACCAGCCAGGAAAGGTGATCCCAACTGACCAAAGGGATATTCCATACTGTGTGACATCAAGCTCAGTATACAAAGTGGGGGAAAGAAGGAGGAAACTGGGAATGTTTGGAGTGATGCTATTTGTCTTCCCAAGTCATCGTTACATGTGATGGGCCTTGCTTTCCTAGGGATGGCTGAGAACCTGCCTGCCCATGGGAAGCACTGAATTCATTCCTTGTTTTACTTTACTTGCATGTGCAGCTTTTGCTTTTGCTATTCAAAACTGTCTTTATTCCAACCCACAAGTTTTCTACCTTCAACTCTTCCAATTCTCTACTTCATCCTGTTGGTGGTGCTTGCATCCTGGCTGGGGTTAAACCATGGCAGATGGTGTTAATGTAATTGAGAACTTGGCCCATGGCAAACCGGGTTTGTTGCTGTAAATGAGCACTTCCACTTACAGGTTTCTCTGTTTCACCTTTTTCTCCTGTTACTTCAGGTACACATCTCAGTCTGCTCCAAGCTGTCCTTCCTCTGTCCTACTCTACTGCTGCACCTTTCCAAACACATTATCTTGTCTGGAAATGTTAGCTGGAGTCAAGTCCTGTGTGATTTTCAGAAGCATACATATCATTCCTCAATTAGAAGACATACCTCACATGCGTATTACAAATCAATGAGCTAAACCTTCACAGTATGGACAAGGTATTCAAGTGTCCTGAGTATTCAAGACTCCTTAAACAAAGAGTGGCAAGAAATATGTAAATAGATGTTGATTTTTCAAGCAGGAGTTTAATTATTCTGGCTAAATTTGGATTATGCAGGCTAGGAAAACAGTGGTACTGATTCATGCCAGCTCAGCTCCTGCCTCTAAAAGCAAGCCACATCCTAAGAGACCATCTCAATAAACTAACTGTGCAGTCTTACTTCTTTGTGCAGTTGTTCTGAGGTCAGCAGTGTCCTTGTGTTGGTGTGGTGGTGCACTGGGGGAGTGAGAGGAAAAAGGGGCAGATTTAACTGCTCACAGCTAAAATCTGGCAACATTGGTCTGAGTTGTTTTATGGTCTGAAAAAAAAAAGCCTGTGAAAAGCTTTGGAGGTAGCAGAACATATCCATATTATTTAAAAATAAAATAGTTCTGAAAGATTTTTTATGTCAGAGAAGGGTTTGTCTTCATGATTTCTGTTTCAACATGATTTTCAAAGATTTTAACTGATACGTTAACAAGGACTAGAACTATTATTTTCCAAATAACAACAGACATATTTGGAGGTAGAGGTAATACCTTTTCTGTCTAGGAATTTGATCTGTCTAGGAATTTAGGAACAGTTGTGCTAGGCATCTAGCTTCACAAGACATTGGCTTTTTGGCCAATGGCATCTTGAGGTTATCCTGCTTTTCTCCATATTACCATCTGACTCCTTTCCTCTGTGCTATGCTTCACTTCTCCACTCCGATGGAAGCTGTTTATTGAATCATGCTCTGAACCAAAACACTGAATTAATGAGGATTTACAAAATTTCCCTTCTACTTGTTGTTTCAGGAAGCTTTCTACCATCCGATGGCTCATGTAAAATGCAGTATGCAAAAATGAAATGTCAAAATGCTTCAGGAATGTGAGCCTGTGCTACCCACAGTGAGTGGACTGTCTCAGTGTGCTGTGTCATATATCCCAGTGAAAGCATTGGAGAATCTCCCAGGTGCTCAGGGTCTTGGAGTGAAGGTATCTACTACCTGCATGGCCGGCAAGACAGACAGAAATAATCCTCATGGTTTGCTTAGAGATTGTTGTTAGGAAAATGCTTGCAGACATTTTGAATTCCCAAGGGCAATAGAATTAAAAGAAAACAGAAAAATAAATGCAATAGGAGAACATTAGACAGTCTCATTAAAGGCACAAAGATGAATTCAGCACTTCAGGCTCTGCTTCCATGCTTTGCAACTGAGCTGGAATAATACCATTGTTTGAGAGCAGAAATAGGTGATAAAATGTGACAGCTGCAGCTTGTTCAATTCATGAACTTTAGTCAGAGCTAAAAAATCAGTCTGATTCCTTAGAAAAACATGAGTCACCCTCGCTCTCCCAAGCTGGCTTTGGTAGCCTGCCTAGATATGAGAGTTTAGCACTGACTTGTTGGGAAGCAGGTTTCTTGAGCAGACACCTCTTACACAGGCAGCACAAGGGAACTTCTGGGGCCTAGAATGCAGCTGTTACTGCAATCTACTCAGATGCCATGCCAGTGGTGGCTGTGAAGCACATCTGACCAAAGATCCATTTTCAAAGCAAACCATATGCAGTAAGTCACTGAACCCTCAGCCACTGCCTTTCCTAGCTTGGCCAGTGCACTCCTGCCTCCACTGGAGGCTTAACTGCGTCCTACAGTGCCACTTATGGCCCTTTGCATTGTCCACTGCTTGGGTTTCTCTTCTCACTCATGATTCCCTGTCTTTTTCCCTTACTCTGGCTTTACAATGTACTTCCCTACAAGCTTTAGCCCAGGAATACATAAACAATGTGACTGGGCCAACTAGCTGTGAAGTCTATATAATCTCTAATTATTGTTCAACATTACAGGAGGCAATTTAGCAATGCTTTTATTTTGCTTACATGGATGATTTGGTGGTTAGGGATAAAAGCCCTATTTGTCTCCATGCAATGGTCTGTCATACTGTTCATCATTGATTATCATTGGGAGTAACTAAAAATTAAGATAAAACAAAATTTTCAGGAAAATATTTGTGTTTTCCTGGGTATCAGTTTCATGCATAAATACTTCTTTTCCCCTTTACAATATACTTTTCGTCTCCCTACAAGCTTTAGCACAAGAATGCATAACAAAAGCGAACAGACCAAGCATCTGAGAAAGTAATGTGTTTTTTGGTATCTCTGATAAGAATGGAAAAGCTCTGCAAGTTCTCACTGATAAACAAGAGCAACCATGTAAGACGTTAAATATTCTTTACTAATAAGTATTTTTAAAAGTTTAAACAGGGAATTTGTAGCTATTTCTGCTAAAAGGATACTGGTCCTGCAAAGTTTCAAGGAATCTTTGTTTTAAAGATGCTAAGTTTTCGAAAGGGAAGTTTAGGAAAAAATCAAGGCCCTGCTGAATTTGATGAAAGGATCTTTTGCAATAAGACCTAGAATGTCCCCAGGGAAGTTGCAGTGAATGTAAAGAAAAAGACTTCACTGGCACGGCTGAGATTTTTCCCGTCACATCTAAGAAAACAGAAAGAGAAATCACATAGAATCTCTATTGGAATAAATGATGAATTCAGCCAAGGACCTTGCCTTCCAGTCCTGCTTAAGCTGCTGTTATTTATAACTCTGAATTAGGAGGTTTTTTTTTATATTGGTAGGAAAAGTTATTCTATAATGATAACCTGTAATTTGACTAGTAGTAGCTAATTAATTTCTAAGAACAAATATCATTGCTATGTTTTAATTTTGTTCCCTGCATATTTTATGATCTGTTGAACTAACGGTGTTTTGAAAGGATTTAATTGCAGCTATGTAAACAGTTTTGATTGACTTTGTTAAAATTATACAATTGACTTTTATTATCTTTGCCACTAAGCCTGGCATTCAACAAACATACACATCTAAAAATTAAATATCTGAATCTGAATTGTGATGCATATGCAGCAGTATTTGCAATCTGTGCAATGAAGCAGTTCTAGAGCAAATCTCATCCTTGTGCCTGTTTACAGCTCAGTTCTTGGAGCATTTGGTCTAGTTAGCTGAATTCCTGTTAGAGGAAACAACCAATAGCTCTGTTCCAGGTGTGCACCAAATGTCCTTCTATCTCTAAAAAGGCATAGTGGTCTGAATGGTCTTTTGGCAATTTTGAAATGTGTGTGGTAGAATAGTTATTCTAGGTAGGATAGCTGGTCTAGCAGAGCCAGACTAAATCTAGTCCTAAGCAAGCCCACAAACTGCATTTGGAGTGGACATTGGGACTGCAGCACCATCTGCTTTGCTCTTCTGTTGTGCCAAGGTGGATGCCAAGCTAAAAATGGTTTTAGTGTCCTACCATAGTCAAAAGAAAGGAACAGGCCAGGCAACATGCTCTGAAGGGGTCTATCTTAGACACTTGTTTTAGAGTATCAAAGCTACCTATTTCTCTCTGTTATTAGGGGATTATACAGTGGCTCAGACATCAGTCTTTAAACACATAAGTGAAGGCAGATGAATACAATTACCTTGATTTTTTTTTCTCCTGACTGTATTGAGACATCCTGGGATGGTTCCATCTCCCAGGTAGGTAGGATGGTTCCACATACAGAGAGAGGATTGTACATGCTGTGTTTTTCAATGCTTATCTTTTCATTCTTCCCTTATTTCTCTGAGGTTCCTGCTCCAGTGCAGATCTGGAAGAAAATGCAGGGGTTGATCTGAGCCTTGTGCACCTCTGCCTGATTTAGCTTGTCTTCCAAAGTGCTTGATACTTCTGTAAATCAGACTCCAGGCACCACAAACTGAGGAGCACTCAGCTGGTAAAAACTGCCAAGAAGTAAGGTTGTATGACTCACTTGGCACTTCTGGGGAACAGCAGAAAGGATAGGATAAGGCCATATCTCCAGTCAGCATCCAGCACGCTCTGACCACAGAGGTGCCCTTCATTCTTCTCCTGTAACAGAGTAAGTGCTGATGGGTTATGGTGTCTGTGTCTCTGTGACCCCTGTTCAGTCCTAAAATGGTCTGTCTGGTAAGTGGCCTGTGGGAAACTGGTGCATGAACACATCACGAGGGACTGCCATAGGACATATTAAAATAAGAAAAATTCTGATGACCTTAGTCTTGGCAGAGGCTAAATTCTCTTTGCTTGGCTTCCCAACCTTAACAGTGCTCTTTAACTGACTTGTTACCTTGGGTTTCTAGGCTCATAAACCCCTACACATATTCACAGAAATCAGACCTGTGGCATAGTCCTGACACTTCATCTGGCCTTATAGCTTCTCTGAGCCCACCTTGAGTCTAGTTCCTACACTCAATTGCCCATTCAGCTTCTTCAATCCATTTTGTCTTCCAATTTTGTATTACACGACCTATGCAATCCTGTAGCCTTTTCTTAACTCTGCATCACGAAGAAAATATATTCCTTTGTTTTATTTCCTATGCAAATTACCAGTTTATTTCCAAGGATTATTATGCATGCTTTATGTCTTGATTTAATAAATTGTGCAAGTGAAATGTCTGGGAGGGAGAGACAAAGGCATCATTGCATGGGTGGTTTCAGTTGTTTTGCTGGCAATTTATTAGACTAATTGGGTGTCACTAGCACAGTGATTATCTAAAATTAGAACCATTGTTTTATTTACTTAGATTTTGCAAGTATTAGAGTGGCAACACTTGTGCTGCTGGCTGCTAGTATTTTTTACTCCCCTTATGATATTTTCAGATTTGTTACTATTTATGGTACCACAACAAACTGCTGTGGAAGATCTGCTTGCAAAGCTTGAGTTTTCTTCTGAAACTGTAATTGAAGTTCCCCATCACTGTCATTTCCAACAAGCATGAAAAGATTTCCAGCATCTTTTAATATCGATCCTTGTCCACAGAGCAGCTGAGCAATTCAGCCCTGTATGACAAATTGTCCTAAACCATCTCAGAGTTAGTGCTGTAAGTCCAGGAAAAGCTGAACAAATTGAGCACGGACTTTCAGAAAAGCTTTACATCACAGGGCAGCCTGGTTTCTGATAGTTTGTGTGTAGGCAGTGGTGGGAAGTGCCTGTGTACAAGTCGAAGGTGCTCTCTATGCCAAATGTTTTGCACCCTGTCAGTAATTAGCAGCTCGTGGTTGTGTGGTCTCGAGAGGGGCAATGTCAAGACCTCTGGTTTTTTTGAGTGCACCCTGGTAAGCTATGGTGAGACACAATCAGTGCTTGCCTGCTTATTAGCAACTTTGAGACAACAAAAAAATTCGCAGACTCTTCCTCTTTTTCCTTAACCGAATGTGATCATAACTCAGCCTTTCGTCACACAAAACATGTTATTGTCACATGCGACAGCATCTGATTTGCCACCTCCACTTGGGTGCTCTCACACCACTCTGTGTCTCAGCCTAGCTTCGAGCACTCTCTCTGCAAGCACTAAACTGGCTCAGGGACATCACCCTGGCCAGGTCTCAACCCCCAGCAGAGGCCACAGGCAGATTCACTGAGGTCTTGGATGGGTCTCATCCTCCTCACTGGACTAAGTGCCCTCGGCATCTGCAGGGGGCAATGGCCATGCATAAGTTCTCCCTGCCAGACAGGCATGCCCTGTCTAGGCTAAGGGAGCTGCTGTTTTCTTTTAAATGCATGCTTTGTTTCTCAAGAGAAAACTGTGTCCTTTTTTTTTTCATATTTATTTCTATGTAGTCTCTCTGTCAGTCTTCCCCCCAAACTTGTGATTATGTCAGACAGCTTCAAAAAAATTTAAAGAGGGTTTTTATTCAGTCTGAATCTGCTATTTACCACCTGCTATTTTCACCTGTTGCCACCTTTGTTCTTGTATCAGAAGAACCTGTGCAACTTTCCTCTGTGTTTCCCCCCCCCCCCTAGAGTATCTGTGTACAAACTACAGTCAGCAGAAAAAACAGAATGCCAAAGAGTTGTCAAAATGAAGTAAAAGTCTTAATCTCCTACATTCAAAGGCTTGGCATAAATTTGTTTGGTTTAAACATGGTTTGGACTGAGCACCTGGTAAGTGTTTTAAGCAGCTGCTGCACAGCTTGCTGTGAACTGCTGTTTTCAGATCGTAGAGTACTTCTGGTAAAATGACATAAAATGACAGCTCTGCCAGTCTAGTTTTCACTACTCATTGTTAAAATAAAGAGTACAAAAATAGTACACACCTGAATACAAAAGAGGCAAACCTCACTGTGCTCAAAAAACCAAGATAGGATTATTGTATTTCAAAAATATGTATTAAAATGGGTTATTGAGAGAAAAGACAAAGAGGGAAAAGCTTGGTTTGAAGAAGCAAATAGGGATCCCTGCAACCAAAAGCTGAGAGCTCCCACAGGCAGAACTGCACAGGGGTGAGAAATCAGCCCGGTTTTAGGGAACACAAAAAGCATCTGAACCATTTACATTAGACAATGGTCACATCCTTAATTTATTTTGACACAGACAACAGAAATTTACATCAGAAGAAATGGGACACCAAACACAATGGGACACACAGCATATAGCTGAGGTTACGACAAGTAGTCTGACCTGCAATACTTCAAGTGCCATCCATACCTTTATCTGTGACTTTCAGTGAGCTGTTACACACCAATGTACAATGGGTTTGAGCCTGAAATGTAACAGGAGGAAACTTTGATCGACTAATTTGCGGGGCAGCATAAAAGCTTCACTGGGATTCAACCAAGGTGAGTTTTATTAATGAAAGTAAGGATAGTTTAAAATTAATGCCTTTCATTAAAACCAAAATCACCAGCTATCATTAGCAGTTTCTGTACACACACATACATATTTATATAAAATAAATTTTGCTCTAAATATAAGAGTAGGTATTGCCTCCATAAAAGACAATGCTCAGTGACAAAGTGTAGTTTGGCTTGGTTTTTTATCCCTTTATCTCATTGACAAATGAATATGAGTTTGAGGAAGAAAAGTCATGAGACTCATTCCAGAATACATTTGTCAGTCATCCTTGTAGTACTGGTGATTTAGATTTGTAACTTAAAGATGGTAGCCTTCCTCTATAATTACATCTGAAATATTTGAAACATAAAAGATTGAATTAGAAACACTGAAGGGATCAGGAAAAAAATGTCTGTTCTTGAGACAGGTACCAAACTGTTTTGTTTATGAAGTGCATCTTCAATTTTTCTCTATTACAAACTGCAATAAAGGGCCAAAAATGCAGGAAAAGGCCAACTCTAATGTTAAATAAGACATTCTTCATCTCATGAGCCTCAAACTAATCATGTGACACAAATGATTAGATGGCAAAAGTTACCCTCAAAAGGAAGCTGTGCATAATGGCAGGGTGAATAGCAACAGGTATTACCCCATTAGTATTCTGTATTTAATACAATAGAAAGTGGTTTTGAACCAATTTTAGAAATATGTTCATGTGACCTGGTTTTCCCTGTACTTCCATCATAACTGTCTCAGAACTATGTTGTTGTTCCTTCCTCGTTCTCCCAATGTTATCCACACTGTGGGATCCTGGACCATTAGTCCAGGTCAAACCTCCCCCGAATCCACAGCACTTATGCTGCTCTTCCCTTTTTTTGTAAATCTGTCACAGTATTTTTAGCTTCTTCCCAGCTCCGACTTTCTCTGCAATATACTGGTTTTCCTTACCCCCTTCTTCTTACCCATCTTTTGACTCGAAAATCAAGAAGTAGGAAGCATATACTGTAAATGATGTGAACTGATGTGGATAGTGGTTTCATGAGCTATACTTCTGCTTGCAGGTCAGACAGGTGCTGCCAGGCAGAAGAGGGGATAGCTGAAGTCACTGTGCATCTGTGAAGGAGCTGAGACTCACAAAACTTGCAGCAACTTAATTCCTTTGAGACCTGTCATGGGATAGAACAAGGATTTAAAAAATTGCTAAAGAGCACTGGCAGGGATTGACTGATAGCCAGGATAGGAGCAAGAACCTCATTTTGTGAAAGGTTTCCACTTTTTCCCCTTTAACTCCCAGCCCTGCTATGGTCCCAAAGGTCCTTAGATGTCCCTGGCGGCCATATAGTATGTGAGTTTTCTTTCCATGGGATTAGTGACTTTGGCCTTACAGAAGTTGGCTGTGTCCTTGACAGAGGACATCTTTCCAGGTCTCTGAATGTCTCTCATAGGATGAAGAGCCCTCTGTTGAAACCAGAAATGGTGTCATGATAATTTACATACTAATGAGCCAGGATGTGAACAGAGACCACTCCAGTTCCATCACCAGACAAGAACCTTCAAGGCAGGGATCATCTTTTTGGTCTGTGTTCACACAAAACCTGTCAGGGAACACTGATTCATTTTTGAGCTTCCTGTGAAGTATCTTCACAAAGAAATAACAATATCCTTACTTGGTTTTGCCCTCCAGGCTGCTCTGTAAAACACCAGACTAATGCAAGTAATGTAATAATTGGTCCTCCAATTCTTGTTGTGATATCTAAGCCAGTGTGTGAAATCAGCCATTTTACACAAAACTGAGGTCAGAAGAATGATTAGAGGTGAACAAACAATAGCACTTGTATGTTGTCCATTGTATCAGTGCTACGCATCTTTTCCAGCATGACACTTAAGCTTTCATTGTCAGTACCCTTAATCTATGTGACATAGTAACAGGTAAAGATAGGTAGACAAAGAAGCCTCCTCCTTCCCCAAACTGCTATTTGCTCTTTGTTTTAGCAGGCTTTCAATTTAGACATAGAATTTTTAAAGCAAACCTGTGAATAACTGTGCAGACACTCATAAACCAAACAAGATAGATACATGGCCAGACCACTTGCACGGTGGAGTGCCCTTATTTAAGTGTACTGCTCCTTCCCTGTTGGATTTCAGATATTTATAAAATGCTTCTCTGCATGTTGCGACATTTTAGCTGTGCTGTGGAAATTATGGGTTATGTGTTAATTTGCATCTTTATAAGAGAAAGAAGTGCTAAAATAAAACTCAAGTTCATCCTGGGCTCAAAAAAACTTTAAAACTCCTTTTCTGGTCCATGCATACACATTTTTTGCCTGAGTTGATGAGGCTTTTCCAATGCATTATGCTGTTTTTGTTTCAGGTATGTTTGCTTTTTAAAGAGAGCTTTAGTTTTAGCTTGTATAGGCACCCACCTGGGTTACCTGCTGTGTGGACTATCGGCTACTTGTACAGTGGCCTCCTGGCCTCACTCTCCCCCTTCCTAAGTATATAATTCAAATGTGGTATTTGAAAGTAGTTGTAAAGCTGGGCAACAGTGTAGGCAGTTTCAAACTTCATTGAAATCCCAGTGCAAACAGTGGTGGTACAACCCACCTCTGGAAGTTGCCAAGCAAATAATGCAAACTGAGTACAAGGTGAAGCCCATCTCTCTCAATACTAGCCAACCTTCTCATGCTATCCCTTCACTCTAGATCCAGGGAAAAGGATGAGCTGGTGTTATTGTAACTATCAGATATGCCTGGATGAGGGCACGGAATGAATTCCAAGGAGGAGCCTTTGGGCTCTCCCTATGTCCTTCTACCAGTTGCCTATCAGATTCTGTCCTCAGATTATCTGCCTCCACTTCCCACTGGAAAATGTCAGAAAGATTTATGGGCAGGTAGCCAAGGGCAGAATTTGGCTGTGATAATGAAAAAGCTCCCAATTAGTGTCAGATAAAGATGACACACTCAATCTGTCTTTGAGAAAGCTGAAGCCTTTCATGTGCTATGCTGCTTTTTAGTTATGCTCTCTCAGGTCCCTTTCACTTGCCGTCATTTACATCAGCTGTGATAAAATGAAATCACTGAGGCGAAGTAATTACACTGAAAAGTGCTTGTTCTGGCTTGGCCCTCTCCTGTTATGTTAATGGGGGCTGGACCTGCTCCTGACATAGATGAATGTGGTCTGTCTATATCTCTCCTTCCCAGGAAATAAAAGTGAAATATGAAACATATTCAAGGAAATAAGATCACAAAGCTTGCCTTGTCTGCTTTTCTACCCATGAAGCCTAAAATATTTAAAACTTTTATGACCCTGTCTGCTTTCACAGCTCTTTATGGTTCTATTTATGGTCAGACCTCTGTCATACCCATAGGAAACGCTACGTTTTCCAGAAGGAGTTAGGGAAAGACGTATGGAGTTCCTCTCTGACAATGATGAGCTATCCTCAAAGCTATACAGAACTGCCAGAACACTGTGAGAATATTCCCAGCTCTTTCTGCTATGGGTGAGGCTACACCTGCAGAACTGTGCAGAACTTCTGGGCTCCTCAGTTGTGGTGGTGCATCTTCCCCTGCCCTCGACGCTGCTTTATGATTGCAGGAACTCCTGTTAGGAATTTGGCATTTGTGTAATGGGTTGGGTGGTGGAACGTCCCTTGACCATACCAGGAACATTTTCCTGTCTAAAGTGGAAGCAGCACTGACTGTACCAGGAACATCTGTTGCCTGGCTAAGGGGAAGAATGAGAGTGGGGATGATCATTTCATCCCTGACATCCTTGGAACATTCCCAGTCTCAATCACAGCTTGAGAGGAACAGTACCATTGTTGGTGGAGTTTTGGAAACTCCAGTAATTCCTGACCAGGACTGTAAGTAGGATAGAAACTTACTGATAACTAAAGCCAATCATTTCACAACTCAATAAACAGTGATTCCGAGTAAGGCCCTTTGAGCTCTCCTGGGCCACAGCAGCCGAACCAGCACCTCCCTGAGAGAGATGCCTGTTGGAGCTCATTAACTCCCATGTTTGTGATACTTGGAGGACTGTTGCTGAAAGCTGATAATGGGGCCTCTGCTGATATACACCCCCACCATCCTTGAGGCTCAACCCTTGCCTGTTGAGAAAAGCCAAAGTATTTGATGTATTTCACTGACAGGGGAAATTTTTGATAGGAACTTTATAGCAAGTATAGCATACATTTGCCATCCTGGATGTGTAATTAAATCACTGTTGTAACTGTAGAAATTACTACAGTTGTGATAAAATGAAATCCCTTTCATCAGTGATTAAGTGCTGCTAAACCCTATAGACATAAACTGTTGACCAGGCCTGGGACTGGTAAGGTTGAACTCAGCCACACCTCTTGAAAGCAAAAGGTCCTGTTTGACCCTCACGAGACAACAGAAGGGTCTCCCTCACCCTCTGCACCCTTATCCTTTGCATGTCCAGTCTCTGTGTAGAGTATTCCACAGTGATTCCAAGATCATTTTCTTTTGTACACTTCATCTATATAGTAAGTAATAGGGTGAATCTTGCCACCAAACTTTGTTGCACTTTCACAAATTTATATTAAAACATGCTTTTGCCAACACCTTGGATGATGATTCTTTAAGCAACTTAAACCACTAATTTTTGATAAATTGGTGTAGTCATCAGGATCCTATATTGGGATGCATGGCACCAGTGCACGAGAGACATTGACACAGACAAGGAAGCTCCATGACCTTAGGAGCCTTTTTCACAAGTCCCACCCATTAACATCTTCCTTTATGTCTGACATCTATGTTCACCCACTGCTGGTCCCAGACAACCCCTGCATCACTTAACTGCTCTATCCTTTTCAGCAAATATCTTCATACTACCCTGTTCACCAACGGTTAAAATTCTAGCCCAGGAAATCATTAGTTACCTGTTTTTCATAAGTCATAGTTGATACTGCTGAAGTCAGCAGCAGTTTTCCTAATGGTAGGGTGGAAGTTTGGGTTCAGCCCACACAAATTCACTGTGATCACACTATTCTACACCAGTTTGCAGAGTTAGTTTGTGTACTTTTTGGTACTTTTGATCCTCTTTCAGGAGTTTGGATCTGAAGGCATGCCCTGTGAGGATCTGCAACATGGAAGAAAAGCCACCTTAACCAGGGGACAGATTTCCACTGGTTGTGGCTGGCCTTGACCTCAGTTACTGTAAAACAAACCATCTCTAAGACAGGTTTTTCCTTCTTTTGCTTCCCAGTAGTGTTCTGTGCTTTACAGCTGTATTTGTCAGATAAATGTTTAAATTAAACATAGCATCGTCTGACAGTGGCTGTTCACTTATCTCAATTTATTCCAACACTTAATCCACATTTCCATCTTGTCTATAAAGCTTGTTCCTTCCCTCTTCCTCTTTGCTTTGTAAAAGAATGTTTTTTTCCATTGAATTATTTAATTTTATGAGATTTTCCAAGTGACTTGGCACAGACACTTTTCAAATCTCTTGGGATATAAGTGTCTGCATCACATTTGTTCTGTCTCTTCTTCCCATTATGTGCAAGCTATCAGGCACAGACCTTGTAAACATCACATTCTCTTAGCCTCTCTTGAAATTTCATCACATTTCTTTGGAGCAGCATTAATGTTTATGTGTTGGAAACAATTTATCTTAGTTCTGAAATCCATAACCACAATTTGTGTTTTATATCCATGATTTCCAGCTTTTGCTTCACATGGCCTTGAAAAGTTAAGCAGTTTGCAGGCAGCAGGGGCCATGCTGGGCCATTGATCCTACAGTTCATATATTTCTTTACACCATAAAGTTTTTTTGCAAAAAATCTTTTTTATTCCCTTTTTGTCTCCTGCCTCTAATATTTTCAGCCCCTGACAAGCATAAAACCTTTTGCTTCCCTGTTTTTTGGTGCTCCCCTAAATTCACTGTGCTGCTGGAAATGGGGATGGTCAGCCTCCACCTTCTTTTGCTCCTAACAGGTTTGGTCTCTCATCTGTAAAAGGTATTTCTTACTATCAGTAACTCTGGTCTGTGAGTTCAGATCTTTGGGTGCCTCCAGGACACAAGTGATGGCTGAGTGCAAGAGTGAGCAGTGGCCATTCTATGAGCCTGTGCTTTCCAATATGCCCTGCTGGTGGCAAAAGCACATGCTCTCTTGGATTGAGGGAACTTAAATCTGTCCAGGCAAGTGTCCTAGTGATTTGGAAGTTCTCAAATTACCTCATTAATGGAATTTCTGTTAAAAAAATAGAGCAAAAAAAGCGCAATCACACTCTTGATATATTTCAGCTCCTGTCAAATTAGGCTCCAAATGCTTAAAATTCATGTCATAATACATTCTCTTACTGACTTTTGTTAGTGTGAGGCACAGTTGAAGGAAAAAACCAAAACACAGCACAACAAACCTCCCCAGGGGGAAAGCCAGGTGTGTGCCAAAAACTTACACTGCACTGCCAGTCAGAAGGAAATGTGGTCCCACCAACAGCTGGAAACGGGATGGTGGGATGGGGTGCCATCCCCTTTGTGCCCCCCCCTGCAGCCTGTGCCCTGTTGTGGTGCCATGCTGGGCTGACCACCAGGCACTTGACCGCTCCTCAGTCCATGGCCCCTAACTGGGCATCCCAGTCCTCAGCTGCTCTTCTGCTGGCACAGGTACTGAAGAGAGCTCCACTCCCCCGCTCTTTTTTTTCAGCAACTGTCTCAAGTTAATCAGTTCATCTTCTGCCCATCACAGTTCACTCTTTGATAATATTAATCAAGTAGTGGGAGGATTTATTATGGCTGTCAGTGACACTTTGATAAAAGCAGGCTCATTCAGCGGGAGGAAGTACTGTAGAATCTGACTGTGGTTTTTTAGGGAATAGATGGGATGGCATCTTACTGGTAGAATGTGCCCTGATAGCAGTAGGAACACAATGTAATCATAGACTCATAACAAGGGATTCCCATTCAGGTTTGCCAGAACCCTAAATGGGGGGGATTTACTTGTAACAAGGAATGTGCAAATAGGATTTTCAGTTAACAGCAATGTTTTCCAACCGACCTTGTGTACAAGCTTTTTTTTTTTTTCATTTCATGTGGGCTGGAATCCAGACATAGAAGTGGCAAATTAAAAAAACAAAAAACAAAACCCAACAACAACAATAACAAAACCCCCCAACCAAACAAGAAAACACTATGGAAACTAATTAGGACTATATTTAATGTGAAAAATAACACTGTAGTTGTGTTATTTGTATCTTATGCCAGAGAAATGTGCCAGTGCTATTGCTCTGCACTGCCAGTGACTGCTGATTCCTTAACTTGACAGAGGTAGTCTGCTCCCAGGTAGTACACTTATTTGAGATCATTTAAAAAATCCTAAATAAGGCAAATCTATCTTATTAGAATAAAGTTATTCTTATATGCAGCTTCTGCAAATTAAGCATATAGAAACCAGGATAAAAGCAGCTTGAAGGCACCCACTGGCAAGACCTAACTCAGCATTTGTTAAAAGTGGCTAACATCATAATCCTGCTAACAGAGAAGGAGAGGAGGAGGCGACTGAGAAGCCCAGCAAGGCAGTCACAGTGCTGGGTGGTCACTGCTGGTCTCGGGCTCCTCCCAGCACTGGATCACAGTGTGAGCTACTGACTGCTGAAGGTGGGCACTCTCTTGCCTTTATCACCCCAGAGATGAGAGGGGTGGCCCTTGTGTGAAGCCGGAGGTTGCAGACAGCCCTTAGGAGATGGGGTTCACCTCCTTACCTCTGTGGGAAGATCTTGGTGATAAAGTCAGGTATTGTCCTTGGTGTTTCCCCTTAACTCATGAAGTGTGTAAATGCGTGTTTTGCTGAGCATAGTCACTATGAATTCCTGGAGACTGTTCATCTCCTTCCTCCATTTTTCAGACCTCTGTTTCCAGCCAGCACTGTGCCTCCCCTACATATCCCTCCATCTTTTTCTAATGTTTCACTTTTCTTAGGTTGACCTTGGGATTTTTCTGCTTTTAGTGCTTACTTCTATACTCGGTCTAGCTGGAATAGCTCAGACATGCACACCCATGCTCAAAGCCCTTCAAATAGCACACTCTCTTTTGCAGGTGCATCAAGTCCTCAAAAAAAAGTCCTGCTCTCAGGGCAGGTCCTGCCTGGCCTCAGGGACTCTTCCCACACCAGCTTCCTTGCTTAAAAAGAGAGCAGAATTGCTTCATCCACCAATTCTGAATAAAAAGCAGATGTTAGAATCAACAGTTTCCTCCAAAATATTTCCTCAAAGACAAAAGACAAAAAAAGCAGTAATAGAAGGTGCAACATTTTGTGATGAGATTTTGTGCGAGAGGGGAAAAAAATCCCTCCAGTCTGCCCAGTCTCTCTGATCAGGGAAAGTACTGGCGAGATATCTTGGACAAGGAGAATTTTCCCTGCTTCTCTATGAAGTTATTTGTCTTCTAATCACGGTTCTGGTGGTAGTGATGAACTGAGAAGCAAGGGACAGAGGTAGGGCAGAGCACCAGGTGTGTCAGTCTGCTGCCTTTCAGGGTCCTGGGCAGGGTTTGGACTCTAACGTTGATTCTGACTCAAAATATGATGTTGTGACCTGACAGGTTAGGCAGTGCCTTTGGCTGTTTTCAGCGTGATGTAAATAGCATCCTGAAATATGTGGAAGGTTTCCCAAAACTGAACTGACATGCACTAATAGATGTGAAATATCCCTACACTGCAACAAGGCAACAGCTTCTGCAAGTATCTCATAACAAGGGACATAATATACAGGAAAAATCATCACTGCCCCAGTAAATGTGAAAGGCAATGCCTCTAAAGGTTAGGAGAATATAAACAGGTTTATATTCTGAGGTACAGCACATTGCCCTTCTCTGCAAGCAGAAAGATGGCTGGGTGCTGCTGTCCATGCCTGCTCTGCTCAACAGAAGCAGCAAGGTTGTCTGCTCCGCCTCAGTCCCTGCCCAGGGCTAGCAACAAGCTTGAGCCTAGTCTTTTTGGTTCTGCTGAGGCTTTTCCTGGGGTCTTAATGAAGCATGAGACTTTCTCAAATTGGGATGTACATACTCAGAAAGGATTACAAGAAACCCTAAGTGAGTGGCTTGTAAAATGCCCTCAGGAAGGCAACAAATGCAGGATTTCTTATCAATTAAAATACATTTGCATACAAGTCTTTTGGGAAGTCTACTGCCAGAGATATGATGCTGTTATTGCTTTCAGAGCTCTGCACTGCTGCACACCATAATTATTTTGGCAGAGAGCATCGCTTCCTAATGCCCCCATAAAATACACAGCAGTGGGAAGGTCAGATATGCCTATTAACTTATATGGGGAAGGAAGGAGAACTAGACAGTGAAGGAAGACTACAAGAACTAAAGCTCACATAACATCCAGCCCTCGTGCTGAGCAGAAATATTTGGTGGGAAATGCCTTCCAGTGGAAAAATATAGTTTGACAACATTAAATGGGCTCTGAGAATGGGCTGGCAGCCAGGCAAGTCAGCAGCCCTTCTAGATTTCTGCACACCTAGTTCCTTCTGTCCTGTCCAGATGCCCCAGATCCCACCTCAAAGGTTGTGAGCAGGCACAGCTGAATGCATGTAGTTGTCTGTTGCTAATGACAGCTTGATTCTGTTAATAACAACAGCTTAATTAGTAAATTGAGTTCTAACACATCAGTGGATGTGATCTTCTTTTCCAACTCTGATTTCAATGAAGGAAATGGTAATTTCCCCCATATTTTCATTGCTGTGCATTTCATTCTGGCTGCTGTATGAAGCACACAAGATAAGGGCTTTAAAAGTACACAAATCTAAATAGGAAACCTTGCATTAATTTTAATTATTGTCACAGAATTAAAAGAAAAGACATCTTGCCTCTCCCCAGCAGCATTTAAGCAATAAAGATAAATACTGTAATAATTATTTTCCTTGTACAATTACCAAAGATAATAATTAAGACAGTTTAAACATCACTGAAGATATTTTGGGAACTCAGCTGGGAAAGGGAAGGTACAGCTGTTCTGATAACACCTCCTTTGGCAAAGAATTCAGTACAAGTCTCTTACAGACCATCATGTTGAATGAATTAGTTGAATGAATTTTAATAAATAATAATTTACTAAGGGTGGCCACGGCAGAATTGGTACCTGTTGCTTGCTGAGTTTTGCTATGATGAAGGATATTTTGGTTTCTTCAAGAGCAGATGGAACAGTCAGGAAAAGAAGGCTTTGTTGATCAAGCTTTGAGGCACAAGGAAATGTAACATTATGATCATTCATCCTGTTTCTATCTGTGCCAATTAACACAAGGATAATTATAGCTCTGCTTTAGGGTCAGCACAGCTCCCTTCAAAGACCAGCACACCCTTAATTCAGACATACCAAAAAGGACAGGTCAGTGTGTAGAACTGAGCAACTGGTGAGTGTCAACAGTGCCCAACCCCTCTGTCTCCTCTGCATGTGGCTGGACCACAGCTAGGCTAAAGCAAAAAGCCCAAGAGTCATGATGTTATGCTTTCCTTTGAATAGAGGCCTAAGACACCTAAGTTAGAGATACCCTGATGAGGGCAGAATTTCCTCTCGGGAAAATTCACTATGAGTGGTGAAAGCACATAGGATATGCCTCACCAGGAAGCTCTGGTTTGAGCTTCTAGCCATCCTGAGAAGCAGCTGCTGTGCTTGTTCTTGCTGCTGCACCAGCTCCCAACTAAGATCCTCCCAGTCCATGACTAGTCCTGTAGCAGTACACAGTAGCGGTAAAACTTCAAAACTCCATTGACTGGATGTCCCTCAGCCTGAGTGACAATGCACCAACTTACTCCTAAATCTTGTCCAATGGCTTATAACAAGGGGGTCTTTGTCTGCCCTTATATGCTTCTTGTTGACTGATTTTAATCAATAACTGGGTCAAAGGAATAAAACTACTATAGCACCAGGAGCTGATTGCCTTTAAAATTTTACCAAATACTGGAATCTAAATGTATATAAAATGTCCTGTTACAAAAGTGGGTATTACCTCATTATTCTGTCAATATTAAACTGAACCCTTGCCTGTTGTGAAGTCTTTTCAGTGTGTCTGTGGCTATTCTTTATGATGGGTGGAATTTGGAAAAACGTTGAGGCCTTATAGCACAGACTCAAAGAGACCTTACCAGTGAGAAGGTAACAGTCACGACTGAAGGAGGCAACAGCACACTGGATGTAGCAGAGAATGCCTTGAAAAGGTTCATTGCAAGGCGCAGCGGTAGATCCAGAAAAAGGATTCAGATCTTCAGGGCCCCATATAAATTAAAGATACATATAAATTAACCTTGCCTGGCAGTAACCTAAGTCTATGTGCCTTCTCTCTACTGTTGTGTGAATGAAGGGAAATGTAGAAATGCAGCCTGAAAACATGGTTAAGAACATATATATCCAGTTGGTGGAAATTCATGAGAGTATGTGAAACAGGGGCTGAATGTATCTCTGCATTCATGTTTGAAGGAATAGAGTCCTCCAACCTTGCTTCTGAATCCTGCTCCTGTCTTGAGCTACATCCCCCAATATATACAGATTAATTGGGGAATAAGCCAAAGACTGTTAAACTGCAGTGAAAAAAGTCTTTTGCTCAATGTAAAGAGCAGTTGTCTTTATCACTGAATGTTGTGTCCAGATAAATAATCTATCCTTCTTTACACAGTCATGATTCAACCCATAGTCCAATAAAAAAGGAATTTGCATTATATTTAGAGAGCAAAGGAGCTTGTCTTGGCCAACCAATGGTGTAGCCAGACAGAGGCTGAGGGGAATGGCTGGGGGTTGGTGGTGCTCTTGGCAATGCACTTTGGGTAGTACTGTAGCTCTGTAAGCTGCGTGTGGGATCAGAGACAGAAGAAAAAATAGACAATACAGATGTGAACCAGCCCTTCGTCTTCCAAGTGTTTGCAATGTATGCGTTCATCAGCAGGTGTCACTACACTATCGGCTGCAAAAGTGTCACCATCACTCTGAAATCACTTCATTTTGAACCTGTACCTGAGGTTATTTTACTGTGTGCTCCAGGGATGTTTACTGAATGGGGATCATTTCTGGATGGATCTTCCTTTCTTTTTCTTTTAACCGGCTTATCAAAGAAGTTACCTTTCTACTTGCTACTGAAATACTGCCCTCAAAACGTCTCCTTGGCATTTAATGATATGCTTGAGTCTTTTTGCAAAGCATTAGGTTGCTCCAGACAAAACATTGGTAGATAGTATGTTATTCAAAGCACTAAAGCCTGTGATAATTAATTCTCCTTGTTGTCTGATGTTGTCGTGCTGTGTACTAGCTATTACAGCATTAACAGTGTGAGCACAGTGGTAAGCAAAGTAGGGAGTGCAAAGATGCATCTGATGTCTTACTGTGAGATCTTTATTAACAGAGAGCTCCCAAATATTCCCTGTTGTTATGGCAAAAGTGTTTGAGAGAAGAATGAGTTACAGAGGATCATGTAGAGATGTCCAAAAGGTACTCTAAAGATTGATTTCTACCATGACATTAAATGGTCTTGGAGGAAATGTGTGAATTAGTACCGAGTTACCTCTTCCCAAATGGGAGCCATCTGAAGATGGCTTGTGGATAGTGGACATATTTAAATTTTTTAAATAAACCAATTCACAGATGGAGCATTAGCATAAAGTACTTTTCTATGCAAGGCTGTGCTTAGTTTTGTTAAAAGTGCTGTGCTTTCAAAGGCCATTGAGTCAGAGTGATAGACCTCAAGGGCACAAACTCCCAAAGTGAGCAGGTGGAGACCTGAAAGCAAAGGGACTGAGATCAAAGTTAAGAACAAAGGGAGAGGCTCTTGGATAACTGGGTTTTTTGTTTGTGTATCTCATTTGGTAGACTGAAAGAAAAATTGCCTTATACATGGTTTTGACTATTTCTGTTCAACACAGAAATTAAATTCAATATAGAAATTACACTGGAAAATAACCCTGCATTATTAGCATACATTTAACATCCAACGGGAGAAAAAGATGTAAAGTTCCAAGGCCTGCTGCTTTCTGGAAAGAGGCAACTTGTTTTAATCACCTATATTTCAGTTAAATAAAGCACACTTGCAGATTGCCATCTGTTGTCATTAGCATTATTTGCCAGATCTCCTCATTCACTCAAATTCCACTTTTAAGTGCTGGCACTTTCAGAATTTCTCTCCATCCTGCTTCTTTCTTAAATATTGTCTCCTTTAGACACAAACTGCTTACAATATTGATTTTTTTTGCTGGTGATTAATCTTGACACACAGGTTCCAGTGAGTTTGTAGATTACAGCGACTGACAACATGCTGTTTCAAAAATGATAGCAACAAAGATGATGACATTTCATCATGATGCAGTAACATGTAGGAGTCTTGTATGAATCTCCTTGAATCAGGTTATATGTATACAAGGAAACATTTCTGAAAGTGTTGTAAGGAAGTATCTTTAAAAGCTTGCACCAAGCATTTCATTATAGGCTATCATCTTTCTGTGCCATGATTTGTACCTTTCAATTTTAAGTTTGCAATGTTTTAATTTAACACTGTGGGAAGTTTACTTTGTTGCATTATCATTAAATTTAGAGTCTTGATACAGGATAACCCAAACCTTTTATTTGCAGATGTTTTCAGCACAAGTGATCAGGCTTGCCTCAGTATTTAAGAAGAGTTCCTAACAATTTATTTTAAGAGTCCGAATTCTGAGAAATTTTAACAATATTTTCAGTCTGGAATTGTTTTATACTTTTTTTCCCTATTTTCACTTGCAAAAACAAACCTGAATGGCATGGAAACTGAATGCCCATCAGCATAAAAATGGAAAAACACTGACCAGCTTATTCTTTCGTTTCCATTTTGACTTGTGGTGCTGTTTTGCACTGACCACTGCTGAATAAGCTTTACATCCCTGCTCTTTTATTGGCACTGATCTCTTTACTCAGAAAGCAAATTTACTCATGCCCATTTTGAGTAAAGGAGCTGGACTAAGACCAGCTCAAACTCCTAAATGCTGGAGGTTCAAGAGGGATCACTTAGGAATGCTTCTGCTCTTAAAACAGTAAAGTATGAAATGTCAATACCTTCCTGCCACAAAACATCTCTGCCTTTAAAGCTTGCTCCTGTTCTATTTCTGAGCATTGCTCACAGGGAGTTCAGTGCTTTTTTTCAATCTTTTCTTTGCATCTTTTCTGTAAAAGAAAATATTTTGTTTAACTTTTGGACACAGTTTTCTTTCTTCTCTTATTTATCTGTTTTCCACTTTTATAACACATTTGCATTTACAATATCTGCAGTATTTTAGTAACACTACAGTAAACCCATTTGCTACAGGAAGAACTGCCTGCTGAGCTCTTCAAAGATGCAGTGGTGCATATTATACTTGTCGGTAGAGTTTTTCAGTTCTTAAAAATCATATGATATTTGCAATTTTTCACTCTTTAAGGTTTTGTAAAGGCCTGTCTGCTTGCCTGATATACTTGCAAGGATTCCTGCTAGCACTTTCATGGTCAAGTCTCTTCAGGAAAATCAGATGCTGAAGTACTGGAAATTTCGAGACCATCAAAGGCTCACCTGCTGCTTTTAAAATACATTGGTTTCTACTGCTGAGAACAAAAATTCCAAACAAGCACTCTACTTTCTCCCATTTCTTGTAGCCTCCTTCTTAGGGTTGAGAACCTGAAAGCAACTTTTGAGTTTGATTTTAATATAGTGTGTATGGTATTCGACTTCAAGATCTCAACACAGTCATGTCTGTTTGTTGGGGGTGTTTTTTAAGCCTCACCAACAGTGGCTATTTTATGAATTTAAAACCCATTTTATCATGTCTGCCATGGCTCCTGGGCTGAAATGTTTGTCTCACTCCTCTTGCTTGGAGTGTATATAGAAAGCCAGACTATTTGAAAGCTCCAGACATTGCTGCCTCTGATGAAATAAAATTCAGTGATATCTCAAGGGGATCACAGGCTGTCCAGGCTGGCTTTACACCTGGAGAGACACAGGTGTGAAGATCCTTTCATATGGGGGTATCTGCAGGAGTGGGTTCTTTATAACAAACTTTTAAAATTTTTGTTTTATTATCAGATTATGCATATAAAAGCATATCTGTGTGTATATCTGTCCATTCTAGATATATACAACAGATACAAATATGCATGCAATCACAGACACCACATTGGATTTGCTATCTGCTTGGTTGCTTGCAGGTGGAACCAAGTGATCTCAACAATGAGAGTTGAAGGAACTAGGGAAAAACTTTATTCAGCTCCTTTTGCAAAGTTTAGACTATTTCTGGAGGCAGTGGAAAAGACAGGCCATCAGATTTGTATCATCCTTCATTGGGTAGTGGAGAGGATTGAGGAGATTGCTTGCAAGTGAGGATCTGGCAGCAGCATGTCTTAGAGCATAGGATAAAAATTTTGTAGGGCTGTTGGAGAGAAGTGAAGAGGTTCTCAGGTGCAGTGAAAGTGACACAAATATATATGGATGATGATTTTGGCAGGTGTGCATGTAATGAGTTGAAGTTAAGGTGCCTCTGCCATGGCAGCCACAAATAAGTCACTTTTGTGTTGTGGTTCTTCCACTTTACTTAAATACACGTATCAGGGCCAGGCTTGTCCCTAGGCATATTTCTGCACTTCTTGGATAAGAGAGCACTTTCAGAAGGTAATTCATGTACCCTCCCTTGACTCACAATTTTAAGGTGGGTTGCATTTGTATTTACTAATATTCATTTATCTCCCTTAGATATCAAAGGACCTATTGCAGTGACCTCAGACAGCTGGAGTTATGAGGACTGAACCCTGACCTTAGAACATAAGTAAAAATACAGGGAACTCACAGTTTTGGCTACAGCAACTGGGATATTAATCTATGGATATTAAACTGCATTTCATCAGCTGTTATTTTTAGTCTGACACCTATTTTTCTCCTTCATATTTTAATTTGCTGGAACTGCTGTGGAGGATGAATCAATTCAAACCACATGAACAGTGAAAGAAAAGTGGAAGAAATAGCTAGAATAATTCCTCCCATATAAAGCTGTTCAATGGATCGAGAAAGCACAAATAGTTCCTGTAAAAATGACAAGAAAACTTTTCAAGAATTATTGTGGTATTATATTAAGTAACATGCTTGGAAAGTGTGTGATTCAATTCTATCTCATACAATTAGTACATTACTGTGTTTTATCATGTCCTGCATACCCCAAAGCCAGGTGATGTGGAAGCCTCACTCAATTTTCTGCTATGAACACCTGAAGGAGGTGAAGGCAAGTTTGTTCACATTGTGCTTCAAGCTCCTGCAGTAAGAGCCCTTCAACTGTTTGCCAAAACTCTCAAAGCCATTTTTAGGCAGTGATTCTTATTCCTCCATATGCACTACGAAAGCAGATTATTTCCATTTGAATCAATAGGCCCGTAAGAGGACAGAGAAATTTTCGTGAGTTTGAGTGTATGTCATGTAATTTGTGTCTAATGCTTTGCTATCTTGGGGCTTTCAAGGTTGACAATGATGCTGCTGTTTTGGAATTCATCATCAAACAAATAAAGAAATCTTAGTCTACTCCCATAGTTTAAAACATTAAAGATTTCTCTCTATAGCTTTCACAGAATATCTCATTATTTTATTCCTTTTCCTATCTCATTAATTCTCAGCATATCCTAGAGCTCATACATTATTTTTTTTTCAGAAGCATTTTTAATGCTTCCCAAACCATTAATTGCAGTGATCTGAGCCTTGAAGGATGATTTCAGACCCAGAAACATCCCTGAATCCTTTTTATTAGGAAATAGGAGTTCCATTTCAATGGAGAAAATTAAGTTTCTATTTGGTGCTAGGTGAATTATTATGGAAAACCACACTAATCCACTGTTTTCCCAATGGAAACACTACCCACCTGCCTTGTTCTGGCTAGTCAGTCTTGCTTTGCCCCTTGTGAAGAAAATGATGCTTCATTCATATGGCTTACACCAAATGCTATGTTGGAATTAAAGAAGTAGACGAAAATTGCTCCAAAAATTCCTTTGGGAATGGACCTTTTTTCACTACTCTGTGAGGTAAGCTTTGAAGGTAATTTTCTATGCTCATGGAACATCCCTCTCCCAACCTGTTGACTGTTCCAGAGTTATGCTGCATGTTTGTCAATGCTTTCACCTGCAGATGTGCACAGACTGCCACGCAGTTCCCATGGTAGGTGTGAGGCACTCCTGTGGTAGGTGACATCCTATATTTGAAGTTGCCTGCGAACAGCTGGCTCACTTAGACTTCCTCAGGGGAGTGATACTAAATTTTAAGTGCCCTCAGGCTGTCTGGACTTGGCAGGCCTTCAAGTTCAGTTAATATTGGACACAGACTTCACCTTCAGTGTTTCTTTTTACATCTGTTATCTGTAACCTGCAGTGAGCTATTATTTCCTCTCACACTGGGTATATTTGAAGGAAATTGTCCTTTATCATGTTTTTGTATTTGGCTGCCTGCAACTACATGGTGTACATTTGCAGAGCAAAAGACATTAAATGAGTAGATGTCATGATTCTTTACACAGTCCCTCATAATACTTTTCCCTTAGAAATTGAGAATGAGATAAATACTATTTTTCCACTCTCTTCCAAAAAAATTGATGCAGTGTAACTCAAATTGGAAAAGCACAAAATATTTACTTTCAGTTGGACCCTGTTTATACAGCATTGGGCAAAATGGAGAAATGTGCAAATGAAATCACCTGGCTCCTTCATGCTTTCTTGTTTATAATAGACAATGTTATTGCCTCACAGATTTCTGCTGACTAAAATGCCAAAGCTGCCATGGTATTTCAACAAAAATTTTAATGGAAAGATTAAAAGACCCATAAGGGAAAAATACAGAGAAGGGTAAGCAGTAAAACCTGAAAGGAGAACAACCCGAAGGAAATAGAGGACAGAAATGAAGAGGCACAAGCTGATAACTAAGAAGTTTCATATTGGGCATGATTTCACACCAAAAGGTTCCCGTGTTTCCTGCAAGGAATTCACAAACACCAGCACATTCAAGAAGGAGCTGCTGCTGCCATCCAGAGCAGTGCAGAGGGTGTCTCTGAGCCATAGATGTAAAAGGCAAAGAGGAAGAGGAGTTGTTTCTTCTGCTGAGAAAAGGCTATCACTGGGTTCTTACTTCAACCTTCCTTGGCATAAAAGGGTAAAATGCAGTCTTGGGAGTTAGGAACTGCACAAGAAATAGGAGATTGATGGTTCAATAACAAATTCTCCTTGCATACTCATGACTAGGTGCTGTTTCATCTTGCTCAGCAATAAGACCTTTGACCCAGGTAGAAAGTACCTCTGCCTTCAGTTTCTTGTCACAGTAACCTGGCCATGAAATTTCCATTTAAAAGAATAATCTGTCTTGTTTTAGATTGCATTTACATAATGCTGCTAGATAAATTAGTAACAAAAACACAATATAATTACCAGCAAACACAGACAAATTGCTCTCTAAATCAGTCCACATGTATTTGCAGCAAAAAGTAAGGAATACTTGGTGAACGTTAATGTTAAGGTACCTCTGCAGAAGGGATCTGCAACTTCAGATGAACAATGTTTATTTTTGTGGGGTTTAATGGTGCTTAAACAAACATTTTTGAAAATCAAGGCTGCAGGTCTCCATCACCAGAGTGAGTAATAATAAAAAATAGCAAATAAGTGTCTGCCAGTCTTGTGTTTCAGCAGTCCAACCTCTTCCTCAAAATAATTAAATCTGACTGTACTGAGCATGTCAAGGAAAACTCAGCTTGAAACAAAGTCCCTGACCACTAATAACACAGCATTACAGACCTTCGTGTCATTTCCCTACGTGATCTTGCACAGAAAGGTGACACAACGTAGGCTTTCCTTCTGGTAACCTTAAGAAGGTTTGAGCAGCCATCTACTGTTGAAAGTGTTGTTATTATTATATCAGCAAGAAAAGAGCAGAGCTGCTTAAGAGCAGCTTTATTCATTTGAGCTACAGTCCATAAATAATATCTCCTTATTGCTGGCAATAACATCACTTGTCAAGGAACATTACCATACAGTTTGTCTTGCTATTTTATTTCCAGAGTTAGTGACTGGAAAACAAAATAACTTAATAAATGTCCCCTAATCTTTTTGCATTTGAGCATTTCTGAATTTTGGCATGGGCAGAAGGTTCTCAAAATGCAACGTGAATCAGGGTCTTTTATTGTCCAGGAGCTGTCACTGAAAAGCAACCCAGTCCCTTTCTTAGAAAGATAAGGCATCAGTGAGATGTAACAATCTTTATCAAAAGCAAGCAACTGAACTCGCCTCATATCAGAGTACAATTTGAAAACTTCAATTGTAAGTCTTTGTAGACAATCAATTTGGATGCAAAAATGTGCCATCTTAGAGGGAGTGCTATTATTCCCACATCCGATGGGAATTCACAGGCTCAAATCAGCCTAACTGTTATGGAGCAGCCTCCTTTTCCGGTGTTCTCACATTATACTCATTGACAATCATTCTTATTTTTCCTCTTGGTACATGGTGGGAGGTAGAGCAGTGAAAATACATATCCACAGGGAAATAAAAGAAGATAGGATTTCTCTAAAGATTTCTCAGTAAGTCTGAATCCAATTTAGCTTGCTGGGCTTGCTGCCTATGGGGTATCTGATTTACAAATCTCTCAAGCAGGAGCCTATTTGTTTTTTTATTTGACTATTTTACCTGCAATTGCACTCCCAAACTTGTCTGTATCTTGTAAATGGGATCCCTTTCTCAACTCAGGTACTCAGACTCTTTTCTGGTGTTTTGGTGCACTTTCATGACCTGCTTTACACTGCTCTTTGAAGCCTTGCCTGCAGTGGCATCATACACACCCCTTCCTCACTTGGAGCAGAACGTGAGATGCTCCATTGCATCTGAAAACAAGTATTGCCTGTGAGACTTTGCACAGTTTTCAGTTTCACTAAATTACCCTGTGATTTGATTTGGTAAACTCACTGCAAATACAAGATGAGGCTTTAGGGCTCAGCAGGGAGTTCTTTGCCTACTGTGTTGTCTGCTTAGCTGTGATCTGACAGCAAATGTAATTCTGTTGCTCTTTATGGAGTTTCACACTATTATTTCAAAACATTATGGGCCACAAAGGTGATTGGCTCCTCAAGCTGGGTGGAAGGCTTTCAGAAAACCCCCTCTGAACTTCAGTCTTTCATACCTCTGTGAGTGTGGGCAGTGCTGATGTCTGGAGCACTGCTCTATATTTATCTGTACTCCTGAGGAGAGATTTATTACCAGGAGATGGCCTTGTTCTTCACAACAGATCATGACATTTTAACATTTCTAGATACTGATTCTGATTAAAGGCAGGATAGGTGCTCCCTGTAAAAAGCCTGAGAAAAGTAGGCTTGTCCCGCTGGTGGAATTGCCTCTCCTGAAGCTGTCTCAAGGGGTACCATAAAAATTCCGCAGTGAGCAAGGACAGAAGATGAGCTGATGTTACTGAACAGGGTAGATCTCCACAGAGATCCTCTCAATGGAGAGTAACTTGAGTGAAGGCTGGAACAGATGTCCCCAGAGGTGGATCTGCTCTGTGTGTGTCCATGGGACAGAGTTCAGTGCTTGGTGTAGATCGTAGGGTAGGAGTTGGTGACATTTTGCAATGGGCAAGCTGAATGCATTTCTTAAATCCATTTTGAAACTCAGTTTAGGATTAAATAAGATTTGATGATTAAGGATGGTTGAAAAAGTTGCCAGACATGTCCTCTTTAATAAAAAAAAGAATTCTTTACTTCTTAAAGTAATTGGTGACACTGTCACCTGATGTGGAGGTGAAGAGCTATTCCTGCCCAAGCACTCTGCTGCCCAGAGATACCACAACAGTGTTCTCAGCTCTCCTTATGCTATCACAAAGCTCGAGTGGCATGCAGCATTTCTCCCAAAGTCCCAGAACACCCAACTTTATGATTATGCAGTCTAATTGTGGTCACGCAATTAACTTCTCCACCTCCAGGATGTGACTGAGAGGAGTTATGTGGCATGTAATGGATTGCAGAGAACTGCTTAGTGACACGTGCTGTGAAGGCAAAAAAGAGAAAAAAAGAATCAAACATTCTTTACTTTGGAAATTTTTTAAGGATTGCCTCTGATTTTGAGGGGTTTGGATTACGTGTTGGAGCTGGAAATTTTCTCTGGAATTCTAGGTGTCTTTTTCTACTCAGCCAAGGTTATCTCTCATTCTTGGTTCAAGAAATCACCTGCCTGGAGCATACAGGGATGCAGGTGAGCTGCAAAGTTCAAAAGGAGTCCTTTGGGCTACTCATTTCTTTCAAGAACACTGCCACATCTGTTCTTCAGATCCTGATTTTTGCACAGTGTTTCTCGAAAATTTGATGTGAGTGTGTGAACAGTCCAATTGCTTTTTGAAGGTCACGAGGAAAGAAGATGGGAAGAAAATGTTTTAAATCTGGGGGTTCATATGGGCAAGGATGCCTTAGAATCAGATACCAGAGTCTGAAGATGTTGCTGGACCTCCTGACAGGAGGCTTTCTCACTGTTTTCTTCCACCTGGATGTGCCCTTTCCCTATACAAAGTTTTGCACTCCCACAGTTCTTATGCTGGCATCTGCTACCATATCTGTTACCCTTAGATGGTGGGAAACAGTTTTCTTGTCTTCTGCCATGGCCTCCTGATGTTCAGAGCCTTTTATCTGATATTAGCAGAAGGATTTTAGTGACAGTTTTACCACAGCCCCATTTCAGCCCATGTTCCATTGAATACTGGCTTGTTTCAGTAAGACGGGATAATTTTCATTTGACCAAGCACAGCTAATCCTTAAGCAGCCAAATATTAATGAGAGGAGAGGGGCCCTGAGCTACATCTGAAAGACACACATCTGCTCCCTCTGCACAGTGGATTATAAGCAGCAGCCACCACTGCCCTGCCAGTGGCACTGTTATTATTCCTGCACAACCAGACAACACAGAATTTCTCCCTATGAAAATTCTGAATTTTGACCAGCTAAAAGAATCATTACTAGATGTTTTGTAGAAAATCAATTGCGGCTTTCAGCTGAAATGTGGGTTTTCCACTCTTTTCATCTTTGTCTGTGACAAAAAGAAAGTGGTCAACTCTAACACTTTTCAGGTTTCACCAAAACATGTATTTCTCAAAAATTCTTATTCTGACATCATCTCAGGCTATGTGTGGAGGGGTTACCATTAGCTTTTCCTGCATTTGCTTTATTCCACATTGAGATATGAATTTGGGGATTTACATCCCTTTGAACTACCGGTGCTGTGACCATGTGTGAGGAAGACAAGAAGCAGCATTGTATGGAGTGGATGCTGCAGCCACAGGGACAACATGACAGAAGGCAGCATTTGCATCAACCCAGATATCTCTTTGAGGCTGGAATCATAGATATAAGCCTGAAAAGAGACCTCAGGAATAACTGGAATCAAGCCTTACTTATACAGCAGCCACCTACATGCTGTTTAATTTTGCATCTGAGGTTTTCATATGCCTCATGTAGGCTGCAACCAGGTGAAAAGGAATATTTTATTTTGTGTTGCCTGGCTGGACATGAATGATGAAATTGCCAAGTCAGGTCTGGCCTGACAGGACAGATTTTCTGTTTTCTTAATGAGGTAATTATATTTTTTCTTCACAATCATTTACATTATTACGTGAGTAGGTGTTCAACAATCTCTCTAACACATGGTCAGCATTGCACTGTGAGCTGGCAAAATGGCCATATTCTCAGTGTCTATTTTAATTTGGGAAGGAGATGAATTACAGTTTGGCAAACTAAAGTTATATGCAAATGTTAATAAGCACCTCTGCACACAACAAAATTTGACAGAAGCCAGAAAACATTTTGCAGGTGCTCCGATATTTTTTAAAGTAACTTTTATTCTTACAGACTTGTCCAGACTGCCCATTGTCCAGACTGGCCATTCATGTAAACAATAGTCAGTAATAATGTAATTTCTGCAGAGGACTTTTGATAGTGAAGGCTGCCTTCTGGAGACTCATGCATATCCAGAAGAGGTGTGGTACATGCCCTGGGGAGGGTGCAAAGCAGCACTGTCTCCCCACAGGCACCCTGGTTGAGGCCACCTTGATTCAGGGAAGCAGAGAAGAGGCTCAGCTTTGCTGTATACGAGCTTGGAAGTGTCACTTGCCTTTTGGGATGTTTGACACTGACCTATATTGCTTTTAAATAAAGAGGTAGTCTTGCTGCACTCAAATCCATGGGATCTGAAGCAGAAAATCCTGCCCAAATCTCTTCTGATGGACAAGTTCAAAACAGCATCTTCTGAGGAATGCATGGGCTCATGGTTGCAGCTTTTATTCCATTAGCCTGTACAATGTTAACATTCCTTCTGTTGGGCTAGTAAGCCATTGTGAGTCAGTCTGGGATATCCTTATGAGATGATCAGGATGATTCAGTGAAGGTGTGATTAAATGAGCTCCAGACTCAGCCCTCAGGCAGTCTGGTCTCTACTGAATTAGGGTGAATTAGAACCAATCAAAGCCACTCATGTTAACAGTGCTAAAACATAGGGAAAAAAGGACAAAACAATGCCAGAAAAGACTCTAAATCCTTGTATCTCTGAGTGTGTGTGTGTGTGTGTGTGTGTGTGTGTGTGTGTGACCCAACCCTTTCTCTTTGTTTATTTAAAAAGAACAAATTATACACATATCTACAAAGAGAGTTAGGTAATTTTAAAGAAGATTCTCCCATTAAATGGACAGATGGTCCTTCTGTTGCAGCAATAATTTTAAAAGGATGAACACATACAAATTCCATTCATTCCCTGTGTAATTTCTGAGATCACTGTGAGCTGATGTTAAAGGTTGTAGCTGGTAATGTGTAGCCCTTCAGACACTGCAATAAATTGCCAAAGAGCCTGCAAATTTTTCTTGGCAGAGCAGTCTCAATTTTTAGAGAATTCAGCAACAGAAAGCATCAGGGAATGGCAGGCTTTATTTTTTCATGGAGAGTATTTATGCTTCTTATAGTAGCTAATCAATCAGGTTCATTTCATTGTTCAGGCAGGAAACCAGGCAGCGACTATTTCAGGGGGACAAGTGACAATCCCATGGAACAGGATCTTGTAGACTACATTTTTGCAGATAAGCTTTTAATTATCTCCTCACTCTTGCTGAGTGTGTGCAAACCCCTGTAGCCTGTCATGCAGCTAATCCAAGTCTAGTGAAACCAAAAGAGAAGTTCCCCTTGATTTCAGTGAGCTTTGAATGAGGCTTTATGAGTCACTACTCATTCATAGAAAGGACCAGTTGCCAAAATGAATGCCAGTGGGGTGGATGGTCACATGTTATGCTGAAGCACTCCATTTCTCCTAAACAATTCTGCAACTGTTTTAAACTGTAATGATGCCACTTTTTCACTGAGAATTGCAAGAAGGAAAGGCCAGGCTGAAGAGGTACACATACCAAAACTATATGCAAAAAGCTGGGGACATGGCCATGTTCCTCATGAAATCAGGGCTAAGAAAACCATACTGACCAAGTCAGAATGAAAATGCCACCTATTTGATCTGTTCCTCCCATATACATTTTTAAAAAATCTTCTTTAATCTGGGAGATTCAATAACATTAATGTTTAAAGCAGCAGTATATCATATATGAGGAGAAGTAGGACTTTGTCTGTAGCATTGATAATCAAAATGTCAGTCTCTGCCCAGCTCCACAGGGTGTTGTTCTACTCCTCGCTGCCTTTACTGGGCTGTTCCCTGCCTGATCCTTTGCTGCTGTGTTTGGTCTCATAAATTGAAACCTAGAAAACTAATAACTTTTCGCAAAAGTACCTGTTTTCAGAAGGAACAAACTTTTAACTTCTTGACCTACTTAAATTTCATTCTGATAAAATATTACACGTGGCTCAATATCATTAGTAATCTTTATGCACAGATTAATGGTATTTTTTACAGAATTACAGTATCACAGAATATGTCAAGTTGAAAGGGACCCACAAGGATCATCAAGTTCAAATGCTGTGACCACTTCTCTGAGAAGCCTGTTCCAGTGTCCAACCACCCTCTGGGTGAAGAACATTTTTCTAATATCCAACCTAAACATTTTTTTTGCCTATCAGAAGCACAATGAGCAGGAACAGGTTTGGGGGGGAGGGAGAGGGGGGGCTGGAGAAGGAGGGGAAAAAAATTCAATAGAGTATGCTTGAAAATAAACACTACAGACAGATGAACAGCTTCCTAAAATCTAAAGGAAGTCCAGCATACAATATTCAGGCTGAATATTGTACCTTTAATCCCAGATCCATTAACATCTGTAAATTACCATTTGAGCATTAAAAATAGATGAGTTTTTAATTAAGCACTGACTACTGGGTGCTGCTGCTCCTCTGACCAACAAGACCTCAGTGTCTGGGGTTACAGACCAGTGTAGTGTCAAGGTGGATGCAGGTAGAAGAGCTGGTGCAATGTAGGCTGACCTCTCATCATTGGAAGTTTCAGTGGGGGAGGCTCTCAGTGCAGCACCCTCACACCACCTCCATGGTGCTCTCACTCACATCTAGTTCCTGTAAAAGCAGCACAATAATCCACGAGAGGTTTAGGCTAGACACTTACAGGGTTATTACGTCTTTTCCAGGATTTGGTATTTCATTTTCTGTCTGAAATGGTTTGAGAATCTTTCTACATTTGCTGCTGAAGACTCACCCTTGGAAAGATCATGAAGCAAATCCTCCTAAAAGCAGTTTATGATCCTACGAAGGGCAAAAAAGTGACTGGGCAAATCATGCCTGATCAACTTGACTGGCTTATGTGATGAGATGACCATTTCAGTGGAGAAAGGGAAGCTGTTTACCTTGACTTTTGTACCTATCCACCACAATATCCACACAATTAAAATTATGAGATACGGACTGAATCAGGGGATCATGAGAGGAAAAATGCCTGGGCAGGAAGGCTCAAAAGATATGATCAGTACTTCAAAGTCTGACTAGTGAAAGAAACCACTGCTGGGGCCAACACTGTACTGTCTTTACTAGTTTTGTGAATGGTTGGACAGAGCAAACTCTCAGCAGTTTTACGGACGACTTCAAACTGAGAGAAGTGGTCAATTTGCTTAAGGTCAGCCTGCTTTGCAGAGGGACCTGGACAGGCTAGGGAAATGCACAGACTGGAATGCCATGGTGTTCAGCACGGAGAAATGCAAAGTTTTGCACCTGGGGAGGAACAACCCTACCCACCTGTGCAATCTGGGGGCTGATGAGCTGGGGACAAGCTCTACAAAAAGGGAACTGGGGATCCTGGTGGACAACAAGGGGTACATAAGCCAGCATTATGCTGGGCTGGGCAAGTGTTGCCAGTAGGTTAAGGTAGGTGTATCTTCCCCTCTGCTCAGCACTGGAGAGGCACATCCAGAGCAGTGGGTTCTGTTTCAGGCTTCCCAATACAAGAAAGACATGGACACACTGGTGTGACCAAGCAAACAACAATCAGATGAAGTGGCATAGAGAACATGGTGCCAAACTCTTCGTAGCAGTGCAGTGGACAGAGGTGCAACACAGCACAATGGGCACAAGCTGGAACTGGAGAAATTATCATCAGATACCAGAAGAGAAATGTTCATTGTGAGACTGATAAAACAGGGGAGTAATCTGCTATAGTGGAGAGATGTTGAATCTTCATCCTCAGAGATTTTGAAGCCCTGCTGAAAACCTGCCCTCACTGGCCCACTTTTAAGTAGGGGTGACAGCAGGTGTTCTCTGGAGGCCCCTTTGTGCCTCTGTGGGTCTGTAAAATCAAACTGCTGAATAAAACTTGTTCAACACTGCTGCCTGTTTCCTTGTCTTCACATCTTGAAAAGTCTTGGCATCAGAAGAGGCCACGGCAGCTGTCATCAGGAGAAGAAACAGCTCCCTCCAAGGGCTCAGCCTGCGAAATAACACTGGTACAAACTTCTGACAGTAGCTGAGGGGAAAGTAGGGAGTTAGACTGCAAAAATCACAAGCAAACGCTTGGGCTCAGAAGTCATCATAGTGGAAACAGAGAGAAAAGACACAGACCTTCCCCAAGAGTTTTTTCCTAAGTAGCTTCTAAATTTCAGATGAATCCATCTTTTGCATTGTGTCTTCATATGCTGCCATGCAAAAAGAGTGGCAGCAAAGAGAAGTCATTGCTTTATTCTCCTGTGTTACTTACAGAAGCTGAACTCTGGGCAAAGTAATGTACAGGTGTTGGAAGCACTTCTGCTTATGTTTACAGGTCTGCCATAATGCAGATGCTTAAAAATGTCCCACTTAGCTAAAGACATTTAACCCTCTCAACTGAAAGGAAACACTTCACTATTATATCTTTTAATGACTTTCCCCAAGGAAGGATATAAATGGCTTGTCTCAGGGGAGCAGAGAAGACCTAGCACTGATCTGGTGTCCTTGCTTCCCTCCTTCTGTCTGTCCTGTGGTGTTCTGAGTCAATGCCATAGTGACAGGGAAAATTACTTGAGAAGCGACAGCCTTAAAAAGGAAAAACATTCAAAAATTATAGGGGGAGCCCCCTACACCAAGCTGGGGCGCTGGACTGATGACCGGAAGAACTCAGGCACCGCAGACTGCAGAAGGCTTACAAGAGTTTACTCAAGATAGTTACACAGACAGCTTAGTAGTAGTAGTAGAGGTAGTAGTCATAGAAGTAGCTCAATTCCTAGTAACACCCAGACTTCTTATACTCTCACATACAACATGTCATGACATTATTGGCTTGCCCATTCACCTCACATTCACCAAGGCATCTCATTGGTCAGAGAATCACACATACACACCAGGAACTCTAAACTGCTTTCCTCAAGGGATGTACTCACTGTCACCCCCACAAAAAATTCGCTTTGCAAGAGTAGTTCCTTTCATAATGCTGATTGGAAATGAGTTACAGTGGAATGAATTATAGCCAAAAAAATGAAGTCATCTCAGGGAAGATGCTCTGCCTCAGTAAAAGTGCCTTACTTTGTTTTTTCTCAGAATACATCAGCACTGATTGTAAAAAAAATCTGAGGAGTGAAAGGGACCATTGCAAAATAACATATGGGAGTCAGGACCTGAAATCCTATACATGCATAGAAAGTTGCGGTGAGACAGCAGTCAGGTCATGTCCATTTCTGTGCCTGCAAGGAACATATAGTTATTTCACCTCTAATTATGCACCATGTTTCTGTGCGAGAAGTCTCCTCCCTTCAGGTGTGCTTGTTAAAGGAGTTTAAGCACATGTGAAACTCTAAGTGTGTGAATAATGCTGTGTTCACTTAGCAAAGGCCCTAATAACTTAATCACCTTAAGACTGCTATTAATTCTTAGGCCACTTATTTCCTACTGTGAGAAGTACCATGACAAACAAGATTACAACACAGTAGACAAAACTGCCTGGCACAGAGTATAGGAGATAGAAAGACTTCTAAAGAAAGCCTCTGTCATGCTACATCAATTATTGGAGACTGAAATACGAAGGCTCAGTTTTACTTTTGCATCATTGCTACACAGCTTATCTATACACAGATGTCTATATAGAAAAGATGTAACAATAAACATGATTACAGGAAACCCCATGCAAAATTCTTTCATCTAATTGGAAATATGAAAGGAAAATGATGGGAGCATCACTTCAGCCAGAAAGATGATCAGCACAGAAACATGCTCAGGAGATTTGTCTTGATCATGGGGATGAAAAGAGGAAGCTGCTGGGCTCTTGAAATGCCTGATACTCCTCTCTGTTTGAAATAAACTGCTGACTTGAATGACTGTCTTTTCAGAGATGGTCTATTTTAAGACAATGGAATTACACCAGGAGGAGTAATCACAAGAATGACAGCACACAATGAAGCAAGGCAAGCCAGGAAGGATTTTGAATCATCTGCAAAGGGATTCCTTTCATGCTTGTGCTTTAGCACTGGACTTCACACTAAATCTTGTGAAATCTGGAGATGGAAAAGAAAGCATTGGCAGCCAGAGGCTCAACAGCTGTATTTGTGATGCTGAGGGAAGAGTGCCCTGTGGCATGGTCAGGAGCAAATTTAACCTTCCTGTTCAGCAATGAGTGCTTGATTTTTCTTTCCAAGATTAAATATCTGCTTAAGTCCTTTTTGGAACTGGTTTCTTAAATGTAAAGCAATAACCTGCCTCTAGGGAGCCCATGGTAAAATGCTGGGTGTTTCAGTGGCAGGGAGTTGTGCCCTGTTGTCTCCTGCTCAACTGGTGAACTGTCTCTGGCTCACTGCAAGGTCCTACAAATCACTGTAAGTTTGTCCCAGTTTAAGTCCAAAGTGCCTGTGTGGCTGAAGCATGAAGGAGCCCTGAAATCCCCTTTCTGAGTGCATTTCTAGTGTTAATGGGTTCTTTCACACCCTCATGGAGGGTTTCTGGGACGGTCAGTAAGCATTTGCCAGCTTTGCCTGGATTTCCTCAGTCATTCTTCATTGCTTCGGCCATGTCCCACAATTCAGTACAACTGCTTTCTGCCATTGTAGTGTTCATTGGGATTTATTTTTGTTCCTGAGTACACTACCACAACTATTCATGAAATGTGATCTATCTCTCAACATGTACAATAATGTAAGTAGAACAGCAATATTTCTTTGAGCATAGGATTCACTTTTCCAAAGAGAATTTGTTCAGGTTAAAAGACAAATGATAGACATGTATAATATCATAGAAATCAATAGAGTAGCTGTGAGTGTTGCTTTGTTGCTTTTTTTATAGTTCCTTCCCAAACTATATATTCTTCTTACAACACTGGAACTCCAGGAGCAAGGTGCAGAAAATCTCATTTCTAAAATGTGTGAAGGACTGAGAACTGGATGTTTGTCGGCACTCTTGATGATATATATTGCATAATACATACAAATATATAATAAGATCTGGTCTTTGAGAAAAGGTGCTGGCTTTTCAGTGGTCCCACAACTACTAAAGCTCCTCAGAGCTATTTCAATCAGTCAAAGCTCCATAAGCTCATAAAAGCCATGATTACAAGTAGGCTCATCCCACCTTTTCAGGGTCTTTCCCTCTGTTGAACATACATTCCACTCAGTTACAGCAAGCTACTAGAAACTGGCACCTTGGGCTGAAGTTACGGTACAATGGCTTTGTATTCTAGGAAAATAATAAATATGTTATTTATAGCATAGTATTTATAGTATGCATCATAACAGTCCATAATATGCATATATGCATATATATACATATATACACATTAGTAATAATAGTCCATAATATGCACATATGCATATATATATATACATACACACACGTAGTAGTACATTGTATATACATACATATATATGTATATATATATATCTTGTTTAAACAAACACTAGTTGAAATTATATCTTGCTTAAGTAAATAGGAAATAAATACTGAAAGTGTTTGCATGAAAAGGAGAACTGCAGACAATACCTAAAGCCTCATCTCCATTTCAAGAAACTTACAAGGGTAAAAGCAACACATTGCAAATGAAGGACCAAGACCATGGAAATATTCCCTTGTTTATAAACAGATAAGGGCCCTTTGAACAAGGCATTTTCCCTTCTGTATCAATGCTTATAGAATCTGGAATTATTTTTATTGGAAAAGAACTTAAGGATCGTTGAGCCCAACTATTAACACAGCACTGCCAACTCCACTACTAAGCCATGTCCCTAAGTACCACATCTATATGTCTTTTAAATACTTCCAGGGATGGTGACTCCACCACTTGCCTGGGCAGCCTATTCCAATCCTTGACAGCCCTTTTGGTGAAGACTCTTTTCCCAATATCCAATATACATCTTCCCTGCAGACTTAGTCAAAGCTTAAAGCTTAAATTTCTAGGCTTTGCTTGGTCTTTTTTCAGGAGCTGGTGTAAAGTCTGATGATTCCTTTCTAAAAGACATGGAGAAAATTGGGATTTTAACTTTAAAAATGCTGTCAGATGAACATCCATGAGAATTGTGCAGGATTAACAATGAAGTAGGCAAGCCTCCAGTTTGGCCTGAATGGAGCTGTGGCAGTTCTCATCTGCTGAGGGCATTAAACCCTTCAGGCTTCTGGGATGATGCCTTCTGGCAATGATACCCATGGCCTCAGCTGTTTGCTCTGCTCTCTTGATTGCCTAATTTTCTATTCTGGATGTTTTGCTTGATAGTATACCCCCCAGATTTCATGCTATTGTCCTATTTTTGAAGTTATCCTATTGCCTTGATTTTTCTGCCTGACTAAAATTCTTCTGCTGCCTTGTACACCAGCTGCCTGTCACAGGTCAGAAATGTGGAACATCACAGACAGCCAAGGTGATGGGAGCCTCTGCCCCAAACATGGATCATTTGGAAAGCCAGAGGAGGGTGCGTGAATCTGTTTCAGGACTAGATGTGACTGCAACAGTGTGAAGGTGAGATACACAGGCCCTGTCATGCACTAAGACAGCACTGGACTGACCTGGTCAGTGCTCCCTTTGCCTTCTCCTCCCATTTCCAGTAATACATACCCTGTAATCCAGCAGTTTTCTTGGTATCTGTAATAAAAAATCAGGTAATGGGAGCTGCCAGGTATGCATGAATATGAGGCCTCTATACCTGTTCTTCATAGTTAGACAGTACTGGGGCAAATAAATGCCTCCTTGCAAAGGCGACACCTCCTGAGTCCAAAATGTTGATGGACTGCTCAGATTGACTCAGAGCATCATCTGGTTATGAGAGATGATTACATCTTTCTTTATCTCATATGTACACAGGGATCTGTTTTTATCTTTTGTGTTTATATTTGTTTTTCTCTGCTTAGTCTGGCTTTGCAGCCCCTTCTAAAATGTCTTTTTACTTGAAGAAATCTATTAAGAAATTCTGTATGATAAGCTCAGGATCATTCTTCAGAGGACTTCAATCCAACACAATATTTTTCATTAAACAATAAACATAGCCAAGAATGGTACTTCATTTACACACAGAGTCTGAGTTTAACAGCAATTTTCATGCGGGGAAACCTTTTCTGGCTATTAGTCTTCAGCAGCTGTAGCATCTGCAGTTGCTATTTTTGTCACAGTTGACTTTTCAGAAATATTTCTATGTGAAAACTTTGTTGGATGAAAGCAGAACTAAAACATTTTCCTTGCTACTGTTGTGTTGGCATGACCCAAACGTGTTTATGGGCCAAATCAGTGCTGCCTGTGGACAGATGCAGGAAGAGATAGATCTAAGTAGCAGGTGCAGTCCAGAGCCAGTAGGCCCACAGACTGCATATTTTGGACTCACTCTAAGTGGTCTTCGGAGAGCACAGTCTTGTATTTCCATTTGGGATTTCCAAAAAGTTCTTCTTAGTTGTCACATTTAGGAACATAATCCTGAATAAGAGAAGGAATGATCCATTATGGGAAAAATTGGCTTAAGCCAATATACAGGCAACCTCACTGGCCTTGACCTTTTCTAAAAGGCATGGCAAAACTTTCACTTCATTCCTCTCCCTCCAGTCCTTATTGGCTGGTTTTGTTTGGTTGTTTTGTAGGTTAGGAACTACCTGGGACAATGATACACTGTGTTTCCTCCCTGCCTGTCAAGATGCACAAATCGTTGTGAGTCAAACAGCGTCTTCATTTGCACTCACACTTTTGCTGTGGTCTCAGCAGCTTTGCTGGGGTGAAAACAGAAGCAGCATTTATTCCTGAGACTACAGATCTGTGTGAATGTTTGAATATCTTATAAGCCTATGACTTTTGTCCAGTAATAACTGCCTTGGGCCCCCAAAGTTAGAAGAGAAATGAAAGACATACAAAATGTACATATATATCTATCTATATTTACATCTAATCTATCTCTATCTCTATCTCTATCTCTATCTCTATCTCTATCTCTATCTCTATCTCAATCTCAATCTCAATCTCAATCTCATCTATATATATATCTATATCATCTATATATATCTATATCATCTATATCTATATCTATCGATATCTATATCTATCTATCTATATCTATGTGTGTATGTATGTATGTATGTGTATGTATATATATGTATATAATATATTATATATCCTGTAATATATACAGGGTGCCACTGATGCACCATGATCTGTGACCTACACCCACTTCGTCAAAGGAGATCAGATCAAGTGTCACTGTTTTTAGGGGAACTTAATGGCGAGTATCATTTTCTAAAATCCTTAATGAAGAAAGGTAGATGAGATTCATCAAGCTAGAACAGGAGTGAGACGGTAATACAGGGACTTTCATAAAGAAAACATCTGCACAATGTGAAACTTAATGGGAGCTTCTCAAGAGAGATGAACTTACTGTAACTGCTCACGGAGGGGCTGGGCTGTGCCTTGCAGCAACCAGCACGTCTCCCCTTTCGCTTGCTGCACTTGACAGACAGGCAGTTGAGGAAAACAACTCTCATCCCAGTGCCAGGTCGTTTGTCCCCTCCGGATCTGTGAGATTCAAATTCCTTAGACACAAACCCCTTTCTGCTGTAAATGACAGGGAGCCCAGGTTACAGTGGTAGTTCAAAGGAGGAATATCTCACATCTCATCTGGGGAAACACAGATAGCTTTCCATGCTGTGGGGAGCCTCCTCTGTGCTTAGTAATTCCTTAGCTCAGTTCCAGCTCAGAATTTACTGTCTTGCTTTATTCATAAAATGTGGGTCATTTCAGGCCCCCTGATCTTGCCTAAATTCATGTCCATGCATGCTGCATAACTGCAGAAAAATTGCCTATTCTTTTCTCAGTTTTCATAGCTTGTTTAGTAAGTATACTGGGTGTCCCTAGAAAATTTGGTTTTCGTACACCCTGATATGTAGGCATTTCTCTCATCAGTTTTATCTTTTTTTTCCAAATCTTATTTTACTGCAGGCTGAAATAATTTTGAACATACAGATTTGCAGTGACAATTCTGGGGATGTGACAGGGCTGGAGCAGCAAGCAGAAACTAGAGGTGTTTGGAGCTGGCTATTCTTAAGTAGACCCTATGGAAATGACACAGGCTCCAGTCTGTTCCAATAGCATTGCTGCCAGCACCTCTGGTCCTATGCAGAGCATGAAGGAGTTCCCACCGACAACAGTGAGAGCAGTGTAAAGCATGGGGAATAATCTCTACACATGTCTCCTTGCTTTTGTTTATGTCCACCTGTTTGGTGTAGCATCCTGGACTGCAATCCCACAACACCCTCTCTGTCTGATGCTTTTTGAGTAGCCACCTGTTTGGGCAGTCTATCTCCACTGGCAAATGGGGTGCATGGAGGAAGAGAATTAATGCTGGCAAGATGATGTGTGTCCAGCTCCCTGACAGTTCACATGCTCAGGAGAGGGGAACGTGGCTGCCTTTCAGTGCATCCCAGCAATTTGCAGTCCATGCATCAGCCTCTGAAAGAGCGTAGCTTGGAGTAGCACTCATTCAGTTGTGCTATGATGGGAAGGCAATGAGAAGCAGAGACAAAGTAGGGCTACTGAGTCTTGAAAGACAGCCTCAACTCTAATCAAGTGGTTTCAGAAGCCAGTCAGGTGGGAGGCCCTTGCAAGGACTGGAAAAAGGTATGGAGGGTATGCCTGTGCCTGAGGAATGGCATGCCAAGCTGCCACAGTGGTTGCAGCAATATGCAGCTGGCCAGCCTTGTGGGAAGATCCCTCGGCATTGAACATGGGATGTTACTAATAACTGGACTGTGAACACACACTTGCCATGGAGACAACAACATGAACAAACTAAAACATGGATGGAGAAAAAGTGATTTGAGTTCATAACCAGTAGGGAAGTGGGTGAATCCATAAATAACTCACTTTTCTTTGATGGGACTTGAGACAGTGTGAGATACTCTGACCAGGACACCCTGAAGCTGATGGGGAGGAAAATAATGGCCTTGAAACACCTTTCTGCTGTGGACAAGTAAGGACTGGTCATCCTTCAGCAAGGAGGTCACAGGAACCTTGCAACATGCACAGAACAAATGGATGAATTTTTTTGTTCCCGACACCATCATTCCTTTGAAAGTGCTTCTGCACATTCACATGGTGACAAAGCTGCGAGTGAAGCAAGTGCTAAATCAAATTCATGACTTTTCTCACACAGCCATGAGAAAAGGCATGGTTATACTGAAAAAAACCAACACCATCAGCCCCTTCAGATGTGAAGGGCTGATTTATGCCCCCTCTCACACTTACATGGCCTGAGCAAGAGCACTGAGGCCAAATAAGCAGTATTTGGCCACTCTCCAGTAGTTCATTAGCTATGGACAGAATTAGTAGTTATTCTTTGAAAATTTATCAAGAGAATTATGGTAAGAAACACATGAACAGGAGTCAGGCTGTATTTTAAAAAAAGGTTGGTGCTACTGCCTTCTATAACAACAAGCTAGTGGAAAAAATGCCTCTGTCTGTGCAGACTTTGCATTTACCAGATGTCTGGTATTCGATACTTGTGCAGCTGGCCTTTGAAGAGGTGAACTAGACATAATAAGTTTCAGAGTTAATAATTTCTGTTACACATTTGAAACAGAACCTGGAAACTGCAGAATAATTAATGATGTTATGACTCTTGCATGGTAGTTTTAAAGAGTCTTCAGCAACCTCTATCATTTGAATTGCTTAGGAAAGATAATCTTATCTGCCCCTGTAAAATAACTGCCGTTGCTGGGCTTTTCATCATCCATTCATAAACTCTCTCAGTTTTAGAATATCTTTTCAAGAAATCTGCATGGTGAAGCTGAAAAAACACTTAAAGAAGTGGGAATTTGAAACTTTTCAACAGGTCCAAGATGAACTCATTTTACTATCCATTGCAGGTAAGCAACCCCCCTATCCATATCTCTTACCTAAAGTGTGAAATTCACAGTCATATAAATCATTTTGTGTCCAACAACAATACAATATTTCCATGAGGTTGCTCTATCCATAGTAAATAAGTAACTACAGAGATTGATGGACACTTAGTCGTAATCAAGGAAGAAAGAATGGTGAAATCAAAGTTTTCTTTTCTCATTTGTATGCTTAAGATATGTTTATATGTCCTGATTTTTAACAGCTGTCTGCAGCAGCTTAAGTATTCACCCAAGCCAGGTCTAAAATCTGCAAATCCCACATCAGGGAATTTTCAGGGAAAGAAACTAAAGTCACTGTAATGCTAAAAACTCCACTAACTTGATCCAGAAAGAGACCTTAGAAGGAACAAACTCTTCTTGAATGCATATATATTTCATGTTCATTATTTTCCAGTCTATATGGGAAGGGAATAATATGTGGCTTGTGAGCTGAACACCTGCTGCAGCACTGCTGAGCAAAATGCAGAGGCTGAGGAGAACACCCTGTGAGGAGGGCTTTCATCACTTGGTGCTGCTGACCCTCCCTGCTCAGAGTCCTGATGGGGGAGGTTGTCAGTGAGTGTATTTGTACTCATGACTTGTTTCACATTTGATTCGAGCTCTGAACAAATGCTATATCCATAGAGCCCCACTGATGTCAACAGGGTAAAGGTACAGAAATCAGCCTCACTAACATAATTGCTTTTGTACTGATGTCATTAGTCGAGAACAAAACTCAGAGATACAGATCCTAAGCTGTCAAGTATGATCACTGCAGCTAAATACTAAACAAGAGAATTTTTCAGCATCCAAAAAGTCACCTGCTGAGAAACACAGAAGGACTGAGTTGCAGCAACCACCTTTCGGCTGCTCTCAGTTGTGGGTGCAGTAGGTGGGTATGACTCACTCACCTCATGGGTTTGTGCTCATGGGTGCTCCAGTCAGGTCTCCATATAGTTCTAGGGATAAATAACTAGCCATTCTTATCCAAGAGAATTAATCTGCAAGGGATTCAAGGGGAGCAGGACTTGCCAAAAATCCTGAGAGAGGGCTGAGATCTAGTGGTGGGATCCTACAATGAGAGAGATGCTTGGGTATGCCTTATCTTCTACCTGGAACATCTATAACCTTTTTCTTCAGCTTTCACCCCTGTACCTACAAGTGAACACAAACATGCAGTCAACATGGGACAGCATTCCTGATATGGGCCACCTGACTTCAGATAGGGATTTTTCCTGTAGAAATTGTGCCTCTGAAATTCTCTGTCTTAACCTACATATCAGTGAGCTCGTAGCAGCTCAGTGAAAACAGTATTACTGTCAGTGTTTCACTGGAAATTATTCACTATGTTCACATTCAAGTGCACTTAACAGAATATTTTGGAAGCTCTCCTCTCTGGACACACAGGTCTGAGCCAGTATTCCTGGTCTAGTTTTTCCCATCCTTTGCAGTCAATAGGGAGATACTGGTGCACATATGGGTGAGTCATTGCTCTGTGGTGTATATTGACCTGGGATGAAGCAATTTCTGTTTCTCACTAGTGAGATCTGAGTCAAACAATGTCAGAATTTCCATTGCAGGTATGCACACACGGTCACACAATCCCCAGCCTTTGGGCCTGCTTAGGTCTCTTTTCTAGGGCTGTTTAACCTGTCTGCAGCCTCAGGCTGATTCCACATTCATTTACACAGTAGGAGAAAATGGTAAGGTAAGTCACAGTGTAAATTTTATAGTATTCTTCCTGAAATTCCCTTCGTTATCAGGATCTGTACCTCAGTCAGAAAAATTGTTAACCAAATCCTTTTCAGTTGCATAATTCAATGTTCAAACTCTCACTCCAGTGTTGTTGCGTCAGGTACTTTTCATAATAACACATGTACAGCCTCAGCATCATTAGGAGTGGCATCTAGCTAGAGGTCATCCCAAATCTTACATTCATGAAACAACTTTTCTTGGTGAAAACTTATTGTGCCCTGTGTACTTCTGGTATTAAATTTTTTATGGTTTCACTTATTCTTTCCTTAAGTAATACAGGCACAAGGGTTAATCTTGGGCTCTAGCTTCTGTATTTTCTTGTATATGTATTTCAATAGACAAGCAGTATTTATGCATAGATAGACACATGCACTGTATATATGAGATATACACACACTATATATACTCACACATATATTAAAATTTCACTATGTGTATATAAATATAAGAGACCAGTTGTATCAGAGTAATGGTCACAAGTCCATGGTGCATGATGGGATTCACCCCAGAGTAATGAAAGACTTAGAAAATGTTATGAGAGAACCCCTATCGATCATCTACCAAAAGTCTCGGGAGTCTGGGGAGGTCCCTGCTGACTGGAAGTTGGCCAATGTTATTCTAATTTACAAAAAAAAGTGTGAGGGAAGACCTAGGGAACTACCAGACTATCAGCAGTTGCAGAAGAAATTGTGGAGAAGATCATATCTGGTGTTATTGAAAGGCATTTAAAGAACAATGCAATGATCAGGTACAGTCAACATGGCTTCACAAAGGGAAAGTTCTGGTTAACCAATTTGATAATTGCGATAAGGTCACCCACCTATCAGATGGACGGAAGGCAGTGGATGTAGTTTTTCTGGATTTTAGTAAGGCTTCAGATACTGTCCTTCACAGCATCCTTTTGGACAAGTTGTCCAGGTGTTGGCTGAGTGGATTCTGGATGAGCTGGGTGAATGGCAGGGCTCAAAGGGTTGTAGTGAATGGGGCTATGTCTGGCTGGTGACAGTCACCAGTGCTGTTCCTCAGGGTTCAGCTCTCAGGTCAGCTCTGTTCCATATGCTGATCAATGACCTGGATGCAGGAGTTGAATGCACCATTAGCAACTTTATTGATGTTGCCAAACTGGGAGGTGCTGTTCACTCTTGAGGGACAAGAGATGGTTTACAGATGCATTGAGGAGGCTCATACTTGACATTAGGAAGCATTTCTTTACCAAGTCTGTGGTCAAACACTGGAAGAAGGTTGATGCCTCAAGCCTGTCAGTGTTTTAGGCACATTTGAATAACTCCCTTAATAACATGCTTTAACTTTTGTCCAGCCCTGAAGTGGCCAAGCGTTGGATTAGAGGACTGTAGTAGGTCCCTTTCACTGAATTATTCTATTCTATTCTATTCTATTCTATTCTATTCTATTCTATTCTATTCTATTCTATTCTATTCTATTCTATT
>JAWWEV010000115.1:80588872-80643598 GCA_035583235.1 Hafferia zeledoni | reverse complement strand
TGTTGTATTGTAGTTTTAATTTTCTCTTTTCTGTATAAATACATGTAGTTAGTTTTCAGCATAAACCTGGGTTTTGAGGTTTTTTTTCCTCTCCCCCTTCTTTCTCCTTTAGCTGGTTGGGGGGGGACGAGCCCTTTTCACTCTGTCTCGGACAGTTGGCGTTTTGCCAGCTCAACCCAAGACACTATCTTGATTTATTTTGCCTTATCTTCAGGCTGTGTAGCACACATGTGACTTCTTTTCCATCAGCACATTGAACTGAGTGTGTCACACTCATACAAAATGGCTTGTGTAGGTACATGAAGAAGGCATTGAATGGTCCTGGTATAGAACCTCATGCATCCTGCCAGCAACCTGATTTTTAATAGCTAATCTTTGGTTTCTTCCATTTAATCTTGTATTAGCTGAGAAAGAACTTCCCTTCTACCCACAGCAGCCCAACTTCTTTTGGAATGGCTGGTAGGAACTTTCATGCTAAACATCAACTGGACCACCTTTCACACAATGTGTGTTGCCAGTATTACATATTTGAAATCTGGGATCTGAAAACATCCCTGGTAATCTCCTCCTATGAAACAGAAGTGTTTAGTGTGAGAGGCTGCCCTGTAGAGCCAGAGGAGCAGCTAGCCCCTCCATGCTGGATCCATGAAATGAGGCTGATTTATGGAGCTGCCACCACATCAGAGCCGTATGCATTGCTGGTTGCAAGGCATTTGCACAGCAGGGAGCTGCAGGTTGGCTAAAGTGATGGGAAGGTTCAGCACAGCCAGACTAATGATAGGTAGTGAAAATTCAGACAGCTGAAGACAATTATTGACTTTAAGATAGGCTTTGAGAAATTAAATTAGTTCAATGGCTGTTCTACTGTCTAGAAATCTGTAATACATTACTGGATGCACTGAAAATAACATCTGAGAGCCTGAAACTAGGCTGCTTATACCACTCCTTCTGCTTCCCCTGGAGTACTGAGAACATTCAGTACTTATTAAAGGAGGCATTAAAAATAAGTTGAAGTTTGCATTTTCCTTTTTATGATTTCCTTTTTGAAAAATACCAGACTAGCCATTTATAGCTGTTTTTCTTGTGAGGAGTCAGATGACAAGAGAAAATGAAAAGGAGTGGATATATCCCTCACTCATCTACTTGACTGACTGCTGTGATGGCATCTGGGGGGTCCTTTTCTACATAAAACCGCATTCTCACCCTGACCCTTTCCCAGCAGCTTTTCTCGTATAAACCTGGGACCTGGCAAGCCTTTGAGGCAATGACTTGGAGAAAAGGAATAGGAGAAATCGCATTTTCCAGGCATAAGGCCAAAAGGATTGTTAGTGGGTGATATTTCTGTAAGTAACAAGAAAGAAAGTCCCAAGGACTTTCTTTTGTATTTTGTTACAGAGGATCTAAACTGCACCTGCACCAGCCAGCCCAGAGATACGGGACACCACAGAAAACTATTGTGATTAATTTGTGTCAAAATGTCCTGAGGGGCTTTTGGCTCTACAAATCTTCCAAGGAAATCTCTTGTAAAATCTGATTTGCAAAACCATATAACCATTATCAACTGCATCTACATGTTACCTAAAGCCTTGGAGCTTCTGTTTGTCTTATGTATTCCCACATCCAGCGTGGTGCCATGCAGAGAAGGCCCAAGAACACATATGAGACTTCCCACAAATAATTTAACCCAGATGAGAGTAGCAGGTCTTCAAGAATTTGTGCTTTCAATTTTTCCTAGAAAATTTACTTGCATTTTACAGCAACATCTTGCAATCTGTGTTTGAATGGATTTATATTTGTTGAAGTGAGTGCCATTACTTTTGCTTTGGAAACATTCTGCTACCTGTTGAAGTTGAGTCCCCCATCAGACCTGAGGCTGGACAAGAGCTGAGGAGGACACCTTTGACTTCATGCAAGCTGCTTGATCCATGGCCTCTAAGGACCATTTTGGGTTAGAAGGGATGCAACCATGTCTCTTCAAAGTGCTGTTGCTGGATCTGTTAATGGAGCTGGTCTGCCTGTAATTAATGTGTGCCACTGCAGGCCAGGTGAAGCAATGACAGAAATGGAAAGAAGCAGAAGTTTTAACAAGAAAAGTGTGGGAGATTCCTTCCCACTTTGTGGGATTTTTTCTTTAAAATCAAAAAATGAACTTCCTGCACAATAAGGGCCTGCTAACTCCTCTAGCATGTTTGTAGGAACACATTATCTTGTATGCAAAAAATCCTACATTGCACAAACACTGGAGTATTTCCACAGGTTCATGTCTGTAAGTATTTCTTTAGTCATAGAGCCACTGCTCTACTTTAAAGAGTGACACTGGATGTAAAAATAGAATCATAGAATCATCAAAGTTAGAAGAGACCTTTAAGATAATCAAGTCCAATCATCAATCTAGAACTATCTGAATGGATTTCACACAATAAGAGAAAGACTGATAAAAAATAAATTACCAGCATGTTGTATTTAGTTTTGAGAACACTGAGCTGTGGAGTTTTGTATCGTGAAACATTTCCTTTTTATATTCAAGGACAGGATAAAAAGAAGTTGGTGAAAATTCTTGGTTTCCCAGCCATGTACCCTAACCCTAACCCTAACGCTAACTCCACAGCCCTTGTCCAGGAGATGCTATGTTCACCCATCTTCTGTTGAGGACATTGTCTTGTTTGTAGAAACAGGTGTTTGAACCACCTCCGCCAAAGCCAATCTCACTTCCCACATAAGATGCCAGGACATTACTGTTATCCTTCTTTAACTATCTTTCATAAGAAGACTGAGGAGCCTTGTACTTAGTCAAGCCAGAGAGCCAAAGAAACAAAAAGAGGGATTTAAGCCCCCTTTGGGAACCAAGCAATGAAATTTAAGGCTGTGCCTGTGAAGTTCTTCACCAGAGCTAGATATTAAAAGATAATTCTTTTTATTTTAAAAGGAAAATGTTTTCAAATCTCCTACAGCCTCTGCTTTCATAGCTTTTTAAAACAGACTCAATAACTAAATGGAAAAAAAAGGGAGAAAATACTAATTGCCCTGCATTTAGTAAAACAATGACAGTTTTAAGTAGATCAGCAGCAATCCCCTTCAGACCCTCTTTATACTTTATAAAATTCTGAACAACATAAAAATTTCCCTGATCTTGTGAGATCTTTTGGCATTTGCAAAGGATTTTCAGACAGCTGTTAAACAATGATATTTTCCTTTGTAATTGGTATTAAAAAATCTTTCCCTCTATTTGTCTATCAGAGGAAGGCAGAAAAGAAAACTTCTAGATCCAAAATTACAAGGAGCCTGGCAGCTTAAAACCCTAGTGCTGACATGTGGTCACATTTGGGACTGATGGTAGACTTCACCAAAACAACTCTCCAAAGACTGAATTTTCTGAGTACAGGAGAAAGGGATTACTAAAACTGGAGGAAAACTTTCCATCTCTCCCTGACATATATTTACTCTACAGTATATAATAGCTAAGCTGGCTCTCTCTTAGCAGCTACCAGTAAATATCATAGGTAAAAGATCAATGTATGTGTGTTATGATGAATATTTACTTACTTAGACTTCCTATTTTTGGCATAAAATCTTCACTTGCAATGTCAAAAGTCACTTGATGTTTGAGTGATTACTCCCTTAAGACTATTTTTGCATATCTTGTATAACCCAAATACAAGTGCTTGATGGAAATATTTGTAAGGTGTATCCATAAAATAAAATGTTATTTATTTTCCGAAAGGTTTCAAGGCTTCAGAAAAACACTGTTCAAGCCACAAATTACATCAGTGGCTTCTAAAGTAGTTGAGCCTGTGAACCGCTGCCAGCCCATAATGTGTCTCACAGATAGTCCTTGCTGCACTAATCGAAAGAACTACTTATGTGGTTTCCAGCCCTCTCCATGGGCTACTTACTGCAACTTTGAAGGTCACTGCTGAAAACCATGTCCATAATGCTGGTGGCTATTGAGCTGTCCTGAAATCCCAAAAATCTCAGTTGTTGCTCTTCATTTGGTCCCCAGTCTCATAAGAAATCCTCATAGTAAAGATACTTGGAGTGCAAAAGTTAAGAATATCCCACTGCAACTTGTTAGAGTACAAGTAACAAGTCAGAATTTTTTTTTTTTTACTTTCTGAGTTGGACTACAAAGTCGACTCTGAATTACGCACACCTACAGTAATTCTTGCATTGAGTTAAATCCCTAATCCCAGTGTAAGTGTTCCCATTGAATTAAATTTTAAATTCATTTTTTCGCTCCATGTCTTTCTGTTTTGTTGACTGTGGTTTTAAGATTGGTCTGAACACAAGAAGCAGTGAAAATCATTTTACTCATTTGCTATATGCCTACTGCCATGCTATTAGCATAGAATCCTTCCTACATGGAAATAGCTGAATACTTTCTCTTTGGCAATTCAGAATTCCCAAGTTACTTCAGCTGTCACAAATCCCAACAGCAAACATGCAGATACAGTCATTGTTGTGGATGACACTGCAGGAGATATTATCAGCTGCAGGGTCATGGCACCAGGGTGACCCTTCCTGCCCTTCTCCACATGTCCAGCCAGCCTGACAGTCTCACTTTAACCTAATGGCACCACTCCAAATGCATATCATGCCTTGGGATGAGTTGTGTGCTACTTGAGCAGAAGTGCAGAAAATAATATGGCCCTGCCAAAGCACTATCCCTGCCCCTGCCCACATCCATCCATTCATCAGTCCATTCTGTAGGATGCTGCAGCTCTGAGGATAAGAGCAGGCTGGCTGATGACAGCAGCTGCTGAGGCAAGAGGATGAGTCTGCTGATGGTGCAACACATTATCTCTGCATGCCAAACTTGTCCTTATGGAAACACACAAAATTTCCTTCAAATCTGGGGTCTTCCTCAACTTGGCTCTTGTCTCATGGCAACTGTGGTGCACCATTATAGCTGGGAGTGGTCCCATACTGTGGTGTCCGCATAGACCCCACTGGCTGTAGCTGTACCAGGTACCTCCCTGCAGTCACTGAGGAGGAGGATAGAGAGGTTGTCACTTCCACACCAATGCTGCCATCCTCAAGGGCAGCACACAGAGTGGGAACAGGGTTGTACAAAACACAGGGGCTGCAAGTACCACTGTGGCAACATCAGGGAAAATGCAAGTCTGTGCTCCCTCTTACATCTGTGTGTTTGATGTCTGTCTGTGATTCCCATCACTGCCACATTCAGGGTACTCTCTGCTGCAGTGTTGTGTGATTGTTAATTAAACTGAGCCCAGATTTTATGTGCCTGGCTGATAAGGCAGGCTGGCAGCGCTCTAAATTTAGACTTGTCAGGAGCTGTTTGAGAAGACAAACACAGACAGAGCTGCACTGACGTATCCTGCGGCAGCACCTTCGCTCTCAAAATGGCATCAGTCAGTGGTAAATGGGCTGAATAAATAATGTGGGACAGCCCTGCTAATGACAGCAGTGTAGTTGTATGTCAGATATATCAACTGGTCAAGCCTAGAACAGGTTATGCTCCCGTCACCCACATGTGGACTATGTTCAGTAAAGGGAGATGAAGGAAATGGCACTGCTTAAACTCGGTAAACAATATAAAAATAGAAAACTCACGCTAAAAAAAAAAAACAAAGAAACAAATACACAATTGAAAATCTCAACTTTTGACTGAGACTGATGTTTTTACTGTGTTTGAGTAATATTGACTGATTTTGACTACTTTGCTGCTCAGTTGTGCCATCATTGTCATCATGCCTACAGTTCACGAATGAAGATTTTGGGAAGGGCTCTACCCACATGGGTGTATCCTTCGAACCTGTGCAGTGGATTTTTTAGGTGAGGCACAGCCTGCACTGAGCTGACCAATAATTTAAAATATGACCTGAGGGTTTTTTCTGTATCTTGATTTTTTTTTGAAAGGGGTCTCTGACATTTCACCCCCACCTTTGTGCTTGCATCACTTTTGTGGAGTACCTGAGACTGGGTGCCTTGATGGCTTCTGCAGATTGAATTTACTGAATGTTCCTCACATTGTACCCTGGCTCAAGCACTCAATCTGCAGTCCTTGAAGAGGCTGTCTGGAGAAGAGGAGTGTGGAAATATAAGTGAATGAAACAAAAAAGAGCAGTAGGAAGGCAGAATAACATGAAAGTTTGACAGAGCTTTCAGTTTTCAGAAGGCTCATGTGGAGTATACTTTATTGGAAAGATGAGTAGCTTGGAGTTTCCAGAGAGTCAGTCAGTAAGGCTGATAGACGTAGTCAGCTACCCTTATAAATCTGGTCTTTGGCACTCAGGATAATGAAACTTTTGTAGGATTTGGATAGCCAGACCCTTTCTCTCCTCTTTGGTGCCCCTTTCACTTTGTTCTCAGAAGGACAGTATTTGGACCTGTGGATTTGTACCAGTACTTTAAGACTGTACCAAAATCCTGACCATTCATGTTACCTACACTTTCCCTTCTGTTCAAAAATGGCCTGTTGTTTTGATGGAAAAGGTTATTTTTTAATCTGATCTGATCTTTAGCACTATGCTAATCTTTCATAAATTGAGTTTTTCATACATTTTCACATTTCAGAATTTGTACTAAAACCCATAATTATTACAGCTTTAATTATTCTGTCATTTATACACCTTTATTTCCATTTTGGCATAATTAGCTACTTCATTGTAAAATGCTTTCTTTATGACAGTGTTTTCCTTGATAAGGTCCTCTGGCTCTCTACCAGGAATAAGGTGTTTTTCTTTTCCTCATTATTATAATTACGTTGTGAAGCGATAGCTTGTTGAATGATATAAATGTCAGTGAATATCGTTCTCTGGAAAACCATTTGTCCATTTTCCATCCACAAGCAAAAGTTAGTGGTTTGCTTGAAGGGATTTGAATATCACATCAGAGAAAACCCTCAATTACAAATAATTCTGATGTGCAAGACTTGCTAGCCCACTCTTGTTGGACAACTGAACTGCTTCAGATCATGATATGGGCGCATTTGTGCAGGTCGCGACATGGGGACATCCATACAGCTCATGACATAGGGGTATTCAAGCAAATCACAAAATGGGAACATCTGTGTCACCAAGTCCATTCAGAGCAGCTGAGGATCTGACCTGCATTCATATGCGTCACTAGTGATGGGTCCGATTGGAAAGCCATTTAGCTCCTCAGGCAATTATGTTTTCCTCTTTGTTTCAGAACAGGCTGTGGCAAATAGTAAAGGCTTGAAGTACAGGACAAAGGGTTGATAAAGAGTCTGTGTTATAGGAAAAAATTGCGACGTAGCGAGAGGTTTTTCCGGGCCCTGGCAGGTCAGCCCCAACTCGATCCCAGGTTTCGGGCTTCGAGACGCAAGCGTGTCGTTCTCTTAGAGATACCACCATGCGCTCAGGTTAAAAGCAAGAACATAAGAACTCAGGAACATAAGAACTCAGGAACTCAGGAAGTGTTTATTAAGGGGGGTACACACTTATATAGGGTTTTGGAGAGTACATGTGACCAAGAGTGCCTTGGGATAGGCTGGAGGGGTTTGTTCACGAGGTGGAGGAGTCCTCCCATTGGCTGGGAGGCACGGAACACAAGCTGCTCACGCGAAAGACACCAGGCTCAGGCGCCAATGAGTCTGGTGCCTGTCGATTGTTTTCAGGTTGTTTACCACCTTTTGGGCTGCCTCAAGGTCACTCTGACCTTGACAGCCTGTCATCCTAAAGTGGAGAGTGCAAATACAGGGGGCCAGGCCAAAGCCTCTCCCAACACTGTGTGATTGATTGCTCTGGCTGCACAGGACCTACAGTGCAGAACTCTCTTGTTCTTCATTGGAAGGGATCAAATCCTGACCCACTGTTTCTAAAATATTTCCCTAAAATCTGTGAGGAAAGAAAAGATAAAAAGGAATTTAGGGGGAAAAATGGTCTGGAAAAGAATGTTAAGCCCTTTCCTCAGAGCCTTCTCCCATTGCAGCTGACAGAAGCACATTTTCAGAACGAGTAGACAGGATTCATTGCACCATGTCATCATAAAGAAAACATTAAATTGACCATAGAAATTGCACTCTGAAATTGCCTATTTTTCATCAGCGATTATAAAAGGCAGTGTCCAGTCACTAGCACTAATTCACACCTCTTCACTTATGTTAGATGGTGAGAATCTCCCCTTGCTATGGGCAGTGTTGCCTGGTGACAGGTATCTGAGTGATGATTGTTGCTATGTTTTTCCCCTTTTCCCAAGCATCCCAGTATCTTTATGTCACTTGTACCACACAGTTTTATTTTATAATGCTGGCTGGCATATACATTATTCATGGGAGCAGTAACATACAGAGCATGATTTAAAGGTGGGAATTACTCATCTGGGTATTCTAGGGAATCACCCTGCCATTTAAAATACTCTGAAGTTCCCAAGCAATATCTATTTTTCTCTCAACTGAAAACAAATTTGGCTGATAAATATATAATTGCTGTAGCATGCCAAGAGATGCTTTAGCAGACAGGAATATTGTGATAGTAGAGGCAGAATTTCAACACTACATCTTAAATATAGGGCACAAATTCCCAACTAATTTGAAGGCCACAAATGAAAAGAGTAAGATTTGAAATAGCTCATATTTTTTTCTCATATGAAATTGAATCACAGAATCAGAGAATTATAGAGTAGTTGGGGTTGGAAGGACCTTTAAAAGTCACCTAGTTCCAACTCTTTTCAATTGAATGTCTTCAACTAGATGTCTTCAACTGCATCAGGTTGCTTAGAACCCTCTGCTTGCCTTCCTCATAGTACTGAGAGTGTTAAAATCAATGTTAGCACCTGCCTGAGCAAAGCTAGTAGGGATTTATGGCTCCCACTGAGCTCTGGGAAATTTTGGTTGTGATGAGATTTCAGTAATTCAAATGAAAGGATTGGTCATTTCTGGCATGAGCAGAACCACTGGAGACTACTATCTGAGATATGTTATAGGCTTGGGGAGAGACCTGCCCTTATGTTTGTGGAAACAGGGACAAGCTGCGAGCAACTGTATTTCTTTGTGTTGTGCTGGCCATGGCTTGTGTCACCTGTGCTAACCACCCGAGGCCAGTGAGGCACACAGGGACATCTGACTTGCTGTGATACGACAGAGCTAGCCCTTAGAATACCACAACACAAAGAAAGATCTAGTAGGCATTTCAGAGGAAAAAATAAAACATATGACTACATAAAAACATACTCAAATTAGTGTTATTTGTTTGAAACTGGAGGCAGCACTTGCTTGCATGAGCCTACCACACTGTTACTGGTCATCAGCTGCAAAAGTTCCTGGTTTTATCCCCACTCCATCACATGGGGTGAGGAGTCACTTTTCTCAAGCATTTATGTCCCACCTCAGACTGCTCCTGTCCATCCCTCCCATATGCCCAGGGAAGCAGACTCCAGGAGGAGAAGGAAGAATGAGAGTGGGATGCTTTGTCCCTCATCAGGCAAGGAGGGAAGAGGCCAGCTAGGGTAGCGACCACTACCATAAGGTCAGCAATAGAACTCAAACTGAAGAAGGGTATCAGATCTTTGGACTGGAAAAAAAAAAAATCACAGAACAAAGCCTTTTCAATAAAAAGAGTATTTTTATTAAGCAATTTTTGGATACAGTCTGGAGGATAATTGCCTAAATTAAGTCATATGGAGAAAGTGACCCTGTAGTCACTTGCAAATTATAATTCTCTACCGTCTGGTCTGGACATAAACTAATTTCCATTCCTGCAGGAGTCAGAGACAGCTGTGCATAGAATAGAAATATATCTACTAGCAGCCATAGCAGAAGGTATCTATGGGCTAGCAGAACTGCTGGCCCATTGCTGGGTGTATTGTAAGCCACCTGAGCGGAACAGCAAGGATAGGATCTGCTGGGTGCAGTGCAGACATCTCCACCTGAGAGCGTAGACCTGCCACCATGGCAGAGGTGTCAGTGTGTTCCTGATTTTAATCACGGAACAGCAGCACTAAGGTGGCCTAGCAGGTCTGTGAGGGAATGAGAATAAGAGTCCGTGAGAGCTGCCTGTGGTGGCACATAGAGAGCTGCAGCATAGCCATTTCCCTCGCACTGGGAAAAACTTGTACTTTAGGTCACCTGCAGTGTTTTTTCGTAAGGGAACTGAAACCAAGCCCTGGAGGACAATGTGGAATCAAGGACTCCCTGTCTGAAGATAGAGGTTTCCAGACACCTGGAGCACACCTGCCTGTGGCAAAACCAGGGAGTGATTTGTAAAGGGAGAAGCCAGAAACCAACATGACATCCCAGAGGTTATTAGGTAATTTTTTTGTTTATTGATGAGGCATGAAGGGCATTGTAGGTGTGCAGGGGGTGCAATCAGTGCTGCTGCTGCAAATCCCAAACTTCCGATAAAAGAAAGACCTGGGCTGTGTGTAGTTAAACATGCTAAGAAAGGCCATCAAGTACTGCCAAAAATACATCATGGATGCTGCCTGTACAGGACTTTTGTTGACTGCCATCTATCCAGTGTTGCTGATGATTTCTGTGCACTTATCCATTTTCTCAGAAATCTACTTTCCCTCCCATAGCAACTCATAAGGACTTCATGAGAGAGTTTACCCATAGTTACAGGCTGTGATTTGGGATTCTGCATTTTCCTCATAACTCCACTGCTGACTCTCCTTTTAGGTCCCATATAACACACTGGCCTGGTTTTGAGTTGGATAGAGTTAATTTTCTTCTTAGTCAATGAGGTTTTGGTTCAGTATGAGAATCATGTTGATAACACACTGCTGTTTCAGTTGTTGCTAAGTAGAGCTTACCCTAAGTCAAGAACTTTCCAGTTTCCTGTGCTCTGCTAGGGAGCAGCTGCCCAAGAAGCTGGCCAAAGGGATGCTCCATGCCATGGAATTTCACCGTCAGTATATAAACTCAGTATATAAACCGCAAGAGGCTGACAGGGCAGCTGTTTGGGGATGAGTTGTGCATCAGTGAGTGGGTGGTGAGAAATTGTATTGTGCATCACATTTTCTCTTGAGTTTTATTCCTAGAATCTCTCTCCTTTTCATTACTACTTTTATACCCATTATTATAATATTTTATTTTGTTTCAGTTATTAAACTGTTCTTATTTCAACCCATGAGTTTTACTTTCTTTCCAATTCTCCTTTTTATTGGGGTAGAGGAGGGGAGTGAGTGAGTAGCTGCATGGTGCTTAGTTCCTGGCTGGGGTTAAACCCAACACACAGGGCCTCTGAACCTTTCTATAAAGTAGGAATAACAAGAATATCCTTTCTCCATCTCTGTTTTAACTCATGCTTATTTATACAGTAAGATTTTTTGTCAGGTCAGGCAGCTCATTACAGGGAACGGGAAAGGAGGGAGGTAGGACACGGAACCCACCGGTGTAACACCACCCAATGCAACACTTCTGCACAACTCAGAGGAGAGAATCCAGGCATGAAAATCTCTCTACACTGCAACAAATATACCTGGGGCAGGGTCTCCCTTTTCCAAGGGAGTACATGACTTTCAACAAAGCTTTCAGCACATGATCAGGTGTGTGATCAGTCCCTGAGGGCAGTGCTGGCCAAGTCATGTTTGCTCAAGGGCTGCAGCTGGTGACTGAGCTGGATGTGGCATGACAAAGTGAAGCTGACCCCAGGCCTTGGTCCATACAAACAGTAGTAGTTTCCCTACTTCATCTGATTTCAGGAAAACAAACAGAGATATAGCAACTTAAAAATTAATGCTGCTTTGTTAAATGTCGTTAAAAGAGATCAGTGGCCTTCAGGGTACTGAGAATGGGACAGACAGATACAGCATGTGTGTGTGTGCCCCCTCTCCTTAGGAAAGTAGGGTAAAAGTTTTGTTGTTTCTTCTGGTATTCAAAGGATTCTTCTAATCTTTGATCCCAATTCTGTTTCCTGCTGCAACACTGAACAGTGAAACACTTCCACTTGGTTTTACTTCAGTAAGTCTAAATTTTCACATCAGTAGTTGAGATCATAAACTTTTCCTTGCCATTTACTGGTAAATATTTTCTCTATTTTACTGTGACCTTAAAACAAAATAAACATTTTAAGATACTTTGATTTGTGGCTTTACTGATGCTAAAGTATAGTTATGGTTGGATTTTTGCTGCTTTCATCCTGCAGACATGAGCAGAGGGAGCCATTTCAGTTATATAAAAATATTTCACATTAGATACCACCTTTGGGTCAAGAGGACACTCATGGGCATTTGCAACACAGCCGAGAGCAATGTCGGCTAGATTATGATAAAGCAATTATGTTTCTATTTGTGAATGAAAAAAGCAATCTCCTGTTTGCTGAGATCAAATGTCAGATCTCAGGAGGGGTATTTTGCAGACCCCAAGTTTTTCAGCTGTTACCTAAATAAGATATGAATGCTATAGACACTGAGACTTCTAAAAAGGCCCAAAATAACCCCTTACAAGCAACACTGCATCCTTGGCAAGGTTGTATTTGGCTTAATATCACCACTTTTTATTTTAAGATTCCAGATAACTTTTTCGCTTGAGAAATAAAAGGACTTTAAAAGCGCATTACAGATTTTCTTGCAATATAAGATGTTTATGAAGTCTCTGAAAGCTTTATCATCAGATTAGGCTTTGACATGAAACTTTCATGAAAATAACCTGTTTGAAGACTGTTAGCTAAATGCCTTAAAACAAATTCCACAATGATTTAAAAATTAACTTTGTACTAAAGGAAAATAAAAGGTGAATTTTTCATCTGTATTTACCAGACACTGCTAAAATGTTAATACAACCTACTGAAAAATAGTTCTAACCTTTAATAATTGGTCAAGATATATGAAACCATACTGAAAAATATTGCAATTTTGAAAGCTGAAGCATTAAAAATTACTGATAGACCTTGAAGCGTTTCCTCCTTATATTCATGGCCTCCTCTCTACTCAAGAACAACAATGTTGCATCTGAACTGGAAGTCTGTCAGTTACTAGGTACATCAAAGAGACACTTTGAGAGTCATTAGACAAAACAGGAAACATTATGTGAATTCCCAGTGATCAAAATTTTTCCTAGATAAGCTATGCACTGCTTCTGACCCCTCTGCTAAGGTCCTTTGATGAGGTACAGAAACAGGAGTTTTGTTTGTATGAGGTGAAAAATTCATGTCCCTGATATATCTAAGAAGTCAGGATGATTTCTTGTTTACAGTCCTTTAAAGACAGTATTCATCTCCTCAGTCTCACTGTTTCTCAGGACCTCATTGAGACAGTATACCTTTAAAATCAGATATAAAATAGGAAAAAAAATGAACACTGTCTTATGTCCAGTTCAATTCATATGCAGGATCACTGCCAGTAGGGAACACGGATGGGCTGATGATATTTTGATGTGAGTTCGCATTCAACCAGGGAGAGGTAGATAGTCTGTTCCTGAAAACACTCCTCAAAGTCTTCAGACGCAGTTACCCCACCTGCCTGCCAGACCTCACAAAGCTGATGGCCATGTGGCTGCGAGCAAGTATGTGGTATTCCCAGACTCAGGGGTGCCTAGACTGCAAGTCTTCATTACTGAGAAACTTTCAGGGGCTGTGCCTTCATTAGGAAATGATTCAGCATGTTCAGCATGAATCAAGAGAATGAAGCAGCTGGTGATGGCTCTGCGTATGTACACTACTGCTGGTTCTGGCTTTTCCGTTTGGATTAGGTTTTGTTCAGCTCCTTGGAAGAAAAGTAGTCTCCTTATGTGTGGTTTGAAGCTGTCCATGGTGCTGATCACTGACAGCTCTGGGTTGTCGTGTCCCTCTATGGCTGGAAGCCACTGGCAACCCCTAAGCAGAGCTTCCAGGCTGGTGCCTATGGAATAAATATGCTGTGATTGCACCAAAATTGCACCAGTGTGCAGGAACCTGAGGGAATCCCTTAAAAAAAAAAAGCCCTAATGCCAAAACCAAAGGCCTCAATGCAAAGACAGGTACAGATAAACTTGGAAACATTTATGATGCCATCTGGAACATATTTATTGGTATGATATTAGGTGTTCCAGCTAACTGCAGAACAAAACTTCAAATCAAGGGCTTAATATACATATTTTTTTTATTTCTTTCCAGTAGCAAACAGGTTTAATTTTAATATATTTTGAACTTGTGTACTTAATTGATGTAATGGCTATGTATGGCATATTTGTTAAACTATATGAAAGTAAACATTACTTGTGTTTGTCCCTAACAAGGTTTTTAGATTAAGATGGTACACTTCAATTAGAGATATTACTAGGGAAATAAAAGCATTTTTATATCAAATACATAAACCCTTCATATTTTGCTGTGTTTTAACACAGGGTAGTGGCTAACAAAAACAATGACTTGTACAGATTTCTGTTTATCTCTCTAATGAAGTAGTAATTCAGATTCTTTATTTAAGACAAAAGAAAAAAAAAGTTTCCTTGCCCTGCTAGTGCTACAAATTCTGACTCAGCAATGCAAACTAGATTTAATGCAGCTATTTCCATTGATTTAACTCAATCTAGCCTAATATTCTTGGATATTTCTTAGCTGAGCTAAAACATATCCATGAAGTATAATTTAAGCTGCTGTAAACCAAACAGACATTAGTGACATTTACTACTCACTCTGTTACAGTTTAATGAGTGCAAATTTCTTTAGTACAACTCAGGATATAAAGTTGTTGAACAGGAGATATGAGAATTCATCATTAAAAAGAATAAAAAAGAGAGAAAAAGAAGAGTGACTGATCTTTAATGCTGATGCTTGTTTCTAACAAGTTGAACAAGAAATGGTAGCCTAAAATCATGGCAATTAGAGTTTGTATATTCTTATAACATTATCCAAATATTTATAAACTTAAATTCACTCAACTCATTCAGTTATATTTTATGCGCAGCTGAGTGACATGCAATCAAATCCAACATGTTATTTGTTAACATGGTTTTCATAATTTCTAGAAATTTGGTCGTAAGTGTATTTCCAAGTGTATACACTGATCCTGCACTCTGGTTTATATATTTCCAAAAGTAATAATGACACTGCTACTCCTCTTCCTTTTTCCTTTCCTTTTTCTTTTCCTTTTTCCTTTCAAGGTGAGTGTACTGGCAACTTCCCCTAGGAGTTTCTTAGAGGAATGTGAATATTAGGGATCTCAAGAGCTTATAGTGTATAGATGGCTGGAAATAATGTTTCAAGACTTTTTTTCATTAACTTGTTCCTACTCATTACCTTTTCAGCTATGACAATGGTATAATTACATACTGTGTGAGAGAAGTACTTCTTTTCTTGAAACCTGTTGAAATCAATTTGCCAGATGTCTCTTGTGTTCTTGGATTAGTAAAAGCCAGTAAGTTATTCCTGTTCATTTTACCCATGCTATTGTTGATTTGTCTGAATTTTTAATTCCCAGTCAGCCTTGGGCTAGGAAACTTCTGGGTGTAGTTGAGTTACAATGACCATAAGAAGGAGAGGACAAAATTGTGGGCAAAAAGCTATAGAGAGTTGTATTTTCCTTCTTTATCTCCCATCATCCTTCTCTGCGAAAACAGAGACACCTCCTCTATCAAGCATGACTACCATTGCCCAGCCAGAGAGCAGAAACAGAACTGTGCAGTTTAAGCTGCTTTTACTCTTGTTAATTTAAAGTGTCCTAGGAAGAAAATATTTGACCATTGGTCTAAATTTATTTTTGTAATGCATTGGATAATTAGAAATGGCACTAGTATATAAAAAAATAAATTTCCAAACATTTTTCATCTTCAGTTGGTCAAAGACAACATTTTCCACAAGAATGTTTGAAGTTTTCAAATGGTACTTTCACTCTCATATTGAGCAATTTTCAATTTGAATTTCTGGACAATTTCTTGGTATATTTTCATTACAGAATTTCAGCATCTGATTTGAAGTTTTAAAGGTTTTTCGTATTTTACTGTTACCCTTGGTCACACAATGATGTGGTATTTGTGCATAGGTGAAGCAGAGTGTGACTAGAGAGATGTTACAATTTGCATTTACATCTAGTGCTATGGACAGATTGTTAAGGGCAATTATTGTAATGTATTTATTAAAAAAATTTTATCCCCTTTTCATAACTACATTATATTGAAAATAATGCTACATTTGTCAATTTAAGAAAGTGTGGAAGTTAAGGAATGCTTTTTAATTAGAATACCAAGCAGTGGTGTGCTTTGATCCCAAGTAATGAGTCTTGCTTTTCTCAAGTACTTATTTTTATCTTTTGATATGTCTTTCCTTCTTTTATTTTTTCCCCTGCTACTTTGTAGTAACAGATGTTTTCTTCCTTTGCATCAGGAGTTATGTTTGCCTTCTCTGCTTATTTACCAACTTCTCTTAAAACCAATTTTCTTTCTGATAATATTATTACTTAATATTACTGTGTTTTTCAGCACCCTTAATTAGAACTATAAATTTGTTTTGGAGGCAACCTCAAGCATAGAACTTCAATGTTCAAAACAGTTATTTTCAAGTGCAAAGTTAAGGCTTTCTCTAGAAGACTTTGACTTATATATTTACAATCCAATCCAATCCATTTACTTCAGCTGTCCTGCAATTCTATAAATATAAATATGCAATTGTCTCACTGTGCACTAATGGACAAATTCTTGCTGACACTACATTGAGTGTAAAGAATGTGCAAGGCACTCAAATCCATCTGAAGGGTTATTTATGCTTGGCTTTGCTGTGTGCTATTGATAGCACAACTGGGCAGAATTTGATTTTAATGATATGTGAAATCACTCTCCCTCCCAAGTCAAACACATCTTCTAAGGGCAGTCATTTCCAACAACAGCACAGCTCGACTTCTGCCCAGCTTGAGTCCCATGCTGGTTCCTCTCACTGATCACAATCAAAGATACCTACTGTGGTGTTCAGCTCACTTACCTCAAAGTGAGGTATCTAGTTCAGCCCAGTATCTAGACCCCACCATAGTGAAAGGTGAGAGAGAAAGATTCCTGTGCCAAGAATCTGTCTGTCTTAGACACCAGTTTTCAACGGGGATAAACCCCAGACTGGAAATGATGAAAACAATGTACCTAACATTCAGAGGCAGAAATTAGAAGACATGACTCTGACCTTGTTTTTAATAACCTACTACAGACTACATTAACATCAAGTCCAAGTACCCACATATAGCAATATATATGTTGGAGTCTATGGTACTACCCCCTGCCCTTCTTTTCCCAAGAGAATCCAAACAGGGACTTGGAATAAATACAGTCTACATGTTTCAAACATATAAGGAAGACATCTCCTTCTTCTGAGGTTTAAGATTTGACTCCACTTTCCATAGCACGCCAGATACAGAGAAACAAACATACTCTGTGTGTTTTAAGAAATGCTATTAGGATGGAAAATGTGCCATAAACTCAGGAAAAGGTAGAAGAAACACATTTCAACTTTATATTATTACCTAATGAGGTCACAAATGGGGAAAACAAACCCTGATTTAAGGGGCTGGATTAATCTCACTTGTCTTTGGGGGCTGAATATAGTTCAAGGTGTAGACATTGAATTTTAGTCTCTCCACCACACAGGCTTGCTGGCAGCTGAGACCATGCTGCAGTCAGCAGCTCAGCCAGGATATTTTACATGAATGGAATTGAAAGACTGCCACATATACCCGCTAAAAATAAACATTTATAGGCACAGTTTTTGGAGCCTGTGACTTTCTGTTTTCTGTATTTATACCACTACTGTCGGTATTTGTTTCCAGTGTACTTGCAGTTAAAGAAGGGGGTCTGGGCATCATCTGATTTTTTGGCAGAGAGAATTAGATAAAGGGTTCTTTGTCTTAGATTTTAAACCTCTTGGTGGTAGATAGATGAGTGATCTACCATAGATTCTATGGTATTACAACAGAGAGCAGCACAAAGTGTGAAAAGAGGAAAAGTCAGCAGAAAAAGGAAACAGTTTTCTGGGTAATTCTATTTTAACTGCACTGATGCAGTGCCTATGATTTCTCTTTTCCTATGACAATTAAGACATAAAGAGGTATCTATATTACAGTCAATTTTGTTGCTAGTTACAGAGAAGAAAACTTCCTTCCTGGAAGATGAATACTTTTATTAGCAAAGAAATGAAGCAGTTTCTTAGCAGGAAGACACAGGTGGGCCATGAGCCCTACACTACAGTATTTACAAGACAAACTTTCTTGTTTGCATTTTTACTACTATAACCCGACCATGACTGTGGTCATGCATGCAGGTTTAATAAAAATTAGCAATAACTTTTGTAACCGGAGGCCTGAAATGACAGCCCGTAACGAGATACCTTTATTTGTTTTCCATGAGTCATAGCATTTACGTGTGGTTTAATTTGTTCTTCTCTTTTTCAATCAAAAAAGGCTTCAAGAATGTAATCTTTTGCTAACATAGGTTGTAAGATGAAAGAAGAGGACATTCTGCCTGGTTACAATTTCCCTGTGTCAGGAAAAATAAAAAAGGTTGTTTGCATAAGAGTGACAGCAGATGAGATTAATTTAACCGTGAGATAAATCTTTCAAACTAAATACAACCTTAAGACATTCATTCTCTGAGGGAGCAAAACACAGAAAGCCTTAGGGAATAAATGTAACTATTCTTTAAAACAGAATACCTTTAGAAAGAGACCATAGGTTCATTTCTGTGACTATCATACCGAATCTTTTGCTGAAAGGCTTCATTTGCTTCACCTGAAGGTCAGGTTTTAGTTTCCCTTGTTGTCTTGCAGCTGAAAGGAACATCAGTGATGCATATACAGCTTGGGACACAGCCCTGAGGGCTGTCAAACAACAAATCCCACTGCCAGCTTCTAGATTATGGAGCCAGCATGATATATGGATGTCTCAGCCCAGCACACCCCAGTAACAACAAAGGTCAGCAAGATTTTGAACAATCCTGAACAGCTCCATGTTTCCATGCTGTATGCTCGCCTGCCTCAACACTGCTGGGATTGACATGCTGTCTGGAGAAGCTTATGGACCAGTATTCCCAATACTCCTGCTCTGGACCTTTATGGGACACTAGGAGTGGGAGGTGCCATTTGCAATATAAGACCCTTCACCATATAATGTAAAAGCAGAGAGATTTAAGTCAAAACAAATGCTTATGATTTTTTCACGAGCATCTGAAAGACTTCAGCAAGTATAGTAATTAACAAAAGTGGGGGCTTTTTCATAAGGATAGTTTTCAAACTCTTACTCATTGCCTTAACTTCTCTGTCTGTGGCTACTTAGTCATGACTCTGGTTCTTCTGTCACAAGCTTTAACACAGATGTCGTTCAGCCTATATAAGAAGTTCTTTGAACAACAAGTTTTTTGTCCTAGAAAAAGCAACCCCAAACTTAAAGAGCTATGACCTCTCATTCAGTGAATGCACCTAGCAAAATCATCAGCAAACCTCTTATTGGAGTGAAATCAGCTTTGTTACTCAGAAGGAAAAAAGCAGTTGAAATTCAAATATGCCAAGGAATTGAATCTAAGGGTCATATTCACAAATATTTCTCCATTTGTGTTCTGCCTGAGTTATTACAAGCATCTGCCCCCACTGACTAAATAACTCATCTTCTGTTAATGGAAAAGTCTCTGCAATTTTAAAATCAATCTTTAAAACTATCTCAGATCTCTAAGTGCAAGTACAGACAGAGACAAAACTATTTGTGAAGGAAAACAAGGAGACTTGACTGCAATCAAGCTGAAACAGAACAGACTCCGAAGTAAAGTACACACAAGTTGGACGGTGTTGCATGACACATCCTACCTGCCACTCCTGGTGTGCAAGCTGGCAGATGTCCCAGCCTGCCACCAAATTAAATGCAGGAGGCGGCTGTGATGGGTCTATTTTCCCATTCAAAAGACACACAGACAACTTTTTGCTCTTACTGTAGAAATCACTTCCTTGTTGCCAGAAAACAGCCCTGCTTTGCTTACAGGATCAACCCAAGCAGAGAATTTCAGGCAGGTAGTACAGCTGCTGGAGGCTGTGAGAGGACCTGTTGGATATCAGCAGGAATGTAATCGCTTGTCTCATGTGATCTGTACCTTCATGATGCAAACAGCATCCCTCCCCACTCTTACCATGCCAAAACCCCAGAGGAAAGGTGGTATAGCTGCAGGTTGTGCTGATGGGGTTTTTTTCTTTCTAATATAGAAATTGAATAAAACCACAGCTGATAAAAATCTCTGTGGTCTCCTAGTAAATTACTCATATGGTCACATATGCAACCATTTATCACTACAGAAATATCATCATGGGGACCACCAGCCACAATTGGATGCAAGCACTGCCGCTTCTCTCCGAAAGAGTTGGAGTTCACATCTATGGTAATGTTGTGTGTATAGGCATAATGACACTTAGCAACCTTCTGCTCAAATATCCTTGACCTAGCCTGCTCACCAAATCTGCACAGAGGGGCGTTTAACTTTGCATTTACAAAACAACATGATCCCTTCCTGTCTTGACTAATTTGATGACAGCCCTTCTATTGCTGCAGTGTTTTAAAAATCTGTTTGCTTTCTTTGTTCAAAAGGGGGGAAAACTGGAGAAAAAAAGGGACAATTATGGTGAAAATATTTCCTCACTTATTGAAGTATTGGAGCAATAACCTTCTGATTGCTATTTTTCAACTTAGTGTAATTTGGCTAATTCTGTTTCAGATGCATTTTAAATTTGACTTGTGAATAGACAAGGTCAAAAATTTGCTGATATTGCTGATGTTAAAAGAAGTCATTTTGAAATTCATTTTATTTACAGAAATTATTGTCTTTTGACCTTTTTTCCAACTTTACTTTTTTCCTGTCTTTTTTCTTGGGAACATTTTGACCATCATTTCACAAATAAGAGGTCTTATGGTAAACAAAATATTTATAAAAGTGTTTGCAACAAGCTAGAGAGTATTACAAATTTTAATAAAATCTTTGAAATTGTAACAATAAATGTTCTGTTTTGAAATCCCACAAAAAGGAAATATACAAATCATTTCATGAAATATTTTATTTTTCAACCATTATTTGCTTCAAATATTCTCTTCTTTGGTATTTTATTAAGCATTGAGAGGTTTCTAACAGAAATCTTTGCTGAAGTCAGTTATTTTCCCTTGACAAATGATCAGGAAATTAATTTAAAAAGGAAAACATCTCTTCTCTGCTTTCTCTGATGTCCTGCCCAAGGCAGTTAACACTTATCTTATTCCCATTCATACCCAAAGATTTAAATTTGAGAACCTAAAACTTCTGAGACCTCTACAAAGGCAGTGGCTTTAAATCCACTTAGAGGGAAGGTTATAAATTACATTATACTCTTGCCTCCAGCTGCAGAAAGGGAGTTAGGAGACCCCATATTGTGCATGGCTGACAGATGTCAACAGTCCAGTCATGGACTTGTCTGGATGAAAATGGGACATTTCTTCATGCCTCCTTCACCAAATCTACAGACACTTGAATTCCAGCTGTCTGTACATTTGCAGTCATTTTGTCCTTGTGTAGATAATATTTGGTGCAGTACTGTCCAGACTGTTGAAAAGAAATTCTCTGCATAGTTTGTACTGAATTGCTTTTCCAACTTCAGGGATATGTCATTCAGGGAAGATAGAGGGATAGCTCCATTTCTGTCAAGTAAAACCATCCTATCTCCTGATGTGGGAATGTCTCAGTGTCCTGGAGAACATGTGACAAGTAGCGATGCAAGTGGATGCATTAAATGTGAATAAAGTTCTATATTGTTTGCAAAGATTTTTTTTTCAATAGGACAAGAAGGCACAGTCTTAAGCTGCACCAAGGGAGGTTTAGGTTAGACATAAGGAAAAAGTTTCTTCCAGAGACAGTGATTGGGCATTGGAATGGGCTTCCCAGGGAAGTGGTGGAGTCACTGTCCCAGGAGGTACTTAAGAAGACACTTGATGTGGCACTTAGTGCCTTGGTCTAGCAGACGAAGCAGTGTTAGATCTCGATGATCTCAGAGGTTTTTCTCACCTAGTTGATTCTGTGATTCTCCTGCCAAAGGACTCAGTGGTGACCTGTCATGAGAAGCCATCATTTCCTATTGTTTTAAGGACCATGGAAGAGGCTGATCCCTATTTCATTAGTAATATTCACCACAGAGCATCATTTTTCCATAGACTTTTGCCTGTGCACAAAGTCATTAATTGTGTGAAAAATGTGGGCTGAAGCATGTGTTTTTCCCTCCTACAGCAGTTAAAGGAAATAATTCTTTGATCTGATAGAGTCCTAAATATACTGAATTGCAGCTGACTTTCTATTTATTCAAAAAGGATTGCGAATAATTTTGCTTTAAGGTCAGGCAAAAGAAACAAATTAAAACAAACATTAAAAACACCCCCCTTCAATCCAGCCTGCCTTCATCAATAGAGTGGTATAAAAAACTAATGTGGTTATTTTTGGTGCCAGGGACTCAGTTTCTAGTTTTAATGTGTGTGTATCTATTCCAAAGCCCAAGGACAGTTTCATCAAATAAAACAGGGCTATTTCTTCAAAAATGTGAACAGGTGCCTGAATTCCAGAAGTCCAATTCCTATAAACTTTTGGGTATGTTGTGGTTCTTGCATAAATCTTCATTACTAATTAGCATACAGGAATAATTCCTTTCCAGTGGTTACTGACTTAATGCTTCATGAACTCTGTCTGTGTACTTGCATAGCAATATTTTATACACTTTGAGATTAAGGAAGACAGAATGAAGATTCAGTACATTCTTTATTTGATTTAAACTTTATTTGTAGAACTATAATTCAAAGATTTGTTAAAATTTTACAAAAGGACCCCAAAGAACGCAAGCCTCAGCAGCAAAACTAGAAGCAGTCTTAGTGGCTTGTACAGGTGAGAAGGAGACAAAGATTATATTTAAATATTATTTCTTGAACCTTGTCCTTGAATGGCAGAATGAGAAGAAGTGACAGAAACTGAAGTGGAAGAAGGAGCACATGCAGTGAAGAGACCAAACTTGTCATTGTAGGTGATATGCAGGGCTGTGTGAAGTGATAGCATACCTGAGGTGAAGTACACCTTAGTGCGTGAAGTCCGTATCTTATGCATGTGGTATTCGGTTCATCGATGCTCAGCAGTTAATGCCATCTGAAACTGTGGCCCTTTCTATGTAACCAGGGACAGGGGACACTCTACTGTACCAATGCCCAGGAATTGCCTGTGCACACCATGGCAGTAACAGCTGAAGGAGCTGCAGGGACAGTAAGCAGACCTGGCTGTGCTGACCTTTGATCCTTAGTTTCCAAATGGGCCATAAACAAATGTCACAGTGAGCTATTGCCACTGCCAGAGAAAAGTGGAGACAGAACGCAGTGCTGCAGCGCTGTATTGGTGTACCTGCTTGTGAAGGAAGGTGTACCATGAGCCAGGACCTGCACTTTCTCATATGCCACGCAAGACTTCAGTCCTGAGAGGCCTGAATGAAAGTCATGGGACTACTTGCTAATCCTCTGTCCCCTAACTTGACATTTACACACAAAAATAAAGCAAAAAAGCCTACACCACCCTTTCTCTACCTGATCTCTGCCCAGACGTCCAGTCCCACTTTTCCATCAGTGGATTTCTCTTTGTATGACTTGCTCTGCACCACAAGTCCCTTCAGTTTTTGGCCCTGTGTCACTGAACAAGGAGTTCAACAGCTGTCAGCTGACACAGATTTCTTTTACCTTAGGCAATTTTCCAGCCTGCACATTCTGGAGCACAGCTTTAAGGAAGAGACTGAAATGAACAAACAGTCTGTTCTTCTCATGTGTTCCTTGGAAGACATGACTTTTGAATCCTACAAATTTAGGCCAGTCTTCTCCTGTCAGTCCGATCAGCTGTAGTGTACCAGAACACTGCTGGGACCACCCCATAGCAAGGAGAATATACAAACATGCTTTAATAGACCTGTTTGTGGGGTACTTGTGGAGATGCTCCACCAAAATCATTAGTTTGTCTTTTGAAAGAAATGGCACAACCTTGTATGTATATCACACACGCAGTGTTAAGGACACATTTCTGCCAAGGACATTTGTCTAACTATAGCACTTGATGGGAGCTGCTGACAAAGTTGTCTTCTCCAAAGGCTGCACTTTTTGCCTCACAATTCTTTGCAAGGAAGATCCCATCCATTTAAGGAAGTCAGCTGGAAGGACAAGCTGTTAGGTCAAGGATGAGTGGCTGAAGCAGGTTTTTTGTGTGTCATTTCATGCCCTGCATCTCCATTCTGTGTCTAATTGTGAACAGTGGGTACAGAGGGTGCTTTCATATGAGACCAGTAACTTGTGAAGAAAAGTCATAAATTGGATCACTAAAAGACATTTAAAAGCCTGACCGTGAATCAAAATGAGACTCACATTTTAAAATTTTTTGAAGCACAGGTTCAGTTTCTGTCACTGCTCTGCTACAGAGTAGTACAGATGTTTGTGGTTGTCACAAAAAAGGGAATGAAAGCAGACTGCACCAGAACGTTTTAGAAGCCATTAATAAGATTTTATGTTGTTATTCTGAAGGGCATTTTCTGCTGTTCTCAGCAAAATATTGTGACTGGCCTTCCCGAGATGGAAAAAATGATGTACTCTTACTTCATCCTAAATAACTGCAGCAAGTGTGAGAATAAATCCCAGGGAGGACAAGATGATTTGCAGTTTCTGTATATGTGAGGAAACTCTAATGTTAGACCTACAAAAGAGCCCAAATGCCACCTAGTTTCAAAATGTCACCTGGCTTCAAAATAGCAGTGTCCAATCTTTTTGCAGCTCCCTAGAACAGAGGGACAAGCTGACCTTGAGCTTGCTGAGCGATGGCTCTAACCCCTGAGCGGCAGCTGAGGCAAAGGCGGAGGGCCCCTGCCCCTGCTTGGATTAAAAGGAAGTGGCAGCTCCCGCCTTTGACAATGGGAATCCAGTCTCAAGGACTTGGCCCTAGGCTCAAGTGAGGGAGCAGTCACATCGCATTCTGCAGTGGCTCCTGGGTGCAGCAGTCCCCAGAGTGGCCCATTTCAAAATGAAAGAAATAGCTTCTCTTTAGAGGAGCTAGCAGAACAAAAATTTTATTCCCTCCAGCAGAGAAAAAGAAGGTATTCCGTTTCCTGGGAAATTCCTATATTGGTGTATTTATTTTAATCACATTTACTTTAGTCCCAAAGGAATAAAAGTACTACACGCTGGCATGTTTCAGGAGAGATATTTACCTGAAAGATATTTTAAACAGCCATCATAAAATCATTTCATTTTGGACTTAAATGATTAAGGCACAACAAAACCATGCTGAAATATCTGTTACTCAGCTGGCTGGACACAAAGCTTCAGGTAATCCTGCAAGAGATGGTGTTTCCCTGTAGAGGGTGGTATATCCTGGGGTGCAGGAACTGGTCCTCTCCAGGGCACTGGAGTGCCACACATGGGATAACCCCTTTTCAACTCCAATGTATGTCTCCTAGGAGTTACCACACTGCTCCATTAGAGAATGGCTATATCTGTTACAGGACTTGTAGGTCTTTTAAGAAGTAGAGGTCTGAAAGTGCAGCTCCCGTGAGACAGTGCATCAAAACAGAGTAATTCATTATATAGTGTTACATAAAATCATAGTATCAGGACTTAAAATAATATGTTCTAGTCAGACAATGCAAATCAGCTTGAAGTGATTGTTAAATAGAATATTTTATTCTGTAAAGAATCATTTGAATAAAATAATTATTAAACATTTTTTTCATGTTTTCCTATTCACTCTACTGTCCACTTAAGTATATATTTGTGTCTGCATATCTGTATGTATATAAGCAACATTGCAACATGAATCTACCTTGTACACATCATGGATTTCTCTTCTTAATGCAGGAAACACTACTGGTTCCTGAACTTTGTCCATCTGCTTGAGCCTAAGGGGTAGCAATATTAAATTAATCATAGTCTGACATTTCTTTGATAACTGACATTTACACAAACAAGTCCTACATGCACATGTGCACATTAGGAAATTAAAGTGTAAAGTAAATAATATTATCATTGTGTGTTTCTTCTCAAAAACATATTGCAAGTCATTATCTCTTCCTCTAATGACTGAAATTCTGTGTGCAAAACCAAGTAATTTAATTTACATATCTGAATGCATGCCATTTTGTTATTGTTGCAGGGCCTGTACCAAATGTCTTGTGAATTAAATCATTTCATCGTTGAGAGTCAGCGGAGCTGCTGGCAGATAACCCTTCTTGACACATTGCGTGAGAGAACAGGCATGCACCAGAAAGTTCCACTCCTTCTGTCCCTCTGGAGCACTCCTGGTGATTTTGAGGGAAGGTTTCTGCCACCGTGCAGCTCTCCTCTTCCTCCAAAAGAAAACCCTGCTCCACACTGAGCTCAGTTATAGATCTCATTGCATTCCCACACAAGCCAATGGTGTTTTTTCAGTCTGGTGATGAGACCAAGATTAAGACCCAACAGCTGGATGAATTTCAACCACTTGACTAGAAATTTGCAAGATGCTGAAAAGTCCCATCCTTCTGTCCCATTGACAGCTGGTATAAGGTAGCTACCTCAACCCCACTATGTACAAAGAGATAATATGAGTTTAATGAAGCAAATGAAGTTGAATGCAGTAATAAACAGGAGGGGCAGGGACAGACACTTTGCAGTTGATGCGGGCATGGCTGGGATATCCACATGGGATGCCACTGATGGGGAAGCCAGTCTGACATGTTAATTTGTTTAAATACCAATATCCACAAAATCTCCAGGTATGAACTGGGAGAGCAACTAGACATTTCTCAGTTTTCCTGCTCAGTGATTAGATTATAAAGAGTTCATTCTTTTTCTACGCATAATGGTACTGGGGAGTAAAGTTTTAAGGACATGGAGCAAAAAGTATTCAGTAAGCACTTATTGCAGTTTATTCCATCATAAACTCCAGCAGTAAAAAAAGAATAGGTTTTCTTTTCCCAGCACAAACACACAATCTAGAGATCAGAATAGATTGTGTTGTCAAATGTCCATGTCATTAAGCATCATAATAGTGGGAACTGAGCACTTCAGAAATGAATTTTTTAGTCTGACCTGGCAGTCTCCAAGGAATCCCTCACTGGAGGATTTATCCACAATTTCTTTCTGCATAAAGGAGGAAAGAATTTGTCTCTCTCTGCTGCAGGTTGCCATTCGTTCACTCACTACCAACTGATAAATGGTCTCAGATTTGATTACATTTTCTTCTTCTTTTGTTCCTATTATCTCTGCCACCTGTGATTTCTCCAGTCTTTGTAGAACCTTATTCCCTCCAGATTTAATTCCAACTGAGGAAAGTATACACTTATCTTTTCATCACCTGAGCTCATTAATCTCTCCTGGAACAGGAGTTCTTGCTGAAACACAAACACAGACACAGGCTGGGGAGAGAATGGGTTGAGAGCAGCCTTGAGGAGAAGCTCAACAAAACCCAACTACCTCCTGGACTGCATCAAAAAAGGGTGACCATCATGTCAGGGGAGGTGATTCTTCCCCTTTACTCCACTCCCAGGTCCCCAACATAAGAAGGGCACCAACCTGCAGGATTGGGTCCTGAGGAGGGCCACAAAGGTGATCAGAGGGCTGGAGCACCTCTTCTATCAAGACAGGCTGAGAGAGCTCGGGTTGTTTAGCCTGAAGAAGAGAAGGCTCTTGGGGTACGTATAGCACCTTCCTCTGCATCAAGGGGGGGCCTACAAGAAATCTGAAGAGGGACTTTTTATAAGGGCATGTAGTGATAGGACAGTGGGGAATGGCTTTAAACTGAAAGTATGCATGTTAGATGTGCATTGGATATTAAGAAGAAATTCTTTATTGTAAGGTTAGTGAGGCCCTGGAATAGATTGCCCAGACAGACTGTGGATGCTCCATCCCTAGAAGAGTTCAAGGCCAGGCTGGATGGTTTTGGAACAATCTGATCTAGTGGCGGGTGTCTATGCCCATGGTGGAGCAGTGGGAACTCAATGATCTTTGTGGTCTCTTCCAATCCAAAGCATTCAGTGATTCCGTAAAAGCTGCTGTGATTTGAGAGGCTTGTCAGAATTTCATGCTTATATTCTTTCTTCTGTCATCAGAGGGAGCTGCAGGTGTTCAGAAGGTGGTTCTGGATTGGTGCAGACTGTTTGTCATATATGCTAGTATGCAAGGAAAGGATTTTGCTTTGATAAAAGTTCAGGGGCATAACAATTTATCACTGGTGCCTGCACAGGGTTTTAAGGACATGTAGGGCGCAGCAGCACCCATGACTTAGAATCATAGAATCATAGAATTGATTGGGTTGGAAAAGACCTCCGAGATCATCGAGTCCAACCCTTGGTCCATCTCTAGTCCATTTACTAGATCATGGCACTCAGTACCATGTCTAATCTGCGTTTAAAACAATCAAGTGCTCATGTTTCACTATCTACCCCATGTCTTTCAGGGCATGCCATGTAGCAGAGTGTAAGACACCCCTCATTGCAGGGAGAGATAATTAATCAGATACCTTGACTGTCAGCACTTCTTTACCGCTCCCATCACCTCTCTGTTCTCACCAGAGGGCACCCCCACCATGGGGCAGCAATGTGAGTGGCAGTGAGTAGCTGAAGAGCACCTCCATTTTAGGTTCCCTTTTTCAGGGGAACATGCATCAGATCCTGTCAGAAGACTGGACAACTCTTTAGAAGGTACTTGTCACCTGTGGACCATGCAACTTCTGAAAACTCATGTTCTTAGACCAAAAAAAGATGTGTCAGAGTTTACAATAGTGATACTGTGGCATAATGATATCGTCCCATTATAAAATCTCTACATTATTTAAGTTAATAAAAGAAAGGGAAAATCTGGTCCTTTGAAGCCTGAGCATTTAGTAGGGCTCTCATGTCTTTTCCCTGTTTTTTGAGGTGATGCTTAATTTGCAAGTTCTGAGTGTTCCTTCAGACTGAAAAAAATGAGAACTTTGCTACAGTGGGTGTAAAAAAAAATCATCAAAAATGATCATAAAGAAGCCTATGAGTGGATGCTCTGTGTAATGGATGATGCAGTGAGTGACTGACAACCCTCTTCATGTTATGTGATTGCAGCTTTTGCAAATGGACCTTTCAAAATTGTGAAACTCTCAGGTTTCCAACACCGTATTCAGACATTGCATCTCCTTCACTAACAATGACAGCAGAGCTGCCTCTGCTCAATGTTATAAGGAAGCAGATTCAGCTCAGATGCCTTTGCATTATTCGATATGCTTTTAGATACCCTTGCAATCATTCTGTAACAGCTCCTCACAGTATGAACAGGAATAACTTCTGCAACTGTGCTCAGTCACATCAAATGCTCTGTTTTTTCCTGGCATTTGAAGCATGCAACTAACTGATGATTTTACTGTCTAGTATCTGTAAAACGTTTACTTTTACCAAATTTGTGGCTTCTGTGCCATTTGGACTGACATTTGTATACTGAATATTGTCTTCGTTTTCACCAAGGAATTCTGATTTACTGTACTTACCATGTAAGTAAGTCCAGGTATATTGTTTCACATTTTTAAACAAACAAGAACAACATAATGAAAAAGTTGTATTTTTCTCTCTATTTGTGCATTCACAACTATTGTCTTGAGGCTTTACCCATTGCTAAATCTCTCCTTTTTGCTTCAGGTACAAAACATTGTTCTTCCTCAGTAGATATGGTAAATAATATGCTCTTTCTTGGAAAGAAATTTAGGTCCTCCACACCATAAGTGGATTACTCCAAAACCAGGAAACCTTCCTGCAGTTGTTACACTTGTTTTGAACAGAGAGCAGGAGAAAGTGGGCACTGACATCACAAGGTGTGACAAGTCAGTGTTTTCTTCTAGTGATGTAAGATTGCCTTTGCCTGAACTATGCTAGAAGTAGCTCTTAACTGTGGAAACCATGACAGCTCTCTGCATGGTGCAAGAGACTAAATCAAAGCCAAGCACAGAACAAGAACATCTGCTTATTCATTAGCCAAATCTTACAGAAGTGATCCTAATGTGTACTTCTGGGAGAGAATAGTCTTACTACAGAATCAATTCAGAGAACTTCCCATGACCAGAAAGCCTTGATTCTCTGAGCTTTTTGTTTTATCACTTGTTCTCCTACTGTGCTCATTAAACATTAAGGAAAATTAAAGTCAAGAAACTAACGAATAGGATCCTCTCTTTTAGCTGGCCATCTGGTTTAGGTGGATAATTATCTTCTGACATCTGTTCAGTGATATGCACAATATGGTAGTATTTAAACTTGTGATCTTAAGCCATTTTCCAGTGGACACAAATATCTGAAGCTGCAACAATGTTCTGGAGGTCTGCAGGGTCTCCTCTGGGAAGGAAGCAGCACATTAGAATTCTAATACTACTAAATGCTAACCAACACAGCAAATCTCTTTAGTGGCAGTTCAACTTGTTGAAAGATGTGCTCTCTCCACCTCTAACCTTGAAAGTGCACAGGGAAGATGTTAAGAGGAAAGATTTCTCCATTTGTATCTCTGGCCTATTTTCTGCAACACTGTAAGTGCCCCTCCAGGAGCCCAAAAGGCTTTCATTTTTTTCCCAAGCAGGCTGGCAAAAAAATGTGCAAAAGCACTTTAGTGTGTGCTTGATTTTTCCAGGCTAACACAATCAAACACAAATCAATTGCAAAATTGCGATGCTGACCCCCATATGGTCTCCTGTTAACTCACCAGCCCCTGTCACTGTCAGGTGTTCAGTCCATTTAAAAAGGCTCTTTCTCTGTCATGAGTTTTATGATTAAATGCTCTCTGCTGAAAATGCCGGGTTATTGAGTGTGAAAGTGGGAACAGAACAGGTTCTTTCTCTGATAAGTAAAGCCATTTTAGAACATTTCAGAAAAGAAGTTTCAGGATGTTTTGCTTTAATGGTTTCTAATTTTTCTTCTAGTCCAAATTAGCTTTCAAAATGCAGGTAGTCCATCCTAAACAGAGGTAAAGATTATAAGAGGTAGGAATGAAAACATAGATTCTTTGAATGAACTGATCTGTAACTGATTTCATATACCCATTTCATCTCATTTTACAGCAGTCCAATAAGGAGCTGCTTGAGCAATTTCTGCTCAGCAATTTGCAAAGAATTTCTGAAGTCATATAGCCTCTGCCCTGGTGCTGTTCCCTGAGAGTGTTTTCCATAAATCCTCTCTAGGAATGTGTTTCGTGATAAGTGAAGCCTTCTCCTTCAACCAGCCCTGTCAGCACATCTGGGATCACTTTTCCCTGAAAAGCATAGAAAATGTCACCATCTCTTTCTTAGGTGTTTGCCCAAAACTTGCTGAAGGGTTGAGAGTGAGGAAGTCTTGCACTGTATGGAGCTCTAATCCAAAGATGACACCTTCACTGCCTGTCTGATCACACTGTAATCCAGGCATCCCTCATTAATCTTGTGTATACTTTCAGATAAATCTCTCCCCGGTCCCACATGAAAACCAATAACTGTATGCTGGGACTGCAGGGGTAGGACATACTGTACAGAGGAGCCACAGGCAAATGCTGGGAATGTGTATGCAGCCTGTGTGCCTGAGTGTGGGGGACAGTCACCAAGCCAGCAGGGTCAGCCAGAACTGGTTGTCCAAGACTATATCCAGATGGATTTTGAGTGTCTTCAAGGACAGAAGCTGCACAACCTCTCCAGACAACCTGTGCTGGTGTATGGTGAACCTCACAGAAACAACATATTTTTCCTTTTTGTTTCATTTTGTGTCCATTGCTTCCAGTCATGTCACTGTGCACCACTGAAAATATCCTGGCTCCCTCTTCTCATTCCTTCCAGTCAGGTATTTATACCCATCAATAAGATACCTCTGAGTCAGATCAGCGCTGTCTTTGCCCCACACTTTCCAGGTTCTGATCAACCTTTCTTTGGTGCTTTGTCCTATGACAAGTCCTCCATGAGATGAGTGCTGCTGCCAGGCTTTGGGCAGTCACTGAGGAATAATATACCCGCTACCCACTACAGATATAACCATTTCGTTATGCACAGCATACCTCTTGAGGTCATATTCATGACCAAGGTTAAAGATCAATGGAGACTTTTTTACCTTCTCATACTAGAATGCTTTAAGGCCACACGTGTTCATCATTCTTGGCAGGGTCTTATATATGAATAGGAGAAGGATTTGTCTTAATGCATGTAAAAACTGATATTGCCTTTGATATCTTATTAGATGCAGCCCCTTTTCAATTGTTTTGAACTAAAATCAGAAAGAAAAATCTATGGATTGATGTTAGTGTAGAAAAGAGGTTGATGTTGCTAGAGACAAAAACTAAAAGAACTGTTTATAAACAATATATGTCTTATTTTAGGTAGGGTGAGACTCATATTCATAGAATCATAGAATGGCTTGGTTTGGAAGGGATCTTAAAGGTCACCTAGTTCCAACCTCCCTACCATTGGCAGGGACACCTTTCACTTGACCATGATGCTCAGAGCCCCATCCAACCTGGCCTTGAGCGCTCCCAGGAGTGGGCCACACCTTCTCGGGGCAACCCACTATTGTACTCTGTGTGCAGCAGGTATTAGGAAAAGTTACAGATTGTATTCCCTTCTCAACTTCTCTAATCTGCTCAGTTTTCTCAACTTTTCTAACCTACTCAGCTCCTCATCAGTGCACTCACTTCATGAGGGAAGGAGGGAGAAGATAAGCAATTTTTAAGAAGATCTGTGCATAGTCATTAGGATCTAGGGTTCATGTAAACCAACTGAAACTTATGTACATTACACATAGCACTGCAAAAGAGTGTTTATTGCAAGAAAATTCAAGGCTTTTGCAAAAGACTTCTGGCACAACTTCTGTCTAGAAAAATCTACAAAACAGCTCTGCCTCCTTTTCTCCTTAACAATTTTGTAAATGTGTATTTCATGGACAGAAGCTCTGTTTGTCTTTAACAATTTTGAGAGATTTATAGAAATCCACTATCTCTTCTTTCTTTAAGGTTTATGGAAATCCAATTATTTTCCCCAACAGAATAAAATCTATCACACTAAGTCAGTGTAACTCTTGACTTGGTTTACAGTGGCAGTTCATTTTCTAGAGCTGTGAAGTATTGCATTTTAAGGACAGTAATCAAGCTATCCTAATGTAATTTCTGTTGACATTCTGCCCAAGGTCCATTTCAGCTAAGAGCCTGACTTTGTGATCTAGCAATATTTAGTACAACATTTAGTACAAATTACTTATCTAAAAGCAAAAAACTACATTAGCACAACATGCAGGTGTCTCAATTATACTCCAGCATATGTACTTTAACTTTTAATGCAGAGGTTTTGTAATCCAGTTATCTTCATAAATGTATTCCTAACAGAATCTGCAGTTAATTATGTGCTAAGGTAACTTCAGCCCATTTTTACCATGTTATCACAGGTATCTATTGTCTTTTCAAATCCAGTCCACAAGAATTTAATACTTCCAATCAGGTTGTATGATAAAAAAAACCCAGATGGATGCTTAGGTAGTTGTTATTTTATGTTATATGCAGTAAAACCATTATTCTTTTTTCTTGCAAATCCCAGGGATTTTGCACTAATTTTCTTATTGTAGGTTGAGAAGATGTAGGTCATTTCTGAATGGCCAAACATAAACACATCTATTTTCATCACAGTAATAACCTGCTGTCTGAGCCTGGTTAAATGAACCATTTGCCAATTGTGAGATGATGCTCTTCTACCCCACTCTAATTGGAGGCAACTGTTCCAGCTAGACTGGTTGTCTTATACAGAAAAGATGACACTGTTAACAGGATACAGGTTCTTCCAACCATCTGTCTCTAATGTCAGGATTCTGGGCTATCTTTAGTATCTTCCTATTTGCTGGGATTTTCAAAGGCAACGAAGAAGATAAAATTTCTGTTCATGTTTCTTTGGACCTGCTGATCAAACACGCTTAGACTCATCTGGTAATTTTAACTTTCTTGCAGTGTAGTCTATTTAATGACCTGATTATTCTCAACCTATGAAGCCTCATTAGTACTATATTTCCATAGAAGCATGAAAAGGATGTAAAAGAGAAAACTGTGGAAGCCAATATTTGTACCTCTGAACTCAGACCACTGGATATTGAACTCCTGCTTTCCATCCCCAATGCATGTACAGCTGAGTTTGCCTTGGATGCTTGTGCAAACCTAACAAGAGCCTCAGAGCACCAGCTCTCACAACTTCAAAAACCATAGGTCAGAAATCAAAATAAGAGGAGATTAACCTAAAAATAGAATTAAAACCAGTGAATAACACCAGGCAGAAGTCTTCTCCTTCCATTTTTCTGCCTGTTTTTGATACATTTCACAATTTGGAAAGTCAATGTTGTTTTCTTGCAAAAAATTACTGCCCCAGTTTTTCTGATGCTGCTTTGACTTCACCATTTATTGACCTCTTCACACTCATGTTCCAATGGACACTTCATTTTTCACAGACTATTCTGAGTTGGAAGGGACCCACAAGGATCATCGAGTCCACCTCTTAAGTCAATGGCCCACATAAGGGATTGAACCCATGACTGTGGCATTATTACAACCAAGTTTAACAAACTGAGCTAATCTCAGGGTTTATGCCACCTTGCCCCAGCTTCTAGCATCCCTGCAGATGTCCTCCTCTCCTTTCCATGCTGGCAATGTTCTGCACATGATGGCTGGAGCAGAGTCTCTTCTGACAGCCTCAGAAAGGCACTGCATTGGGCTGCAAATGCTTCTGCCATCTGTTGCACTGAGGGCTACAGCCATGCCAATGTCACTGAAGGGACATTGCAAGTGACTGCAGTAAATGATCTGAGGTTGATGCTTTTTCTCCTGAGAGAAATGCTACTCTAAGACCAGGCTGCATTTTTAACAGGGCCTGAGCACTGGCAATACTTTACCAGAATAATTAAGAGAGAGTTGTGATCTCCTGAAATATATTTGTTTCTTTCTTGAAGATAACAAATTTCATACCCCTAAAACACATGGAGAAACCATCACAATTATTTAGCCTTACTGTAATAAAGAAAAACAGCCCAACTTTATTTCAAAGTGTAAACCTACCACAGCTGTGAAAAGAGTAGCAAATTCCCTATTTCTTTCATCCTGTTTGCCAGCCACTTCAAAATGACCCTTATGCATCCAGAGGACACTGCATCAGGAGGGTCTTACTTCATTGCTCCTAGAGGAGGCTTCCTCCATCAGACCCTCATGCTGGGACAACAAGGAAGGCCTTGGCTAAGAGGAAAATATGAGAAATGAGGGATTATGGCAACTCCTTAATACCATAACCATGAGTCTTGAAGGAATGTACTATTTGCTGCTTTCTTTTGGAAGAAGATAATTCCCCAGCTGGGATTTTTATTAGCATATTCAGCACATTGGCTCCCTCACTGGAGATGGAGAGGCGGATGCAATTAACACATTATTGGCTGTTGTGTGTTTCTTTCTCTTTATAGTTGTATCCCAGAACATTAGGATTAAGAATGAGAGATTCTTAAAATGCAAAGCTTCGAAAGCAGTACATAATTCCAGTTTCTCTGAAGACCGCAAATGATGTAAGGAAGAGGTCAAGGGGACAGCTGAGAGTCAATCTCTGATACAAGATATAGTATGAAAGTTATATTGCTAATAGACTAATGCTGTGTACAGACTTACCAAGAATCTATATTCTATCTTTTATCCTGGAAGAAACACTTTATTGTGAAAGAGGCAATAACTAAAAAAACCCAAAACAAAACAAAAAACCACCACCAACAAAAAAACCCAGGTATAGCAGCCTAAGTGATAGGTCTGTAAAACAGAGCTGTGTAGAAGCAGCAGTACTGGGACTGGAGACTTGGCAGCAGGGAGTGAGAAGCACCGGAGGGGAAAAAGACCTGTGGAGCTGGGATGAGGATGTGTATTGGATAAGGAGTGTGTGTATCAGCAAAGGAGTTGCTTCACAAGGAAAGAGAAGGGAGCAAAAGATACAGACTGAGGCTGACCAGAAGGGAACTGGTGGGCTAGAAGTTTGGGTTAGGAGACATGGGACAGGATGCCACAATGTGGATGACAATGGGAGTCTGACAAGGACATGCACAGATGATGCAGGGAGGCATGCAGGATGGGCTGGGCAAGGACAAGCAGCTTTCTGTAGGCTGATGTTGGCATGAAAACTTCACCTCAGGATGCTGGTTATTTGAGAAGTTACTGTGAGCCTTCTGGCAAAACGAGACATGTGCCCCTCTCCTTCCTTTACACGCTTTTTCTTTTAGTAGCTTTTAGTTTAAGATAGGATAAGATAACAACCAAAAAAGCTTGTTACAGTTATTAACACCAGTGCGAAACCCTGAATTCTTGCCCCCAGAGAAGATTTCCTTCTTAGAAATGATTTTTTTTTTAATACAAAATATTCAAAGTGGTAGTATGGAAAAGGGTAGGGCAAAAAATAAATGAACGGATGAAATACAATGAATAAGAACACAGAAGCATTTAGAAGATCCCAGAGATGCAGTAGGACACTCGGGAGGTTCTTGGGAAAATGTGATTTCCCTGAAGGCTAGTGAGGGTGCAGAGATCAATGGGAACAAAAAGAGAGCTCTATTTCTGAATAGCTAAGGGTCTGATTTGTTCAACAGCCTACACCTAAGTGGAGAAGTCAGTGTGGTTTTGCACACAGGTTTCCAGAATAGTAGTAATATGGAAAATATTGTATTCTCAGATGGATGAGTTTCATGCTGCTAATATCAACTTAAATGACACTCTGGGGACTATAATCACCTTCTTAAAGAAATATGTTTTCCAGCAAAGGCTGTTTTACAGGCAGTGGGCATTTAAAGATGCCAGTGGCTAAAAAGTATTGGACTGCATTCCACATACTTCTGAAACTTTGAGAACACTTTGAGAAACCTTGGGCTGGGAGAGGGAACATTGAAGCCTTGTGTTCCTTGCAAGGCTGCATAACTGTTTCCTGTTTCATTTTCTAAGATGCTGGTATCAATTCCTGCAGCTGGTGGATGTGTGATATATCTGAGAGCTGAAAGCTGTACATAAGCAGCAGCTCAATCATAGCCATCACAAATGCTTAGTAGAGGCCATTCTCTCTCAGTAAAAGCTGAAAGTAAAAGAAGTTGGTATCACAGCAGAAATAAATGCTGAAAGGATAAAATGTTGTACTTACCTGCAGTTACTAAAATGTTGTGAGGGATTTTTTTATAAATCATTGAGTTATTTTCTTTCTAAAAAAAAGAGAAACTTAAAGGCTTGATTATTTTTCAAAGGTTTTGAAGTTGCAGGTGTGAGCACAATTTCTATCTCTCTGTGTATATGTTTTTAACAAGAGCACAATCTCACTGCTTTTGAAAGGAAATATGCTGCAATCAGACCATACCACCACTTTTTACTCTTGTGTAGTCAGCTGAAGTAATGAACATATGATTATAAAAGTCAACCAGTTTGTGTCATCATCCTACATAGCATACTCTCTTCTGAAAGGTGAAAAAAATATTAATTGCTTTAAAACCATATCAATTTGGTGTAATGTGGAAATGAAGAAGGAGGTTTTGGAACAATTATTAATTAAAATTGTTTTTAGATGGAGAACATTCAGTTTATGCACAGTACTAAACAACTCATTTCCATGAGCCTATCCCAGGGTGCTCCTTCCAGTCCCGAGTAATATCTTCTGTGTATTCACCTTTGAAAGGAGCATTAAAAAAACATAATTGTAATATTTGTATGTAACAGTGTATCTGATCTCTGAGCCTGTGTATATCTGATGTCAAAACTAAAAAAAAACAAAACCAAAAAACCACCAAAACCACAAAAAACCCCAACCAACAACAAAACAAACTAAAAAACAAGTCTGATGGACACCTTTTGTCAGAAACAGGGTTCACTGTTTGCCCTAGTCAATCCTATTGGAATCAGGGGCTGATTGGGTTGGAAGGGACCTTCAAACACCATGTCCAACCCTCACTGCAGCGGCAGCTACTTAGCCAAAAAAATGGCCCTAGGGCAGAGTTTGCTCCTAGAGGAGGATCTCAGTATTTCAGTTGGTTCAGTTTAGTTTTGAGAGGGAAGAATCGAGAATAGATGAGAATTTATTAAGAGTGGAAGATAATTTCCATGAAAGTGATTTTGCATAATAAAATTCATTAGTATGAGGAATTGTCAGAGAAAAAGCAACAAAATTAGTTATGGTGTGAAAAGCAACCAGGAAATTGCTGAGAAGAATTTCTAGACAAAGTGAAGAGCTTTAAATAGAAAGACATGCCAAAGACTGACAGCTAGTCAAGGAGTTTATGTGAAAAGCAATGTGGCAAGCTGGACCATTGTAAAGGAAAAATATAGGAGAATTAGACCAATAGAATTTTCTCAGGTGTTCCTTGAAGGACTTTTATCTATCAAATTAATACTCTGAAAAATATGTGAAAAAATTAGCAGACTTTAAATCAAAGAGCTTAAGGTTAAAAGAGAGGTGAAGACTGCAGGGAAATTAAGGGAAACAAGAAAGAGATATGCTAACTGGATTAGAAGCAAGTCCAGATCTACCACCAAAAAAAGAGAACAATCAAATTAATTTATGCAAAAATTCAGAGATAGTGCATGCTTTCTTGGCCTCAGCTTTGTGAAAAATGGGTTAATTGCAATCACTGATTTACTGATTTTCATATAAGGTAATGATAGAAGAACAGGAAATAAAAGGAAGAGTTTTGACAAGAGATATATTCAAGCTGTCTGATGAAGAGGAGTGCAAGAGGGAAAACAACAGAGTTACCTTCAAAAAGCATAAAAAAAATGAACCCATGGAATCACACACCCATCAGTTCAACTTCGATCCGCTGAAAGAATGGATATAGAGGATAAGAGGGAATAAAAACAGCCAGCACAGACTTGTAAATAATGCATCCCACCAAACCAGCCTACTTCTTTTCTTTGGCAGGGTAGCCAGCCTTGTGACAGATGAGGGTTGGTATGATTCACTATGATTTTAGTGAGGGTCTTGGTACTATTTCGTTTGAGGTTCTTATAGCTGCAGTAGACAAATATCCTGCAGATGCAATCATTAAAAGTGAACCCATGGCAATGAGATTAAGTCCTCTTCACAAGAGTTAATCAAGAATTTGTTGTCACTCTCCAAGGGCATTGAGGTGTAGTTGCACAGGGATCAGAGTCATCAGCAGTTTCAAGACTGAGTTTAATACCTAAGATGATGGAACAGAGCACATGAACATCAGATGTGAGAATGACACCAACCTGAGTAAAGAGAAATTGGAAGGAAGGGCAGGAATATAAAGTGGTTTTCAGCAAGATGAAACTCAGTAATTAAGCCCAAATGCTAAATTTATCCAGATGACTTCCACATACAATGGGACATATCTGGCTGAGTGTCAGTACTGCAGGAAAGATCCATACTTAGCTATAGGATGAAATTATGGGGGAAAAAATTGAAATTTTATTCAGGAATGTATTTTTAAAAGTTAATAAGATTAGATCATATTTATAACTGTAGAATTCTAAAGTGGAGGTCACTGTCTTCTTGGCGTCATACATAGTACAGGCCAGCTGAAGGGTGATAACTAATAGAATGATAGGGAAATGAGATAGAGTCCAGAACAGACGTCCAAGAAGGTGAAGAGGCTTACAGAGCCAATTTATGTGAGAAAGAGGAAAGAAAAGTTACAGAAAGTCCTACTCTATAGTCTTGTAAGAATGTGTTAGCTCAAATATGTACTTGTATATGGCTAAGGTAAATTCAATCCTTCCTCAAAGCAGACTGCAGTGATCCTAGGAGTCTTCTGATGACTGACCTTTCTACAGCTGTCCTGTCCTTTCAGCTTTCCCTCTGAACAAACTTCTGCAGTGTGTCTCTCCCTACTGTGTTCTCCAGGCTTCCCATTTCACTGCCTCCCATTGCTCTAGGAAACCAAGAAAGAAATTGTTCTATAGATGAGAATTATGGGAGGAGGTTCACACTGGCACTCCAGGTCTTGGACATATTCAGATGCATGTAGTTATCCACACCACCTCCAGGACTGTAAAGAGTGCAGGATCCTCTCACATAACACATGAATTGATGCAAATACATGAATATTTATGCACATTCAATACCTCTGCTCATCTTTGTTTCTTCTAAGTTATTGTAAGGTACCTTAATGATGCAGGTCTCAGGGTAAAGTATGAACGATGCGTGTCAAGGGGGAGAGGAAGTACCTGCCTTTGCCATTCACCAGCCCTGAGTGCTGCACAAGCTCAGAGCCTTCTGCCCCTGTAGGCAGGGAGCTCTTTGACAGAGAGGAAAGCACTGGAGTTAGAAAGAGTGGAGAAGCCTGAAATTTATCTGTCAGTGCTGAAACTATAGCCTCAGTACAAAAGTTTCAAATTTCAGGTAATTTGAAGCAACTTCTTCTTCAGTCAGTGGTTTTCTTTTTCAAATTACATAAGTAACTGCAAAAATGTGTCCTCAAATGCTCTAAGGACTAGTTAACAACACAGCTTAATGTGTTTTTTAATATCTCTACCATATTTCCTTCCACTATTCATCTCACAGTAACAAAGTGTACGGAAAGACAGCCCATAGATGTCTTTTACAATCACTTTGTAGTCAGGTATATGTGTGTGTGCACATTCATTCCTACAGGAAAATATTTCTCTTGTTTTTTTAAAAAACTGATCCTAAGAAATTCAACAACAAAGTGCTGTAGTGGCAGTGATAAGGTTGTGCTGTGATAGTGTATCTCTTTTTGCGATGCTTTTTTAAGAACAACTCAAACATTTAGCATCCAAAAAAATAAAACCACTGCCTTAATCATTGTTATAAGGCTAACTCAGCCACTATACTGTCCCAGTATATCAATTGCAGACATATTTATGCTTTCCATTGCACAAGGTTGAGCAAGATTTACCTCTTGCCTTATGTTCAACCATTTAGCCCTACAAAAAAAAGTCTGCCTGTGCTAAACCATCTTGTGCCTATTATGCCACACTGTAACTATATTTCCCATCAATAAACCAATAAAATACTTTCAAAACATTGTCCCTGGTAAAGCTGACCTTAATGGGACAGGAAGGAAGGAGAGTAAAGTCAGTGTGGCTGTACATTGCAGTGCTATATTTCTCAGTTTTCCATATATGTGCTGCTGAGCTCAGTATTCTGAAAGGACAAGACTTATCCCTGGGCACTGGCTAACTCTGAAAGGATTTATGAAAAAAGTTAATTGCCTCTGAAATTATGGAAATTAAATAGCATGGACCCAAAATGAATGCTTACAGGGTCTGCACACTCTGTGACGCACTGCAGCATTTCAGTGCTACAGCTAAGTTTTCAGTGTGCGTTATTTCTCAGTGATATGAATGTCCCATCTGCAATTGGCTTTGTATTATAGGTATTTCCTGCAGACAGATATGCTGATGTCAGACATCTTGATGACACTGAGCTGAGTGGTGTAGTTGACACACCTGAAGAATGGGATGCAATCCAGAGGGATCTGGTCAAGCTGGAGAAGTGTTCCCATGGGAATATCATGAGATTTAAAAAAAGCAAGTGCAAGATGCTGCACCTGGGTTGGGGCAACCCTCAGTATCAATATGGACTGGGGGATGAACAGATTGAAAGCAGCTCTGCCAAGAAGGACTTGAGGAGGAGAGACTGGACATGAGCTGTCAAAGTGTGCTTGCAGCCTAGGAACCCTATTGTATCTATCACCTCCTAAGGACACAGGAACAGGCAATTCCCAAATGTCGGAAGTCAAGCAGATGAGCAGAAAGCTGCCTTGGCTGAGCAGAGATCTTCTCTTGGAAATAAGGCAAAAAAGGAAGGTATGTGCCAAGTGGAAGCAAGGACAAGTGACATGGGAAGAATTCAGGGATGCTGCTTGCTGCTGTAACAGAAAAATTTGTGTAGCCAAAGCTCAGCTGGAGTAGAAGCCACTAGAAGTATGGGGGACAAAAAAAGAGTTTTTTCAAATATATTAATGGCAATGGACATTACAGAAATATCATTGGCCCATTACAGGATGAGGACAGTCACTTCACAAACAGGGACAGAGACAAGGCAGAGAGGTTTAGCGCTTTCTTTGCCTCTGTCATCAACACCAATGAGGGACCAAGAAGGTCTCAGTACTATGAGCTGGAGGACGATAACTGCGAGAATGATCAACTCCCAGTCACCCCTGAAACTGCACAGGACCTCCAGCTGGAGTGGGATCTCCAGCTACTCCAGCTGGATGCCTACAAATGGGCCTGATAGGATTCATCCAAGAATCCTCAAAGAGCTGGCTGATGTCATCACTAAACCTCTCTCTATAACTTCTGAGCAGTCTTGGGAATACAGAGAGGTCCCGGCTGACTGGAGGATGGCAAATGTTGTCCTGTTTTCCAAGAAGGGCAAGAAAGAGAATCCTGGAAACTACAGGCCTGTCAGACTCACTTCAGTGCCTGGTAAAGTTATGGAGAAGGTTATTCTGAAAAGTATTGAAAAACACCTGAAAGACAACGCAATCACTGGTCACAGCCAGCATGGCCTCATGAGAGGAAAGTCCTGATTATCAAACCTAATTTCCTTGTATGAAAAGGTAACCTCCCTAGTTTATCAAGGGAAGCCAACTGATGTAATCTTTTTGGATTTCAGTAAAGCTTTCAATCGTGTCTCTCACAGGATCCTTCTGGACAAAATTTCCAGCACACAGATGGATAATCGTGTCATGTGTTGGGTGAGCAGTGTGCTCATGGGTTGAGCACAGAGGGTAATAGTGAATGGGGTAACATCAGACTGGTGACCTGTCACTAGTGGGGTTCCACAGGGCTTCATCTTGGGCCCTGTGCTCTTCAACATCTTCACAAATGACTTGGACATAGAACTGGAAGGGATACTGAGTGAGTTTGCAGATGACACAAAACTGGGAGGAGCTGATGAAGGACTGATGAAGGGCTGACTGATGAAGGAAGGGAGACCCTGCAGAGAGACCTTAATAAATTAGAAGTTGATAATGAAGTTCATATGAAGTTCAACAAGGGGAAGTGCTGGATTCTGCACCTGGGATGGGGCAGTCCTGGATGTTTGTACAGACTGGGGAATGAGATGCTGAAAAGCAGTGCCACAGAAAGGGACCTGGGGGGTCCTAGATGGCAAGTTGTGAGTCAGCAGTACCCCTGGCAGCCAGGAGGGCCAACAGTGTCCTGGGGGGCATCAGGCAAATCGTCAGCAGCTGGTTGAGGGAGGGGACTGTCCTGCTCTGCTCTGCGCTGAGGCAGCCTCGGCTTGAATGTTGTGTGCAGTTTTGGGTGCCACAATACAAGAAAGATATTCAGCTATTAGAGAGCATCCAACAGAGAGCCACGAAGATGGTGGCCTTGAGGGGAAGCAGTATGAGGAGTGGCTGAGTTCACTTGGACTGTTCAGACTGGAGAAGAGGAGCCTCAGGGGAGACCTCAGTGCAGTTACAACCCCCTCATGAGGGGAAGAGGGGGAGCAAACACGGATCTCTTTTCTGAGGTGACCAGTGACAGGACCTGAGGGAATGGCCTAAAGTTGTGTCAACAGAGGTTTAGATTGGATATTAGAAAGAAGTTCTTCACCCAGAGGGTAGTTGGGTGCTGGAAGAAGCTCCCCAAGGAAGTGGTTGTAGCACCAAGCCTCACAGAGATCAAGAAGCATTTGGATGATACTCTTGGACACATGGTGTGACTCTTGTGGATGGTCCTCTGTGTGGTCAGGAGATGGAGTCGATGATCCTTGTGGGTACCTTCCAAGTCAACATATTCTGTGATTCTGTGAAATAGAAGGTTGACAGCAGGTTGAGGGAGGTGATTCTGGCCCTGTACTCTGCTCTGGTGAGGTCCCACCAGGAGTACTGGGTCCAGCTCTGGGGGCCCAGCACAAGAAGGACACTGACCTGTTGGAGTGAGTCCAGAGGAGAGCCATCAAGTTGATCACAGGGATGGAGTGCCTCTTCTATGAGGAAAGGCTGAGAGAATTGGCTTTGTTTAACCTGTAAAAGAGAAGGTCTAGGGGTGATCTAATTGTGGCCTTCCAGTACTTGAAAGGAGTCTACAAGAAAGATGGAGTGGGACTTTCTACAGTAACATGTAGTGACAGGTCAAGGGGGATTGGATTAAAACTGAGAGTAGGTTTATATTGGATATTAGGAAAAAATTCTTTTACTGTGAGAGCAGTGAGGCACTGGAGCAGGTTGGCCAGAGAAATTCTGGATGCCCCGTTCCTGGGAGCCTTCAAGACCAGGCTGGATGGAGCTTTGGGCAAACTGATCTAGTGAAAGGTGTCCCTGTCCATGGCAGTGGATTGTCTTTAAGGCTGCTTCCAACCCAAACCATTCTATGATTCTATGATGATGTGTCACCTCAAGAAAAGAGTCAGAGTTTGACACGCTCATCACACAGACCGTAGGTCTTTTACTATCTCCTTATAATACATCAGTGATACTCTTCAGGAGTATTTCATGTCTGAATTTGCAATAACAAAAGGGCTTGTCATAGGAGCACACCAAGATTTCCTCTTTATGATATATCCCAAAGCCAGCTCCTGGTGTGGGCCTCTTGGGTCCCACTAGGCTAGTGGGTCTTGGTGTCAGTATGGAAGCAGCAGGTCCTTGGAAGTTCACATTGGAAACAGATCTCAGAACATCCCTGTGACTTTCTGTTGTTTGATGAAGAAAAATAAAGTCCCTGCTTCCCTGGAGTTCAGAGGAAGGCTGGCCAGGCAGCTGCTAGCACCCATGAAATGCAGCATTCAAATCCTACATTTTGGCAGAAGCCTTAAGGAGCGCAGGTATTTTCTTTGAAGAAAGAGGAGTTTCAAATGAATTTCTCTGAACCTCTGTTTCTTGAGTGCTCATTGCATATGGACTCTAGTGCATGTCAAATTTAGCTACAAATTTAACATTAGTAGAGCTAGTTTTAAGCTCAGACATATAAGCTGCCCTGCCAGAAGTGATGCATTTGATGTGAGATGGAATAGTATTTGACAGCAGAAGGGCTGAATTCCCAAGATCATCAGTCAAGACTCCTTTAGAATGGCAATGAGGCGAGACAAGATGTGTGCACCTTCTGCAAGGAGGGTGTCTGTAATCATAATTGCTTTGTGTTGGTGCATGCAGCTCTGACAGAGATTGGAGCTGAATGGCCAGTTTTCCCTGGTGGATTTTGTGCAATATAGGACAGTACTCATCACAGTGAACAGAGAACCGATCTTTTTCAAATGCTGATGCTCAGAGCTCTCATAGGGTCCCAGCAAGGGTGTTACATGCAGCTTTAGTCGTGAGGAATTTACATGCAAAAATTGAATTGGACAGTGATCTTCAAAATCCCATTTGCTTCCACTTTTATATATGGAAGTTTATTTCCCTTAGAACAATATCTAAAAAAAAGCATGAGAATTTAGAAATCATATGCACAAAAGAAAAAGTTTACATTGTGTAGAAAACACCAAAGCTCTCCAGCTTTACTTGAGAGTTATAAAAGTACAGAATCTGCTCAAAACCTGCCTTTACAACTACCAAGGTTAGGCTTTACCCAGTTTAGCAGAAGGAAACTGCAACAAAATTTGTCTTGTGAATTACAAGCTCAGGATGTTGTTCATATTTCAAGCACTGGAAGCCTACAGCACATGAACAAAATAAACAAACCAAACCAAAACAAATTAACAAAAGAACAATTAAATCCCAGAAGAAAAAGCAAATGTTCTTATCTCAACAACAACAAAATTATACCAAATACATGGAACCTGTTCAGAAGGCTCTATATTATTTTCTTTTTTTGGGAGAGGTGATAAAAAAATCATCCTGTTTGATTACAGTATTGGAAAAGAAAACAAAAATAAGAATCAGTGATGGTATACTGCTGGGCTTTCATTATGTGGGGGCACTTGCTCTGCATAAGAATGTAACTGTTGGAGTCCTGCCCAGTCCAGCCATCTTTATACTGCCAGTGGACTCTCTGGCCTTCTGGCTCCTCATGCCATCTCTCCTTCTCTGACTTCTCATTGTGGTTCAAGTTTTCAGTCTTTGCATTTATCACTCCTCACAGATGTTAGCTACATAAGGTCCCAAATTTCTCTTCTATGCTGAAGTCCCACTGCTTTCCTTCTCGCTCTGCTCTCCCTCTGATACTACTATTCTTATGTGGCTGATTCCAGTCCTCTTCAACCTAAAAAATCTTCATCCAGTTTTAGCGTTTCACTTAACAAAGGGAATTCCCACTATTGCCTCCACCTTCATTTCTACGCCCACTCCAAATTTCCTTCATTGACATCTTCTCTCAGGTTTTCCAGCACAGGTGACCCTACACTTCTTTGCCCTTCCATCCATAATTGGGTCTAGCCCTAATCTTCTGAACTTATGTCCATTTTAATCTTTAAGTGTACTTTACGGGCTGATGCATGTGCTTTTGGTGTCTGAACTCATAATTGAATAGAGTCTTTAGTGTAGCAATGTCTTTCAATACTTTCAGCAATAATCAAGTGTGCAAAATTTTGTAAGAAAAACAAAATTAGTATTTTCCCTTCCCTCTGAGAAGAGAACAATTTGAGAGGAGCTTTCTCCCTGAATGACAAACAGTATTCAAATTCATGGCTGTATGTGTGGGGAGCAACTTCTATACTAAGAGACTTCCCAACTAGAGTACCCTTCAGGGTGTTTTGGCTTGTGTTCACCCCTCATGGAAGAGCTTGGTGGAATTCCACCCACTGAAGAGTGAGCTTGAAGCACTGACACATCACAGTGAGTGAGGTTTCCAGGAGTAGTGCGCCATTTTCTGAGATACAAGTACATCACAAGTTACAGAATACTGTTTTCCTCATTTAATTTGTCTTACTCTTTCACTCAGTGTTTTTAAAGACATTTAGATGTGTGCATTTTCCAGGATACAAATATATTACTAAGAGGTTAAGTATTTGCATAATAATAACAAGAATAACAGCAGTATTTGTGTAGAAATCAACATGTTCCCATAGCTTTGAGCACATTGGACAGTGAGTAGCCTTACCTGTTGCTGGCCAGTTCCATGATATCTTGAAAAAAGGAGAAAGAGCGTGGGTTTTCATGCTTGGAGCCATTGCTAGCCTCACTGTGCATATTATTGTTCCTAATGTACCTGACAGGCAATCCTTTCAGGAAAATGAAGTTCCAAAGAGACCATTGGACACAGACAGATGGAAGGTTTGATTATGGTCACACGAGAAGTACTGAATCATATAGATAAGCTCCACCTCTCCACATAAAGGTGGAACTCATATCACACTTGATCCTCTATTGGAAAGTGAGGTGTTTAAACGAGGTTAATTGCTTTGACTTCTCTGTAGTCAATAGAGAGAAGAAAATCTCCAGAAGGGGTTTTGTTTCATCCTGAGGTGGGTGGATAGGAAAGGCAAGATGACTCATCTTCTGGGTTTGTCTCTCTGTCTTTACTCACTATGGAGGAAGTTTACTGATGAGTTCGCAAAAGCTGTCCAGCCTTGTGAATTGCATGAGATAAGTGTCTTGGGTTGAGCTGGAAAAATGCCAGTCACAATCAAAGTGCCTGTGGCAAACCAGGTTGTTACTGGAGGAGTTGAGGCCCTGCAACAATGGTATTCACAGAATTTTGGAGTGCAGAGCTGGTATTTCACCAGTCACACTTGAAGACAGAAGATGCCTTCTCTCCCTGTGTTCAGCATCCGTATCTGGGGTTCAAACCAGCAGGAGATGCTGCTGCTGGGTGTCTTCAAAAAATCCTCTCCCTCCCAAACCATGCTTTTGGATTAGTTGAGAGAAATTTCTAGGCAGTCCATACCTCACTTATCCTTTAGACTCTGTTGTCTTAATATTTACCTTGTAAAGATAGCTGGTTAAGGTCTATTCAGCACAAAACCAAGGACAAGAAACAGGAAAATAAATAAAACACACAGATACAGAAATCTGGAAAACCTGATTGATGGGCTACTTAATGAACCACTCAAGTACAACCTTGAAGAATCAGTTTTTCAGATGCAACTTTTTAAAAGTAAGAAGAAGGAAAGGAAGATTACCATGTAGTTTAAGGCAAAGAGCAATCTTATTATGAGTTGAGGGGAAATGAGCAACTATTTTAAACATATTATGCAGGATTTAGGGGAAGAACTAAAAGGACACATCAAGGTGGACATGGAAGGAACAAGTGTGAGAGAAAATGGGTTATGGGAATAACCAGAGGTTTATCATGTGTAATCAGGTGCTGAACAGTATGCTCACTTGCCCAGACTGTGTGTCTGAGCACTGCAGTGTTTCCCATCTCCTTACTAAACTTTATTCCCAAATATCTGATGTGTAAGCCCTGGGTGCAATCTGCCAGCGTGCTTCAAGCCAGACTAACCAAGGAGTTGGACAGGTCTATGGATGGATACTGGAGGGACAACAGATCTGGGGTTAGTTGAGCCTTTGGAGAGGTCAGGGGGCTGGGATTGCAGGATTTGTGCTTCTTTGAATGGTCCAACTTTCAGTTACCATCTCCAGTCTTTTCATCTGACAAGATGGTCAGCAACAAGTGTGTTCCTCACTAGAGCAGATGCCAGTTGTTCCTCAAGGAATAAGCATTCAGTCTCTGGTGTGAGATTGCCTGTTCTCCTCTTTTCCAGAGCTCTCAGTTTTGTAGAAAAAGACTAGTTGGTCTGTGATGGTCAGGAAGGCATCACTGTTTTGTATGGTGGAATTAGATTAGATTTCAGCCTGCTCTGGCCCCTACAGCCAGCTGTTTCTATCTGATCCTCTTCTTCCATTAGTATTTCCATCAAAGCCATATATAGCTGTCACACTGGGAGAATTTCACCCGTTTTTAAAGGAATATGTTGGACATGTACTCTCTTGAAAACTGGGATACTTAGGAGAACAACTAGAAAAAATATCTCCTACTGCACACAGGGCTTAAATCACTGACAGAAAAATGATTCACCACAGAGGAGTCCTCCCTCATGTTGTTGCAGTTTGCCTGTGGTGGATCTGTAAGCAGTAACAACTCTGTATGAAAGACTGCAAATCATGAAATTCAGGTTTTTAATTTTAAAAGGTAAGCAAAGCTTTCACATAAAGGGAGATTTATTCTTTTTATTATTATTATTATGAATCAGAGTTTCAGTTAAGCTGTTTTGATTTTTTCAGTAGTCAGCAGGACTCTGCTCAATTAGTACTACAGACAACCTAATCTATGGTAATAATAAAACAGCAGAAGAGATTACTATTAGTTTTTGAATAATGCAAGGAACAAATAGCCACTGCTTAATTTTCCATTTGATTCCACTAGAATTACTACAGGCCTTAAAAGACTGACAGAAATATTCACTAGAGTCACAGGAAGTTCATGACTTTTGGGAGTTGTCATGTTATTTCTCTGGGTGTATTTCTTTAATTAACCAGTCTGATTACAGCCTATAGTTAGTATTATTGATGTTTTAATGGGTTCTGTCACTCTTTTTTCTGTATTCATTTTTTGTCTCTGACTACAAGTTAAGGGATTTACTACCTTGGAGCTGTTTTTCCAAACGTTGTTTCACAGGTGGCTTCTCAAGCCTTGGTCCTTCCAGGAGTTTCTATATTCTAAAGGATTTTTTATCCATAAAATAGCAGATTCAATGCCTTGTTTCCATTCATATCTTTTATCATTATCTGACATGTTTATCTATAATTTCAATAGCATCCTGAAGAAAGAGATATTTGGGATAAAAATATCTAAGTGAGGAACATGGAGAACACCACTTTTCCTTGTGATGTATTTTGCATAAATAATAATTCTCGACTTTATAATCTTACTGTAATAAAAGGCACCTGAATTGAAAAAAAAACCCAAAAAACAAAACCACTAAAGTGCCATTTTAAATAGCAGTCTAAATTCCAGGAGCATGCATTTGAAAAAGGACAAAGGAAGACCACTAAAACATGTTTCCCAGGGAACAGAACTGCAACTACAGTTGTTCTCTTTTTTTTTTCCTTGTCAATAATTTTTATATTATCATTATCTCTCATAACTATATTGAACAAAGAAATAAATTATATTTCTCTAAAGTCTCTAGTACATTTCTTTTAAGAGATATATTGGATTGGGGTTCATAAGAAATATTTGACTTGGAATTACATAGTAGAACCAATAGTTCATGTTGGAAGGGACATTTGGGGATTGTTTAGTCCCACTCCCTGCTTAAAGCAGAGTTCACTTCAAAGTTAGAGCAGGCTGTTTGGCACCTTGTCTGTCTGAGTTCTGAATTCCTGAGAATGGAGATCCCACAGCTGCCTGGGCAGTCCAGACTTGTGTTTCACTGTCCTCAAAGGGGACAAATTCTTATATCTGTTTGTGTTTTCTCTTCCTTCAAACTGAGACCCTCACTTCTTGTCTTTCTGCTATGCCTACTGAGAAAATCCTGCCTCTGTTTTCTTCAAAACCTGTGTTGGTAACTGATAACAGCAGCTGGATGTCCCTAAGCTTTCTCTTTTCAAGGCTAAACACAAGTTCCCTCAGCTGATGAAACTGTTCAGTGTTTGTTCCTCCTGGAGGTGGTGTGAGGGGTTGGAGGTGCAAAAGAAAAGCCACTTCTGCTGTAAGAGTGCTGTTTATTTTACAATCCTAAATATAATGGTTTGATTCCTTAGCTATATGGCTTAGTAATGGTTTGAAAATTATTTCAGAAAATGCTATACCAAATCACATATTGGTTTGAGAGATAAAAAGTTATTGTCATAATCAAAACCGTCTATCTCTCCCCTTCATAGAAGTTACTGTTTTTATTTCAGCTTTTCATTTTGATTTTATGATTTATCTAAATTATACCCAGGAGAATGTATGTAATTTCTGTAATACCCCAATATCTGTAGTTTGAGGAATTTTCTTTACAGTTGAAGGACACCCAGTTCCCAGCACAGCTCTTTGCAGATGTACCTCTCTTGTAATACATTTTGTTACTAATAAAGGACAATATCTCTCATCTACTTGCCATTTTATAAAGACATTAGCAGCCAGACAAAAACAAGAATGGGCAAAGAACAATTAAAAAGCTTTATCCCTAAACACAAAACTCCTGCTGCCAAAATATCATTTAATTTTGAACAGTGACTGTGCAAAACTGAGCTAGACCATGTTTATCAGTTGCAGTAATTTCTTTTATTAGATCATCTAGTACATTTTCAATCTGCAATATTGTTTTTAAACATGGTTCATAGAAGTTGATATCTCACACAGACTGGCACATACTGTCCAGCACAACTGTCACTTTAAATGAGACAGAATGGTACACTGAATAGCTGAGATTGTAAGGGACCCCTCTGGATATCATGTAGTCCAACATCAACGCTAATGCTGGGTCAACCAGAGGGCTGTGTCCCATCAGGGTCTGATTATCTCCAGGAATGGAGACTCCACAATGCCTCTGGACAGCCTGTGCCAATGTTTGGTCACAGGTAACTATTCCTTTTCTTATGTTAAGATGAAATTTCATGGGTTTTAATTTGTGCCCACTGTCTCTGTCTTGTTAGTGGGCACCACCAAAAAAAGCCTTGCTCCTTCCTCATTCCTTCTCTTCTTCAGGCTGAATAGTTCCAGCTCTATGGCCATGAAAGATCCTCCAGTCCCCTCAACACTGTTTTGACTTTTTCCTGGGTTTGCTCTCCATGTCCTGTCTCCCATGTGCTGGGGGGCGGTAATTGGGACAGAGTATTTCAGATGCATCTCATCAGGGCTGAGGAGAGAGGAAGGATTTCCTCCCTCAACCCACTGGTAATGCTCTACCTCATGCAGGCCAGGATATTGATGACTATTTTGGCATGAGGGTGTATTTCTGGCTTATGATCAGCTTGGTGAACACTAGGACTCCTCTTTTCCATAGACCCGGATTCTGGTCAAACATCCCTCTGACTATGCTTGTTCATGGGATTGTTATCCATATGGTGCAGGATTTTGCATTTCCTCTTTTTGAGTTTCATGAGGTTTCTGTCAGTCTATTTCTCCAGTCTGTTGAGGTCCCTCTGGATGGCAGTGAAATCTCTGATGTATCAGCCACTCCTCCCACTGCTTTTCCTTCCTCTGCTCTTCCTGTATGATCTCTGGCTCTGTTTACAAGCACCCATTTTTGACTGATTTCAAACCTTAACAGTAACCCAGACATTTAACTGTTCAGACTAATATCCAAAAGGCTACATTCTGCCCAGATTTTTTCAACCAGGCTGTGCTCCATCTGCCCTTGGCACCTCTGATGTTCTGCCTGTTTTGTTGAGATTTTAACCCCTACACCTGCCAGTGCACTTCATAGGGGATTACATTTCTGATTGTACTCAAAACCATTTGAAAGTGGTTCCTCTTCTTAATTTATGAACCAGAAGAAAGCTACCAAGCATTCCCAAATGAAGTTATTCAATATTTTCTGTTTAAAGCACTGCAAATTTTTTCTCTCTGAAATACTCATAGCTAGTAATTTTTGAGTCTAACTAATTAAGCAATCTTGGATCTCATAATGAACAGAATAATATCACAGTTTCCATACTGTGCTTTTAATAGTTTCAGCCAAGATTTCTTACCTCTCTATGTTTTTTTTCTGAATATTACCTTGCTTTCTCACCTTAAGTCTAGAGGAAAGTGTATGCCAAGATGCAAATGCTTAATGTCACAAATAAATACAAAGTGGCAGTAAAAAATGTTGAGTTTATAAATCAATACAAAACTTATTTCTACAAAAGAAATTTTTCTTCATTAACTGAGCTACTGACGTTGGGTAACCATTCATGCTGTTTACTTAGTTGCTCTAAGTAGTTCCTTGGAAGTATTTACCTCTCTCTACTTAGACTCTTAATGTTTAGTAATTTGAATCAGGCATTTAATCAGACAAAAGTTGCTTTGAGTGATGCTGAGAACCCTTTGTCTATTTAGACCTTTTGATATTAATAGAAAGTAAAGATCTATGACATTCTGGCATCACTGGCATTATTTTAGAGGCACAAAGAGAAAGTAACTGAACAAAAAATTATATACAAAAGGCAGTGGAACTCTGACTAATTACCTGCTAAAGTACTGAATTTTACATAATTCCTACATAATCCAGTATCTGTGGAAGCAGAGGTTTTGTTCCAATATTTAGATGGTTATGAATCAGTGTGAGAAATTTTAGTTATCCCCAGGTTACTATTTCTATCTTGATGCCTATGCATCCATGAGATGAAAGAATGGTAACACAGATCTCTTCTCAGAAGAAAATACAAAAACATATATTAAGAAGTGGATTTCTATGAAACAAATATGGAATACTTGTATTTTGGAAATACAAAAATGGAATTCAGTTATCAGCTATTGCTTTTAAAAAATCTGCAGATGGGTTGTTTTCTAAATGAATAGGATAACAAAGCTATAATTATGGTCAGTGAACTTTAATCACAATTCTGCACCATATCTTTTGATATTCCCAGTTCTTCTCAATTTTTTATCAGATGAACTTTCTTAAATATTTATTCCTAGGGCTTGTCTATGTGCAATCCAAACACAGCATATAGGGTTGGTACATGCATTAAATGGTAGCTCACTGGCAAAACTAATTCTACTGTCAGAACATATCATTTGTCCCTTCCTACTAAATTAAAAAACCACAAGTTATTATTTTTTGATGAAGGAAAAATTTCTGGCTCTTCTCATGTAACTTTATTTTTCTGCTGGCAGTTCAAGAAAATGATATTTTCTTCTATATATTTCCATTACTGTTTGCCAGGCAACACCTTCCCTGCTGATGGATATCAGATTAGGTTCCAAATTGCTCTGCATAGGAAATTGCATTTTTTTAGCCTCTAGATTCTATGGAGTGCCTTCACTCCCCTTTCCCTGAATGATTACAATGGTGTGGAGCTCACCCATATTTTTGACAGAGACTGGAGGGATGAAACTGTAAAAAAATAGGTTGCAAATTTTTTTCCAGGTTCCTGTTGAAAGTGGACCCATTTTTTAACACACTCTACTGAAATTGTGTCAGTTGACTTTTCAGGGAGACCTTGGGTTTTTATTTCTTTTTAGAGAATAGTAATAAACAATCTTGAGAATAGTGCTTTAGTCAGCTTTTATACTTTCTTTCCCCAAACACATTTCATAGCAAAATACTAGCAGATTTGGCTTTCATATGTTGTCATTCCTGAAGGAGTTAAGTCTGCAAGAACATTTACCTGAATTTGTGTACACAGCAATTATTTAAAATTGTAAATTTAAGATTGTTTTGTTAGATGGAGGCCAAAAATGATATTAAAGTGAAAACAACAAGCTAATGAATCTATGTGAGCTCTCCATTGGCAGTTATATGCTTTCTGGCAAGAGTCGCTAGGAGAAAAATAATAGCTTGCTCTGCAGTAATGTTTTCTGTCTGAGCACCAAGAGAAAGTTTTACAAACTTTGAACAGCAAAAATGCTCAAAGCTCCTGGTTTTGGGTAACTCAAGAGGACACCAATTTCCATTTTCAGAGCTGGCATTTTGTCTCTGTTGGTAGTACCAAGACCAGGTTACAGAGCTCTTCTGGTTGCAAGAAGTAATGGCAATGTGTCTGTAGCCCAGAGCTTACCATGTTGGTTTTGAGCTGTCCTCCTTTTCATCAGAGCCAGAACGGTGTTTGGCCACCCTTGGCCTTGGAGCTGCTGCTGCCTGCTGTTTTACTGCTGCTAGGAAGGAGATAATAAAGCTACTGCAGAATGTGCATGGCCAGTAACAGGTATGGCCAGACTACGTGAACACAGATTTGGGCAGGGCTCTCCCCACGTGGCTGTGCCCTTCCAGCCTGTGCAGTGCATTTTTTGGGTGAGGCACAGCGTGCACAGAACTGGCTCCACCATTTAACTCCTAAGGTCCATTTGCCATGGCTGAGTGAGCTTGGACAGTGACAGGGAAGTCCTCGGGACTGTCACAGCACCCGGTACTGACCAGGGCTG
>JAWWEV010000115.1:80542483-80588772 GCA_035583235.1 Hafferia zeledoni | reverse complement strand
GGGACGGTCCCACTGAGACTCGAACTCAGGTCCAGAGTGCTCTCCTTTACACCACGGGACCGCCCCTCCTGTAACAGGTAAATCAAGGCCAAATGCAAACTGACATGACATGCAGCAGCTTCTGTTGGGTAGGCAAATGGTGGTCATCCCAATGGCTCTGAAGCCACAGATGCTGTCAGGGCAGCCACCCTATTTGGAACAGATATTCACATCTAGCTTGATTTGCTTTCTTCAATTTTTTCAATGGGTATTTGGAGCAGATCCTTCCTTCCTTCCTTTTGCTTGGGTCAGCTCATGGGATATTTGTCTCCTTGGTGCCTGCCGTTTCCATCTGCTTCACAAGGTTAAAGCATATGCCATGGTACCTTGAGAAATCAGCTGGCAAACTACTAGAAAGGAGCATAAAAGGCATAGTAAATAAAGTACAGAGGGCAGTTCTTAGCAGAAGAAAGATATATCCAGAAGAACAATGACTCAGAGAGAAGATTTTTGTAGGCAGCAGGGAAATACTGCATCTGGGGAAGAAAATGTTTACAATTATAAATTATTAATAAGCACAACAATTTTCAACCTCATAACTTTGATAAATTTCTCTAAAGCCATCTTTCCCTCTAACATATTCTCTGAAGCAGATAACAAAGCTCAGTTTGCTCCACTTTAGCCAAGGCACTAAAAGTTTCTGGATCTGCCCATAGTAGCTTGTATTTTTGTCTCAAGAGAGGTTTGAGACTTGGTGTCCAGAGCCTGCCACTTGGTTGGTATTTGCCACCCAGATGTCACTCCTGAAAGCTAAACAGGTTTGTCTCTCCATGGAGTCTGTGCCAGCACCCAAAGCCCTGAGGCTCTGATGGCAGAGGAAGAAACAGGGCATGTGTGTTTGGTTGGCAGCTGCTGGAGCTCCCCAAAAAAGGCAAAGGTGGTTTTTTCATCACCTGATGGGGGACCCCAAGGGTCCTCGGTTTTATGAACCATGAAGAAACCACCTCAGAGGGTGAGAAGTCCTCAACACCTCTGCTCCTTGGAGAAGTTCCAAAGCTTTGGGGATCCCTAGGGAGGACCAACTTGAGCAAGAGTCTAAAAGTCTCTGTCCAAGTCCTCTTCAGCATCTTCTGCTGGAAGACAAATAGGTACTAAAAACTGTGAGAAGATGCAGCTGGATGTGCTGCCTGTGCCCTGGAAGGTGTGAGGCTGCATCAGTCCCTTGTCTGGTTATAACTGTGTGAATTAACTTGCAGGATCTATCCCAGTGAGCTGAATTCCTCCCATATTTGAGTGGGATTCCACATATTTTTGTACAGTGTAAATGTGGGTATCCCCTGCTGCATTCATTTGGTCATCCAAAGATAGGTTGACAACAGACAAACAGATACACGTAGGTCCCTCTTCATACTTATGTGATGCGTAAGGAATATTAAACAGCCATTACTTAAGATAATCAGCAGTTCTTTCCTGCTTAAAGAACACCAAGTTTATATTCCTCTCTGCTTATTGTAAGACATTCATTAACTAATCTGTAATATAATCTCTTCTGGAACATCCCATGCAATTCTTTCCAGTCAATTTAAGCCTGTTACAAATTTGTTAATGCCTTAATTTTCCCAGAAATAGAAGGAGAGAGCATGTATTTTCATGATGTATTAGTAGAAGACAAATTTTACCCCAAATAGCTGAATTTATAAGTTCATAGAAAAACAAATTGTTTTTCTGAAAAGTGAAGTTTCACTCAGATGATTGATATGAATTCAAGCACATTTTAATAAACATAAGGAAGTTAATAATGCAGATGAAAAAAATTATTGTCTATTCCAAACATGTTCTAAATAAATTCAGTTCATAATTTTCTATGATTGAATTAATGACTTGCAATAAAAAGACTGATTAATTCATATGACATCTTGGAGAATATAACAGAATGATAAGGCTTGAACTTGACCCTTCATCTATCATCTATGAGCTGCCTGTAACATTTTGTGATAGGATATGCTCCACGTGGTTCTTAACACAATTACTAAAGTTTTGTGAGAAGGTAATTGAAGCAGAAGTTTCATACATATATCAGCAAAAGTAAGGTGATAACTTCAGATTGTCCTCCTGCTTATTCATCCCAAATGTCCAAAGCAGAAAAGGTGCAAGGATCAAGAACTCACTGGTTCGGTGGCATAATAGTGACAAAGAGTCCAATACTTTTATCTCTAAGAAAAACTCAATACTAAGAGCTGAGTGAATTTGGGACAAATTAGACCTGTTTTGGGTAGTGGGCATAGATCTTCAGAGCTTCTGTGGGTTTGATTTTCTTCCCTCTTGCCCCTTTTCTTTCTGCTGCTTAGAAGAAGAGCACTGGTCCCCTGATGTGTCTGTACCCATCACACTGAGCAATAACTGCTGTAGGAGAGACATAACATCCAGATGCTATTTGTATGGGTTCCCCAGTGTAATAGGGCCCAAATCCTGGAATTTCATGACAAATTTTATTGTTCTTAAGCACCATATTTTTCCAAAATTCTCTTATGAGAGGAAACACTTATTAAAATAAAAGGTAGAAGAAAGCAAAAACAAGCAAATAAAAACAACCCACCAAAAAAACCCCAAAACCCCAAACAAAAATACCCAACCCCAAACCTTACAAGAGGTTTAAAAGACACTAGTGATAGTTGCTAAAAAATACCTTGAGAACCCGCCTCAATTTCAACAAACAAGGCTAGAACAAATGACGACAGCACATTCTCCAGCCTCTTCTTTCCTGGAAACCTTGCTGGAGGATCTGCCCTCCTGGGAAATAACCAGTTCTGTTCATGACACATTGACTCAGAAATTCCTTCACTGAAGTCAAAGGTTTCTCACACGGTTTGCTGCATTGTGAGTTTGTCAGCCGAATCTTCTAATCTACCCCACAAAGATGTTTAAAATGGAGAGGGATTTCTAACACAGCCGAGGTTATTTCTGTGTCCTTGGCTGAGCAACAAAACATCATCCCCTGCCGCTGTGCCGTGCCACTCTGCAGACTGACTGAGAGTCCCTGCCACAGGAGGTGGTGCACTTCACTAGCTTTGTCTGTTTACAATACACAGTATTTTGCCCAGAGGTTTAAGAAAATGTATTATATAAATTTTTTATGAATCCCATTCCTTGCATCTGGGCCTTGCTACATGTTGATAATGATCTCTGATTATGGCCCAGTGAGGACATGGAAACACATCAGAAGCTGGCACTGTAAGACTTTAAAGGAAATCTGGATCTGAATATAAACACCACGCCTTGCTTTGTCTACAAGTAATATATAGATTTTAGTGAGCTCATTCCAGGCAATTAGGAAAGATGCATTTTTGTTTCCTGTTGTGAAAGTGAAGTGAGAAACACAACTGGCAGCTTGGAATGTAGGCAAAAGGTACTTATAGATGTTTTTGTGCTGAAAGATACTATGCAAATGACTTAGTCACATACTTTGATTATCCCGAATTTTCTCCTTTCTATTCTCCCTCCTCTACCCTCATATGCCCTTCCTGCAAGATTCCTTTGGATCCAAGGTGTAACTCTTCCAATTGCATCTTCATCAGTAACACAAGTAGTCTAAAACACTAAAAACTGCAAATCTCAGTGTTCTGGGTTTGGTTGAGATAAAGTAAATTTTATTCCTGATAAAGTTAATTTTCTTGCTTGTAGCTGGTGCAGTGGATAAGAATAATGGTGATGGCACACGAGGATATTTACTTGTTGCTGAGCAGTGCTGACCAAGTCAAGGGTTTTTCAGCCTTGTCATGCTGCTAGAGACGAGGCTGGGGAGGAGAGAGAGGAACAACAAGCCGACAGGGGACACCACCAGGACAGCTGGTCCAAACCAGCCAAAGGGATATTCCATACCATATAACATCACAATGATCAATAAAACTGAGGAGATTTGGCTGAAGCATGCTGGTCCACTGCTTGAGGACTGACTTGGCATCACTCATTGGGTGGTGAAAAATTGCATTGTGCATCGCTAGTTTTGTATACTATTTTATAATTATTTTTATTATTTTCCCATCCTTTTCTGTCCTATTAAATTGCTTTTATCTCAATCCACAGATTTTACCTTTTTTCCTATTCCCTTCCTCATCCCACTGTAGGGAAGCAAGCGAACAGTGGTGTGGTGTTTTGCTCCCTGCTGGGTTAAACCACAACTCCCAGACAGATAAAAGGACCAGAGGTTTACTTCGGTCTGAAACAGTAATGTAGACCACGTGTCATCTGCATATTTCCTTTGTACCCTATAGCTAGGAAGGTCTTAGTGCATCTGACAGCTGGTAAGGAAGGTTAGGTCAGGTGATGGTCACTGTGCTGAGATACCCCACCCTCCAGATCTCTCCATCTGGCTTCATCACTGGCACTTCATCTGTTCTTTGGTGTGGGATGCAACTGCTTTTTTTTCCTTAAACTCTGCAGGGTGTAAGAGGATATGTACCCTGACTGGGGGTCCCCGGTTCTGCTGCAACACCCATAATGGGGACTGAGCTTCTTTGCTCATTGCAGATGACCCCTCTGATGAGGAGTAGTGTGGTGAGCTGGCGGGATACCAAGTTCTTTACAAATAAGGAGGGTGAGATGTGTTCTGCTGAATTGTGAATACACAAACTGAGGAGAAACTAGATAACTAAGGTCTTCTAGTAGTAAAACACTGTACCAAATTGGGAGGCAGAAGCACGGATGTGCCAAGAAAGTTGTTAGACTTCTCCATGTCTCACTGGTAAAAATAAGTGGGAGAAACAGATTCTGGCGCTCTCTGTCCTTGAAAGTTATCCTGACCATTAAAATATGTGAAAAGAAAATATCTGAAAATAAGAACATAGGCTCACTAACATAGGTTATAGTCTCATCTCTTTGTAAGAATTAGTGAATGACTCATTAGCCTTTTCTTTCAATTAGTTGTAAACCTGCAACAAAAACAAGTACATATATAATTGTGCTCCATATAACAACATTAATCTTTCATTAATCTGATTTCTCTGTGGATATTACATTTTTATAATACATTACCAGGTGCCATGAGTAATTAGTCTTCCTTCACTTTGGATCTTCCAGACTTTCAGGTGAAATTCTGTACTAAGAACTTAAACAAAAACAAGTAGAAACTGAAAATTAATATTTGAAGTGATTCCCCAAACCAAAATGGCTGGAGATAAACTACCACAATTCTATGAGGCTAAGACAGAAAAGATGTAAATGCTACAATAGTTGCCAACAGATTGTGATTTTGTTTTCATTTGTTTGTAGTTGAAATTTCTTTTGCCTAGAATGTTACACACAGTTAAAGTTGTAATAAGTGTAACAAATAGGTATCATGCAAATATTTTCTTAGGATCATGGATACATTTCTTTTCCCAAGGGAGAAAATTTGAAGACATGCATAAAATTGAAGAGGGATTTGGTTTTGTTTGTTCATGATCTGTTCAGTTTTCCTGAGGAATGTGATATACCAGCTTGGAGAGATGTTTCTGCAACCCTTGCTTTGGACCTGTGAGTCTACGCCAGTGGTCAGGCACTGATGGGACATCAGCCTCTTCCAGAGGATCAACACGTACTTGAAATAAATCCCTTGTTGAGAGGAAAGAGTTGGTAAGTGGTTGGCTCTGCTTATGCTGCAGACAAGTGACATGGTAAGCTGGACATGAATGGCTGGGCAGCCTGATAATTTTCCAACTCCTGATGTGGGAGGTTTGCCCAAATCATTGACTGTTTCAAGTAGCAAGAATCCCTTCTGAGGAGTGTAATTATGTCTCTTAGACAGATATTGCTGTTAGCCTCACCTCTCTCCCTCTGGATGGAACTTCCTATGGAACTATCCTTGAAGTTTTCAAGACTTAGCTTTCCCAGCAGTAGGTACTGGGTGATTGCATGTTCACTATGTATAGGATTCATTTACTTTTACTTTAATGTTGCACACATCCCAAAATGTGCTGCAACATGCATATGCCAGTCACTGAATTTTCACCAAGTTTGCCTTTGCTTTATTAAGCATGAACAGATTTTTGAGTTCAGCAAGGATGCTAGGAGTGGCATGCTGTGTTAGTAAGTAGTTGAAAAATTTCAGTAAAAAAACTTACGATTTTTAATAGCCTTTAGATCAGTAGAGAATAAGATAAAAATCAACATGCAGCTTCTGCATATATCAAATTTGAAATTTTTAAGTATGTTGCTTTCCCGTCTGTGACTATCTTAAGCCTGTGCACTGTCTTTCCCTATGCAAGTGTAGGAAAGGAAGACATAAAGTTCTATGTAACATATAAGAGAAAGAATGCTTTTGTTCTCTGTTGGAGCAGGAATTTCTGAAGAAGCAGAAAAAGAACTGTTATTAGGATATTTGATGCAAATCTTCCAAGAAGTTCAGTAAGTTTATTAATTGAGATTTATTCAAATGTTTATCTAACTGGTCTGTATGTCTTAACATCCATTAGTTATTTCCCCTACCATTATATTCTCTCTACTAATTTTAAGTTCTGGTGTCTCCTATTCCCTATTTTTCTACTCTAACCTTGTTTCTCTCTGCTACTTTCCATTCATCTTTGTTTTGCTTTCTCCCAAAATGAAGATAAAGGAATTGAAGCAGTTGCCTATAAAGACACACACACACACACACCACCACCACCACCACCAAAATAAAACAAAACAAAACAAAAAAAAAGGAGCATAGCACAAAAATTTGCTTCTGAAAGATAAATATTAGAGTCTCATGGGTCAGATGCACATTATAGGAGCATTAAAGAAGCACAGCTTTCCAAAGGCTGTTCTGCCTAGTAACTGGTTTTGCTGTTGGGAAAATATTTCCTCAGAGCCTGGGTATTCAGCCCCATCTGTCTTTCTCTTCTTGTCTCTAAGAATTTTTTCCCTATTTGTCCTGGGGAATTCTTTAAAAAGTTAGTGGCAAATCATTCAAGCAAAGGTATTTGATTTAAGGCATGATATGAAGCTGCTTTACTGACACTGTGTTCTTCCTATGTTGCTTCCACAGAATTTAATTGTATCAATCAATTTAAGTGGAAAAAGTGGTCCCTTCATGTTGCATCTTTAGCTTAACATGGCCAAATGTCACAGTCCATTTGCATCTCTCAATTGCCCAGGACAAGGTGCTCCACAAATTGCACTTATATGAGTTCATTAAGAAAAAAACAAACACATCAAACAAATATCAAATCTGTAAATTCATTAATTTATTATTTAGTTCATGAAGTTGCTAACTCTAATTCATGACACTTAGTTCATAAAGTTTCTAATTCTAATTCATTACTTCTAATTAGTAACTCCAGCATCTATGAGTAAAATTGTTACCTAGCTAATGGTGAGGGTACTCTTGCTTAGTCTTTCACCAGAGTATGGATGTCCTCTGCATCATACCTGGAAGCATGAAAGCCTCAGCATTCTGGCTGCCCATGGATCTGCTTCAGAAGCTTCTTGAATGAACTGACATATTCACCCCTTTCACCTCGTGCATTTAGTCTACACCATTTCTGTAAACTAGTAAATTTTGAAGAAACTCAGGCAATTAGTAGGCAAAGATGATTTCTGCAGGGGATAACAGTGGCAATGGCCTTTATCTCTTTCTGTCCATCATGTCCCACGTGTTGCTCTTGCTTTGAGATGATGGCAATGATCCCAGCACAGAAAAGGTTGGAGAGTAAGCTGTGAATTAGCAGAGACCAGAGGTGGAATTGAGTGAATAGTCACACTGAGTTATTTCTGACTCAGAAACAGTGCTCCAACAGTGAGAACAGAAGCATGGTGAATAGAATAGAATAGAATAGAATAGAATAGAATAGAATAGAATAGAATAGAATAGAATAGAATAGAATAATTTAAATTGGAAGGTACTTACAATGATCACCTAGTTCACCAGTCCAAGCAATTCAAGACAGATCAAAATTTAAAGCACCTTTTTAAGGGTACTGTCCAAATTCCTCTCAAACACTGACAGGCTTGGGATATTGACCACCTCTCCAGAAAACCTCTTCCAGTGTTTAATCACCCTTTTGGTAAAAAAAAAAATTATTCCTGATGTCCAGTCTAAACCTCTCGTGGAACAGTTTTGAACCAGACCTATATGTTGAAACACTGAATATCAAGGAGAAGAGATCAGCACCTCCCTCTGTGCTTCACCTCCTCAGGAAGCTGTAGAGAAGAATGAGGTTGTCCCTCAGCCTCAACTTGCTTATCTTTCTTGTAATTACTTTTTTTATTTTTTCATTAGTATTTCACTGCATTAGTTACAGTGGGAAAAGCTATTCTGCTATTCTCAGTCCAAGGCAATTTTATTTTCACATGTGTGTTGGGTGAATGCATAAAAGATGTGTTATTTGCCCTTGCTTGCCAAAACAGAGTGACTTCAACTAGTACTGTGGCAGATGCTCTGTTTCACATTATTTGGGTTTTCTACTACAAGAGAAGGCATCTTGTGTGGTACTGTTACAGTGATGTATCATTTTATACAATTGACTTTAATGTTCTCATAAAAAGTTTATGTTTTTTCTGTTTATTCATCCACCTTTCTTAGCTGTCTCCTAGTATGGTAGCAAGGCACTAACACAGTTTGCTGCAGCCTAAATATATGAAACAAGTGCTTGAAAGTGAAATTCTGTGTGGGGTACTGGACCATCAAACCCTTCAGCTTCCCAAAAAGAAGGCACAGCAACTCAGGTGCTCAAAAGAGGCTCTTACCAAGCCTTACCATACTCAGATCCAAGAGTAGCTGGACAATCCCCAAAGTACATGTTGAAGGTAGGGCTGAATATGGATATGCCCTAGTGCTCAGGTCTCAACCTTTGGCTGCCATATCCCACCTTAACTTCAAAAAAACAAAGACACAACCCAGCTCTGTATTTCCACACAGCTCGGGGGCTCTTCATCACTCTCTTGGACTCTGTATACCTCTGGACCGGACAGTCTGGTCATGCCCTGAAGGCAGGGAAGCTTTGCCCAGAATACTTTTGAAAGTTTAACACTAAGTATATAAGTGCTTCTATGTAAGTTAAAATCTATTCATGGCTGTCATCTTTCTATTCTTATATTAAAATAGCAGTAACATCCAAACACGAAGGCTGACCCTAAGACATTTCCTCCCCTACAATTCTGATTCAGGATATTGAAATATTTTGGAGTTGGATTCAAACTATCAGCTTCATCTGAGTTACTTAAGTGGATCATGATTTTAGAAGACTTTGGGATTCTTGCAATTTTCAGGAAGGAAGTCATGACAGGTTTAATAGGGAGGTGCTATGGTACCAGCAGAATCAGCTGCCAAAGGTTATTTGAGAAACACTTTATTCTGAGAGAAGTTACCACATGTAGTCCTGTGGCTGCCATGCACAGCCCTAAAGCTGGTTTACAAATCTGTGAGAAGACATCAGGGTAAGGCACTACTACCACTTTGATTAGTTCACCACAGATCAAACCCAAGAACAGATCATCACATGTTCCCATGGACTACAAGAAAATAATCTTAAAATACACTTCACTGCTGTGCAAGATAAACCATCCTACTTTTACTCTAGGAACCATACCAATAGCAAAACCTGAGTCAAAACATGACTGAGAAGTCACCATGACATGTCAATCCACTGCAATAACAAGACTTATGATAAGACTTGCACATCAGTCAGATCACTGAAACAAATGAAATAATTTTCCCATATGTTTGGTGAATTCATTTTCCAGTAGGTTGCATTAACCATATCTTGGGCACACCTTTAGACACCAAATTGACCCCATTGTTTTCTCAGCTCTTCATGAGCAATGTAGAGGATGCTAAATGGATTAGCTACACAGATGAATTGAAAACATGAACTTCTGCAAAGAGAAGTTTGCACAACACATGCTGAATAGTTGGCTGCTAAAAGTCCAAGCAGGACACAAAAAGCTAAATCAGTTCAAATGTGGCATACAGCAGTACTTGTGTCAGGTTCTGTTCCTCACTCAAGGTCTCATTGCTTTGGAGCACAAAGGAAAGACAATGTTGAGTACATCTTAGCCCAGTGGTTTGGGGTCCAGGAGCAACTCTATCCAGCTTCACCTTTAAGAAGAGGCAAACATGACAGATCCATAGTTTATGCTGCATTCACAGGCATCAAAAAATAAGGTTTCAAGCTAAACTTTGTGCAACCCTCCTCATTACTGCATTTCCAGGCTGCTTTCCTAGTTTATCTCTGTACTACAAGCATATTAAATAGTAAATCCAACATTTCCCTCTCATGAGATCTGAACTCATTGCAGTATATTTACTCTCAAGTAACAAAATTACAATCTAACACATTTATATCTCGCATCAAAAAAGATGAGAAAAACAAAGAAGCCTTGCTTTTGTCTGTCAGCTTAAATATGAAAAACAAAGTGCAAACAAAACAATGAGAGCTGATTAGTAGCTATTTCCTTATGGGACTGGGATGTTTAGGCATAATGTGAAGAACAATTTTTCATTTTTTCTGAATCGATTAGTTCAAAAGCTAAACTTTTATTTCATAGAGATGAATGCATACATATATCCATATTGATATAGGTATAGAGATATAGATTAAATAGCTATGTTTAGATATAGATAATGATAAAGATGATAGAGATAAATCATCCTTGCTAAAACCCTTCCTAATCTGAGGATAAGATGATGTAGTACCACCTGCCTTAGGATGGCAGATACTCTGCTATCATGTCACTTTTGGAGCTTAATGAGAGTGGAGGTACAAACATCTTTCGTGATTTCCCTGAGGGCAAGAGCTGCTACCAGGAGAGTGGGAGGTTGAGCTGCAACTTGCACCAGTCCCCTTGGTGTTTGTGCAGCACTCAGCTTGACAACATATCAGTCCTGCTCTTCCTTTCTATTGGATTTCTGATTATAATCTCTTTATCACTTAGCAGGTGAAGGAAGATGATTTCTCACGCTCTATCAGTGAGCCTTAGCAGATAGATATGTCAGTCCTGATTTGTAATTCATATTCATTTAACTTATAAAACCAACTTATTTTTTAAAACAGTTTTAATATTTGCATAAACTTTTCATTTTTCATTTTTGTTTCTATTCCCTTTCCCTAATCCTAAAACAGAAAAAGTCCAAAAAGCAAAAACATCTTCAGACTTGGTAAAAGCAAATGGTAAAAGAAAGCCTTGCACTGAGAGCACTTTTTTCTCTTTTCTGTGACTTGTTAGCTGAAAGATGTTTCTCTTCCATTCTGTTCTTCATTCTGCTTCATGACTAACAAGAACTGTCAGCACTAATTCAAATATTGGTGGGGATTTGGAAGGTTTCCTTTATGAAGAATTCTCAGATTTAGGGAAAGTTATTCGGAACAATATAAAACGGAAAGATATTCTAAATGTCTTATGACATAAAATTACCATAATAATTTTCAAAACATGGAAAATACTCAAGAGTTGTTTTAACTTTAAAACTTTTTAACTAAGATCTTATAAAAAAGTAAAACTAATTTTGAATGAAACTCAAATGTTCACGCAAGGCAAAACCAACAGACAACTCGTTAACAAAAGCTTTGTATTTAATTTTCCAATGTATAATAAAGTGCAAAATAAAATTAGCTTGCTGTCATAGAGAACTGCTCATTCCAGCAAACAACTCTTCTCATCTGAAACACACCTTGTGGAAAACTTGCAACTGAATTTACAAATTCCCCCCATCCCCATGCAGAGACTGTGAGGGACAGGTGGCATTTTAACAGCCACTTACTAACTGCAAAAAGGACACTTACTATTTGGTTAAGAATATATCAGAAAAATTCTGCAGGTTTTAAAAAGGAAACTACTCTGCTGGAGTTCCCATGATGGTGAAGTCCATTGCACCATAAGTAGTAGACACTGTAGCATGGGCTGGCCCTTGAGCATGCTGGAATCTGCAGCTTTCCCCTAATGAACTGTCTCTCAGCTGGGCATCACCAAGGTGCTGGTGCTGATGATCACGCTCCCTTTAGCTCTTCTGAGGTGTGTCCCTCTCCTGCAGCACCACATGTGAGAAGGGTGCTGGGACAGACCTGCTTTGACTACTCTCTGCTTGGTCACACAGTTCTGACAGAAGAAGACAGGTGTGTTTGTACAACCTGCAGCTTTATGCAGGTTCCTGAGGTGCCACATGAGTGAGGACAAACAGCCAAGGCGGGGGCTGTGAGTCTATTCCTGCATCTGTGAAACCTGTTTCACTCAGAGCTCAGTGGGATGACAATGGGGCCAACACTGAGCACTTCTGGGAACTCCTCCTTTAAATTTCAGCAGCGCTACTTTCCCCTCAGGGGCCTGAGGACAATTTCACAGAAAAGGTGTCAAACATTATAAACGGTTTTACCTGGACAGAACCCTTAGTTACTGCTAATGATGTTGAGTAACTTTTCATATCTTTTGAAACAAAGGAGGTCACAAAAGGTTGGGCACCTTCTTGGTGGAGACATGACTGGTTAGGTTTTTTTCCTCCAACATCTGTAGTTCATCAAACACTACGAGTATGTGAAGCTGAACTTTGTGGGCTTGGAAACCCAATGCACAACCAACACACCTGGATGGTCAGAACAAGAAAAACTACTCTTTTGTCTTCACCTCTCTATCCCATGATTTTGGAGATATAACCTTTAAATATGGCATAACCTTGGTAATTTTTAACACTAGCCAGGCATGGAATTGACTTATCCAAATGCAGAGTATGGTTTACAAATCCAGGAAGAACAGACTCTGTATCAAAATAAAGCAGCCCATTGAGACATGCAGCCTAAAATCTCTCTTCTTGCACACTGAACTTGACAGATAAAGCCACATGTCTTCCTAAGATCATAAACAGTGAAAATGATTAGGCAATACAAGTGGCATTAAAATCAATGATGATCACCTGTTATGATTTAGTTCCCCTGAGGATCCTGGGCGATGTGATCTGCAGCAATGAAAAAACCAGGGAAACAGCCTCACAGATGGTGGCAGCGGTCCCAGTATTAAATTACAGCCTTGGTCAATGTCTGTGTCCTACAGAGCCTTGTAAGGGTGTGACAAGCAGTTATGGCCCAAGTTGCTGTAACCTTTCTGGAAAAAGAGAGTTGCTAATTGCTTTGTGTACACTGTCAGAAGGCACTTCCAGAAAATTTATAGCCATTTGCCAAATGGACTGTGGGATCCTTTTACTTCAAGCACATTAAGCAGAGGTCGGGCTGAAGTAGAATTGAAGTGCAGGGTTTATAATGCATGTGGAGAGGGTTCTTTTGGCTTGGGTGAAAAAGCAGAGAAAGGTTTCTCTGTAGGGACAGCCAATGAACTCCGGAGCCTTTAATTGTCATGTCACAAACAGACAGCAGTACAATGTGCTTCGCAGTCCACATACGGTGTATCACATATACAATGGCATATAAGATACTTTAGGACCAGAATATCTTGGAGAAACTTTTGACAGTTATTTTGCTGCTGAGTTCCCAAGGAATTGCTGCTGTATCTGCAGGCAGCACAGGCAGATCTGCAGAGAAGAAACCATGGGCTGGAGCAGAAATGTTTTTCACTGCCCACACACTCACTTGACACCAGCTCATCAGCTGATTTAGAGTTGCTGCATCTTGTTTGCACTGTATGAAGTTCCACTGTGGGCAAATCAGATTTGGAGTAGTAATATGAAAAAGTTTGAAATGTTTTAAAACATTAAAAACCTCAATACCTTGCTCACAAGGCCCTGCCTCCTGATGTGGATAATTTATTCCATACAAAAGAAAACAAACAAAAAAGGATGGACAATTGAAAATATTTTTCTTTTTAAAAGTGATGAGAGAGATGAAATGGTCTTCAGAGTGAGATGTTGCATTTGAACCAAAGAAAAGGAGGTAACAAGCTTTTCTGAAGGTGAAACTTCCATAAATTTGCTAATATATGAAGAAAAAATATGATGACCCGATGTAAGGGTAGAAGAGTCTTTTGGAAGATTTCAGTCAAGGAGATGATTGGAACTTGCTTCTCTTAGGAAGACTTTCCTGCCTAGAAGTGGCATCTTTCCCAAAGACAGTTTTAGATATTTTCTCCTCCTGCATTCCAGAGAAATTTTGCCTGGCATGAGAAAAAGATAAGTACTTGCAGATATTTTTGAAGGCCCCCATAGAGTGAGGGTCAGGGATGATAATAACCCTGAGAAGAACAGGGAATGTGTCTTTCCCCAGACCCAGTATTTGAAATGCCATTAAGGTTAGAGTTCTGTAAGTCTAGTGTTCTGGATTTTGGAAAGAAATTTTCCTACAATCCTTGAACTGCCTGGCATTTTGGAAGTATATGCATGTAATCTTACTTCACATCTGACTTTGGAACAAAATCCAGGTTGGGAATACTGTCCTTAAGAAGAGAAGAGGGAAACTTTTCTTTGAAGTAGAATCATATAAATGGTATTGGGTTTTTTTCAGAGATTTATTATCTTGTTAATACTAGAAGTTAGTGGAGTCATGTCAGACTTACCATAAGCATTTTATCTCTCTCACTTATCTCCACACTGGTAGCACCTGCAAAAATTCTGCATGTTCTTCTGCCCAGGTCATGCTTGGACTCCTTGAAACAGGTGCAAGGCAAAAGACTCTGGCAAGGTATGAGGTCTGAGACTAATATTAGAATTTGAATGCAGAATAGTATTATAATTCATCTGTTATTACTTATGGGCTACAAGAGTCTGTATAGCCAAGTTAACAGCTTATGAAACAGAGGTAAATTCTGTATGGAAAAGGTGAAAATAGCAGTTTTGGGTTCTACTCAGAAATGTCTTCAAGACTTAAAGAAATGTAAGGTGAGAAAGAAGAATCAAAAGTGAAGGATGAGAAACAAAGACAAATTCCTTGGGAGACATTCTAACTGGAGAAAATGGGACTAGGACATCTTCTCTAACCACTGTAGAAAAGTATTTGGAAAGATGTAGCAAGTGTGAATTCAAGACAGCAAAAAGCCTGCAGATTTCTGAGCCAATCCAGGAGGGTATTCTCATTTGTGTATATTATACGAACTAATGAATGAAGGAAAATCGGGAATATCATTCACCTAAAATTAATGGCATTTTCAGTACTGAGAGGGTCTAGGAAAACTGTGAATTCTCAAGACTTTGAGACATTTATATGCTACTGCATGTCTTTGCTTTCAGTATGTAATTCCAGAGAACTGAGAGAAGATATACTGGCATAAAATTTGTATAATGAGGTGATAAATTGGTCTGTTATTTTGAAGAGGGTAAGGACTGTAAAGGAGTGACAGGTTTGATTCGTAGCCACTAGTTTATAGCCACCAGAAAATGCCAATGGATATTAAAAGGCTAATTATCATACCTAGAGCTAAATTAATGCCTTAGACTTTTGCATAGATTTCCTTTAAAAAGAGAGTGATCAGCTTAGTGAAAATATCCTGGAATGATACCTTTGCTTCAAATCATGATCTGCAAATATTAATAATTTGGTCAAATTTTGTGAACTAAAATCCAAATTGCCTTATCCAATCACTAAGGTAGCCCTTAGACAATGATTTTCATCATTTAATCGGCCCTTTAGTGCAAAACATTTATTTGCTTTGCAGGTGCTGAATCTTAAGAAACTTGCAGAAATGTGGGCCTCTAAAAGAAAAGTAGACAGGTGCTACCTAACTGAAACTGTCAAAGGAGTCTTCCATGGTATGAATACGTAATGAAATTTACAAGAATATGTAATATTCCTCAGCTACCATGCAGCAAGAATCCCTCAATACTGCTTCTCTTTCTCATATGTCTCATTCCGTGGATACCTAAGGCATCCTTTCCTACTTCTCTTAAATTCTATGGGAGCAGGAGAGTTTCTGTTGATTAAATTCCTCCCAAACAGAGAGGAAGAGTAACTTTTTGTTGCTCATCTCCAAGTGTTGGCTGCTGTTAATCTGCATGCAAATGTGTTTTTTTCCAGAGACATAACGTATTCTGCAGACTGGTTTTGGCACAAATGTGATTTAATCCTGATGTATAGGAGTGAAGCGCAGTTTCACGGAAGAAATTACACAGAGTGTGTTCTTTACGAAACTCTTCTGGCACGTCAAGATTTTTGACTGAGCCCAAGAAATGACAGTGTTCTCTTACTTTCACTTTAACTGTATTTTTTGCTCTGTTGACTAAAGACGACATATTAAGACAATTAAAAAAAGACAATATAAGAAAGCCTCCTGAGACATCCGTTTTTCTCTCGTGTAGCAAGCGACGAGCTACTTGGTTTTGTTACTGAACTAAACTGACGAACAACAACTCTGGGAAATACCTTAATAAAAGCAAATGCAGTGAGACAATAAATTAAATTATCATTAAATATGGGAGGATTAGTGGAGCTGTGTACTTACTGCTCCTCACTGGAAGACATCAAAGCTTTGCAATAAGTACAACTTATCCTTCCCTGATTCTTGTGTGCCATCCGAAAGAAAGGATTCTGCTGTTTCTGTCTGCAGACTGCTGCTCAGGGAAGATGTCTGACAAATCCCCCAAAGGATACTAAGTCAACTTTAATAAGACCTCTGTGCATTTGCCTACTAACATCAAACTACTCAGACATTTGATACATTCTGACAGCTCAGTAGAAATACCTTAAAACAGTAAAAAGACTGTTTGGACCCGTATGCATGCAAAGAGGTTATTAAGTCACAAGTCTACAGCATGCCTTACTTGCGTGGACATAGGTGTTGGTCAACACAAGGCTCCAGGTTACCATGGGCTCATTGGCATTTTGGCAGACACATAAGGCACCCACTCCTCCAGCCAAGCTTGTCTGAGCCCTTAGTGTTGCCTTTGTTCTTCTCATAGTAGGAACACAGAGATCTCAGCATCTCTCTCTGTATCCTGGATGTTTTAGATGCAAAGTTGCATCCTACACATCTGGAAAAACATAGAGCATGCCAAAAAGCTATAACTCCTTTTTATCACTGTTCTTTCTTTTAGAGGAGCAGAAGGTAAAGAAAACAAATATCACAAAATGTAGACTGCTTGTATAAAGGATGCACATGTACTAAAAGACATATATACTCTGCAGAGAATGGCAGGCAAGAAAGAGAAATGAGTTTAGGCCTCACCAGATCCTGGTAGAGGCATCATATTTCAAATACAAGTGAAGCTGTGTTTCTTAATTTAGAAAAATGACCACAATCTGACTGAATACAAGGGCATGTGTTCTAGGAGCTTTTTTTGGAAGAGTTATTCAAAGAGAATACTGCCCACGTACTGTACTTCACACCTCTATGTAGGGTTCCCTTCAGGTACAAAACTAGTTTCTGAGGTAGCTATTTCAATGTTTCAATAACAGCAAGGAAAGACAGCAAAAGCAGTTGAACAATTTTCATACATTCTTCTGCTAGCATAATATGTCTCTGCTTTCTATTATGAAATTATTCTCATCCTAATTACAAGGCCAGAGCTTCCTAACCACATCTCCTGAGAAATCCCTGAGTGATCTCACCAGAAGTAAATATTCAGTGTGAAACTTCATGAATTCACATCTTCATCAAACCACATTTTGGGGAAAAGTGATTAAAGGATATTCACAAAAGAGAGGCAAATATCTGGTATTGTTAACGCAGACTCTGCAATCAGCATCTGAATTTGAGGGAAGGCAGCCAAGACAGTCATCTTTTCTTCATCAGTTTTTAAGATTTAGATGCTTTAAACCAAACCAATCCACTGATGGCAAAGGCAGTTTACTCCAGAGCTGACTTTGACCAATTAAATTTTTTGAAATATTTTTTGTTATGTAAATGCAATTTTACTTTTTTCCCTTTCTTGGAGAAGGCAGAGCTTCCACAGAAGCAATTGTTGGCTTTGCTATAGGAACCCCACACTATGCAACAGAGTAAATTATAGGGTGGTATATCAACTATTTTGTAGCCAAGTAGTTTTTAGATTTCTGTTCCCATTTACATTTCAGCTTTAATGCCTTTGGATGCTAAAAAATCTCTGCCTTAAGCACTGTCATTTAGTGACAAAATTAGCTTTCAGTCATCTATCCAGCTAAAAAAAAAAAAAAAAAAAAAAAAAACGAACTTAATGCTGGCATCTTTTTCCAATAGAGGAAATCAGCATATCTTTCTGTCTTCTTCTTCAAAAATTCAGTGCTTCCCTTTGCTCCTTGTTCACTCACCAGCACAGACTTCTTTTCTGCAGGCAGATAGGGAGCAGGTGAAAATCATAGCATCTCCTTTCTTGCCTGAGGCTACTTCTGCCACAACTCTTCCACAGTGTTCCTCTTCCATGGAAGTGCAAATAAGGCTCAGTGCTATTGTGGACTCTATTCTGCCACCTGAATCCTGTAGCATTGGTTTGTACTCCCTATGCAGAAGTCTCCTGCTGAAGGCAGTTTATTCATTCAGCCAGTAAAAGTAAAGGGACATAGGTAAACCTACATACCATTCAGTTTTTGATGGTTTGAGCTATGAAAAGTCTGGGGATGTTTCTCTAATTGAGGAAGAAATAGGGAAAATAAGGTTTTTCTGGTATCTTAACAAATGTTTATAGCCATCCTAGACAGTTTCAATCAAAGAATGGACACACTAATGTGCCTGTCAAAATTATGTATTTCAGTCAAAACTAGTGACCATTTTAATACTTAATGAGTAGAAAATGGCACCCCTATGGCTGATTTATGTAATGCTAGATCACAGTCCAGAATGGCTCAGTTGTGTCACCTTACCAGAGATTGTTTCTCCCCATTGACTATAAAATTAACCTTATGGGACCAGCTGCAACTTAAACATCTAATACTAAGTGACATAAGTCTCACTGTCAGGGTTTGTGGAATAAGGGAATTCTGACATATGAAGTAAAGGAAGAGTGCAGTAGAAGTGCTCATCATTTGTGTTTCTGCTGTCCTTGTCTTAGCTCAGGTTCAAGTCCCATTTGCTCGAAGTATGGAGGAGGATCTGGTCCATCCATGTTTTCTTCTCTGAAGCTGAATGTGTGCAACTGAGTTTTTGCTTTGGGGAAAGAAAAAAACCAAATCAAGCAAGCAACCAAACAAAAAAACCCCCCAAAACAAATCAAAACAACAAAACCACAAACCCCAATAAGTAGTTATCAATTTCTGACATTACCTAGTAGAACCTATGACTATTTCAGGCAATAAAAATTTTCAGATTTATCTCTGTGCTTGACATCAGGGTTTAGAAAGTTCAGGTTAAACTAGAGCTTCTCTGGATCAGTATGCTGCTGGTACTGCTGTTACCATGGGGCTGAGGTAAACTTAGCTGTGAGACCCCCAGCAGCCTATCATGGATATCAGCAGACTAAATACTCAGAGCCCTTTTTAGCCCCTGGTCAGCCACACACCTTTGTCTCAAATGTGCTTGTGTAGGTGAGACCTAGAGGTACAGCAGCACTGACTTCCCCTCTTCCTCCCTCCAAACATAGGCCCCTTCGCACACCTCAGTCCATGATACAGCATGTTGGATACAAGACCTAAACGGGATGGTTAAGCAGATTTTCATCCCAAATAAAACGTGGAAGGTCCCAAGAGATTTGCCTGTAAAATCAAACTGGTCTAAATGATGTGCTTAAATGTGAAAGCAGAAACTACTAGTGAGAACGTCTTAAAGATAAATGACTCTCTGGGCAGAGCAAACTGTTTCACCTTCATTTCACTTTTGTTAGAGAGACTGCAAAGATGAAAAGAAATTAGGTAAAGCAGTCTATCTTAAGCTTTGGTCCACCACCATGACACTGCACGAAGTTTGCATTGGTTCAGGTTAGAGAGTGACTCATAAGGTTAAGATTTATTTGTATTCATTAGACCCTTTTGAAAATACTTACACTCAAAAAGTCATGTGGGAAGTCAAACAAACCTCATTGGCCTGCCCCAGGGGGAAAAAAAAAAAAAAAGAAGAAGAAAAAGAAAAGAGAGTATATTTGTATTTTTGGATCTCTGATTTTGCTCCTCTTGAGGGGTCATATTTGATAAGAGAAGGAGAATAACTGGTTTTTATTCTGTCTCACTACTCAAAAGCCTCACAACTCTGAGAAATTAATCAGTATTTGATTTTCTTTTCCTAGTCTTGAATTCAATGCAGGCATAAGGAACAAACAGAAATGTAAAGTATACTTATTGTGATTGATTTGGAAATAATTCTGTAGTTCTTATGAATTTCCATGAAGTTCTACTGAACAGGCAGACAAGATTAACTCTCAGAGCATCTTTGAAGAATTCTGTGTTCTTGTTCTACTTTACAATGAATTTATTCAAAGCCTGTATAAGCCAATATGCTTACCAAGATAGGAAATACATTTACATATCATTTTACAATAAATTAATCTCAGCAAAACATCTGTCCAGGTTGCTAAATTAATCCATTGTGAAATTTCAATGAATACACAGAGTTTTTATGGTGTGACGGAATTTGGCACAGTACTTTTTTTTCCATAATAGTAGAATGTCTTTGGAACTTAAAATTTAAAAACAGAAGCTATTGGTAGGCTTGTGAAACTCCAGGCACTTCTGGAAAACTAGACCTGTAAATAACTCAGAATATGAAGCTGTAAATGTACATGTTTGACTCGCATCCCTAAGGTTTCCCGTAAAGTCAGTTAAGAGAATAGACAGGATTCACCTTATCCTAAAGCAAGTAGCTGGAACAGGTCAAATGAGTTATATCCTGAACAAACCAACTCCTCTCAAGAGACTAGAGAGCGAGCTTTAGGTGTCTAGCTCACATTATGAGGTTTGGGCCTTGTAGACTTTCTAGGTCAGGTGAGGCCAGAAGAATCTATTGGATCATCCACATCTGAAAATCCTAGGCCCTTATATTTCATTCTGATGTCTTTATGCTGTTCCTGGCTAAAACACACCTTGACTAGAGGCACTGAAAGCAAAGAGATTTGAAGACCTCAGTGGATGAACGTGTTCCAGTGTTAATCCTTCTCCTAAGGCTCAGACTTTCAACATATCAGCTGAAATTTGGGGACAATATACCTCAAGTGTAATTCATTTCACAGTATGTGCAGATATAGACTATATACAAAAAAGAACATCTAATATTTCTGTTAACTTTTCTATGCCCATACAAATAACATAAGACTACCTTACTGTGTCAAAAAAAAAAGGTCTGTCTAGTCTCCGTCAGGCCTCTCAGTGTGGCCAAAATGAGTGCTTAAGGAAATAAGTAAGACCAGGACAAGTATGTCTGGTGCTTCCCTGACATACTTTCCCTGTTTCCTACTTAACATTCAAGGACTTCCTGTTCCAGATATTTTTCCTATGATATTTCTAATCTGATTGGACTTGATGATATTTGTGATCTCAGACTCCTTCAATGACCTATCTTCATCTCTAGAACTTTCAGCTTCTATGATATCATATGCAGAGGTGTCCCAGAGCCAACCTACATCCCAGTCAAAAAGTCAATTACTGCTTTGCTGTGGTGGAACCTGACACTCACCTCTTTCATTCAATGTATCCTCATTCTTGTGCCAAGAACTGAAAAGTGTGTCCTTATTCAGCCTACCAGTTCTGCTCATGAGTTTAGAGACCTTCTTCCTGTCCTCTGCCAATCACCCACTTTTCAGATGAAAAGGTACCTGTACTCAGTAGTTCTTGGTACAAAAGTTCCTCTGTACCTCTGACTGTGTTTGAGCTCCCTGAACCTCTCTAAGCTCTACCCTGCCAAAGCAGAGTCAGCAGTTCCTCTGTGGCAGCCCTCTCTACTGTGTCAATTATATTCTGCACTGAGCAGTCAATACAGCAAATGCCTACCCTGAATGTGACCAAGATGAAGAAAGGGGAAGAGGAATGCCTTTTAAAGCACCAGCCAAAACCAAAATATACCCAGCATCCCCTGTGCATGCACTAATTCCAAAGACCCCATCTGGTCTGCTCAGGCCCAACTGCAGGTCTTAGGAAAGCATTCCATCTTTATACGTGTTGATTTTGCTATGGAATACACTTGGAATTGGGCCCCCATTTTATTTCTTCATTGTATTTAATAGTCTCCTTAATTGCACCATAGATGCTGTACTGACAGCCATAACGTTTAGATGGACAGAATCACAGTTTACATGCAACCTATTCTGGTTCTGTTGCCAGCAATTATCTTGCTTAATTTGTTTAAACGCTGGTAAACACACCTTTATAATTTTTGTTTTAATGGTGCTAAGGTCTGCTCTGTCAGCCACTTGAATTTGGTCATACCACAACAGTAATTTTGGCTTTGATGTCTTGTCAAAATAGCCTCAAAATCTGTTCTGCAAACCTGGTGAAGATTGCAGACTCAAAAAGATTTGGTGACATCACTGAGGGGTTAACTCTGAAATCCTAATATACTCTTCCTGAAGAAACTCTCTTACACCAGGATTTTAGATCCATCTGCTGCTCACTGCCTTTGCTGCAGGAATGATTAGAAGCCCAAATATTCTTTTTGCTCTTTTGACACTGCCCAAGGAATCATGTAATAAAGTCTTCATAGGGCTGGTTGAGTGTGATAAGCAACTCTTCCATGGTTGCTTATTTGATTTCCCCTGCTTCATTGTTGTTGCCATCCCTTTCTGCAAGTAGACTAATGTATTTGAGGCCTTTTGGCATGAATGCTCAGCACAGCTGGGAATACAGTAGCAGAAAGCAAATTCTGAATCCCTAATTGCTTTCATCACAAGAAAGGAGGCTTGTGGAGTTTTTCATAAGTAGTTCTGGTCTCTGTGACCCTGTGAATGACATTAAACCACTGAGGCTAGAACCTCAGTCCTGAAGAGATAACAACGTAATCCAAGATAAGACTTGACATGTCATGGCAGCAAACCACATAGGAGGAAGGAAGCCAGGGCTGGCTGTGATATAGTTTCACAAAAAGTTTGTAAAGCCACAAATCATTCTAAGTTTTGCTAGCTTGTTTTCAGATGTAAATAAATGCAGGCATGTTCCCCTGACTATAAGCAACTGCTACTTTTCTTTAGTAAAGCAGTCAACATGGATCTCAAAAACAATCACATAGAAACACAGGGGCTGACTTCAGAGCTTAGCAGGGGGACTGACTTTCATTTAAAGAAGGCAGAAACAGAAGCAAAGAGATTGCTGCTCTGATCGCAGATGAACAGCAAATATGTTATTTGTGCATAGCTCCATGTGGGACAGGAGTAGCACGAAAGGCAGCAAACTTTTAAACAAACAAAATGATTAAGTGTCAGGAACTTCTGCATACTGTCCTCATTCTTGGTAGGGTTTCCATTTTTCACCACACTGAGGTACACTTTTTCCCCCGTCATTTGTGATTCTGATTCTTTGAGTTGCTGTGGGGAGCTGTGGGCTCCCCTCCAGCTCAGTGCCAGTCACAGTTTTAGGGGTTGGGAACACTCAGCACATGAACCACTGTGGATGTCTACAGTGCCTGAGCCAAACAGAAATTCGCAAAGCAACAGATCCATCTGGGAAAAGGTACTAGAAGAAAGCTCAACCTAATCCATAATGATGGCACTTGAACTCCCACCACATTCAGAATTACATGTTCCCTCAGTGCAAACACAGTCAGACCTAGAAGTGACATCTCCTGAGAAATGCTTCTACCTGGGATAATGATCAGCCAGCACAGATCTGGATCTCTAAGGCAGGACTGAGCTACATAGTTTATCCAGTCTGTGGGATTTCCATTTTGAATCTGTACATGGGGAAAAAAAAAAATCAAGCTGCAGTCAAGTATGGCTGTAGTGGACCTTACAGTTGACTGGATTTTCTGTTGAGTGGCTGACACTGCAGGGTCTTGGTTTTGGATGGGGCCTCTGAACATCATCCTAAAAGAGAGAGACAGTTGTAGGTCCTAGCAGAGAGGGCCTGAGGGTTCTGTGTTTGTCTTCAGTAAGGGGTACAGAAGGCTGTCTCCACTGTAAGCAGGACACACTCACAATGAAAATTATTCAGGGTGAGGGTAAGCTTTGGTTCAGAGAGGATGCCTGGAAGTTAGCTGGAAATTGAGTTCATGAGCCATTTATGTTTTCTTCTGCCAAGTAAGGTATTGCCTTTATATTAATATTTATGAAGAGGCTAGTCAACACAGAGATACCTGATAGGTGAAACATATCAAAGAAATAACCAGTTACATCAAATTTACAAGTGAAGTCTCATTTCTTTTTTTGAAGGCAGAGTGGATTAGACAACAACTGAATAGGAGACTGACACTTTGATAACAGAGCAGAACTCAGGAAAAGCAACTCATTTGAAAACCTGAGAGATGTGAGCAATCTGGTGATGCCAAACACATGTGAGACCTGGTGAAGCTGCCATTAGACAAGTTTTATTGTCTGAGGGGAGGTCACTGACTGCCATCAATTATTTTTCCACAAGTATCTCTGCATGTGCTAATTTATTAGATCTCATGCTATAAAGAAACCACTACCGCTGTCAAGGTTTAGCTGTACAACAGCATCTTTCACTGTGTGACCTTTCAGAGTGATGAGGAGGTTGGAAGCATGACAAAGATTAAAAAAACAAACAAACATATTTTCTTACTAAATCCATTTTTTATATTTTCCCTCTCCCTTTCTAAAAATTTTCAGTAGAAAGTTAAGTTATGACTAACACTTGTGGGATTTTTCTTTTTCAAATAAATCCTTTCTTTGGGTACATCATTAAGGGATGTGTTACTGTCAGGTCTGGTGAAACTGTAATTACAGTGAGTGCAATAAATAAAAGCATAATGGCTCCACTGCATAAATAATGGCTCATTATCCCAGTTTTATTGGCGTTTGGTTTGCTGAGCCAGTAAGTTCTTCTGCATATCCAAAGAAACTGTTCTGATCCAAACAGTTCTGCTATGTTAAATGAAAGAAACAAGGGAAGAGTTTTTTTATGAGACAGGACATTTGGTCACAGTGGTAGCCCCCTCCCATGGGCATGCACTGCTGCTTCCCACCTGAAGGGATGTCAGTGTCCCACCCAGCCATGGTGCTTACCATGTGTGATACCAGCACATCAGTCCACTGACTTGATGGGGTGCACCCAGACTAGATAGCCCACCAAAATTCCTGCTGGGGTCAGCTTGTGGGGGTAATACTTGGGGCCTGGTCACATTGCTTTGGGCCATGAGCCTCAATACTCTGCCCTCACTGTCCCTCCAGACCCTGTCCTCCCAGTCTCTCTGGGACCCCTTTCATGTTTCCATTTGCCGATTCTTTTCCTTCAAGTCTCTTGAACACCTGTTTCTGTTTCAGTGCCCTCACGTGAGATTATTAAGACATTAATGCTGTTTTGAAACCTGCCAGCATCCTCAGGGCAGCTCCTTTCCACCTGCCTACTGAGGGTAGGGTCTTAGTTCCTGTTTTTGAAGATTTTTACGGGCTGACATGCACCAAACTAATAAATGCCAATAAAGCCAATAGCAAAGACAGTAATCTGCATGGAGGAGCATGAAGATGAGGTTTTCTCAAGCCTCCTACTCACTTGCCTTGCTCTCCAGAGCACATATGATTTAGCCCTGTAAGGCAGGCAGAAACCATGTTCTAAGTGTTGGTTCTACTGCCCTCATGGCATGGCATTAGACTCTGAAAAGGCTGGAGATCACTCTCCCTTTTTGGCACTTGAATAATAATAACAAATGATGTGGAACCCCCAGCTCATTGGAAAGTTTCAGCATTCAAACAAGGAAAAATCATGACATGTCAGTCCTCAATCAGAGATGAACTTGGATGATCAGAACTGGTGGTCATGCATGTTGCTTATGACATCCCAATTCATGCCAAGTGTTTCTTCCCTGCTTCAAATCCACCCATGGGACTGCTTACACCAACAGGAGAACAAAACTGTGTTCCAGATGATTACTAATTACTCATTCAGGTCTGCCTGAGGGGTCATGTCATTCAGCTCATCTGAGTGGTAACAGATACATCTTCAGGCCAGAGAGATAACCAAATTACCAAGTCATAATGAGTTATTGCATGTCACCAGAGTCATGGTAACAGGCTGTGTCTCTGCTCTTACCCCATGGTGAATGGAGCATTTTGCACTTGCTGTGAGCCAGAAGTGCCTGTGGACATCTCCCCAGGTCCAGCTGAACACAGTGACTTGGTGGCTGCAGTGCCTCCCCAAAGGCTGAACCACCTGCTTTCAGAGGAGGTTTTGGCCTCACTGCCAAGGGTTGGAGCTTCCACAGGTTAGATGCTGGCCCTCCCAATCTTGAACTAACTTCCCTAGAGTTGTTGACTCTCCTTCAACCAACACAGTCTCCTCTCTCAGTGACCCTTGCTAACCTAGGCCTTCCCCAGGGTGTTCTGAAACCAGCTCATGAGCAGGATGACCCAGCCTGACACAGAAGTGGATAAATAATATGAATATGACTTTTTGATATTTTTGGGGGGGTATCAGTTTACCTAATGTTCAATAGTGCTATGAAAGTGGTGTTTTAGCACAGAATCCTGATTGAAATGTTAAGCTTTGTCTTGCACATTGATAGTCTTGGATGGCCTAGTGTATATATCTAAGTCAAAGCTGAATCCAACACAACTTGCCTTCAGCTGGGTTTCCATTTTCATGGAAGACTTTTCATTGGGTTGTATGCATCGCACTTCTCAATTCAAGTGCATGTGGGCATTACAAAAGATGAAGTATCAGCACAGAGGTGCTCATTGCCCTTTTCTGTGGCAATGACTCCACTTTCAGACATCCCAGGCTTGTACTGGTGTATACTTCTCCCTGGAGCTTGGCAGGCTGGCTCAGTTCAGCAAAACTAGCAAGGACTCTTGTCCTGAGCATGGCTATTAATACAATGGCTCTTGCTCACACAGCTGGCTCCCCGAATTTCAAGCATTGCCATGGTGAGTGGCACAAAGCCCTTTCTGGCCCCTTTTTGGGTCCCACTTGCCGGCTTGCATCTTGGGGAAGCTGCAGAGGAACCAACACTCCTCACCACACTCCTTTCTTTCCTCCCATGGCATCCAGTTTCTTTTGTTTTCATCCTACCTATCTAATTGTGGATTCACTTTCCAGACCTAACTTAAGCTCAGTGATACTTGTTTTCGCTCATAACTGATGTTTTGCACTGAGGACGTGCTGGTTCTTTCTCAGTGCAAAACAACTGGGTTTAATACATTGCATTCATTTTCTTTCCAAGTGTGTAGATTTGCTGCAATTGCCTAAATCCCCTCTGCATGACCTGCATTTGGGGCTTTAATGAAGAATTGCTAAAATGCTCTTCTGAACTCTGTGTACTTTCTTTCATGTATGCTCCCATATTTACAGAGTCCCTTCATCTGCAAGGACTGCAATCATCATCAGTGTTTTATAGAGAAGCAGAAAAAGAGATTGCCCTAAAACTGTTACTTGGAACATTTATTTTAGATTGCATTATCAAATATTTTTCATTGAAGTTTGTAAATTATGGTGCAGAGAAAACATGATCCCTGTATTAAAGTCTATCTCAGACCTAGAACTCCCCTTTTTAACAGTCCGGGCTGCATCTGGCAAGTCATGAGCGCACTGCAAATAATATATAAACAAATAATAAACATTAGGCTTCAATAACTTCTCTGCTCTTGCGAGTGAATGCAGTCTTGTGCAATTGCTGTATTTCACTGGGGGTTTCAGTGTTATTCATCTACAAAATTGTTTCTAAAGGAACTGTAGATCATGCCTTCAACATACATTTTTCCTAGATTGCAGCTTGAGTGCCAATTTCGATGTCTTTTTAATTTTTTTTAGAAGAAATACATGTAGGGAAAGAATGGGACTTCTGTTATCATTAAAGATTTTTAAACCCAATGTTTATTTAACTGCTATTATATAGTTCCATTATCATTTTTTGAATAGCACATTACCAGTAATTGGTTTAAACTTTACAGCCGTATCTATTTCACATCCATTATCCAAGCAGATTTGAAGACTGCTGGTATCGTGTAAAGACAAACAGAACTAATTGAATGCGTACAGTCTCATGAACCAAATTTTCAAGGAATTTATCCACTGGAGAAGCCAGTTTGACTCTGTCAATTAATCTCCTATTGAACCACCTTTCTGGGACCTACGTGCCCCATCACTGTGGCATAAGAAGCTCACTTCATGGCAGTTTGCATGACTGAGCACTTGCTCAAAACTAAATAAAAAATGAACAAGGGCTTGGCATTTTAGGTAATGAGTTAATATTTCTTACTGTACAAGGTTGTAATGACTGATTTTAATTTTCTTCAAATGCATTTAAGTTCAGATTGCTGTCTTACTAAGAGGAATGCATGGAGAGATCAAGATAAGCTCAGGACCAACAATCAACCCTTAAAATCTAATGCAGGCTGTCAGTGACCAAGAAACAAACAAATCATAATTCTTTTTTTTTTTTTTTCAGAAGCAAGCTTCAGCTGAAAATTGGATTCCTTTATGAAGATGTCTTTGTATGCAAACATTAGTCATGGCCACTTCTGGAACTTTGTCAGCGCTGCAGACCAGCCGCTATGAGCTTTCCTCTCAGGATATTACTTATATTGCAATAGATTTTAGACCAATTCTGTAAAAGGAGATTTTAAAGCTTTACTGGAAATTTTTTTCCCATTCTAACTGAGGATCATTCAGATGCCCCTGCTGCATCCTTGACTAGCAGAAAAGACACAGGTCCCCAGAGTTGAAATTTCTGTTCTTCAGCACCAGGGCTTCGACACTCTTGTGGGTACAGTAATCTCAGTGGCAGATCCCAAGGGTCCCTTGTGTGCATGACACATTTTATTCAGTTAAAAATCATCATTAACACTATCACCACTGCAAACTTGTTGAATAAGATACCATGTAGTAGAGGTTTGTGTACACCATGGACTTCTTCCAATACAGATTTTGCAGTCAGGGATGAAGTTTCTTTAAACCCCAGACACAGTGCCACTTGTGAGGCAAGGATGCAGCAAGAAAGTCTTGGGGGACCCCCATTACTGTTTCTTTCTTCCACTGAATCTTGCAGGAATAAACAATACCCCCACTGAAGTAAGAAAATACAGTAATTGTCTGAATTCTGTAACTCATTGTGGCCACCAATCACAGCATAAACTTCCAACCATCTCACAGGCATGCATTGCCCGAAACAAAAGGATCCCAGGAGGATCAAGTCCAACTTCTGACTCCACACAAGGCAACCTAAAAGTTACACCATATATCTAAGAGCATGGTGTACTTCTTGAACACCAACAGACTTGGGATCATGACCTTTTCCCTGGGGATCTTGTTGCAGTGCTTGTACTACCCTCTCACTGAAGACCTTTTTCCTAATATTCAACCTGAACTTCCTCTGATGTAGCTTTAAGACATTCCTTTGCATCCTGTCAGACATGAGAAAGAAGAAATCAGCACCTCCCTCTCCACTCCCTTTTCTGAGAAAGTTGTAGATAGCATTAAGGTCATTCCTCCATTTAGTTTCCTCCAAGCTGAGCAAGCCAAGTATACTCAACCATTAATCATTAAGTCATGCCCACCAGTCCTTTCACTATATTTTTCGCCCTCATTTGGACACATTCTAATATATTATACCCTTCTTACATTGTGAAGCCCAAAACTGCACACAGTACTTGAGGTGAGGCTGCACCAGTGCTGGGTGTAGTAGGACAATCACTTCTGTCATCCGGTGGGCTGTTCTGAGCTTAACATATCCCACAACAGACAAAAACCAGGGACTGATTTGTACCCAAATATAGATGCAGCCTGGTACCATTGAAAGTAGGTAAGAACTGAAGCTCATCTTGGTATTATTACTAGGTATGAGAAGAGACAAACACACACACTTACAAAACCAAAAATATTCACCTATGACAATGATATAGCAACTGAGAAAGAAGAAACAAGATCTACACAACTCCCCACAACTACCCTACTCCACTACTTTCACATCATATCTCCAGCCTTCCTCACCATCTCTGTGCCTTTGCTGCATGATTGGGTTTTATACCAAGAAACAGTAGAGGGGTGAAGAAGATGATAGAGGGCTGCTGGTAGGACTGCCATGGCCACTGAACACATAGCTATTACCTCTTGGTGGAGATGCATTCACTGATAAAACAATGAGAAGCTAATCAAAAAATTCAACAATGATGAGAGAACTAGACTCTGTCCTTCCCGAGTCCCTCCAGGATAAACTAGCACTTCATAACATCATTTGTAGGAAAACAACTCCAGGTTTTAAAAATTACAGTCTATTAAATAATTGTAGAGTCATTTATGAAAAGGAGGACATTTTAAAAGAACATTAAAAATGCCTTTTCTTCTGCTGAGGTCCCCTGAATGTTACCAGAGTTACAACTCATAACTCTAGAGTACTCTTAGCATTATATATTTCCCTCTGGAATATGAATTGCCTTTATTTTTAACTAAAATGATATGTAAAGCTAGGTATTTTTAGTAGAAAGACTCTACACTGATTAGTAGAGCTGTGCTGATATCAGAGCTTTTTTCATTGCTCATTTCTTCTTGATTCCAGGAAAATGATCCTTCCTTGAGAACATGGTTTTATTCATGGCATTTGTTCCTCTGACTGATGAGGATGACTGTGCTTTTTTATGGGTGAGGAGCACTTACCTGAAATCAGTAATTTGTGGAACTCCGTGTTAGAGATATTCTTCACCTCAGGCAAACTTCCTGGAGAACAGAGTGAGTAATCTTTTGAAAGATTAAGGAATGGGAGGAGAGACAGAGGAAATAAAAGACTAAAATCATACGTAGTTCTTTTCATGAAGAACGCTTAAATCAGGCTCAGAAAGGGATCCTGTTTGGGCTGCTCATCACAACATTAGTAAAACAGCTGATTCAGTGCATACTGGTACAAAAGGTAAAACTGACGCCTTGAAAGCAGTATATGTTTCTACTGCCTTGAGGAAAACTTTACATAAATTCAGAGTTTCAGTTGTAATACTTTGCATGTAATCAGAGCTGTCTAATCTTGTCAAACATTTGCCCTCTGGGAAACAGGCATTTCCAAGGAGTGCATCTGACAGGCACCTCCATTTTACAGGCTGGCAACAGAAACACAGGGAAAGAGTTACACCAGGAGCTTCCCTCCAGCAACAGTGACATTCAAGCAGTTTTTGATCCTCAGGCAATTTTAGCTTCCAAGCATAGGGCTTTTTTTTTTTGTCTTCTGTTCTGAATAGCAATAATTTGTATCCTTGTAAGGTTTGTAAAGCCCAAACCATGTTCACATTTGACTGTGCAAGATCTTCTAAAACTCCAGGAGAAAGCAGCGCACAGTTTGCTGTGAATGCTGTGAAGCTCTTTTTCCCAGTGGGGATCAGCTCTGTTCCATGAAGTGAATCTGGCTTTTCTGTCCACTGCTGGGCTTGGGCTGTGCAGTGTTTCTTCTATAGCCCACCTGTGACAGTCCCAAGGATGTACTGACTCATGATTTCTCCTTTGAAGGCTGTCCTATATGCCTTCCTTCCAGTGCAAGGAGAGCAGTGTTATGGCAGCTGCCCTGAAATGGAACAGAAGGAGCCATCTTCTTTTTATGTGATGGACACAGAGGGCTATATCCATATTATTCACTGAGACAGTCAAAACTTCCTCACCAGCTGTAATGGTTTTTAGCCACTGGCCTGTGTGAGTAGACCAGGGTGTTTAAGGGTAGGTAGGCAGGCAGGTAGGTAGGTAGGTCAGTAAGTAACAGTGCACCTCTGTGTTGCTGGTGGTTGAAAATTGTCCCATTAAACACTTTCAAATGGGGCTATGGTGAGATCTATGTTCCTTTGAAAATTGCCTCCAGATGCTTATATACATCTTTAGATGTTTATATCCCTTAATCACTTTGCATTCATCACCATGAGGGACATGAATTAAGGACATTTTCAGGCACACATGATCCAGAAATACCTTCACCAATATAGCCTAATGCTAGCAGGAGACAGTCAGTGTTGGGAAATCATCCCATTCTTCTCCCTTCTGTTTTTGTCTTGTGCCTTTTAATGATTTGGGGATTTTTTTCTTCCCTGAATAACCAATGTGAAATTACTTTTTATGAGAGGCATTTTCTTTGCAGTTTCCAAAAGTTATCTTACCTTAATGACCCATGATTTCTGTCCCCCTTGTCACAAGGATCTACCATTTACCCTTCAGGAAGTTCCCTCTGCCGAGGAAAGGAAAGCTCTGCAGCAAAAATGAGAGCAGCTGGAGAAAATGGAGGCATTTTACATAGCTGGAAGTATCAGGGTCATATCACAGCTGGAAGACTTATATACTTTTTTCTTATCCCGGTGTGTGCAGATGCTAAAATACACCATGGAAGTTGGAGAAAAACAACCCCTCAGTGATCCGTCTGAAATTCAGTTCAGACATCGACCATCCTTTTCTGCTTATGCATCTCCAAATGGCACTGGGGTGACTTATTGCCTCAGCATTGCTTAACTGTCAGGAGACAACCTGGCCACAGAGGCAGTAAAAGTTATGTGGGGTCTGCCATCTCCTGTGAGGAGAAAACTCTGTAGGCCAGCAGCCACCAGTACTTTCCAAGGTGGGAGATTTTTAAAGTCTATGACTTACCCCACTATGGAAATGAGACATGAATGACAAAGCCTACAGAAGACAGTTTTTCCCAAGGAAAAAAAGTAATTCCAAACCCAATCTTATTTTTTTTTCATTTGAATGTTTTTATGTCATTTTCCCAGTTTCCCAGTGAGACATCAACAGATACGAGTGCTTCTCTCTGCCATAGTGTTTTGTGGATTAAGCCTAGAAGGTCTTCAAAATCCCAATTCACTCAAACACTCTTGAGGTGAGAGGCAGTTACTGAAGGAGGATGCTTCCCTGCATCCAATAGCAGCAGTCCCAATCCATCAGCCAGTTTTTCTACCATCACTGGCTTCATCCTCTCCTGGAAACTCCTGAACAGTGCTGGCGGTTCCCAAACAATACTGAGCTTGATGTTTCAATCCATTTGTCTCTCCAGGATCCACTAAAGAGGAAAAGTTGTTGGGAATAAGGAACAGCATCCACTGGGAGCTGAGGAGATGTGTCTCCTTTGTCTCACTCCAGAGTCTGTTGGGTTGGAAGGAGTGGAGCCATGGAGTGGAGCCATGATCTCAGCATTTTCCCTTCATTGTATACTGACATTCAGAGAAATACCTTACCTGGCTCATAAACAGAAGTGGGGAGACAAGGGTATAAATGTGCACTTTTTGAGCACCATGGTAGTTGTAGCATGGTCTGCAGTCTGACGCTGTCCTGAGACTTTCCATCACATCCAGAAGCACAGCAGCCTATCCTATCAACAGAGGTCTATGTGGTTTTGTCCCTGCCCATGCAGCACCCAGAGTGAGGGGGCAGAGATGGTGGGTGGTAGGACAGACTGAGAAGGCTTCAGACATTTGGCTGTTCCAAGCATCTTCTTCTGAAACATTCTCAGGAAAACGCAGGATAGGTGTTCCTCTTCCTCACTCACAGCAGGACACAGGACTCTTCACCTCCTCCCCAGGGGCATCTATTGTCACTGACTTGTCATGAAATCTCACTTCTGATCTCCTCCCACATCCTCCTGGCCTGCCTTCCCTGTTCCAGCCTCACCACCAGCCTTCACCCCTGATGTTCAGCTGCTGGTGTAAGAAGCTGCAAAGCTCCTTTCCTGGGACTGATTTCCTAGGCTGGTCCACAGGCCTGCAGTTCGTCTCCAGAGCCCATCACTACTTTGTGGCTTCCAGGAAAACTGCCAATTGTTAATGGGTAGACAGCAGGACCGACAGGAATAGAGGCGTCATTGAACTAGCACTTGCTGACTTGCAGCCTCAAAAGGAAAATCTGAGCTCTGCATATTCTCTGCACTCCATAAGCACAGTTTTCCATTGCTGTTGACCTTCTTTTCCCTCCTTTGCTGTTTGCTCTGCCAGCTGCTTGCCTTGTCCCAAGGATCCTGTTGCTGGAGGAAGCTTGGATTGGAGAGCATCCTCACAATGTGGGAGGTAAATTATGCACATCACAACTGTTGCCTTTGAATAACACAAAAATTCCCTGCACTTGATGTCTTCAGGTTATCATTTCTGTGGCAAAGCTGACAACACGGGACAGATAAAAAGAGAGATGTACTTATAAAAATCGATGATGCTTTTCTTTAGATCTGCTTTGTGATTTTGTAGCCAGCTGGAAAAGAGCCATGGGGGAAAGGTCAAAGGAGGGCAGGGTTGGGTGAATTGCTGTTCTGGTCGCAGTCCTTCCCATGCCTCATAAAATGAAGTAATGATACAGTAAAGAGCAGTAGCAGCTTCACTAGGAGATGCCATAGCTGTGATAGCCTAATGAGCTTGAAATGACTGAAGAGTGTCAATAGATAAAATCTATTGTGGGAAAATTTCTAGTGCTCAGCACAGCAGGGAAACACTTTCTGAAATCCCAGAACATTCATCAGTGGCAGTTCAGACTGTGAATTCATGCAGTATAAAGACATATTCAGTACTCTAATAAAACACATTTTCATTTTTATGAATCCAAAATATTGACAAAATAAAACCAGTACTAAACAATATCTGAATGTGGAACATTGTAAAGTGAAATACACTTTGGAAACTTGAATATTTGAAGGTTTGGGATTTTTTTAGAATTTCTCTGTGTAACACAGGATATGAGAGTAATTAAGTCCCCAGAAGAGAATCAAACAGCTCCTCTCTTTCAAAGACACATGGTCAAACTTTATATATTAAAACAAACTGTTTCAAATCAATGAAATTATCTCCTGCATCTCAGCATCTCTCCTTGTGAATAGGAGTGAAGGAGGAGATGTCACAACTTGATTCTATTAAAGTTTATTGGTGTTGCTTCAATTACTTTCTCATAAAAATCTAAGGTAAAAATGTTTAAGACTGTTAAGGGATGGATGCAAAACTGATCCAGAGGGCATGCTATCCAAAATTTACCATCAAAATGAAGCATTAGGAATTTACTGGTTTCAGTCTACCAGTGCTGAACTTACTGAGCTGGTGTGAGGCTGGCAGGACACAAGAAACAGACAGACAATCAGTCACAAGTTCCACGTGACTTTTGTTATCAAAAAAGGCAATGCATTGCTGAATGCACAGACCCAGGTTCAGCATGTGAAAGGTCTTCCAGCTCTGATTGGCACTGGTATGGCCCCATCTCAAGTATCAGACCTGGTATGGAATCCCATGCCCAGGAAAGGCATGGGTGACTTAAAGAAAGCCTAGAAGATACCAGTGAGTGTGGCAAGACATCCAGAAACCATGTTTGTAAAGATGCAGAAAAAAAAACTGCAGAAAGATGGGAACTGAACAGTTCAAATTCCAATGAGAACCCCAAGTGAAGGGTAGGCAAGCATCACCAGGGATTGGTATGTGTGTAGGTGAACCAGAATGGAGTCAAGAGAAAAGGACCAAAAGGCCATGAAGGTGCCCCCAGTCTTCCTAAGGTAGCACAAAAGTGGAGCACAATAAAGGGCAGAACATCTGCTTGTTCACAAATCTGTCGGCCTAAAGGTCAGACCAAACTTTGGCCGGATCACTCCTGTGAGCAGGCTAAGTGGGACAAGGATATGAAAGAACAGCACTTTCAAAAGATCAGAGCAGAACCATAGCTGGTTTTACCATCCATAGCCTCAATGCAGAGAAGTCAGTGTTGTCTGCCTGGGAGCTGGTACTCGCAATTTGCCACTTGACTTTATTGAAACTGAGAGCACAATGCAGAGGTATTAAGAAATAACTAAAAACCCATTATTGTTGTTTCAGTAAGCAATCAAGGAAGAGAAATTAAATTTTTCTAGAGTTTGAGCAGTGTGTCTTTTTAAATATCACAAGTGCACACAGTTTTCCTTTCATAAACTGCTTCACTTTCAAAGCTGCATCTGACAAAAAAGCTAGTCTCCTTGACAACAACATGAAGCCTTTACACAGGGGAATTGTGCTTATCACAACTTCTAAGACATTGTTACTGGACAAAGAGTACTGACTCAAAATAGGCAAATTCCTGTTGCATCGTTCATGGTAACAACTTCTTTTGCAGCTTTTCATGGACAGTGATATGGATTAGAAACCAGAGGAATGTCAGGACAGTGAGTTAGATTTTTTTTTCAGGATCAATAAAGCACAGTTGTGCACTGATGTTTGTTTTCTTTCTTTTTTTAAGCTGAGGTCTTTATCTGCTTCTTGTTCTAACTAGGAGTGACAAGTCCTATAAATACGTTGGAAGAGCTCTTTCATATTCATCTTTTACCAGCAATGATCTGTGTGAGACAGAGAGCATTTGACACTGAGGTTCCAGCTCTTGGCTTTTTTTCAAGCAGTTAAGTGTTTCCTGCTTTTTGGTCTGTTGTAAAGAACAATCATAAACGTTGGCAGTTGGAAATTCAGAGAACTACTGAAAGCGCTAATCTGTGTCCCTGAATTTCTCTCACTAAGTTTTGGTACATGTGTGCTACAATAATAGTGGTATGCAGATGTGGAATTGGGATAAATTTAATTAACACTTTGACAGTGGAAACAGAATAAATTAATTAAGACTTTTCTCATTTTTGAATGAGAAAATCTCTGGAAAGGAATATTGTCATTTATGAGTTTAATCACATAATTCCATTTTAATAATGTGACAGAGTACTTAGACCCAGAAAACTAACTAGGTATTCAACTTTTTCCATATCTTTCAGCTTTTTCTGAATGTCATTTTATCAAAGTAAAACAGAACAGAATTTTAGAAATATCTATATTTTTCTTGGTTTGCTCTGAGAAGAAATCCATAAATTACTTATAAAATGTAAGTCATTAGAGCTAATTTAACAGCTTGTTAACTTCTCTATAGTCATCAGCATTTTTGCCTATTTCTGAAAACTGCATTTGACATCTGGAGTAAAAAAATTTGGAAACCAGTAGTCCCAAGTAGCCACAATCAGGCCAGCACTGGCAAGTGCAATATTCAACCTCTGGCTCCAGGGCACAGGCACATATTTAGAAGGACACAGAATTGCTGTTCTTATTTTCTCCACCTTGTGTTTCTAGTCTGGTCTTTCTTCTGTCGTGTCTGGTCACTCAGGGAGTAAAATAGATCTGCAGAACAGAAAATTTGGTATTGAAACAAGTGCATGATACATCCCTGTTGTATCAATTCCATCAGGACCTAACAGATTGCATGCTGGTTAGAATCAGGATCAGGGCAACTGTTTTCCTTCAGTTACTCTATTTGTGATCTGGACAGTGTTACTGAAACGGAAATTGGGTCAAGGAAACAGGAGAATTGGCCAATTGAATAATTCGGTGTACTGGGAAATATATGCAAATAAATATGCAAATTAAATGCTTTGTGCAGGAAACAGCATACTTAAAAAATTAGTACCTGAAGCTTGCTCATCTGCTATGTTAGCCAGTCATTTTTTCTCACAGGAGAAGGTGATGAATGCAAAAGTAAAAAATACAAAGAGGATAAGAACCTATTTGCAATATTTACCTTCAAAAAAATTTGACTTTCATGTGAGCTAAAAAGCATTCAAACCTCATCCCTCAATTCCTGCTTTTTTGAGCCCAGGACATGTTATCTTTCCAACAATAATTAGTCAAATCCAGCAAAAGTAACAACTAAGTGTTGTCTAATCTCAATCTGATCTCACAGTCAACTGGAAAGAACTAGCTACTGCAACACAAAGTCCCTCCCTGGTTTCCATGCTGAGCACAGAGCCTGAAGAAGCCCAGCCTAGCCAAACAACCAGCACGCGTCCAAGGAGATCCACTGAACACAAACTGGAAACAAGTTCCCAAACTCTGAGTCAGTCACTGCTGCTCACGGCCTTCCCTGCACCCCAAGGATCTGTCCTGCAGATCTGCTCTCTGCTCCTTTTCTCTGCAGAGGTGCGTGCATTCCTTCAGGTGCTTTACAATTAACAAAACTTTCTTTGAGTAATGAAGCACTACAATGGTGCTTGAAAGTGTGGTGGCTGGAAGCTCATTTCCTTCAGATAACTGTGAAGGTGCATTTAAATGTAGTTCAGGGACAGCAGGACAAAAATCTCATAATCCAAACTAGAGGGAGAAATAGCATGATGCAGGAGAGACAACTAGTATGTGTATCCAAACCCCACAGTCCTACCCTGCCCCTCTTCTTCCTCATGGGGAATGATTTGCATGTACTCCTTCCTTCGGTCTGAAGAGCACAGCTATAGTAAGAATCCCAGAGCATTTCCATACTTGCTGCATCCCACTCTTTCTGCTGTCACATCTGTTCCTCTGTCATCGGCCTGAAACTGACGCCATGCTAAATTCACTGCAGCAATTACAACTGTTAAATCTGACTCGGAAAGCTGCACTCATCATAAAAACTTAAGAAGTTTCAGAGGCAAATGTTCAGCTTGGCAGAGGCAAACAAACCAACCGGTCTGTTTCCATGCCTTTAGATAAAACTCCTATTAATGAGAATGCAGAAGCACTCCTGTGATTTTCTCAATGTCATTTCATAGCTAAAGGAGTTTTTTCTGGCATCTCTGCTCCCTCACTTCCCAGAAAAGAGAAAAACAAACAAATATTCCACATATTCCCTATGAGACAGGGTCCCTCTGAATAGAGAGCTGGAGGGGTCAATGACAGCAGTTTCCAGACATTGTGGCCCACACACAGATGTCAAGCTGGACTGTTTCCCACAGAGCTCTCTGGTCTTACACTATTTAATCTGTAACAGAAAAAAACAATCAAAGTGGTCCTGAGGTTCATTGCCTGTTCTCCCTGGTGCAACATGAATCAGAGCTTGAAAAACATCATCTGAAGGATAAAAGAAAAAGACTGAAGTGCTAGTGAGCACATGTCTAAGTACACCTTCTCCAGCTATTTGGTACCAGGACTTCAGCAAACAAATCAAGACTTTTATCTTTTATTTCTCAGGACTTAAGCAGACTTATACATGAGATGTCAAGCAATGGGATATGCTTATGGGCCAGATAGTCAGTTGAGAAGGTGGGAGATGAAAGAAGATGGGACCATTGGATGCACCAGGATGTAGACACAAAGACAGCAACCAACTGTCAGGAAGACCAGGAACTGACTCCTGTGGGGAGAGGATGCAGGAACAGATGTGATGATAGAGACAGATGGATGGTTCCCTGTGTCTTCCATCTGCATATGCTGGAGATATTTTTCCTTTTCACTACATCATTTTGTTCCTCCTGGTGGTTTGAAGTATTTCTACTCACTGTTACTATTTTCTGGCACCTTTCTCATGTGCCATTTTTTCTGTTCTACATGGTATGGATTTTCTTTGTTTCATCACTTCTTCTCCTTTTTCACCCAGCTTTGTTCCCTGTCTGTTCCTACATAAATTTATCCTGTTGGCCGGATGTTATATAAAATATTGTAGGAACAGAATGTTCCTTTGAAACATAATTAAGTATGGAGTGTGAACAGCTGATGATCTGGCATTTTCACCAGGAAAAAAAAGAGACAAAAAGGGTCTTCCATTGCATGTCTATTTTAGATTAAAATTACACTGGACAGAAGCCAGGTGGTGCAGTGGTCCCAGGTATCCCCCAAAACCTTCACTCTTCTCAGGATAAAGGACATTCTCAAATTCATCTTCACATACTAGTGTTTTCACAGTTCCCTCCAAATTAAGATATACAAATAAGAGGAATGACTGAGGGCAGAAATCAGCCTGTTTTGGTAAGGTCTTTCAGTGAAAAATGGCATGCAGTGGTGGGTCCACTGCAGAGACCTGGCTTCTTGTGGGATTTCAGCTCCATCTCCCACCAATCCCTTAGCCAGCAGGGCAACCATGGTGTGCAGAGAGCAAGGTGTTAAGTGCACAGAAAATTTCCTATGAGCATGACTTTAAGAAAGATGTGTGGATAGTGGTGTGACCAACCAACTGAATGTGAAGTCTCAGATGTGAAACTTTTGGGTCTGCAGATGGAAGAGAAGGATGAAAAATTGGACTAGACACACAATGAAGTGTGAGCATCAGCACTTTGGGAAAAGCTGAGACACTCTGGAACTTCCCAGGTTATTAATTAGATGGTAAACACTATGTCACAAGTTAATCCTACTTACACAGAGAGGAGACACTCAAAATAACAGCTATTTTTAGCCTAATTACAGTCAAATAGAAAATAAATATTTACAAGTTTACTGCAAGGAGGAGCTAAGCACTGCAACATGTTACTACTGATGGTGAGGGTGGCTCTTCCAGGACCAGAATTTTTAAAGAAGAAATTAAGTCCCTTTTCCAGTGCTGCTGAATGTTTTAAATGGTGTTCCATCTAGGATTGTTCTGCAGACTGTGCTGAGCAGCAAGATAGGAGAGATGATCACAGCAATCCTTTTAGGCTTGTACCCTACCATATGTACCTAATAAAAGTGTCTTATCAGGCTGTCTGGAACGGGGCCGTGTATGGTGGTTGTGTTCTTACATTGTATGAAAGACATGTCTGCTTTTCAGTGGGTGGGATCTGAATCAGAAACAGTCTGCCTCAAACTTCCTAGGGCTAAGGAACAGTCTGAAAGCATACACAGGAATGAACATAGAAAACAAGGGAAGAGACAGGAGGTACGAGGCCATAGGCCAAAACACGCTGCTCAGATGGTTCCTCAAGTGGAGCAGTGAGGGCTGCTCTGAGCACCAGAGCCACCCTGGCATTTGAGATCCTCGCAGACTGAAGCCACACTTCAAGGTGCCACCACTGCTTTGCACAAGCTTAATGTGAGCAACCTGCTGAACTGAATGGATTTCAAGAAGCAATTAGGCTGAAAGGTAAATCAGGCTTTAGTCTTTATCAGAGAATTCACACACTTTGCTGTGTTTTCCCTGATTTGTTAAATAATTCAAACTCTGTATGTTAAATGGGGATATTATGAATCAGAGATGCTCAAGTCTATCTTTTTAGAAAATCTACTACAGACGAGGAACACAAGCAATTGTCATCATCCACTCCATTCTTGCAAGTTCAACCATTGTGAAAATGTCAGGGTAGGCTAATTTTATGCTGCATAATGTATTTGACCTACCTCTTTCACTCAGATGCACTTGAAACTATTCAGCAATCCTAAGCAAATCTTGCAATGAGCACTAAATTCCCAATGTTATTGATTTACAGGTTTACTACTCCCTATATGATTATAACTGTTCAATAGGTCAAGCACTCTCTTTACTTAATTAATGTTTGCCACAGCCTGAAGGCATCTTGGTGGAAAAATCCTGGAAATATGCAGTCTGCAAACTTTGTGGAGCTAACTAGATATTTACACTTCCTTTACATCCTGCATTAATCTTCCATCATAATCTGAGACACATCCAGTGTCTTACTTTGGGTTGGTTGGAGAAATGCAGTGTTTGAATGTTACCAAAAATTCTCTGCTTCCTTGTCACCTACCAATAACTGGTTGCTTATTGATAAATACATGCACACTTCATCATGTCATCCCCTTAGTGCAACCCTTTGTCCTTCTCCTTCAGGTAGTTCTGTTTTGCTTGATGCTGTGTCAAGCCACATGCAGGCTTCCAAAACTGCAGCATCAGGCTTAGTTTCAGGAGAAAGGATATGAGGGATTTTGATCTATAAGTGAATACACACCTAGGCTCCCTTTAACTTAATTTTGACAGAAGACAATCGACAGCAGGCCTGTGCACCACTACCAGCAGGCCCCCACACCACAAGCAGTGGTCCCTTTCCTGAAGCCTGGCACCTCTGGCAGGTTTCAATAGGTGTCAATGTCTGTAGTAACTCTAATGAGTCACCTAATGCACCGTGCAATGTCTCACCAAAACAGCAACATCTGGTCTTGTGGGCAGATATGAGTGAGTGTATTATATACAGACACTGATCTCAGGGTACTGGAGGATTTATTAGAATCCTGCTGTGGACTAGTCCCACAAGCCAGGCTGTCGCAGTGCCAATAAAGCCTCTCCATTATCATGCAGACAGTGCTCCAATGCCAGGGAAAGCTGATCCATGTTGACTCCTGTATGCCAAAAAGCAGCATGCTGCCTGCCTCTTAGTGGGGCCAGAAAAATTTTCACATGGTAACCCCTCAACAGTAAGGTTAATTGTAAACCTACTCTAATGTTTTGGGAGACTCTCAAACATAATTTTCAAATTTTTTGCTCTCCAAGGCTTTGGAGTTTTGGTATACACTCAATTTCTTCATCAATGAAAGCTGTAAATGCATCTTTGTTACACCATACAGCAGAACACACCTTGCCTCCTTCCTTTTATTTATTTTCACAGATAAATTATTGGATTTTTCATCTCTCAGGCACTATTCAACCTTTAACTCTTCTTTCACATTTCCAGTCACCCAGCAAATTCCATTGCTTTCTTTTCTTGTTTATTTTTACTCAGTTCTCCCTTGAATGAAAACCTTGTGGTTGGCCCTGAGAGGAATATCTGTTTTCTCTCTTTCTTCCAGGAAGAGAATGGGAACTGAATAACATCGGGGGAAGGAAAAAGGTGGGTATATTCCTTTTGGCAGGCATATTGAGATTCTGTGACATATTGAGATTTGCCTGTTGTTTTATACCATCCTTGGACAGACAATTCTTGCAAATCCATGTATCTTCACCAGCTGATGATTCTTCCTGCGCTCTGTCTGTAATGTTTCAAGCAGCTGCCATGCTATCCTCATAAAAATATATTGTTGGCTTTAAACTACAGGCATCTCACTGGGGATGGCAACTACTAATGCAGTTTCTGCAAGTCCCTCTAACCCTGGCTCTGGTACCCATTCCCTCTGCCTGCCATGGCCTGTCCATGGTGCTGCAGCTAGAGCTGTATTTTTCTCTCCCTTCCTGCCCTCTGTGGCTTTTTTCATTTTCTGATGCATTGATGCCAACTTCATATCCCCCTTCTCCTATTTTCCTTGTCCCAAGGTGTCCTTTCTCTACTCAGATCTCTAAGCATCTTGGTTTTCCCTTGCTGACTATTACTCTCCTAAAATGTCCAACCTCCCTAATTTTCCATTCTCTCAAGATGTTAATAATTTTTTCTCCCCTCCATCTGTGCCTGGGGCATTTCTTTCCTCATGTAAGATCATCTCCTTTCTTCTCTCTTGCCCTTCTTCAGTTCAGTTCTGATGTTTGCAGTAGCAAACCCCACACTGGTCCTTTGCCTCTCCAGTCATTCTGGATCTTTTCATCTTAGTCAGGTGGCACCTCTGCATTTTGAAGGCACAGCCCTCCACAGCTTGATTTCCAATAGATCCTAGTCTTTAGTCAGTCAGCATTTTTGTGTAAATGCTCAGTGCTACTTATGAATGGGAGTCTTTAAATCAACTTCATTCTGACTAATTTTTTAAGAGAATTTCCTTTAAGCAAATACTTGAAGCTTTGGGTTGTATCATGTTTGCTCCTGGACTCAGACAATTTTACTTCAATGAAGTTGCTGGATTTCAGGAGATTGCATTTCTCAGCAGGTCATCAGGATTTCTTTCCCCTTCATATTTCTACTGAACTGAATCAAATTTCTGAATTACTGAATTTCTACTGTGTTAAATCAACAATAGATATTGTTGATTGCATTCATCCAAAAAAGGGCATTAATAGAACCTCCCAGGGTAATTCTTCTTCAAGAAGCATCTTCTTGCCATGAGAGCAGTTTGTTTTAACCCTGGCATCTTTCTCTGCAAAATTTACACATCATGAAGATACTGTAATGAACACTTTTTTGTTTGTTTGTTTGTTTGTTTGTTTGTTAACATATACCAAATACTTCTTTGTTCTACAGTTCTTGTTCTTCTTTGTTCTTGTGAATGACTATGAGCCTTTATCTACCACTAACTGCAACGGGCATGTTGTGAAGATACATCAGCATGTCCCTAATAAGGCTGAAAGCAGAAAGTGGCATTTATCTCTGTACTTTCTAACACTATGTCAGGGAAAAATAAAATAGCTCTCCTAGCTGTGTTGCTTGTTAAAACTTTTCAACAAAACACACAGATGTAAACAGCCAGATAGGAATTTTTTTAAAACTCATGAAAACAAACTCTCTGAAAGTCAAATGAAAATCACTAATATGTTAAGATTTTGGAGTCAGTAGTACTCACCATGACAGGTTTACTATCAGAAAGAAAAAGGATGTTAACACTATGGTTAAAATAAAGTTGTTTAATATACTGTTTAAAAGAATAGAAAATAAGTCACAAAAAAACTACAAACAAACCCATACATACACAAACAAACACACACCCCCTCCCCCGCCAAAACAAAAAACAAAACAAAACAAAACACCCTCAAGTCACAATCAAGCCTTTCCAAGGTATGTAAGCAAAAATGTTTGTTGCTGAGAATTAGAACCCGTTGGCCACAGGACTTATTTGTCACTTAGTTTAAAATGCTTTAAGCCTTCACTCCCTTTAACAATCAGTAATTCACATTAACTGGTTTTCTCTTGAAGCACCTGGAAAGAGCAGCTGCTGCATGACCCAAGAGGCAAATGATGCTCCACCTTTGCTTCTTATCAGTATTAGAAGCAGAGGAAGGATGGCACTTTGCTGGCATGGGAGTTCTACAAAAAATCACCAGAATATTAAACATAGCAGACTGAGATTATTTTTTTTCTATTCTATGGGGCTTACCCAGAAACCACCCAGTGACAATGGGAATTTGTATCCCATGGCAAATCCAGATGTCATCCATATCTTCCCTCTCCTGACAGGAATGGCAACCAGGATGGCTAGCACAAACCCAGCAGTGGCAGCAGACCTCGAAGTGATGAGAAAGTCTGGCCCTCAGGTTTCCTGTAGTTCTCTCATTTGATATTTTTTTCACTATTTTCCTTCAACTAGCCTATTATTAGCTCTTCAGCTAGACTCGAGGTGACCTGTCACTTCCAAGCTGCAAAGACAAAATTATGTACACTGCTTAATCACACTTCTAAATGCACCTTGTCACTTTGCTGCATTGCATACACTCGAGATGTCTCCCTGTTGTAGCTAATCCCCTGCACAGCACAAACAGCTCAGGCCAGCTGGCCAATGCTCATAACTGCCTAACATTTATTCCCTCTAATTCGCAAAGTGAAAGCAACATTGCTTAGTGCAGATCTCTACCAGTTCATTTATAGCAGAATAGCTCATTTAAGTGCTAATAGAAGAAATCTTTGATTACCAGTATATTCATGGAGTTTTAGACTCCAATTCAAATAATTATTTCCTTGACCACTATAGACAAAATGAAATGGTGCTAAACATTGGAAATGCATGGAAGAATATTTTCATTAAAAACGGAATACAACCATTTACCAATTTTGATTAGAGTGGCATCATTTGTATTGCTATAGTTAAAGACCTGCTGGTGTTTGTGGTATAAATAGATGGCCATTTATCATAACATCTCAATATGCATTTACACTGAGATAAAACTTGACAGGATGTAATAGCTTGTTTTTAAAATGTTTTTTTAAATGCTAATTTGATACATTTTCAGTGTAAGTACAAATTTAAACCCAGCTTTGTGAGAAATTAAATGTCCCTACTTTAGAGCTATGTTGTATTAGAAAATCTTTTTAGCATTAACCAGAGGAGTTTCCTGCCCCGAAAAATATTTTCTGAGTTTTCGGGTTTTTTCCTACCTTCTATATTAGGATGAGGTCAAGACCCTGTCAAAGTTATTGACCACAACAGATAACAGCAGAAACTAAGCATGGCCCTAAACTAGCTTAGGAATAGCAGCATTTGATGTCTGTCTTCAATGGTGGCAAAAAACTTGCCTCTGATCTTCTGCATCCACAGTCCATGGCTCACTGTGGGATTCAGGGCTCACTTCTCAGAACTTCTTACACTGGTACATCCCAGTGTCACCCTTGATGAGTTCCATAACAATCCTCCAAGGGTTCCTTCTCTAGATTCGCACACAAATTTTACCTGTGAACTGAGACATTTGGTTCATGGGCCTTGGCCACCAGCTGTAGTCCCAGCTCCTCTCTGCTTCTCACACTCCTCTGCACACCCCTGCAGGTGCTTACACACACTTTTGGGGAAACACCTCTCTCTGAGAGATCTTTGAAAGAGATAATAAATTGTATGGCACTGTTACTCCTCCCTTTTGTCCACTCACACATGCTGTCTGAGCATCTGTGTTCATTTGTACAAGCAGTAACAAGAGGCTGAAACTATTTATGAGCCCTGTTATGCCAGATTGTGTGGGAGAGTCCCAGCCCTCAGTGTGCTTGTAAGAAGAGACTATGCTGCTTCACTTATGAATTAAACCCTGAAGTTTGTGAAAGCATGATGATAGCCATCCCCATCCCTGCTGCACAAAGGTACTGGCTGCACAGGTGTAATCAGCAGCTGGTGGAGAGTAGAAACTGGTCTCTATGCAGCAAAACTGTACATGCTATGTCTCTGCTGAGCTTCATGCAGAAAGAGAGGACTGTCCCAGTGTAGAAACATATGTGAACTGAGGAAGGTGAAGTCCAAGCAGAAGCAGCAGAGAAAGACTGAGGAAGGACAGGCTGATCAGAAAAAA
>JAWWEV010000115.1:80504265-80538960 GCA_035583235.1 Hafferia zeledoni | reverse complement strand
TGTTCTGGGACAGGGATAGTGATAGAAAGGCATTAAACTTAAACTGTTAGAAATATTAACCTTCTAAAAATCTACAAAATGTGAAAATCAGAAACTAAAACCCCTTCGGCATCAGAACCCTCAGAGGAAAGGAGAGAATGATGCTTTGCAGCAAGAGTTTGATCTACAATGCTGTTTCTGGGAGCTGAAAATTTCCTCCTTTGTGCCTAAAATCCTTCCTAAGCCTCAGTATTTACTCACTTGTGATGTCCAGCAGTGGGACACACATACAGTGGTCATAACGTCCTCACAAGCTGCTATTGCTAGAGGCTTCCTGGGTCTCCACCAGGTACTTCTCCCTCTTTGGAGAATGTCTGCATGAGTTCTGTTTTCCAAGAATGGGGAGGACTTCCATCTCCTCCCAGATGGACAACCCTACCTGAATTGCCTCCTTCCCATCAGTCCCCACATTGCAACATACCCAAAATCTAGTTCTTCTGATAGAATTAGTGTAGACAAGACCAGCTTTATATGCAATTACTGATGGGGTGACTGAGGTGCTGTAGGTCTTACAAGGCTGTGCTCCCAAAAAGTCCTCAGCACTATCTTCCCGCTTACCTTTGAGTTTCAACCACTTCTCATATATGTTCATCTCAGCAACATGCAAAACCCAGCCATCCCTTGGGGCATCATCTGTGACCTGTGTCAGGTGCCTGTGCTGGTACTTGACAAGTCTGGTGTGTTCTCATGTCATGACCAGAAGTGTCCCCTGTGCTGTTCACTCAGCTCATCCTCTGTCCAAGCCTGAACTGGAGCCCTATGGCTCCCTGCAGTCCCAGGAAAGGGACAGAACAGTTCCTCCTTCCAGGCAGGGCAGCAGGTGGGAAGGAGAAAAGTCATGTAAATCCAGAAAACCAGTGTTGCTCCACAAAATGAATGACACATTCGTTCACTTGCAAAAGTGAACACAGACACACAGGGTCAGTCCTTTCTCTTCTTGGTTAAGAAGGTGCTTCTGTTCATAAACTGCTGGGTGCCCCATAGAAGCACTGCTGGAGGAAGAGGCTTGTTTTTCCTTCTTTGCAGCTGCACATCACTGAAACACAAAGTATGGGCTTATAAATATTGTGTAATTGAATCTTACTCTGTGTACTGTATCCTGTCACTGGCACTGCCTTTTCTCCCAGACACATATCTTTCAGCACTTGCTGCTGTGATTCCCACATTAATATCTCTGCCTGTTGCCGGAATGTGCACTCCCATCAGCAGCTCCTTCCAGCAATAGCACTATTAAAAATAATGAAATGCCGGGTTGTGCTACTGTGCATCTAGATCCATTATGGAAATGTGCTGCAGGACGATAGCAGCCTGAGTCAGTCCTCTATTAGGCTTCCAGAGGGAAAAAATGCAAAGAAAGACATTTATCATTTTAAATAGCACCTGGGCTCCTGTCCATGGCTCACCTTTTCCTGAGCAGTGCTTTTCCTGAAGGATGTACAGGGCAACACTTTAGTGAAAGAGGCACTAAACAAATCTTGCTTTTCTGACAGTCCTTCTTTCAGTAGACAGAATCTCTGCTACTTTTATCTACCAGAACTGTGGGAATTAAAATGAAATGAAAGGATGTTGTAGGGTCTAGAAGGAGCAGACTGGCACAAGATTTCAGAAGATTGGGACAAACAGAACTAATAACATAGGAAATAAAAAAGTAGCAGACAATGTACAGTGAGTTTCAAACACTGTTCACTACACTGTCAGAGAGATCAATAATATTCTGTCATTATCGATTTCCACTGGGGATAGACAGAGTGTTGGGGAGGGAGCAACTAAATTGTGCAGAAGATACAAGGAACTTGAAGAGTTAGGTAGAAGATACTGGTAACTGGAATTTCTCATGCAACAAATGTGTTTGAATTCTCTCAAAACAGGCAAGCCTGATGGCACAGACAAGTTCATTTCCATCTATATTATTCCTCTCACTGGGAATTCTCCACCTGCTTCCTCTAAATAATCACAGACCAAATGAGATGAGCCTAAAGGAATACAGACAAGGCAAAGAAAATACTGCTTGGTAGTGTCAGGGTGTGCAATATCTCCAGATTTGCAGAAATGTCCTACCCATCTCATTTGATTTGAGCCTGTGTTGGTGTTACAAAGAAAACAAACCTGCCTCTCCCTCTGTGAATTCACAGCATCTCTTGTCACAAGGATGCCCAGGTTGTATCACTCACCTGTGTCTTGCTTGAATATTTTCAAGAGCACACACACATACACACACGTAAGTGGACAATATGACCTCCCACTGGCATATAAAAGAGTTTGGGATATAAATGGCATATACAGTGACACATAAAGTTTTTTTTCTGAGCAATCTGGGATTCTAGGGGGAACCACATCCAGATGTTTTTGTAGTTCTAGGACCATTGCCTTCTTACTGAGTGGGGCAGATTTGTTGCCAATTTGCTCTTTCTCTGTATATAGAAGCAAGCATCAGAGCTAGCATTGTCCTGCATACACACTGTCTGTATTCTCTAGGAATAGCAGTGAGTAAAACAGAGAGATCACATGAGGGCCATGAGAAGGAAGCAAAGCTATCAATTTGTCAGAGATTTTGACTAAGAAGCTTCAGCAGCTGGGTTGTACCTGTTAGCCCATGTAGACAGATAATCAGGCAACAATCAGCAACTAAGACAGTGCAAAGCAAATGTGCCATGCATGCTTGAGAAACACATGATCTATAAAAAGCATTGTTCCTAACAGATATGTATCTAAGTTGGGGGTCTGTCAAGTCAGAAAGTTTATAGAGAGAGAATGTCAGCTCAGCGGGAGAGGGCAGTGCTATTATGAGAAACAGCAGAATCGCAGCATGTAAGTGGCTTCTTGCCTTATCTGGTGATGGTGAGAATACTTACCTGACCAGCCACACCTGTAAGCATGGGAAGGACTTAATTGCATGATTACTTGCAGCCGTTGTCCTAAAACCTGTTCTCCAGAGCTTGGATCCCTCCTTGAGACATCAATTATTCTCTATGGTTAGATTCTCACTTATCCTCAATTTTTGATGATAAAACCCTGCAATTTAGTGACCCTCTTACTGGGCATTGCCATCTTTGCTGTGTTTTAGGTAATGTAAAATGTTACTTAAGCATTTGTTAAAAAATAGAGCAGAGAAATGTCTGAGCAGAGATGGTCTCTGCACAACTTGTCCCAAGGGTGTGATCCACCACCCCTTAGACTGAGCAGTTTTTCTTAATAATTTCAGCAGGCTTTGGGTGTAGTTAAAACACTTGCTATGAAAGTGTTTGAAAAGACTTAAAATTACTCCACTACAGGGAACTATATCAAATGTCAGACCAAAACAGAATTGTAGCCATTAAGTGCCATCTTCATTTCATCTTTTAAACCCATACTGAGATACATCCCTATTAAGGGACCATATTACTCCTGCCTCTATTTATCAGCCAGCTCAACATCACCAGCATATAATTTTCAAACATCCCAAATCAGAAATCCATCCCTGTTACAATCAGGCTAAGAATCCTACAACATCCCAGCTAACAGCTGAAGTTACAGCACCAACACAAAAGAATGTTGTGCAGTAAAAATTACAGTTATCACAGGCACACCTCCAGTAGGTGGGGCAGATATAACTAAAGAACAGCTGCAGAATATAGCAAAAGTGAGTCAAAATTTGGGGCAGTTCTATGGGAGAAAAAAAGAAGAGTTACAGAATAGCTTTTTTTCTTGATGATTTTATCAACTATAAGTACTGTTTACAAACAACTTTACATATGTGCTGCTTTGGGTATTCAGAGTGAAACTCATTTTGCTTTTCACCACTTCAGCCCCACTTTTTCCTTTCTGTGCAATTTCTGTGTGTTCACATTTCGGGTCATAACAGAACACCATTATTTGCTTGATGTCTTCACAAATGTTTTTTTATTAAGCTGAGAAGATACAGATTTCCAAGATTTTAAGATACTGTTTAGGTTATTTCATATCTAGAAAAATGAAAGTAATTTATAAACATTTCTTAGTGATTTGTCAGAATAACACTAAATTACAGAAAAATAAAAGTGGGTAAAAAATCATCCAGTCACTGTACCATAAGGGACTAAATTGCATACTTCAGCACACTCCTGTTTTATCAGAGAAATTCTGAGTGTGCTCAGATATACTGATTGCTGCACTAGACTCTCCCCATACATACAAAGTCATGGAATACATTTTATATGAAATTTGAATTATTTGAGGTTTGATGAGTATTGCAGATCTGCTCAACCTTAGAGCTCTGCAGTATCTTGAGCCCTGATTTTACTTTGTGAATACAACCTCTGCAGTCAACATGAAGTATTTTCACACAGCATTTTTGGGTGGTCTGAGCCCACTGCCCTGTAAAAGAACAGGGATCCATATGCATCTCAGTGCAGGGCAAGAAGGCACTGCAGCACCTTGACAACAGTGATGCTGGAGTAAGGTGAGAAGTGACAGACACCTTGCAGAAATAGCATCTCAGTAGGTGAGATTCAGGGGAGTTGAGACTTGTATGCTGTTGAGCACAACAAAAACCAGGTTGGCTGTAATCAAGTCGAAAGACCATGGCAAACATCAGCCTTGGTGAAGCATTGAGACATTAAGACATCACTAAAGCATTAACTAAAGCATATCCCAGACAAGCCGTGAGCAGTAAATGAACTGCCTGCACGAGAATGAGCTGCTGAGGTTGGAGGGATGCTACAAAATAGCATCCTGCTAAATATGCCATGCAAAATAACCAAGAGAGAATGATGGAGTAAGGGTGACATTAATTGAACATTTACCAGTGCCACTGATAGAGGTGGAAAGAAAACAACCAGAGTAAGGTGCACACACAAGCTAAAACATAATTATTTTGACCACTGTATAAATGAACAAGTCACAAAGAGGCTTTGCCCCAGCATAGCAGTCAGAAGGCATTGTGGCCACACCATGCCACAGGCATTAACACTTTGTCTGCTAGATGCAAGAGGGTTGGGTCTGGGTCCTCTGGGCCATGCTCCCAGACAGAGTTTTGCTGCTGAGCTGACACTGCAGTTGCTCTGTTCAAAACAAGACAGAGCTGATGGTACTGAGCAGCACATCACAACTCCAGGGCATCTGAGGCTGCAGTACTGACATGTAGTCAAGGAAGGACCCAAGAACAACAGCAAACCAATGATCAGTTGACTCCTTCTTTCTGAGCAGTATGATCCTACCAAGTTTTGAGTTCCAGTAGATTTTTTAGGACATTTTTAGAAAGGACAGCTCTGCTATTCCCTACAGAAGTAGCAACTGTTTATACCTCAGGGTCCTAGAACTACTAATGACTAGAGACCACCCATGAGAAACATAAGCCTGAGAGTATTTCTGAGAAACATAAACATAAAAATACGCAGTATTTACATTGGTATTTTTGGTATCATCTGTCAACTCTTAACTGCAGAAGTTAATCCAAATAAAATGAGGATGCTGCTTTGTTAATTTGCTTATGAGGAGTAATTGCAGTGCAGTAGATTACTGGGTACTGACAGCACAATAGATCACTTTTTCATAGAAGACAAAAAAGAATTATCTCCTTAGGAAGGTAACAGGGTGTCATCCAGAGCTCAGGATGAGGCAGCTTTGAGGAAAGGGCTATGGTGAGTCTGGTGAGTGTCTCTCACAGCATCTCATCACAGCCAGAACAAGGTGCTTCAGAGAGAGCTGCAAGAGCCCTTAAAAATGAGTTTTAAATCACTCTAATGCTGAACAAAAACCTATTATAACACAGGCAAGAGTGGTTCTGCAGTCACCTGTTTCTGAGCAGCCAGACACTACAGAGCATGGATAGGTGGGTGGGAGCAGCCACCTCTCAGTCAAAATGGCACCTCTGGAACCTGCTTAAATAACATTTCTCTGTCCCCTCCTAGATCTGCATCATCCTGCTGCACTAGGATTAATCTGTCTGATCAGCACTGCTTCTATTTGTGAGAAAACTGCAAAAAAACTCAGACTTGCCCCTAGCTAGGATTTTATAGGATATGCAGAAAGTCTCAAGAGGTTCTCAATCTCCACTAGGTCATGACTACCAGAATTACTCAAAAGAAGTGAGATTCATTTCACTTCACTGTACATATCTAAACGTTAATCATTTCCATCTAAGCGAGTCACCCTGGGCTCCTTTAAGACTTGGTGGAGAGAAATGAGCACCTCCAAAAGGCAGCTCATTTGATCTTCACATAGATGCCTAAGATGGATGATAGGATTGCCTTCTGGAGGTGTCTATTTCTCTCCATTAACTATACAGAGAGCCTGAGGTGATGAGCTTGCACTCCAATGATTAACTCACTATGTCAGGAGCTAAAGGCATATGAATGCTACGTGCAGTGCATTAGCATTTGAGCAGCCAGCTCTGTAGACAGAAGGGAGGGGGTTACAGAGCACACTGTTGACAGCCTGGTGGCTTCTTCTTGCCCTGCAGAGATGTGCCTGGTGACATATCCAATGACTTCCTAAGAAAGAAGTAGCAACCTAAATGCAAAGAATGGCTCAGAAAAGGCGAAGAGCAATACATTAAAGAAAGAGAAAAAGAAATGTTTGTAAACATCATCCAGCCAACAGTTCCCTGCTGGACATTTTCTGCCCAAAACAGCATGGCTGAGTATGACCAGTTATCTATCTATCTATCTATCTATCTATCTATCTATCTATCTATCTATCTATCTATCTATCTATCTATCTATCCATCCATCTATCTATCTATCTATCTATCTATCTATCTATCTATCTATCTATCTATCTATCTATCTATCTATCTAATCTCTCAGAATTATTCAGAACTGCATTAAGGGAGACTGTGGTTAGCCCACAAGATGGTCTCACCATACCTTTCCCCTTGCATCCACAGTTCTGCCCTGGTGGAAATTTGGCAGACTGAGGAGATGCACGTACACATACCTGAATGCATGTGAAATCTCATGTGAAAGCCATATTCCTTTTCATGGCAAGATATTCACAACTATCTGAGAGGAAGCAACTCAGCAGGCTCTACATCATCTACCTATAAATATGCCAGGATATTACAGATCAGGCCTGAAGAAGTATTGCTGGGATGCAGTAAGAGAAGATCCAGTTACAGCAATACCTCCTCACCGTGCATGTGTACTTGTCCCCAGCACCACTTTGTGGGAATTGAAGAGTCATCACTATTCAAAGCTGGGCAGATAAGACACAAAACTCTTTTGAGCACCAGCCTGGTGCCACAATTACTGACTAATCCTGCCTCTATAGACTGTCACAAGAACAGTTTTTGGCAGTAATTTCAGCTCTTTTCACAGTCACATGAAATTAATTTAATTATTTTCAAAAAATCTGAAGAATAATGAGATTTAATTGACTTAATGTGAAGCTTTCTGGGCTGTCACTCCAGCCAGCTTCTGCTCAACTTGCAATCACTCAACATGACTGACATTTGTGCCTTTCATTAAGAGCCCATTGTCTCAGTTAAAATCCTTCCTTCTATGCTTAATTTTGCATAATACTGTTTTTATTTTTCCAATCTGTATTTTTATTGTCAGGCACACTGGACAAAGGGCTCTCCATGTGTATGAGATTGACACAGCTGCCTCCTGCTCCTAGAAGCTGCTTTTACCTGTAGCAGCAATGTTAGGGGAGGGTGGGTGAGATGCAGAGTCACTGCCTGGGACATATGCCAGAAAGGCAGTGTTTTATATAATCATGCACATGTCTAAATAAATTCCAATAAGTTTTTATTTGTCTGACCATAATGATGATAGCCCCACTGAAGATTATGGCACTGCTATGGCTGAGGTTGTATGAACACATAACAGCCTTACCATCCTCCTCTAATCCCCAAACAAAAGTAAGAGATGTCAGAAACTCTACCCAAAGTCTGAGACAGAAATTCTCTTCAGCACTGATGACTATAAAAAAAATGCTTGGGAATCTCATGCCTTTGTTGTTCAAAATTTGAGAAGGGTATTAACATGTCATTAATGAGATCCACAGATTTTTGCTCTTTTTGCTCATCTTTCACTTCCATTTTAGACCACAGAGCTCTCCAGCAATCTTGAACACACTTCACCAAAAGCACCAGGACAGAATCAAAAAATAAGTCAGGTTTGAAAGGACCCACAAGAATCATCAAATCAAACGCCTAGTCCTGCACCACAAGAGTCACAACATGTGCCCAAGAGTGGCATCCAAATGCTTCTTGAACTCTGGCAGGCTTAGTGCTGTGACCACTTCCCTGGGGAGCCTGTTACAGTGCTCAATTACTCTGTAGGTGAAAAACCTTTTCCAAATATGTAACCTAAACCTCCCCTGACTCAGCTTCATGCCATTTCCTCAAGTCCTGTCATTGGTCATAAGAGTGAAGAGATCAGTGCTTCCCTCAGGCAGAAGTTGTAGACTGTACCAAGGTCTCCTCTCAGTCTCCTCCAGGCTGAATGAACCAATTGTCCTCAGTTGCTCCTTGTAAGTCTTCCCCTTCAGAACCTTCACCATCCTTGTGGCCCTCCTTTAGATTCTTTCTAATAGCTTAATGGCTTTTTCATATCGTAGCACCCAAAACTGCACACCATGTTCAAGGTGAGGCCACACCAGTGAAGAGCAGAGCAGGTGCCTGTCTGGTAATGCTGTGCCTGATGCCTCCCAGGACACGGTTGGCTCTCCTGGCTGCCAGGGCACTGCTGACTCATATTCAACTTGCCTTCAATCAGGACCCCCAGGTCCCCTTCAGCAGTGGTGCTCTCCAGCGTCTTGTTCCCCAGTCTGTACACACAACCACAGTTGCCCCATCCCAGACGTGGAATCCAGCACTTTCCCTTGTTCAACTTCCTATGCTTGGTGGTTGGCCAGTCCTCTAATTTGTCAAGGTCTCTCTGCAGAGCTTTCCTGACTTCCATGGAGTCAACAGCTCTCCCTAGTTTTGTGTCATCTGCCAACTTGCTTAGTATCCTTCTAGTCCTGCGTCCAAGTCATTTGTGAAGATGTTGAAGAGCACAGGGCCCAAGATGGAGTCCTGCAGAGCCCCACTAGTGACAGGTCACCAGTCTGGTGTTACCCCATTCACTATTACCCTCTGTGCTCAATCCATGAGCCAATAGCTCACTCACTGCATGATGTGTTTATCCAGCTGTGTGCTGGACATTTTGTCCAGAAGGATCCTGTGAGAGACAGTATGGAAAGCTTTACTGAAATCCAGAAAGATTACATCAACTGGCTTCCCTTGACCAATTAGGTGAGTTACCTTGTCATAAAAGGAATTCAGGTTGAATAAGTAGGACTTTCCTCTCATGAAGCTGTGCTGTCTGTGACCAATGACTGCATTGTCTTTCAGGTGTTTTTCATTACCTTCCAGAATAATTTTCTCCATGACTTTACCAGAAGTGAGACTGTCAGGCCTGTAGTTTCCAGGGTTCTCCTTCTTGCCCTTCTTGAAAATCAGGACAACTTTCTTAAGCTTCCAGTCAGCTGGGATCTCACTGGATTCCCAAAGCTACTCAAAAATCATCAAGAGAAGTTTTGCGATTACATCGGCCAGCTCTTTGAGCACAAGATCTCTTTAGTTTCTCTGTTCCTTTGGTAAAGTAGGAGAGACAGGAACAGAGACTTAGCGAAGGGATTTTTAAGCCACAACATTCCACATTAAAACACAAGTTACAAAAGATGTGAAAAATAATATGATTTCTGCTTAGTGGCAACTTCCTTAGACAAAGCAGAGGTCCTTTTACTTCTGTTCTTCACTCTTGTTTTCTTTGCATCCCATGCATCCATCTTTCCTTAGAAAACCAGAAACATTTTAAGGCTCTGCTATCACATTCTTATCCAAATGTTTGGTGTGTGTGGAAGCTTCCATTCTACCTATTTGGGCAGAAAATACAGCATCGAAGTTATATTTTACAAGATAAACATTGCTAGTGGAAATTATGTCATTCTCAGAGGGAACAGCTACTTGATTTTGAGTCATTGATGGCTTCTAAAATCTCTGTGGTACTTCCATAGGGTACCTATCACGCTGTACGAGGTATACACTGAAGAACTGAGCGACGTCTCTCCTGTGCGCTCAGGCAGCGTGTATGCAATGTTACAATCACAAACCACGCTGGCAAAACCACATGGCTCTCACTACAGCCCCGCCTGGTCCGGGAGCGCGTCTCCGGCATCGATCAGCACGGAGTGCTCAGGGACGGGCTACAAGGAGCGGGGAAGCCCCAGGCAGGCTCCCACGGTTCCCAGACAGTCCCCGCAGCGCTCTGCCTGCCAACAAACCTACTCTGCGCGCCGCTGCCCGCACCAGGCGGGCTGAGCTCCGTCCGGGAGCGGGGTGACCCAGCCCCGTGGGGGGCTCCAGGCAGTGCGGCAACCGCCCGCAGACCCACGCCCGACAGGGCTACGGTAGCGCCTCCGACACGGGCCCAGCCCCCGCGCATCGCTGGCGAGAGTCGTGCCTGAGCCCGGCAGTGGCCACGCCGGGGAGCGGGAGAAGCGGCGGGTCGGGGTCGGGGTGGGGGCCGGGGCCGTTCTCCCCGCTCCCCATCGGTGGTGCCCGGAGCCAGCGGTGGGCGGGCGGTGCCCCCTGGCGGGCACGGCGGGGCGGGGCCGGGGCCGCTGCCGGTGCCGGTGCCGGTGCCGTGTCCCCGCCGGCGCGGAACGCAGCCGAGCCGAGCCGAGCCGAGCGGAGCGGAGCGGAGCGGAGCCACCGCATCCTCATCCTTCCCCTTGGCCCAGCCCCGCCGCCTCCCCCCGCCCAGCGGGGCGGGAAGGCGGCGAGCGCTGCCCGCAGCCGCGGCGCTCCCCGGAGTGGCTCCGCACGGCTTTCTCCCCCCCGCCCCGCCGCCGCCGATAAATCCCAGTGCCGGGGGGCAGAGCAGCACTTGGAGGCTTCCGCGCTGTGGGGAGGCGGTGGAGCTCGGACGCCCCCGCTTCCCCACCCCGGGGTGGCGATCCCCGCCCAGGGGCAGCAGAAGCCGCTACCACCGGAGCCCAGGTGAGTGCCCGGGGTTGGGAGAGCGGGAGGAGGGACGGGACCATGCAGGGGTGGCAGGGAACTGCAGACGTGTGCAGGATGCCTCGTCCAGCATCCCCCGTTCTGCGCCGGGGGGACGGGCTACAAGGAGGAACCCCGCTAGTACAGCGGGGAAAGGAAAACTCATGAGTTTTCCTTTGTGAGCTTGAGGCGGCTCCCGGAGGTGTCCTTGAGGGCTACGAGGCTCCAATGTCCGTGGAAAGCTCGGAGCGGGGGTGAGCGGCGAGGGTGTCCCAGGCACCGCGTCCCCGCGGCGCCCAGCGCTCCCGCGGTCCCGGTAAGCGGCGTGCGCTCCGAGGTTGCCCAGGCATCCGAAGTCGCTGTTCATGTTGCTGTGAGGTCGTACGTGACCTTTTCTCTCAATAGATAGAAAGCGCAGTGCTCCTCTGCCCTCTGCCTTCCCATGCCTGGGTGGGGGCTGAGTGGTGGAATGTTGCACAGGATGTGAAAATAGTTATTCTCAGTACTGTACGAGGTGTACTGTGCTTCGGGTCTGGGCCTCCAGGGGTGTGAAATACAGCTGCTGGACTATCTATCTACCTGTTAGTGTTTGTGACCCAAAACGAGTATCAGGTGGAATAGAGACCTTCCTTCGATCACAGGTTGGCGTCTCCTTCAATGTACATATGAAGAGAGATAGAGGGCAGAGAACAGGGCTAGTTCATTTTATTGTTTCTAACCAGCCTTAACACTTAAAGTCCATTATTGGGGTTCATGCTGACTCTAAATAAAGGACTGTTAGAAACATAACACAATCTGTGTTTATTTCCTAGTGACTGAGAATCTTACTTAAAAAAAATTCTGAAATGTTCAGCTTCAAAAGAATGGAATTGGTATGTGAGCATGGTGTACTTGGACTCTAAGTTAAAAAACAAAACCAAAGCAAACAAACAACAAAACCAATCAACCAAAACCAAAAACCAAAACCAAACAGAAAAAAACCACACCAAATTTATAACTCTGATGATACAGAAGCAGCACTACTTTCCTACCAAGAAACATGTAAGTATAGCATCTACACAGCAAAATGCTTGTTAAATTCAAGCGAGGGCTTAGGTGTCATGAACTTCAGTGGAATTACTCAGCAGCTGAAGGCAAGGCTGAAGGCAAACGTGCTTCTGTGCTTCCCCAAACTAGGGCTTAAGTGCTGCTTATTGAAGCATTCAGTTGCATGAATCACAGTCATTCAAAATTTCAAGGCAAACCAAATCAGAGAAAACGTGGACTGCACAACACCACCAGCCTCTCTGCACAAGAACTAAGTAATCAGTAGTGCTGTGCATTTTTCCTGTTTTTTAGGAGGTCTGTAAGTACAGAGTGAGCTGTTCTTGACTGTCTTGAAAAGCAGGTCACAACCTCATAAGAGCCAGTAGCTCTCTCTGATCGTGGGCTGGCTTCAGCCCACCTTTGCACTTCAGTCATCTCTCAAACTCTGGGACTTGGGCAGACAGATTTCATATGCTCTACCCAATTTAAAAAAATGGAAGTACATGGAAAATCTCTTATTTGGTAAGACTATGATTTCAATTCATTTACAAACACCAAAACCAGATTATTGTCAGGCACCAGATACATAGATAATTATCAGGAACCAGAACACTTTCCAGCATGAAAAAAGAGAACATTATATAATTAAGATGTCCAAGGAATAGCATTTATTTCTAAATAGATTGATTCTTCTTAAAGGTACTCTTTGATTCATATGAAATTAGAGAAAATTGTACTTAACTGTTCCCTGTTTTTTCTCTGCTGACAAAGTCCTGTACATGCTGAAATAATCTGTATGCTTGGGTATCGTCCCATTCTTTTCAGAACACAGATAAGTATGCCTGCCTTATGAGCTCAAATAGAGTGAAGATGCACTTTTGCTTGTATCGTTATTTAACAACTTGATGAGTGTATAGGCAGAAGCAGAGTTGGTTACGCAGTTCTGAGCTTTAGCCTGTTGCTGTTGATGATGTGCCTTGAAGCTTTGTTGGTTTTTGTTTTTTTCTTTTACTGTAAAACCCACCAGCTTCCCCAGGTGGCCACCTAAAGACAGTGGAGGTTGGCCTTAAAACTCATGTATCCCTGATCCAGGTATTTCTGCCAAAATCCAGGTGCCCCTTACTGGCAATCACATTCGTATGTTGAAAGGGAACCTGGCAGCAGCCCCTCTTCTGACTGAGGGGTTTGGATTTATCATAACCTTCCTGTAAGAATGATCTCCTTAAGACATGAGGATCTCTTCCAGGGCACAGAGGGAGTAGTCATGTATATTAAAAATTAAGAAAAAAATCTCAGAGTAAACAGTGAGAAAAGTCTTAAATCAGTTGAAAGCTATTTGGAGAGTCATTGGTCAAACACTGGGAGGACACCATGAGAAAGAAAAAGGTCACCAGGCCAAACTCATCTCCATCTAATCACATTTAGTCTGTCAAACTAATCCCTGGAACTACTTGACTGAAAAAATGTCAGTCTAGTTCTCCTTAATCAAGTGACTAATGTATTAAAAAGGCCAGCACCTATTTCTCCACAAGATCAGGTATGTAAATACAGCTGCTTATGATCAGCTCTCATAAATTCAACGGGGTTTGACCTGTGTAAAATTAACAACCTGCCCAAGGTTTTACTTCTACAAACAGCTGGTGGATTAGCCCTTCTGAACCATTTTACACAGATATTTTGGTACTCTTGACAGTCCTGGCAGTAACAAATGTGGGGTCTGTGGAGGTCTCTGCAGTGGGAAGTTCTGCAGGTGCAGATGAGGTCAGAATTTGAATATAACTGAGGTGAAGTGGTGATGTGATCTGCAGAAGTGAGTTCAGGAACGCCAGGTGGGAAGCATCATGCTGACCTGAGAATAATCTGCTGCACAAATGTAGTATGGGAAGCAGCTTGCCTGGTAGCAGTTCTGCAGAAACAAAAAACAGTGCTGAGAGAAAGCCAGACATTCTCACAGGGCTGCTGCACAAGCAGGATTGCACCTTACAAAACATGTGGGATTTGGTCCTGCAGCTCAGCATTGGTGAGGTGTTGGCTGGATGCCTCTACCACCGAGGACACAGCTGTTCAATGTGTCAGCTACTGGTGAGGGCACAAGGAAGGGTCTGAGGGACATTAATCAGGCTCTTGAACCTGAAGAGTGGACTGAAGCAGGACAGGCTCGTAGCCTCCAATCTATAAAAGTCTGCTCCAAGAGGAAGGGTGTTATCAGACAGCATGGGCTCAAGCCCTAGTGCAACAAGTGTGCTGGACTGCTGAGAAGCTTCCCATGGGGAAAGTTTCTAAAAGCCCCATCACATTCATAGCAGGAGCTGTGCTCCCATCCAGACAAGGAGATACCCTGAAAGAGTCACAGGGTAGATATGCTGGGCTTGGATAGGACTTGGCGAGAGTGCTTGTGTAACAAGGAGCTCCTACTACAGAGGGATATTTTCCTTTGGTCCAGCAGACAGCAAAGTCATCTTGGGCATAACTGTCTGGGCCTGTAAATTATATAGAATCCTGAGAAGCACACTGATGCGACCCAAAATCCAACTCCTCTACTCATGTGGAACTACCCTTTTCCTTACTGTTTCTTTACATCCATAATGGGAACAAGGAAGCAAAATGCTGAAACTAAGGCCACTCTTTTAAAGACAAGGCTTAGTCTTACACATGGCAGTTGCCAAGGCTGTGGCTGCTGCCTGGAGCTTCCTGGATGCTGGTTTCCCTTCTGTTGCCTTTGCTGACTGGATCCTTTCACCCAGCTGGCAGCTTCTTGGGTTGTACAGAGACTGCCTACTCTCCCTGAACCTGCAGGGAAAGTGCCTTCTCACCCCACTGCTGTGGCCAGGGGACATTTCCACTCCTGTCTCTGCTCTGGATACCAGTCCACAGTGCCAGAGTTTTCTTCTTCATTACCCATAAGGGTTGAGTGCCTCCCTTCCCAAAGAGCCTGTGGGACATGGGGTGCAGCCTTTCCCTGCTCAGCCTCACTCTTATGGGAAGACACAAAGGAACATCTCCACTGGGAACACGCAAATTAAATATTTGTCCATTGCAGAAGCTCATAGCAAAATTTCTTCTGAGGGTCACCCATGTTCTCCCAGAGATCTGTCCGGGATACTAAAAATGAAGGAGGTTTTGGTGGCACCCAAATCATTATCCAATCTCTGCAGTACTCTTAAAAGGACACGGTGGTACAATATCAGCAGCTCACCAAATACAATTTAAAAGCTAGAGCAGCATGCTGCTGGGCCCCACCACTGCCACTTGGTTGCTACCACTGGAAACCCTTCTCCTTCACACTTCTGGTCAAACGCCACAGCTTGAGGCTGGCAGAGAACAGGCTGCACTGAGAACTCCAGCACCACCCTTGCAGAATTACCCCTTTTTTTGTGCAAGACTTTCCATGTTTGGATATCCTGGTGGAATACCATGCTGACAGCTTCTAATTATGCTGGTGGTTGATTTACCAATTTGTGCCTATTTAAGAGCTAGAAGTTGTGGAAGGCCAAGGTAGATCCCTTTCCTGAACCTGCATCTCCTCAGCAGAGCCTTTGGAGGAGGGGTGTGACACATGCCCAGCTCTCCAGGTTTGACGGCCCCAGTCCCATTGTGGGCTACCTGAACCTTTGGCTGACTCCTGTCCCTTCAGACACCTTCTTCATGCCTCTAGGTGTTTTTGCAGCTACCTGTGCTGTGGCCACCTGTCACTATTTTCCACTTTCAGCCCAGGGCCCAAACACACTGACCAGCTCCAGATCCACCTTCTTTTAATTTGTTTGAAAAGGAGATTTTTGAGTATATTTATAGCATAAGCAGCAAAAAAAGGAGAGATATTTATAGACCTATATATTTATTTACTTTCATATTAACTTACTCCTCCTCACAAGCTAAATTAGACAGGTTTCCACTAAAGGATTTGTGGTTCTGGTTTACTCTTTTTGTTTCTTTTTTTTTTTTTTTTCCTTTTTCAAACAGGCCAGGCTACCTGCTACCCCAGAGATCAATTGCTACCTGCCCTGCTGTTTTGCTGCTTTTTTTTTTTTTAAATGCCCTTTTCAAATATTCATTTCAATATCTATATCATACTAGGATAGGAACTTACAAATGGAGCCCTACATAGCAAAATGCTCTCTTGAACTGTGCCCCATGGTTTGGGTCCTGAGCTGCTTTTGTCTTTCAGTGTCCTTTACGTAGGAGACAAATTTGAAGCCAAACATATAAGCTGAAAAGAAAGAGATTTATGATCCCGTTTCATCAGGCATACATATGTGGAATTATCCCTTGCCTGAAAGCACTGACTCAGAGCTCACATGTAAATTGCCAGGATGATTCCACTAGTCTGTGTTTCACAGAATTGAATGTTCTCTGCCTTGCTTCAAGCACTTTGTTGATGAAAATCTTTCAGTTTTCTCCTAGAAAGAGTTTTGTAGACTGTTGGGCTGTAACTATGTCTTTCTGACTTGCAAACACACAATGACTGCCAGTCAAATTAATATCTTAATTTTAAAATGGACAGCTTCTCATCAGCACCACTGTATCCTTGCAGTGATGTTTTTGAGTAGTATCATTTCTCATATGTGTGAAGTGCTGCATAAGGGGAAATACTTGGAGCTTAGCAAAACTGTATCTGTGCTGTGTCTTAACTTCACATCCCAAAAAATCCGAAAGTGCAAAACTGAAGTTGGCTGCCCAGCAAGATCTTGTCATGGAAGTGGGTGATCATAATACACAGGCATGATTCACAGGTTTTTGCAGTCAATAACTTCATTTTGATCCATTTACAGTGACCATTAAAGGACTGAAATAACAAAACAAAGTGCTTCTAAAAGTGCTGAAATAGGTTTGGTTCAGAAGTTACATCCCAATTTGGAAACTAAGTGAAGTCTGCAATGGGTTACACAAGCAAGCACACGTACATTTTATTTACATGATATTTTCCAACTGATTCTGCCAAACTTCTTAGGGTCAGAACAGGACATGCCTGCTCTGACCAAAATGAAGTGGCCTGGCTGGGTACAGGCATGCACCCAGCTCCCTGCTTGATGCTGCTTGCTGTGGTAGCTGTCACTGCTCAGGTGGCTTTCTGTACAAATCACGTTTCCCTGAGCTGTGACAGTCAAGCATCCACTTTTCTCTTTTTGATGAGAATAATGCATTTTTAACTGTTATATTTTCGTAAGCTAGAATAAACTAGCCAAGGAGTCTCACAGAGCTGTAAATATTTGATAAAACCGCTTTGCATGACATGAGTGTGAACTTCAGTGTAAGTGACAGCTAAATATCAAATTATGCTGGGTATTGTCTTGAATTAAGAACCCAGGTAGTCACTGGCTTTGTTTTCTGGACTGAAACAAAAATCGGAAATTCCTGAATAGTTGGTTGGACAAATTATGCATTAGGGGCTGATATGAATAGAGCACTCACCTGGGTTACAATTGCACTTTTCTGCTGTATGTGTATGAGCCTTTCTCTGGGCTGCCTTTCACACAGCAGCTGCTTGATGAGCCTTAGGAGAGCTTTCAGGGATGTTAAAACACACAATGTTCCTCTGAAATACAGCAATCATCCTGTCCATATTTGAATTCCTCCCAAAGGTCCTCCAAAAAGCTGACCCATCAGATGCACAGGGAAGGGCCAGGGGAGGTCTCATTAGCTATTTGAGCTTTTTGCTATTAGAAAGCCTGTGATCTCCTTTGGATATTTTCCAGTTGTGTCAGGTAATGCATGGACACAAAAGAACTTCCTCTCTTACAGATGCGAACAAAACTAATAATAATAATAATAATAATAATAATAATAATAATAATAATAATAATAATAATAATAATAATAATAATAATAATAAAATCCGAGTAAGAAATAGTAGTAAACTCTCATTCTAGTACAAGCAACAGTAGTTATCCGAAATCATTACAGTTTGTGCTTGAAGACTGATGTCAGAACACCTCCCATGATGGGACTGCACTGCCTGACTGAGCCTTGGTGGGGTCTAAGGGGTCCAAAATACTGTGTTTGGTGTTGGGGGACAGGGACTCCAAGTCCTAGTTTCTTCTACTTGTGAAGAGTTCAGAAAAAGAAAGTAGGTAAATTTCTACATAGAATTTTTCTTATCATGATTAAAGAAGTGAAACTAGCACTGCATTTAACCTGTTCATTGTGGTGATCTCTGTCCTACAGAGTTTGAGGCAACCACAGACTTTCTCTTCTCTCTAGTAGATACAGAATGTCTGTGAAAGAGGGAAAAATCTTCCATTAGCAGCAATGATGCTGAATTTGCTCTGAAACCTTCTCATTAGAGCATGGCAATTGACACTTTTTAGCAACTTAGTGCAGTCTAGTTCTGTTTGAAAAGGCTACAGTATTTAGTGTCAAAATACCAATTTTCTATCACTGTTGGTTTTAGTCTTGGAGTTATGATTCAACATGTATACTGGGCTGCTAAAAGTAAACGCATGTCACACAGAAGTAAAGCTTGTTTATTTTCCCAAGTATTTGGTAGTAGAAAACCTATTTTCAAACACAGGAGGAAAAACCATATCATAAAGAAAAATAGACACACAAGGGATTTAGGCACAGCATGCTTTGAGGCAAGTTTGATATGTAGGTGGGTGATAAATATACTGGGATTTACTGCTGGAGGTATTTGCAACTTTTTTCACTGTCAAAATGCACATCATGGATGTTTGGAAACTTATAATTGTGCTGTTTCCGTTAATAAGTGCTAGCAGAGGCCCCTGCCCAATGCTGCTGAAGGGCAGCCAGAAGAACAAGTGAGAACATCCTCAGCAAGACCTAGGGACATCCAAGATCAGACTGGATGCTGAGCTTGAGGCTTATGTGAAGGTAACACTTTGCATTACCAGAAAAGCCTAAATCTGGAGTATGGCCAGGTCCAGGAAGAAGGGAAGACTTGGCCCAATCACGGCACTATTTTAAAAGAAAAAAATCTCACCAATTTTCCTGAGTCCCTGCTATGAATGCTCCAGGTATGACCAGCTCTTGTGTCACCAATCAGCCCAGTGCAGGTGTGGGGAGCTCATGGCTCTCCCTGCTGTGCAACTGTGCCCTGAGACCTCTAGGACCTCCAGGAGCACCACAGCCAGGAGCAAGCAGTGAGGCTGTTACCATACGGGCTGTGGAGCAAGAACTTAGAATGTAAAATGTAAAAGTAAGTTAAAAATGCAGAAGCTAGCATTTATCTCATCATGTGGTTTAATTTTTACAGCACATCTTACTCTGATCTTCTCTTTTTCATGTATAGCACATTCTGGTCAACCATTTAATAAGAAATTCACCTAACAGTAAGAGCTGCAGTAAAATAGTCCTTATTTACTGATGGATTTATAGCAGAGAAGCTTGCAGACATCATGCTCTGAGCTGTGTGATGATTTTAATGTGAGGGCGGCATCTTCATGGATAACATTTCCATTATTTCATAACCAAGCTATTGTTTTCTAACTAGGCATACAATGGGCATTATTAAAAAGAGGACAATATATATACTTATCTTTCAGAAATTTTATTTTGGGTATACATAATATTTCTTTACTTTGTGTATTTAATTGATGATACTGTTGATACCATGGCCTGTTTTCAGAAAAATATGGATTTTTGTTTCTGAAACTGGCTTATAAAATAGTAGTTTTTAAATGTCTTCAGCAGAGGAAGCATGGAAGTAATTTTATTTTTAGTATTTTAAGCATAATGCTTTTACATTGTTGATTCAACAACATATATCTTAATGGAACTTTTAATGTAGCAACGTTTAAACAATTTCACTATCTAGTACAGCAGTACCAACACTGATCTAATTTTGGGCCATTTTAGATAGAATACTTTAAGCTGTTTCATGAGGCATGAAATCCTGCATGAGTGGTTCAAACTGTGTGCAGTACAAGGCTGAGCAATACTGCATGATCATGAAAATTATTCTGAAAATCAGGAGTCTGACTTTTCACTTATGCTAGAATGTTTTTTGGCAGATAGAAGGGATAGGAAGGGGGAAGAAAAGGATGTTACGGGGTTGGAAGGAGCTTGAAGTGTACAATGCATGTAAAAGTAGACTTTGGCCAGTGATGGTAAGAAAATCATCAGCAAGCTATGCCCGCTGATAAGTGTCACATCCTGGCTGTGCCTAACGCAGTGGAGTTAAATTGCTTAAAATTCCTTGATGGTTCCTTGCATTCCTGCACTGAAGTGTCAACACACAGAGATATAGCTAGTCAATGTTTCTGCAATAATCAACCTTGCCTTCAGAAACGTCCCAGGACAACAGACTATTAGTAGGTCTCCAAAATGATGCCTCTTTACCTAATTTCTTGGGTCCCTCAAAACTTGTATTCAATTTCTATTACATGCCTGTCAGATGTGCTACAAAATAATGCCCCAAACTGCTGATTTTTTCAACTTTTTAGATATAAATTTCCCTTGAAGCCATTTCCAGGACATTTTCAATCTACATTGTCAATTTGGCCAGATATGTTGATGCATCACTGTCTCAGTTTAAAAAGAAACCGAAATGTCTATCAAGGAAAGTGAGGAACAATTCCGGACTAGGAAGGGGTCCTCTCTCTCCTCAAAACCACTACAACCTTTGAAATTAAGAGACTTTAATGAGAAAATGTAGAGAAGAGGATAACAGTTCTTTACTACAAATATATATATGTATAATCAAAACCAGAGCAGAACAAACAGCAACACCAGAACTAAAACTTTCAAACAAATCAAGTCCTGTCTCTGCCCCTTCGGAGCAGTTATTTTTACAGACAGCAGGAGGCGATGCTGTGCCTCGGGAGGCAGAGGCTGCTGTGACTCACGGGCTCTGGCAAGGCGAAGACATGGGTAGGGAGGTGCTGATCCTGAAGCTCCCATGAGAAAGGCGGCCATAGGGACTGGCTAAAACCTTTCCTGTGGGCAGTGCAAGGACTTTCTCACCATCCTTTGTCCGAAAGCGTTGGGGGTTAGCAACTCCTCTGCAGATGGTGCTGGCCCGTCGGTGACTGGGTAGCAAACCGAGGCATTGGTGGGTTTGGTCTCAGAATGGCACAGGGCGCACAGAGTCAGGGTGGGTGAGGCAGAACCCCCCTTCCAGTGCTTCCACCAGCTCAGCAAGTGGTGGCTGGACACCCAAGCAGAGAGAGGACAAAAGTGTGACGGGGGAAAAAATGAGGGAAACCTCACTGTCGCCACCTCCCAAGCCAGGGAGAAAGTGAGATCCTTCCTCTGCCATACAAAAATGAAAAACATCTCCCCCAATCCTCTCCCCAGCCATCATATTGGAATGCAAATCTATCAGCTATCCTTTTGTTTAGGTTTTAGACAGGTGGTTCTGGGAGCAGGTAGTCAGAGAGCTGGGCCTCAACAAGTTATCTCGTTCTGGCTTCCAACTCCCAAACTGCTGTGTTTGTAAGGGAAAAAAAAATTCCATGAAAGATTTTGAAACTATAACAATCGCCTGCTTTCAGTTACGCTACAGTGTTAACCTTTTTGTGCTAGCATTTATCCTCAGTTGCACTGTCCTTTGCACTGAAGTCACATGTGGATGTGGATGTTGCCAGTACCTTTGGAAAGAACTGGAATGCCTCTGATAACGTAGAGAGCTCTACACCTTCACCTGCAGACTCTTTTTCTGAATCAGTCATCCAGGAAAATATAAATGACCCCAAAAAACCCCTTGCATTTTTCTGTCATTTCATGTTCCAAACATAACGTGGCTAAAGAGAAAACTGTGTCTTATGGTGCTGATGGGGATCATATATGAGCTCTGTTCTCTCAGTGACACCTGCAAACTCTGTTAATGTCCTCATAAGTAAGATATATTTAGCATCAGCTATTTTTTAGAAACAATAGCTGGCACTCCAGTAACTAAATAGTATGGCTGTAATATATACTGCTTTTGGGACTTGTTATGGTTTCAGCCAAGTGGGCCTAAATTTGGGTTTTAAAGTTCGGACTAGGCCTGAAAATTGTCAGGTGATTTGAGCTGGGCTGAGCTAGCTAACAGATGACTTCTTTTAGCCAATAATATTGTATTCCATACTATACTACATCATCTCAAAGGGTGTAAAATCATCTCAAAGGGTGTGGCTTAGTTAGTTCCACCATGGCCGGGCTACAGACAGGACATGTGCTACTCCTGTCTGGCTAGACTAGGCCTTGCTCCTGCTGCTGCCTCTGCTTGCATTTTGTTTGAATTCAGGGAAGTAGAAACATTTTGTTGTTACTCTCTCTGTTTCTTGCTGGGTGTCTTTTGGAGTGTTTATGAATCTAAAGTAATGAGCTCTGTATTAACTGGGAAGTGGGAAGTTATTTCTTGTTATACATAACTTGTGTAAGTGTGTGTTATATTGTAGTTTTCTTTTAATTTTCTCTTTTCTGTATAAATACATGTAGTTAGTTTTAAGCATAAACCTGGGTTTTAGAGGGTTTTTTTCCCCTCTCCCTCTTCTTTCTCCTTTAGCTAGTTGGGGGAGGGGAACCCTTTTCACTCTGTCTTTGGGCAGTTGGCATTTTGCCAGCTCAACCCAAGACAGATTACAGGAAGGAAAGGGTCTGGGTTTGGTTGAGAGAGGAGTCCTGTTAGTAAACTTTAGTTGGACCTGCCCACTGTTCTTCTATGCTTGAGGTTTCTTAAAGCAATGTCTTTCCTGGATGACCAGATAAAAGGCACAGAACTCAGTCAGTTCAGATTTTCTCTGACCTTTCCAGAATTCTGACTTTGGTGAGCCTTTCACCCATTCCAGTGTTTCTCAAGTAGGTTTTTTTTTCAATTTTTCCCAAATCATATGGTGCCTGGTCACTGTTTGCAGGCAAGCAGCAGGACCACTCATCCCCAGGTAGAGGGAACTGGTCCTAAAAATGCACCCTGGATAAAAGAAGACACAGGCTGCACTCCCAGGCTAGTGATTCTCTGGCTAATCCTGCTTCAGAGAGGAGCCCAGGTCATGTAATCTCCTAAATTCCCTTCCAGCATAGCACTTTGAATGTGATTTGGCTCCTGAATTTTTATAGCATCATGTAAGTGGCATCTTCATGCTCTTCAAAAAGGCTGCCAAAACTTCCATTTTATTAATGAATACTAATAATAAACCAATAAAATGTGGTTTAATATCCCCCCTCCCTGCTCTCAGCAATTAAATTTATCTTCTCTTTGCCAGAGTTAAATCACCTGACAAAGTTCTTGCAGAGTAGCATGTTGTCTAAAAACTGTTCATCCAGCTTCTCTCATTCTTTGCAACATAGGGAATATGCACACCACCATAAAGAAGTACTCAGGAACAGAGTAAACACTGAGTAAGGGAATATTGCTAGAATACTTCAGAGCTGCTGTAGCTGTGTAGATGATGTGCTAATCCCACTCACTTCTGGCCCTGTCCCAGGACTGAATGGCCAAACCAGCACCCACCATGAGACACCCTGCTTCCTGGATGCTTACTTTCTTCTAGCTGCTCCTTAAAATGAATTATTAAAGACTGTCCAGAATGTTTTGACATGTTTTTCTGGTTTAAGGGTATCAAATTCAACTACTGGAGCTCTGGCAGTGCTGGTTTTTCTATTTCCTTCAATTCCCACCAGAAATTAAGCAGAGGATCTGGGATTCAGATGTTTGAGATTAATGGGATTGCTCAGGAATGGAAGCAGTGACAAAATGGAAAGTTATTCCTAGTAGAAAATGTAATTAGTCCCTTTCAGACCTTCAGTTTGACAGTACCACTATCATCAATTATTCTCTGTTGGGAATATTCCATTTTAACAAGGTTCACTTGTAATATCATCCTTTCCCAGTAGTATCAGAGGAGAGAAGGTTTCTTCAAATCGTTGTCTTCCTACCTGGAGATTTTTAACATTTAAACCTCCCACTTATCATCTGATACCTTGCATTGACTTCAGCACCTGAACAATTCTTGTACTCTCAAGTGTCTGGAAATGAACTCTTTTTTTTTTCTTTTCTCTTTTTCCCCCCTTTTCTTTTCTGGAAAGAGTCTGCAGAGAAAATCAACAATGTTTCCAAGCTAAAAGGTATTGTTACAAGTAAAGCTCAAATCCTCAGTGTGGGAAAAACATGTCAAAATAATCTGGCAAAGCTATGAGGCTGGATCTCAGGGAGGAAAGGTTGCTGTACTGTGTTGGTTTCAGCTTAATCAGGAAACTGTGTCAGCTCTGGGTCTCAGCTCCTGCAGGTCACAGCAATTTTTCCAAGCATGCCACCTGCAGATTCTTCCAAAGGTATTAAGTTGTCAAACTGAATTCCTCAGGTGTAAAATATGCTGTATTTGTAAGAGTGATGCTGCTGTCCTAGTGCACACTTCTTGGGGGGTTTAACAGAGCTGAATGCAGTTTGTGCTGTTTGGTTTTCTCAGGCCGAGGAGATCCTTCCTCCATGCCAGCACTGGTGATGAAACCTCATGGCCCTGTGCAAAAGTCACACTTTCACTTAGTTTCTCACTCTGCTATTCCCTCTCCCATTTTGCCATCTATAATCCAAAAATACCATCTCCAATTTAGATTTAGATGCACAGCTGTGTGACTCAATCCCCTAGATAGGTTTGATAATCAGCCTTTATGCACAGCTCCAAGTTATTTTGAATAGAGGACTGCTGAAAATAACCAGAAAAAAAAAAATTTAAAAAATTGTAAGTGATATTCTTTCCCACACCTCCATATTGGGACACACTGTGGGTAAACATCTCTGAATATATCTGTTCTAAATTAAATAAATCACTGGCTTTGGTGGGTATAAGATGAGGCTCACAATAAAACCTACATAAAATCCCACCAAGATGTTGAAGTCCTGTCCAGAATGCAATGGGACTGGTGTGCACTTCTGCCAACACACCTGGCCACACTAGCTGTCTCACAGACCACTATACCCTGATGTGGCCCATTTCTGCCAGCCTGAACTTGCTGTTCAGATGTCCAGGGCTAACTGCCAGCTCCTTGCTCTAGTGACACCTCGGGAGGTGGTGGGACAAAATTAAATCACTGTTGTGACACAGATGAAGTGTAGTGAGGGCATGACACAACTGGTGAAGGATCTGGAGCACAGGTCTTATGAAGAGCAGCTGAGGAGCTGGAGGCATTTAGCGTGGAGAAAAGGAGGCTCAGGGGAGACCTTGCCACTCTCTAAAACTACCTAAATGAAGATTGTAGCAAGGTGGTGGGTCAGTCTCTAAGCTAGAGAAGAAGAGGAAAATGCCTCAAGCTGCACCAGGGGAGGTTTGGATTGGATATTGGGAAAAATTTCTTCACTGCAAGGGTTGTCAAGCATTGGAATGGGCTGCCCAGGATGCCATCACTGGAGGTATTTAGAAGACCTGTAGATGTGGCACTTAGGGGGCATGGTTTAGTGGTGGACTTGGCAGTGTTGGGTTTAGGCTTGGATTAGAAGGCTTTTCTAACTAAGCAATTCCGTTATTTCATGATTGCCACAGCTGGACAGCACCCAACTTCAGCCCATGGGGTCTCCAGGAGGGTTAAAAAGTTCGTTCCTTTTCAAAGGCTCTCAAGTTCAGCAGGGAAGCTCTGCTGCCTCTGCAAAAGAGATGTTTGTTACTGGCTGCTAAGTTATACAGGCACTTCAGTTGTCATAGGACTTCAGATGAAAATGAAGAGGCATATTTGAATCCAGTTGTTCTGAATACTTTAACTTGATTATTTGAAACATTTATAATAATTGTGTTGAAACCCTTATTTTCATTGATGGGGTTGTTTTTGCAAATTACTAACAATTACAGGTCACCCTTGAGATGGAAGCATCTTAGAATTTGTTGTAAAAGCTTTTTAAAAGTAATTCATACCTTATTTACTCTGTCACCAGATCATTTCATGTGCTGATGCACTGGGAATGTTAGGCTGTGCTGATAAGAGCAGAGTTTTCCTTCTATTCGTTGTTATTCCTACATAAATATAATTAAGGCAAGAAGTGTCTTAGGGGTGCCTGATCACATGCATTAAATTGTCTCCCTTTTAGCCTCCTAAGGCAAACACTTGCAGAACTCCAAGGTTTCTGAAAGAGCCATGGCTTAGGGCAGCACCTTTCATGCTTGACCTCCGAGACCTCACCTGTGCTGGCTCTATGCTGGCAATCCTCAATAGTGATTCACTGGGAACTAAATAAGTCTCATCTTCAGCATGGCAAAAGACCCAACAGCTGCCCCGGGAAATACTGTCATGTTTCATGTTATGTTTGCACTTAAGATGTTCTGAATTTAGGTTTATATTGAAGCAAGACTCCAACAAACGTTGAGTCTTGGGAAAACTGGAATTGAGGGATTTGGGAGTGATTCTTCCAAAATTTGTGGGAAAATGGAAATCTTTTCACTATCTGCCAAGAGCCCTATATTAGACTTGTGAAAGAAGGTATGGAGTGATATCAAGAGCACATGCGTCTGCATATCTGAGGATTGGAGCCAACACGCCAGCAAAGCTTCTATGTGGCACAGGGAAGAGTACACCAGGGCACACTGAAAACATCCAAGATACAGGAGAGGACACTCTTTGGACAGATTTATATCTTAAGGGTAAAGTTTGAAATTTGCTAATTATTTTCTAAAACACCACAAAGAACTAGTGGTATTCAACACGGTTCTGGTTGAGTGCGAGGTACCCTTAAGATAACTTTATCCATCTGCTGGAGGCTTCAGTGTGTCAGAGACCAGGCACTCCAATAAAGGGGGACTTGATCCCAGACTACCTAGCAAGCAATCATTTGAGTTACTCTCACCATACAGACAGAGTAATTTAGGCAGTGGTCTATGCATGCTGATGACCCCTACAAACTAGACTGGTTTTGATTAAGTACCCAAGAGTGGTTTCAGATGCCCGATATAAGACCTTTTCAGATAAGGAGCCTATTGTGACTTGGTCAAACCACTCCATCACTACACCATATAATTTGAAGCATATAATTTGATGCTGTGTAATCCATCAGAGTTCATCTATCTCAACTAAAAATGACTTTGTACATGAATATATGAAACTCTAATGCTGTCCCATTTTCCAGTTCCCATAAATTAAATGCGTTCAGTAGACAACTGAGAATATATAAGTGAAAGGATCAACTCTCTGCCCTTTTACATTGACAAAAGGTTGTAGCAGACTGCAACTAAAAAGTAGTCTTAACATGTGTCTCAAAAGACCCTAGAGTAAACCCAATTAGAAAAAGAGAATGAATGATATGTTGCCTGTGTATGATGGGACTGCAAACACTGAAGTGTCAATAACTTGAAGTGAGAGTGGCTGCTGTTGTTGCTCTTTTTTTGTTTGATTTTTTTGTTTCAAACTACTCCAACATCCTGTGCTAAATAATTTCAATACCTTCCAGATATGAGTTATTATACATAGTCAAAATTTACTGCCATAAACATATATTTAAGAGGAGGATGGAATAATTCTCTGTGCTAATCACTGTGCTGTCAGTACACTTATTTAATTGTGAGTGTTTACTGGATGATGTACATAAGTGTCTCAAAAAATGTTTTCTGTTTCTGCTTACATGGCTTTTTCTGCATTAGTTTCACCATCTTAGCAAAATATCAGATACAATTGTCTTACATGGATTTCAGCTGAGAGATCGACTGGCATAACCAGTCACTACAATAACGCTCACAAGGATGCAGGGATGAAGATAAGAGAAACCATAGTACGATCAGTAGTATAGCAGCATCATTAACTTTTTTTTTCCTGTATTAAATTTTTCACAGACAAGAGCGTTAGTAATTTTAACTTTGATTGAGAACTGCTATTATCCACTCACAGCATGTGGGAGCAAACAGGCACTTGGATAAATCACAAAAAAGAAAATCACTTAGCATGCTGCTTCCCTCAAAAACACCTTTTTCTGAAGGTATAAGGCTGAGTGCTGCAGGGAGAGCATATCTGAAGAGAGAAGCAAGCCTGCAACAGCCCCAGGAAGCATGCTCAAGGTCAGCCTCTCACAGAAGACATGGAGGTCACGTTTGACTTAGAAGGTATTCTGATATGTTTAAAAAATTTAAGTAATTAAATAATGCAGTGAATTAAAGCCATCAGGATTCTAATGCAGTGTTAATGGGGTCTTTCAGGAATCGTGAAGATGATTTTGATGAGTGACATAACTGCAGCCATTATCAAACTCATCCAAGAGTAATCATCCATTAAAGGTGAGTGCCTGCACTTCCTTAATGCAGAGCAGCATGAAGAGCAGCACAAGCATTCTTGGTTGCAACCACTGCAGTGAGACACCTACAAACAACTTCTGAATTGCCTCATTTTCCTCCTGCAGGCACTCAGCCCTGGAGTGTGTTTGCCACCCTTCAGCAATGGATGAAGCCGGCAGTGACTCCACCAGCATGAGTGAGCCAGAGGCCTTCTCTACAACCACTGCTGCTCCAGCAGATGGCTGGGTGAGAAGCAAATAAAACTGATTCAAAATGTGGAGTACTTCTCACATGGTCATTGAGGAGAATACGACAGTCTTCACAAAACCTCAACACTCTTGGATTGCCAGCAGTGTCAGCATGACAAAAGACACCTGGGAGTAAGGGCTACAACTACTCCTTTAACATTGTTGGAACAGCCTCCATAATAAATTTCCAGATCCTACTGACTCTTACAGGATGTGTCTTCTATGCCAAGGCCTCTGGAAAGGACCAGAACCAGAGGATGTTTGGAACTTCATCTGGGCTGTGAAGAACTAAGCAATAAATTAGTCCAATATGAAGGTCTAATAGATCATACAAAACTGTCTACTGTGTTTCGTATTTAGTTTGCTGCAGCAACCTGCAGCCATCTGAGATGTTTTAGCTTCCTTTTTATAACCATTGGGTGCCCTGAGAGATGCTCTCCCAGCTGAGCAGTCCCTGCATCACCAGCACCTCTGCTTTGACCAGTGGCACTCCAAAGCATTCGTCTGCTTCTCAGCCTCCAGCATGGTCCTAAATGAAGCAAATCCCTCACCACTGTGGGGAGAGCCACAAAGGGCCCTGTGGCCTGGTCAAAGAGTGGGAAAGCAGGAGAGCAATGCCAGCCTCTGGCTACCTGTAGCTGCAAACTCTTCTGGGGATTTGGGATTGCTCAGGCTGCGTAGCAGGTTGGTGCATCTCTCCAGGGATTTATCTGGAATAATTCTGTTGTGTTTTGTGGTTTATGATTCACTACCCCAGCAGCCTGCTCTGCTGCCTGTGCCCCCAAGCACTTCTGCAAAAGCCAGTCAGGGTTTCACATTCCTTCAGATCTATTCTGTTTTGGTGATTTCTGAACTCTAAATTCCTTGTCAGAAGTGGTGGCCATGTAAGCCCAGAAATAAATTCATGTGGTGGTGACACAGAATGACAACAGCTCCTTTTCTTATCCCAAGTTTTTCTCTGTTACATTGGTCTAATGTCCTAGAGGCTCCACTGCATGAAGGTAGAATATTTACCTTGCACAAGCTTTGCCTGAAGAAAATTTACTCAGTCTGGTAGGATCTTCAGGACCATCCTGTTCAGAAACTAACTCTCCATCCAACAAATGCCACACAGGTTGGTATGCGTTTGCTTTGGAGACAAAAAAAGTGTTGCCTGGTGAGCAATGTCCACCTTTAACAAAGCAGGAGGAATGTCAGGCCTGGCACCTTGTGCAAAAGCAATTAGTACTGTTGTCTAAGTGAATGCTGCCCATTGTCTCTCACTGCAAGCAATGCTGGGCTGGGTATCAGCTGCAAAGCTGAAAGGGATCTAGGAAGTAAGACAGTAAGTCTTCCCACGTGGTATGAGGAAGCCTCAAATGCCACATAAGTGTTGCTCCAGCCCTTGCTGGAGTGAACAGGGGTCATGCAATGTTAGCTCCTTTCCTTTTGTCACCTCAGGAGCAGGTGAGTCAGCACAATTGTGTCATTCATTATTAGAATTCAAATTCTAAACTGATGAGGATCTTCAGGTCCTTGGACTTCCAGTATTTAAGAAATAGCATACTGGTTGTACAATTTCATAGTAATTGTGTATGTACAAAACATATGTAATGCATGCATTTTTAGTTTAGTATGAGTTAGAGAATGTATGCTCTTTAAATTTCATAGAGCTGATGAATTTTAAAGCATTTTGATTTGCTGTATTCATCTCTGATCCCACAGTGATTTCTACCCAAGCCTGGATCTACATAAGCTTCCTGAAGTACCTGTCTAGTAAAGCTAGAGACAGACATTCTCCATCTTCTAACCCTTTATCTTCCCCATAATTTCTGTTGCAGAGCAAATCAAGGCTTTGCTTGTGCTGCTAATTAAAGTACTCTAGTTTAATCCAGAAATTAATATTCTTAGTTAGAAAAATATATTTGAAAGGCACACAGTGGATGTGAAATATATTATGCCCTTAAAATCAGTCTTCTACCACTGAAACAGGTACCTGGGGGGGAGCATTGCAGGGGGTTTCTGGTTAGTTTTGGTTTTTTTCCCCATGACCCTTTCCTTGTTAACATGATTTTAACATCTCTTAATTGTTATGAGTATTAACTGCTGCAGCAAAACCCAACCCAGGGCAAGACATGTTCACCTAAGCATTTTTCTGGTTAATAAGTGGCTGTGTGAATAGGATGTTATTAGCATAAACCACAGTCTTCTGTATTCAGTAGGACCAATTTACTACAAAAAGAGGAAATAGAAAATTGGTATATATAGTTTGTAGCTGAAAAACATGTGACTTTCAGTGGCATTCTGTTGAGAATTAGAGCCAAACACTGTCTTTTTTTTCTTTTTACATTATACACATCAACTCCTGCTATCTTAATGTACAGTACTTCAAGAGAGTCTGATTCATCTTGTTTTATTACACTCACTAAAGGACAACTCAGTCTTTATAGTGAGTGAAATTATGTAATTACTCTATATTTATGTTGTATTTGTGGGTTAATTATATTGTGCTTATGGGTTTTGACAGCTAATTATCACTAATTCATATAATGACATGTCTGAAATGGTTGATATTCAGTTATTTTCATAATGATTTTTAGCTTATTCAGTATTTACATCATGCCCCAGATAAATAGTTACAGTACCAGTTATGTGATCTTTGTTGCAACTGAAAGTCTCCAAAAGCAGACCTATGGTTTGGTTATTCCAGGCAGTGGGCAAAAGTAAACATTTTAGGTTGTGTTTAGTAAGAGTTTCAGGGAAAACATATGTCTTCATATGGAAGCTACAGCTAGAAGTAGTTATCATTAAGACCCTGAATAATATAACTGTGGTATCACAACAGCAACTGTATTCTGTGGGTAACCAAAACGTTGTTTGTATGTGCTGTCAGCTCAGCAAGTGTCTGGGTTTGATCTAATGATTCCCATGGTTTCCACTACCAACAGCAAAGTTCTGGAGATCAAAGGAGTAACTTTCTTTTTTATGTGCTTTTTCAAGAGCTATTGACCAGGTTTAGCTTGAGATTTTTGTTCAAATTGCAGCCTAGGGCCCAAGTCCACCAAGAGTTTGCCTTAAAACTGAGATGGTAGTATGAATTCAGTTCAAACACAAACTCACACTACCATAAATGTACTGCAGCAACTTTGGATCCATTTCCTACATGGCAAACTGGGGGTGCACCAGGCCACCATGGAGGTCAGAGCTCAACCAGCCTAATACCTGAATGTCTATGTAGGGTTTGCACCCAGGACTTGTCCAAGGAGTATTTTCTCATACTAAGCAGGAGTCTGTCCTTGACCTTTAGACTGTTGTACACCACATGGACTGTCAGTACTTCATTTCTCCTGCGCTTGCAGCAGGCACACCGGCCAGATGGAAATCCCACGCTCGCAGTCCCAGGCAGCAGGCTTGTGCCACCAGCCCAGTGCTGCTCACCAATATGAGACATTTTTCTACATGATTAAGAACCCACAGCACCTTCTGTTACAATAATACTATTTGTTCAGTCACACAGAATTTTCCTTTCATACTAAGTCTAGAGTCATTGTATGAGTCATCTGCTTTATTTTATCAGCGAGAAATTGGGCATATATTCACTAAGGCTTAATCTGAAACATTTTTGTTCATAGTGGAAGTATTTCCATTGATTTCAAACGATCTCAGATCAAGCTTCAAGGAGTACTAAGTTTTAGCCTGTCATATTCTTTCATTTGAGGCCTTTATGAATTACAGAGAGCTTGTATAAAGAACCAAGTGATGTGGAGATTAAATAAACCCCGTTGACATCAGTCTCCTGATACATATGAGCAGCAAGAAACAAATATTGACTGGAAAAACAATGCATGTACAGTGACATTTAGCTTGTATAAAGTGATAGTCTCCATATAAATGCAAATAGCACCATTTCCCAGAGCTGAATCTATAATACTCATCGGTAAATATTTGTGTGTCTTTGACATGTCTCTAAGCAGCAAGATGAGGAATTGAGATGGAAAATGCATTTGCAGGTGAGAATTCAGTACAGATTTTTTTTTTTTCAGTTTTTCTCTCAATGCATTTGGGAGACCTTGAAAAACAGATGCTTCCTTTTCTAGTTAGTGGTTTAAATGCAAAGCAACGAAACTATAACAGACCATGGCATATTAGGTTCCTGCCAGTAGTTTTCTGATCCTGCCACTCATGCTGTGCTACATGGCTGAGCTCCAAGCCTGAGAAACTCCTCAGAAAGAATAACTAAAGCAGCTAATTAATTTAGGAGCCTCCTACCCATATTCAGAAAGGATTTATGCATCTAGGAGCTAATGTTTCACTCTCTTTACATGAGAGTTAAGGATTTTGTAGACCAGGGTTTCAAGGACTTAAGTGACCTAAGCATCTTTAATAATGTAGCTCCTGTATAATGTAGATACAGAGATACAGAGGGACAACAGCACAGTTCATCAATATGAGGAATGAGTGCTCAGGCTCTTCAGTTAGGAAAGAGAAGATCTGAGGGCCCAACTGATGAAAACAGAGGCCTTTAAAGCTACAGGTGACACTGTAAAGGTGGCTGGGTAATAACTCACCCTAGGGAATGAGTCTTCCCTGCAAGGTGCACTCTTATAAACAATTAGGTTTCCTTTAGGCCATGAAACAATGAAAATTAAGTAGGATTTCAGGCATGTGCCTAGAGATAATAAGCCCAGTTCATTAGCAGGATACAGGGCTGCTGAATTTCTAGAGCAAACTCAGCACTGGGGAATCAAGAGCTGCAGGACAAGTCAATCCCCTTGCCTTCGCATGGTCTCCCACCCACAAAGTGCTTTTCTCTCCCCTCAGGTGTTAATAAGTAAGGAATTGGACTGTGCCTCCCACAGGACCTGTGTACAATATGTGAAGTGTTAGGCTTGCAAACTGTGTTGGGATCATCACCTCAAAGAGAGCAAAAATAAGGATTGCCAGCTGGGGAAAAACGAAATTGTTCCCACAGCAACTTTGTCTAGTTATATTAGACATAGTCCCTTTCAGAGAAATTTTTAAGGTGTTCCAGTGAGGTGCTTTAATAGTTGGCAAATGAAACAGACTTTTTTCTAATTCAGGATTTTTAAAAAATACTTTTCCCACCTACGATTTTTCTCCAGCAAAATAGTTATTGGTTTACAACAATTTTATAAGATCTGCATGGTTTCTGTTCTTAAAGACCATGGGAGGAGAGTCACAACTAGGCATTTTTGTTTGTAGTTACAAAGCAAACACAACATTATTATTTCAAAGGATAATAACCTTCAAAATAGCTCATATTATTTAAAAAGTTAGCATTCCTGGAGCTCTGTGGCTAGTTCTTCCATTCTCCACATAACTGCAACCTGGAGAAGTCAAGATTTATTTTTTTTTGTAGAGAGTAAGCATTAATCAAAATGAGTTTGAATAATGGATTTTCTTTTTGTAAGTCCATTCAAAAGGGGAAACAGAGATTTCTTACATTAAATTAAATTAGATTAACCATTAGATTAAATGGTTTATGAGCAAGAAGGCACTGAAACATTTTGTTGCTGGATCCAGTTTTTAAAGCAAGAGATTTTTTTTTTCCAGAAGATAATAGAGCAAACTCCTCTTTTCCCAAGTCCCCCTTTGTCATGTGATTCTCTATTTCCTTCAAACACCAAGATGGTGTCCCAACTAAGAAACAGGAGATCTCTTCAACACCAGTCTTCCAGTGTTGTGACAGCATGGTCTCTACAGTCAGAATTACTGTCATTTTGGTTTGGTTTTAAGGAAAACATGATTGTTATTTGCTTTGGAAAAATGTTTATGGAACTTGTGGAAGGATCTGCATCTTGGCTGTTGCTTGGCAGACTGAGTGATGTGCCTGCAGGAAGAACAGCAGGTTTGGGGGATGGACTTGCTTGCTCAGGACCATTCATACATTGTGTATCACCTTACTAATCAGCTTCATGAATATCTGTCCCTGGACCACCCATCAGTGAAGCATCATCCCAAGTGTTGTTCTTCTAAGGAGGGCTGTAAGTGCTGGAAATGGAACACTTCTCTGCCCTGTTCCCTTACAAATTATAGGGAGCGATCTTGCAGTTTAGCTGCTGATGGTCGCTAGGGTATCTCAGTATCCAAGCTGTCCTCCCACCTGTACTTTATCTGATTGCAGGTCTTAGTCATACAGTCAATGAATAAATAGTCTGAATGAAGGTTTAGCAGTAGGAGGAAGGATTATGAAGTGACGCAGTCTTGGTCTCGGGAAGGGGACCAGACCAGCGACGGAGAGTTCTTGGACAGTCTGCTGAGCTGGTGGATTGCAGCTGCTGAGGCTCCAGGTTAGGTTCACCCACTCCACGAC
>JAWWEV010000115.1:80433779-80499960 GCA_035583235.1 Hafferia zeledoni | reverse complement strand
CGCAGGCTCGAAGGGCACACCCACGTGGGGAGAGCCCTTCCCAAATCTTCGTTCGCGAAGACTGGGCCATTATTACATTATGTGAACTTGGAAGAGACAGCCTCTTTGAGGTAATAAGGAAGAGCATTGGAAGTTTACCATCTTTCCATATTTTGAAATATTAGCATTATCATAAATGTGCTAAGTTATATTTTCCATAAACTGTATCACAAATCATTCCACAAATTCTTGCCCTTCACAGCTACAGTCATGGAAATATTGAAAGTGTGAAGCACTCAGACCAATTCAGACTTTAACAATGTCAAATTGATTTATTGCTGTCAAGGGCGCAAAGATGTAGCAGTTGTATAGAGCCATAATTGGTTAGAGGAAATACAGAATTGTGGATGTAAAGGAACCAACATGCCCCGCACATACATGTGTGCAATGCCAGTTCTACTTTTTCTCTCCAAGTGATGTATTCCATTTCTTATGAAATGGTAAAAAGTTCAGTGGCCAAGGAGCAGGACTCAGTCAGTCCAGCAGAAATTCAGAGTATTCTGCTACACCATGTTCCTCTGCTGTGAAGTGGGGAATATTTTTTGGCAGAAGCAGACATGGACATTGCCATCTTGCAGCTTAAAACTGTCCAGTTGCTTTTAAGGAACAATTAATCAACCTCTTTCCCCTTTCTTCCTCCTAGACAGCACTCAATGCCATTAACAATAATCAGCTAATATGAAACATAATTTATTCCCATTTGGAGGAACCCAGATGAGTTTCTCTCACCAAATGTGGGTAATTAGTCTGTGTGTATAAAATCCTCTCTGTAGGAAATGACTGATGGCCTAAAGGAATACAGATGCAAAACATAAACATGGCAGTGCTTTTAATGAGAGTACTTTAAATAACTGTTATTAATGTTCCTTCCAAGATGTCACTTAGAGAACCACCATCAATTAGTATAGTGATAGCAATACTATATATAGCAATTGTACACAAGTGATAGAGATGCTGGAAACCAGCTATCATTGACTAAAGAGAATAAAATTCTCCTTGTTAACACACATGTTATGACCACAAACACATCTGCATTTTTAAAGATTAATAAGTAGCATTTTAATACTGCCCTTACTGCCCTTACTGCCCTTACTTACTGCCCTTATTAATAAGCAAGGTCAATTGCTGACATCTCCTAGTAAATCACTTCTCATTTTAAAACCCCATCTCTTTTCTGCACCAAAATACTCCATATAGATCCCATCTAAATCAAGAGTAGAGACACTACAGTTGGACAAGCAAGGACAATGAGGGAGAGGCTGAGGCACAGGCACTGCAGGAGACTGGACTTGTGCCCTGGCCGAGTCCCTGGAGGTAGTGGCTGAGATGGCACCAGCTGGTCAGTCAAGGAAGCCTGAGGCTGCTCCAGCACGGGAGGTGAGCTGGGAGGTGAATAGCCAGGGCTGTGGGACCCTGTGTGTTCTGGAAGGCAGGAGTTTGGATTACACGATATAGAAACAAGGATGGCTTGGAAAGGGGAGCAGCCGGGGGATCAGCCAGAGAAAGGAACCACAAAGCCTACAGTCAACTAATTATAATGCCAGTTTGTGTCCTCATAAAGGGGGTAAGGGATGATAAGAGGCTCATACTTAAGCTATAGAAGAAACCTTCAGCCCTTCAAAACTGAAATTACTTTTCAGCATTTAAATATACTCTCTTAGTAATGTTGGTTTAATACTGTTCTCATATGTAGTATATATATTGTCTGAATTGCTAAGGACTCATTGCCTGTAAGGAGCATGAGAATTAAAACTGAATTAACTCCCCACTGATGGGTTTTGACATCAGCTGATGGGTTTGCCTGATCCGAGGTACCTGCAGGCTAGTGTTCTGCAGGGATGATGCTTTGTTTATATTTTATCCTGTCTTCAATCATTGCAGTGATTTTCCAAGGGAAAAAATGTTGGCCCCTCTGAGCAATGAACAGATGTAAACAATGGGACTCCTCCATGTTATCAGCAGTATCCTTTGTCCTAGAGGAAACCTGGTGCTTTGTCTGATTAAGTTTGTTTAACGACAAGTCAAGTAAGGAAAGAAAGAATTTATTTTTCAGGGTATCCTTGTGGTACAGAGAACAGGTAGAGTTCAGAGAGGATTTGCCTTGGAATACACCAAAGTGTGTAAGGCCATCTTGGGGGAGAACCACAGCGATTCAGCTCCTAGTGGGTTAAAAATGCATATAGGCAGTCCTCAGCAGAGGAAATGGTGGTGACCACACAGCATGGGGAGATGTGCCAGTGCCACAAAACTTTAGGGCCCCCAGAGAAGTGAAGGACAAGCAGAAAGAAATGCTGCTTACACCAAGAAGTGCCATGAGTTCTCCTATGTGGACTGGCTCAGTAAGCAGTTGTGGAGGGCATGGGAATCCAATGGTGTGTTCAGATATCTTTGCTTGTGGACCAGGATCCGTTTGCTAAGTGATAATGCTGAGGAAAGCTTATTGATTACAGTTTCTTCTGGTCCATGTTCCAGGACTGCAGAGAGGTAGAGAAAACCTTTTTTGCTTTATCCTCTGGTCAAAGCATCAGACATAACAAAGGGTGCAAACTAAGGAAAACAGGATCTGACTTGACAGAAAAGACTCCCCAGAACAATTTGTGAAATTGTTTGAGATGAAGTTTTGATTTTAGGCCTGAACAACCCAATTGCCATTTCCAGTACAGTAACAACCTGAAGACTGTTGGATAGATTTCCATCTGACTTCTCCAGTCATTCTTTAATAAGCAGGCCTAATATTTTCTCCAAGGCTATTCATACTTAACAGCAATTTAAAACAGTTTAAGAGTGGAGTCTACTTTGGGGGGAAGGCAGTTCTGCTGTTCCTTGGGCAGAATTTAAAACTCACATTTTGCTAACGCAGTGTCTATGACAATACAGATCTGCTTTCCTAGAGCCTATCCATAAATAGCAGACTTTCTAAAGTTACTATTTTTGATTGTTCCTCATTCAGCTCTTTCTGAAGATGGTACTCCAATTTCTGAAATAGAGCATATGTACACAGAGCTAAGCAGCTGACTAGCTTTAAATTCATAATTCCTCATTCAATTTCTTAATTCCTCATTAGCTTGGATGTGCAAACTCTCTCAGAGCCTAATCCAAGTCCCACTGGTGTCAGTGAGAATGGGTTTTACCTCTCAAATTTAGCCATCTAAAAATCAGGCATGTATTCTAAATGCAACTGTGGAGGAGCCACTTGTAGTCAAAATAGAGAAAGATCAGCATTTCCAGGATATGATTCATACCATCTGCCTTAAAGACTTGTCTTGAGAGGGGACAAGTGTATTTCTGACAGCCACTATCTAATTCCCCTGCCTGTCGAGGGAGCCTGTGCAACTAGCCTAGAAGCCTCCTTACCCTTTGATAAATGAAGCCAGAGGAAGGAATCTTCCTGTTTATTTTAATGGAAAAGGATTCAGACTTTCAGTTTTCTACTTCCTTTACGCCAAGGTAAATTACAAATGAGTAAGCAAGGCCCCAGAGCATATCCCAAGCTGCATCTTATGAACTGGTAACTCTGGCTTCAGTCTGCATTTGGGATGTATAGAAAAGACATATGAACTCTTGAAACAAAATTAACTTTTTTATTATTATTATTCGTACCTCGCATCACTGGACTCTCTGACACAATTAGACAGAAATCTCACAGCAATGGCAAAAGCTTTTTGTCTGTCTTCTTTAAAGACATTCACAGTGGGATATGTGAAATGTCAGGAATAATTAGACAAAACTATATAAGCTCCTAGCAACACTGATATGCTGTGTAAAATGAAGCATTTGCCATAAAACTTTAAACATTGATTGAAACCTGCATGATAAAGGTAACCTGAGACATTTTTAAGCACAGGTGCCTATATATTAATACAGACATGGATATGAAAAAGTGTAATAGAAAACTATGAAATGCTGTCGTGGCTTCACTGAGAGAGGCTGCTCTGCTCCTTTATTTCAAAGGTGATTTATAGTAGTAATTGATGCCTCTCATATAGCAATTAAAGTGAAAAAGCAAATTTCCTCAGCTCATCTGCTGGAATGTATTTTAACAAGCAGGAAAAGGAATAGCTCCAAGTATCAATAATTCACAAAGATGATAGAAATATTTGTGAGAAGGGACCTCCGGAACACCCTTAGTCCAACCTCCCACTTTAAGTAAAACCTCCAAAACCTAAGAAGGAGTAACCATTTCACATCAGCAGGAAATCTGGCCCCTAGTGCCCTTTGGAGAAGAAAAAAAATGAACCATGAATGCAGAGAAAATGGGGGAGAAAGGGCAGGAGAAGAGAAGGGAAAACAGACCAACATTTTATTTGAGGTAGTAATATTAGAAATGTAGAACTCTGTCCAAAAGGTGGGATTATCCTAGATTGACTAAAAGTTGTGGTTTTATCTTCTAGGAAAACAATGAACAGGAGGAAACCTGGAAGCTTTTTGCTGCTCTGTTGAATATGGGATTATAAAAAAACAATTGCACCTGGAGCATCTCTTTCAAATGGATGACTTCTGAATCTGGAACTCCTCATTACCTGAAGCAGCAACTTCTTGCATCCTGGAGGAGAAAATGAATTTCTCAAATTGCACCACTGAAGCCAGTGTGGCTGTGAAGCCAAAAACAGTAACTGAAAAGATGCTTGTTACCTTGACCTTGGCCACAATCACAACCTTGACTATGCTGCTGAATTCTGCTGTAATTGCAGCAATTTCCACAACCAAGAAGCTCCACCAGCCGGCAAATTATCTCATATGTTCACTAGCTGTGACAGATCTCCTTGTTGCTGTTCTCGTCATGCCCTTGAGCATCACTTACATAATGATAGATAAATGGACTTTGGGATACTTCATCTGTGAGATCTGGCTTAGCGTCGACATGACCTGTTGCACATGTTCAATCCTTCATCTGTGTGTCATTGCACTGGACAGGTACTGGGCCATCACAGATGCTATCGAATACGCCAGGAAAAGAACAGCAAAAAGGGCTGGGTTGATGATAGTCACCGTGTGGACTATCTCCATCTTCATATCAATGCCCCCTTTGTTCTGGAGAAATCACCACAGCGTCAGTATTCCCAGTGAGTGTCGCATTCAGCATGATCATGTAATCTACACTATTTATTCCACATTTGGGGCATTTTACATTCCCTTGACTTTGATCCTGATCCTGTACTATAGAATTTACCATGCTGCAAAGAGCCTTTACCAAAAGCGGGGTTCAAGCCGCCACCTCAGCAACAGGAGCACCGACAGCCAAAATTCTTTTGCCAGCTGTAAGCTCACACAGACATTCTGCGTCTCAGACTTCTCCACATCTGACCCGACCACAGAGTTTGATAAAATCAATGCGTCTGTGAGGATCCCTCCTTTTGAGAATGACTTGGACCTGGCTGGAGACCGGCAGCAGATCTCCACGACGCGGGAGCGAAAGGCTGCTCGCATTTTGGGGCTGATTTTGGGTGCTTTCATTTTGTCCTGGTTGCCCTTTTTCATCAAGGAGCTGCTTGTAGGCCTCCACATTTGTACTGTCTCTCCAGAAATAGCAGACTTCTTGACCTGGCTTGGATATGTCAACTCCCTCATCAACCCTTTACTGTACACAAGCTTTAACGAGGATTTCAAGCTGGCCTTTAGAAAGCTTATCAGGTGTCGAGAACATACTTAAAAATACTGGGAGATGATGCTCATGTAACTCCTGGCCTTAAACATGAGCAAAATAATTTGACTCTGTCACCATTTCCCTGGATAAAGGGATTTTTCTGTTTGCCTATTTGCGTGACTTATCTTCAAACTGTAATTCATTATCCTGGTTTTTTAATCTCTCGCATTATTCATGGTAAAGGGTTTGAAATAAATTTATTCTACAATGGAAAAGATTTTTTAGAAATGAAACAACAAAAAAGGTATTATTACTCTTAGATACTCATGTTTAAGACGTTTTGTGTAATCAATGATTCAAGAAGCAAGTGATGATACTCACTTTTATACTTTTTCCATTTAAGAATCAAACATCTAAACTGTCATGCACTGTATAAACTGAACCCCATAAGTACATATTTAAAAATTAATAAACATCTCACGGTCATGACAGCTAAACAGGAATGCTGTCTCCAAAACAGAAAGCAAACTGCACTTCATTGCATCTAAAAATTAATCCTATTTTGTACTCCAAAGGAATTATTTAAGTGGCTCTTTTCATATAATATTCCAGATTTGTCTTCAAAGACTTGGGCAGACACCTGTGAAGTTTGTTTGGGCATTGAGAGGGTGTAGCTTGTGAAACTAACTGCTCATCTGACTGGTCACACTTTTAATACCACTAAGCCTATTTCTTCAGGCCTTGTACCTTGGTCAGTTCTGGAGTGGTATTATTCACTTGTGCCATGCTTCTCTTGGCCCTTGTAGTGAAGAACCCCATGGACTGAATGATCTTACCCCACTAACTCAAACAACTGGAAATCTCAGCAGGCCAGGAATACACAGAAATTCAGAAACACCAACTAAAACCAAATTATTTTCTGTTTGAATTTCAGAAAGAAAAATTAGGGAAAATAACTTATTTTTAATATCAATCTGCACATCTGCCTTGTCCTCATCTTACAATTTGGAATGGCATTCTTGCCCACTTAACTATGATCAGGTCCTCTAGCAGGATTTGCTGCTCTGGGAGTGCTTCACAGACTTAACTTCCCTTGTCTTGAGAGACAGACAGAGTCTCCTTTGTATCCTGTCTTTTGTTCTTATGGAAGTAAAAGTGTCCTGATTCATATATTGTGGATATCAGGCTGGGAAGGGGCAAAGTCAAATCTGGTATTGTCCATTAGAAACTCCTAAGCACTGTTTAAATATTTATTACTTATCTTGCACCATATTTTTCTTCCCTGTTCATTTTTCTAGACAAATTCTTTTTGAATGACACCAATATACTGTAAGAAAGTATCACATACTTCAACCTGACATGCAATAAGCATGAACTATAGTATGGCAGTTCCAAATCTATCAAACAAATATTAGATGTAGCAAAAGTGTTGTAACAGCACTGGAAGCCATCTAAAAAATGTTTTGAAAATTTACGAGATGACAATAATTTTTCTTATCAAGAGTCAAGGAAGTGTAAGTAACATGTGAATAATAAATTCCAGAGGCAATGGAGAAATTACTCCTTATTGGTGAGAGAAAGTATTTGGTTGGAAAGATGCAGTGCCGCAAGCTGAGTGTAAATCAAGCCTGAAGGTGACAAAAGCATGACCTACTCCTTACCCACATGCAGTGGGATTCTTCTTTAAGAACTCCAAGTTTCCCTACCTGAGTTTGAAGGGTTTACCTCCAGCTGCCCCTCTGAATCTACTGTCATAGTTGTCTCCTCCAGATGCCTTTTGGGTTCCCTACTAGCTAACATTGATACCTAAAAAGAGGGGAAAATTAATTTCAGCCACTAAAAATGTTTTTTAGTGAAGAAGCATAGAGATCCCCTTATGGGTTTCCCTTTTTGCAGCTTGTTGGAGGTGGAAAGTTTTGATTGAACCTGGGGAAGTGTGTTCTGACCCTGCCTATCTATAAAGCTTCCAAAACAGCTCCCCAGAGTACACATGCTATTAGGAAAAAAAAAAATAGCTGGGAATTAAAATAAAATGTATTATTTTTAAGAAGTGCTAGAGAATGCTTTTTTCTTTCTGCAACCTCAGTGGAAATTGTTGTAGAAGAAAAGAATTGGGCATAATTTCCTGAAACAAGGTGACTGTGACAGGGAAGACAGGACACAGAAGCAGTTGTGGCTAGAAGAGAGTAGGTTTTAGTGTCCCTTGTGTCGTTTGCTGCTCTGCTACAAGGGTGCCCAGCTACAATAATGGTCAGAAGGGGAAGAGTAACTGTGCAAGACTGCGCCAGCAGACAGTCTGAGCCACCCCAAGGCACTCAGCTAAGATGAGGCAGAAGCTGCACCCTAGGCAGCTTCCTTGGGGCTGTCACTGGGGCTCAGGTTCAGCCATGGGCTGCACAAGAGTCTTTGATAGGAGAGAGGAAGAGGTGGGAATGGCAGTGCTGGTGGAAGGTGTTTCAGAGTGGAAAACCAACAAAATGAGATAGGCTGCCAGGTCTCACGGCTGCTCTTAAGGGCACACTGGCACACAGAATAATTCAGGTTGGAAGAGATCTCTGGAGGCCAACTAGTCCAGCACCCCCACTAAAAGAAAAAGTCAAAATGGGACCAACTCCACAGCTCAGCACTGCTGCTGATATGTGGTGTGCAGTCACATTTCTTGTGGAAAAGGAGTTGCTCAGTTAACTCTGCTGCCAAGACTGATGCTCATTTAAAGCCATAAGTATGGCTGAAGGGCCAGAAGTGGTGCACATGACCTCCACAGCAGCTGTCATAGGTAGGTAGAAATGCTTCAGCAACATGTGTGAAAGTTGTCAAATACAGGTGCTGCATCATCTTCATTTCTACTAATGTCTTCCTTTTAGTATCTGAACTCCACTATTACCACTAAAACTACCAATCAGGTTGAAGGCTGTATTGAATTTTAATATTTAGAGGTAATTAACAGGAAAAAACAGATGGATGGCTAATTTCTGTGCTTCCCTGTTAAATAAAGACTTACCATTCACTGCCAGCTGACTTCTGCTTTTCTAATTAAGTCATTAGCTAAACACAGAGCTATGTTTTCCAACAAATGCCACTAGACTGATGAAGATGTATGTTTTCCCCATGCTCAAAATCAAAGTTGGGAACCATGTCAAGGATTGGTTACTTAATTGATCAGAAATTCACTGGTTTTCTCATGACAATAAAAACTTTGACTACTCTATCACCACTGTTTGACAACTTCATGTCTTAAGTTGTTTGCTGCTTTTAAAAAGGATTTGGAGACATTTCTTTATTTGTCCATGGCAACTCCCCATTCACACCTATCCTGGATCAGGCCCAGCTACACTATGTCCTGCAATACAAGCTCTTCCCATCAAGTTCCTAGTGATGTATCCAAGATCTTCAGACTACATCCATCTTCCTTAGCCTCTCTAAATCATCTTGCATCCCCAAAGCCTTATTTTCTCTAATGGTCCCCTTGAAGAATTGTCTTTCTTTAAAACCCCAACTCCCTGTCCTGCCTTTGGGTTTCTGACTCTCTCTAATCCCTAAGTTTATTTTGGTCCTACTAGAGCAAGACCCTGCCTATTCTCTCCCCCTGTCTCAGCACAGTTATCAGAATTCCTATGACTGTGGCTGTTCAAGTCGGTCAGGTTTTACAATTTCTTGTATGTGTCCAGGCCATATTGAGAGTTTTTTGCTCTGTGTAAGCAGCCAGTGCTTTGGAGTGAGTTCATACTAGCCCTGAAAACTGCACCCATCAACTAGTTTCCTTCCCCGAAAGACACTCTTCAAATACTATTTTACCTGTTGTTTTTATCTTGTCACCTTCTTTCCGTACCATATAATTTTGTTCCCTATCTTCCACATTAAAACTGACCCTCACATTACTGTTTTATGGATCTGTATCTTAACTCTTAGTGACCTGTACCTGTGCAGGTGACTCAAGTAGCTCTCAGCTCCTGCTCTTTTTCCTATGCCAATCTCAGCTCTCTTCTCTGCAAGCTTTGTCTTGACTACCTCCATGCACTTGTCACATCTCTCCTGTTCCTTGCAGCTGATATCTTTTTCCTTCTCAAAACAACTTCTGATACAATTCCCAACAGGAAAACAGCCAGTGGGGCAGTGGAGGAATGTGTGTGTATCATCTGTCCTTTTTTCTCCATCTTTCCCACACAGATCACATCATCTCCCAAGGTGAGCTACCTCTCTCTCACATACACACACAGCACATCCTAAACACAGCAAAACACATTAAAAGCTGTCTGTATCCTGAGACGCTTGGATTTGGTTCATGCACATCCCTTTAGAGCTGTGGGTTCCTTGCCACCATGATGTACCGAGGTGTTCACAGCAAATGAGATTAATTTTTTTGATCTTTCAGAATGGAGATTGATGATGGGATTGAACTTTCTAAAAGGTTTAAAACAAAGCTCCTGCCTCACCAAGTTTACTTAAAAGGTTGTCACTATTCAGACTTCACTGCCATGTACCTAAGCTGTCCAGTTTCCTATAGTTATTACTTATTTCTCTGTCCTTTGCAGGTACTAGGAAGGAACAAAAAAAAATAAAAACTTAAAATTGGCTTTATTTAGAACAATATGTTAAAACAATAAAGGAATCTTTTCTAAGCTCTCTGTTTCCACTCCTCTGTTTTCAATCCCAGTTATCAAAAAGTAAAGACCATTGCAGTGTTGAGGTGAAATACAGACTCCCAGCTCAAGTGGAGAGATTATCTTTGTGCCTGTATATTGTTTAACCATGGCAAATATCAATAACAGACAAGTTGGTTTATGTTCATCCTTTACACACCCAAATTATTTTTATGAAGAACTATCTTAAACTGTTTTATTGTTTAAGTAGACATGGTAAATATTGTGATACCTTTTATTGGTCAAGTGGTATTTCATAAGAGTCCTGTGGAACACAGTCACCCTTTGTAATTGCTATCTGTTTTTCACTTGAGGCCAAAAATAATAAATTTCTAAAAATTATCTGACTCTGGATAAATGCCAGATTCATCAGATGTAAAGTTATTCTTTAACATTCTCTACTCTATGTACACAACATTGCAAGATTGCTTTCTTCCTCTCTTACACTGCTAGGAGATCTTTACTTCTTCATTAATCCCATGTAGGTGATCACATGTAGATGATGTTACATGATTAAATTACTCCTTCCCACTCAACTAATTTCTATGCTTCTATGAATCAGGCCTTAAATGTAAACTTTTGGTGTTGCTGATGTAAGAAGAAAATGTAACCATGAATGAGCTGTGGGAAAAAAACATGATTAGAAAATTATATGAACCTCTTCTCAAAGACCTGAGGGAGAAAGATTCAACTTTTTTCCTTAATCACTTTTCTTTCCTTCTCATCTCACTATTTCCTGGTCTGTGAATCCTGTTCATTAATTTCCCCCCATTTCTCATTCCTCTCTCCTTCGTTTCCTTTGCAGCCTTCCTGAGCAGCACAGCGGCATCTAGTAACCTGTAGCAAGAAGCAAGGCCACCTTTGTGCTGTGTTGATACACATTACCTAAGCATCACTCTGCTCTTGATTTTAGGAAATCAGGTTGCAGGCTGTACTCCTTGGCACTGCTCTGCACAGATTCTGCTTCAGTTTTGTTGCAGTTTTCCTACAAATTAGATTTCTAATATGCGTCGAGATTCTTCCACATGCAAGATGCTGAGCATTAAACCATGATTTCTTCTCATATCTCACAATTTTTGAAGACATCTTTTTAATAATTCCCTCTCCTCTCCCATGGGGTTTCTATCAGTAAGAACTAAAGTCACAGCTATCATGACTCCCAGAAGCAAAAAGCAGTGTTGGAAATGGCCCCCTGTACCACTCCACTCCTCCCACTACCCCTCATATTTCACCCTCTTCCAGTTGCTTGCACTGCATTCTTAAAACACATTAGCATATAGATCAGCTTTCTGACGTTTCCGTGGGTTAATTTCCTGCATGACAAATTCCGAGCCTCATTTCTATCTGCTGCAAGTTCCCACGTCACTGAGGTTCTCAAATCTTCTAAAGTACTACCCCTCCTGTATTCAGTTTGTACACCACATGATTGCAAATGGCACACATTTCCATGAGGTGAAGCATAAAGCACTGTCTCCTTGCAGCTGCACTTTATAAAAGACGCATGTTTTGTCAATTAAGAAATAAAACATAACTCCTGTGAAGAGGGGGAACAGAATTTCTATTCCTTTGTAAATTGCTGTTTTGCAGATAATTTGGAACGACTCAGCTTCTGAATATTAATTTTAAAGGAGCACTAAGAAACAAAACATGAAACATCTGTGCCTGAACTACCTGAAACAAGCAGAGTGACCTTTGCATGGATTTTAAAAGAAAAAATTGTTTCTCTCCAAAGGTTTCAACAACATCCTTTTCGGCTGAATAGAAAGTTCCACACAAATGGCTTTCACTTTTGTAATGCCACTAGAAATAATATCCCAGTCCTTTACAGGAGGAACAGCCTGTCAAGCTGCTGGAGTGCTGGGATAAACCTCAAGGAGCTTATTTCTTCAATAAATAAAAAATGAGGCTAACACCTCCAGTTCGAGAGGTTTTAATTGACCACTAAAATAGAGTCTATCAGCTAGAGTTTTACTTTTTTTATAGATATTTCGGTGCAGTTCCTCATTCTTCTGTTGCTAAGTCTGCATATGAAAAATAAAAAGAATCACTTTTTAAATTTAGAATAACAAGAAAACACTCTCTTATTGTTGCAATTTCAAAACATTTTGGTATTATGACTGGACAGTCATTTTGAAGCAGGCAGAAAGAATAAATTAATCCAATTAGGTTACAGAAATTAATCTAGGATTGTACAATTAAGCATGGTTGTCTTGGTCTGATGCTTACATATACCCACAAGTCACAGATCAAAATCCTTTAATTTTTCCCTACAGTAGTTTTGCTACTTGCTCAAGAGCAGGTTATCTGTGGTTTTAATTAAGATTGGTGAGAGGTTGCACCCTTTCTACCTTGTATGCATAGCCCATGAGCAGGAAGGGGATTGAGACCCGGGGCTGTGTGGCTGCCTTGTCTTCCCTATGTCTTTCCCTGAGCAGTGGGGACATGGTGTCTCCACTGTCACCTGTCCTCCTCAGAGCCCAGTCCACACCCAGCCAAACCACAGCCTCCACCTTTGCCCAGTGGACTCAGGGCACCTCTGACCAAATAGAAATGAGAGGTGTGAAGGACAGGACCACTCCTCCACCTGGACTGTGCACTAAGCAAGTGGCCAGAGTTGTGCCCCCCAACCCCAATGAACAAGCAGGCGCAGAACAGAGCAGGATGGTCATCTGGACAAGTGACAGACTGCAAACAAGCTGCCTACATAATCACTGCACCCTAGGGGATCGCCTCTCAGTAAGGCACGGTCCCAAGGCAGCCACCGTCCCTCTCCTGCAACATGGTCCAGCACACCAAACCGGCTCCACACCAGCAGCATCACTCACAACCCCAGCAGAGACTCCCAGGAAAACAGACCTGCCTGGACTGAGCACTTGCTGCCACATCTCTGCTACATTCATCAAGCCCTCATGGCACATTACAACAAGGCAAGCAGCAGCCAGGGCTGAGCATTGACCCTCAGTGTTGTGCTCGTGTGTCAGCCTGTGTAAAGGCTTGGGGTGCAGCATCCTGAGCAGCAGTACCCCAGTTAATGTAGAAAGGAAACATCAGCCCATGTCACAGGGATTGTCTTTGCTTTGCTCGGCTGGCCTGCATTCCACTGCCAAACTCTTTTTATATGTCAGGGAGGCACAGTTTCTAAGCCTGCCCATTCCCTGAAGCAGACTACCAAATTCTGACATTGTACAGATCAAAACACTGCCAAGCAGGAGATTCAAACCCACTGTAAAAGAAAGCACTGTGATCCTGCATATCCACCAATCCTGGCTAGAAACAAGCCATGTCTCTCCTACAGACACTGCAGCAACTGTTCAGGCTGACAGGTACTGACAGTGGGTATCTGTTCCTGAGACCAAACCTAACTACCACACAAAGACAGACAATGCACACAAAGACAAATTGTGCTTATCACTGAGACAACTCAAAGGTTGTCCCGACAAAACCATGGGAAAGGCTGATAAAACCCACCACACAGTGACACCATTAATGCTGAGGCACCACAGCTGGGATTCCCAACGCCTCCCACAGCAGCCACAAATGTTCACAAAAGCAACCATTACTGAGGCCTTAGCATTGAGATGAGAGACTGTTGAGGTGGCAGCAACTTCTCAGCTTAGTGCCCAGCTTGAACAGCTGAGGAAACATAATGGAAGAGACCAAATGCCCTTTCCTCCCTTCCAGGCTGGGGAACCACAAACAAGTATCACTGCAGCCCTGGAGTAACCACAAACTGCTGGCTGTGCTTCTCTTCACCCTGCAGAAGGGGACAAGTATGGAGTAAGGGAGTTTTGGTCACAGCTGACAGCTTGGTTCACTCTTAAATGTGCTGTGTGGCAACCAGCAAAAGCAGTCATGGAACTGAGCAATACTCAGGCATGTAAGAGCACATGAGAGAGCTCAGGGGGCACAGAAAGCACCGAGCAGCTCCCACTGACTCTCCTGGCTATTTGACATCCTCTCACCTCCTTCCACATCCATCTTTGTTGTTTTTCCACTCGGTCTTTGAAAAATCAGTCATTATTGATGGATTCTGATGTAGTCAGCACAGTGGGTCATTGACACTGAAGTCTGACTGCCTTGATATCAAGCCCCTCAAGATTTGAATCAAACTTTGCAATAGTTTTCAAGTAGCTATATCTGGAGAGTTAAGATTAAGTAACTGAACTGTGAAGATGGTATGCTTGGCTAATCTTTTGTTTTAAGGAAAAGGAAAGACAATCTGAAGATGAATGGGCTGTCTGGATGGGAGCCACCAGGAATTAAGTCAGCAGAACTGAGCAGTAACTGGGGGAAAGGTAGTTCTGGCAGTGGGAGATTGCAACCACCTACTCATTGACTACCTACTCAAAATGAACCCCAGACTCAAATGGAGGGAAAAACTATACATGCAGACTAATTAGCATGAGATGCAAGAGATATAACTAGAAAATAGGGATTTGAGTACCAATTCATTTAAAAGTTTTGCAATATGTAACCAATGAATGCTGATGCCTTTTTTTATTAAAATGTATAAATAGTATAGAGTTTTAATGATAGGGGAACCAGCCTTTTGTGGGTTACCACCTAGCTTCCTACTTTGCACAAACTAGAATAAAAAATTGAAATACCTTGCCACAATGTGTGAATTGGTGCTGCACACTGGGTAACAAGCCTGTCACCAGTCTGACATTGACACTCCCAGTTAATGGCAATGACTAATAGCACACAAAGGAGGGAGGTCATCTGGGCCAATTGTACTCCCTTTGGAGATTACAGTTTTTTCTATATTGAAGAAACAGGCTGTAGGGTATCTTCTAAAGGAGAGTAGTTCTGAGAGGACAGAGTTTCGAGAAGTTCTGAAGTGTGATAATCTGTTCATCATGTTTACGTTTTATATATTGTACACCTATAAAATTTTGGAACATGGATCCAAAGTCAAACAAGTCAGTGGTAGATGTAGTACTATCTTCAACTAGCTTTGAATCAGTCTCTTGATGTGCAAAATTTGGAGCTATTTTTGAAGGCTGCTTGAAAACTTGACTTATAATCTGACAATAATGTCTGAATGCTGATTACTTCAGGTGAGTGATTTTTTTCTTGTTCTCTCTATTTTCCTCCTCTTCCACACATTCCCCCTAATCCTGTTGGACTAATATTTTACTGTGAACCATTACCTCCAATCCAGTGGGTCAGTTTGACTTTAGCAGCAGCACATAGGTTATCAGTTATCTGTCTCTATCTGTTAACCAAAAGCCACAGCAAACAGGAGAGGCAGGATCTCAAACACCAGCAGAGGGAGAGCATACCCTGAGATGGACTGTAATGTTATTAATGTCATAAACATTGTCAAAATCATAGAAAGCCTTTTTGTCAAACTGCAAGATAGCAACTGCCTGCCTGCAACCACCAAACCTCCCCCCTTCCCCAATATACTTCTTGAATGGAATTTGTAATGTGAAGGGAAACTCAAGATCAGATTATTAAATAATCATCCCAGGTCTGAGGAGAAGTACACAAGGCTCAGAGAATCTGCCCTAGCTGAGCTCAGTGGGTGGCAGGAGAGAAGGGTATTGGGTGTGTGATAGTGAAATCTCCACACCAAACCAGAGTAGTAACCCCACCCATGCTTCAAGAAGACCAGGCACTCATGGGACATTTATGTGGGAGGCAGCTGAGAAGGGGTCATAAACCATCAAAGACCATCAAGGCCCCCCCCTCCAACTCATTCCTGAGGTCTTTGACCACCAGAGGACTGTACATGATCCAAGTGAGGCAACAAATGCAGAGTCTGTCACATGAGACTGCAAAGCTTCCCTGCCACCCCAGGGGAGATGCCTGGCATCTCCTGAATGTATCTTAATCTGTTGGACTCTGTGTTTTGCAGGACCCTCATCACCAAGAAGACCAGAAGAAGCAGATCAACAGGACACTGCTGGGTTACACAGAGGGGTGGTACATTTTCTGCTTTATCTCTCTGTCACTCTCTTTCTTCCCCCACACCCTCCTTTTTGCTCTTTCTATGTTTCTTTCTCTGTCTCACATTTACCATTACATAAAATCCATACTATTGACTTTGGCATATGGTCTTGTTTGCACCTTAATTCAGGCAGAGGCAATTCTAACAATTTTATTAACCAGATCCTAACAACCCAGGATAAGGGTTTTATGTGCCCTCCTAATTTGTCCTTGTATGTTCTCACTGTATTTCTCAGCAATTCTGTATCTCTGCAAGAGCACTCTGCACTTTGTGGCACACTGAGATCAACCCTTCTGTCACCATAATGACAGGGAAAAAGCTAAGCAAGCTGAAGAAGTAACAAGTGAAATGTATTATGCTTTTACATATATATATGTGCATCATTAGGGACAGAATTACCATCACCAGCAAGGAAACGACAGACTGCTGTCATCTGAGCTAAAAGGGTTATCTTCCTAATAAGATGTCTTGCCTCCTTGGTGGGCCAGCAGCTGGAGGCAGAGGGAATTTCCCGCCCCCACACAGACCCCTAGTGCCAAAGGCAGGAGAGGGCTGCCTGACCCCAGCCCCAGCCCTGATATTAGGCTGTCAGAGAGCAGACACACACTGCACTGCCACCCCCACAGCACTTGTCAGAGATGCTCCACTTGAACACTGACACAGCTCAAGTCTGGATTTAATTCAAAGTTGTTGAATGTTGTCTTCCTCTGCACAGGAGAGTGATTGTAGGGTGGAGATGATACGTCACAAGGAAAACAGAGTGGAAATTAACCTCCCGCCAAACAAAGACTGTTCCTCATTCATCCATCTGCAATGGACTTTGACATGGGACTGGGGATCCTAAGGAAGCTGGATACAGGTCTGTGCATCCTGCTCTCTCATGTGGTATAAGATAGAAAAAGCACTTTTACCTATATTAAGCTTGTCTTTGTTTTCCCCATTGCAACTGATATTACGTATTTTTAATATCACTCAAGACTTTGATTCAAAGTGTCAGCCAGCAGCCAACCCACCCTGCTGGGTCCAAAAGCATGGCCATCAGCCCCCAGAGTACATCAGTGTCGTCGATGTCACTGCCCTGTGCCAGGGCAGGCAGTGGGAAGGCAGCAGCTGCATGCCCAGCACCCACGCCTGAAATTTCCATTTCTCAGGATGGCCATGAGACAGTCTACCTTCAGAAATACTCCTAATACCCAGCTTGCTTTGTAGTGCAAACAAGTGCCTGTGTCAGAGCTACAATACCCTGAGGGGTGTTTGGGCTGAAAAAGGAAAGCTACTGCTTATTAAGTTAACTAGCAATTTCTGTTTATTAAGAGGGTTTATTTCACAAAGATACTTCAAACATCATTTGTTAGATATGCAATTTACCAAAACACTATCAAAAACTAACATGCACAAGCCTAAAAATCAAATACATCCCATGTAAAATGTTAATTGAAAGCAGCAGAAAATCAATATTTTTAAAGGGCATTTTGAGTTAAGTAGAAGAAAACAGCCAGAGGTGCTGCAGAGATGAATCTGTTCCTATAGCCTTTCACTTAGGTTGATGAACTGCCTCTGTGCTCTAATGTTCCCTGTTACTTTACACAAATACTTTCCAATGGTAGTTTTCTGGCTTTTAACCAACTTAGTACACACTTTATTTCCACAGCTCATCAGGTCTGCAAGTCATGCAATTCTTCACGTAAGTTTTTCCTTTTTTCCTTGTAGCCCACAATTTCATGATATTTTCAACCTATCTACCATTTTATATAAGGTGATTGACAAGTGAGCATCTTGAGAAACTCTGTTAATTTAAAGAAAAAATCGAAAGCTTCCATAGCTGTAAGACCTCTGATTGGCTTTAGAGCAGATTTGCCACTTCCTTTTCTAATTCCTGCCAATGTAATTGCTACATTATGCCTTATATGAAGCTCCTTTTTTTTGCTAATACAGGAAATGTAGTACTTGGCTTTCTGGGCATTCAAAGCTTTCTGGTGCCAAATTCATGAACACTTTGTTTTCTACAGACAAATATGAAAGTTCAGATTATTTCACTTAACCCTCTGCTTGAAAAGAACAGAGCGTAGATCTCAGTTGCTCTCCATCAGCAGATGCAAAATGTATTGAAATACCAAATGGTCAAGGCTGCATCATATCCCCAGCCTAATGAGGTTTATATTGGGAGCACAAGAGGGATGTGAGAGAGTGTCTGAAATGGAGAGAGATGGGACAGGATATGGCTGCATATGAAGGCACACAACTTTCCATTTATAGAAGCACCTATATGCATGCTGGGTTTGTCTGCTCCTGTTAGAGCCAAGAGAGACATGTTTAACACAGCCCTTGGAGGCAGGGGTTGTGATTCACTTCATCCTGGAACAGACCCCTGCACACAGGCATGACACAGGCCTCACAGACCTGTACCTTTGCAAAGCAACAGCAGGATACTTTAGGATACCTCAGGTACCACTAGAGGCCCACCTACCGGCAGCCCAATCAGATCCTAGATTTTCAATGGCTCCAATGGGAGCTTGGACTCCTGTGGGCAGCTGCACATACACACTTGAATGCTGAACCATGGTCATGCAAAAATAAGTTTGCTACTTTGACCTTTTAAAAGAAAGGACTTTAAAAAAAAACCCCACACTCTCTGTGAATAGCCTATCTTCTAGGGAGATATAGAGGGTTTTTTTCTTTTTCCCACTAAGCACTTGCTTTAGTCTTTCTTTGAATTACATAAAAGTATTTTCTACTGTACTTCTTCAACATAGTCATGTGTAGATCAACAGGGTGCTGGAAACAGCAAGGCTACGCAATGAAATAAAGGTGAAAAAATACGTTCAGATGAAGGAAATAGCCACTTTTTGTAGTGAATACATGAACATGCTGGAGAAAAGTAATGCAAACAAAGCCAGTCTTATGGGTCACCTAATTCCAACCAAAACCTGGAGATAAGAATAAGTTTCTGCACAAAAAGAAAAGGGGAAAAAAAAGGCTTAAAAATAATTGTTGCAGGTAAAACAGAACAGCTTTTCTACTCACAAGTTCATGTGCTACATGTGGCAGTGTTAACACAGTTTTTATTAAGGGTATTTTTTTTAACTGATAGTGTGTCTCTGTTTTTGAAATATTTGCTAACAAACTGTATAAAAACATCCTTTGGTCTAACGGCAGAGACAAGAAACGCAAACATTGTGGGAGCTCCTTGTCTTGACAATAGCCATGAATTCATGTCTGAGCTGCAGCCTCAAGAGCTGCTCTCTGGGGTGGCCTGGTTTGCTCAGGTGCACAAGAGAGAAGCACCAGCACTTTGCAGAGCAGCATGGTTTGGGGACTAGTCTCCATGTCCACGGCTGCCAACCCACAGGCTCTTGATCGGGCTATGTCAGCCTCCCACACCCACTCAAGAAGGGAGGGAAAAGTAGCAGATGATCCTTGCACACCACAAACGTATGAGGTCATGCCACAAGGCTTTCTGTCATCTGTACTTCAGATATCACAGAAGTATCTTAGCACCAGACAGTCTTTCCCACACCAGAATTATGGCCCATTGCAAGAGCTGTGGCCATCAGTTGTACATCTGACCTGGTCATGTCTTGACCATTATGGACATGACATGAGCACCCTGTAGGGACTGCCCTGTACTTCTGATTCAGAAAAGTTCTAGGCTGCTCATGGTTTGTTCAGTCTGGAGAAGAGGAGACTGAGTGGAGAGCTCACTGCAATCTTCAACATTCTCCTGAAGGGAAGCAAACGGGCAAGTACCGATCTCTTCACTCTCATGACCCATGACAGAACTCGAGGAAACAGCATGAAGCTGAGTCGGGGGAGACTTAGGTTGAATATTGAGAAAATGTTTTTCACTCAGACAGTTGTTGAGCATCAGAGCCGGCTCCTCAGGGAAGTCATCACAGCACCGAGCCTGAAAGAGTTCAAGACATGTTTGGACAACACTCTCAGGCACATGGTGTGATCCTTGGGGTATCTTGTGCAGGCATAGGAGTTGGACTCAATGGTCCTGATGGGTTCCATCCAGCTCTGCATATTTTATGATTCTTTGATTTGAAGATATGGATCTTCCTGGTTTAGGTGCAGAGCAGCCACCAGCTTTATAGTGACAGCTGACCAATGCCCAGCTCCCAATCTCCATACAGATAGAGAGACAGATTCTGAAAGGTGGTTACATCAGTATCCTATCCCCTCTGCCCCATGTTAGGAGCTGGCTATCAGCAAGTTCATGGCGTCCATCCTTACCACAGAAGCCTACAAGTCATACTGTAGTCTGCTGCCTCTCCAGCTCATTCCACCATTCTAGCCCAGGCCTCATCACCCCCTCCCAGAAAAACAGTATCTTGACTATTTTGGAGCTGTTGACTGGCCACGCCTCAAATTGAAGCAGGGGATATTGCAATCACAACTTCGTCTTAGACTGAGGCCCCACCAGTCACTGCCACAATTCACACGCAACATCATTTACAAATACAGTGCTGGCATACTCTGGAGCCCTGTTCTTCCTCCAACACATGTACCTATACTGACACCTAGGGTGTAATGATGATGGCACTTGCTGATTTTACCACCATATCTGCTGTCCCAGCAATCACAGTGTTCACTGGGAGACCAACCATGTTGTCATCCCCCAAGCTGATGCTGTCAAGCACAGATTTTAGTGGCTAAAGGCTATCTGATTCTAACTACAAAATCAGACAGAGCCAAGGAGGCTCCCTAGATCACCATGACCAAACTGGGCATTTCATACACCATGGGAAACTGTGGGAAGCAGATGCTGAGTGGTGAAAACTGACTGGACACTGGGAATGGCCTTTGTCCAGCCAGTTGACCACATTGGACACAGCTTTGGTCCAGGTGGCTCCTGTAAGGAACACGTCACCTGAGGCTGTGTTCAAAAGTCTGATGAGAGAGAAGAGCCAGGAAGGGAAGCATAGGGAGCACGTGGGTAAGGAGCACCATGCACCAGCAGTGTCAGGAAGGTGCTGTTATTCACATAGGCCTGTCTTACACCATTCTTGTCCTACCTGAATCAAGAGTAACTCATGCTTGAAAAATAACCAACCCTCTCCCCGCTCAGTTATTTAAAAAGTGTAGAGCTATGTGATCCACTCTGCAATATTAGAAGCAGCAAGTATTACACTCAGACCTTTTAATAGATTCATCAATCCCTTGCTTCATTTTAGGAAATTAGCTCCTATTAAATGTGAAGTGTTAAACTCCTGTCTGTTAGGCTGACTGTACTCACAGTGGTCTAACAGTCTGACAAACACATTGTCATGTTTATGCCAACAGACATGCCTGTAGTAGATAATGCATCTCAGAAAGGAGCAGATCATAAGACTGGAAGGCCCTCATCCATTCCCTAGCCTCAAGGCAGGGTCACCTACAGCTATGTCACTTCTGACAAATATTTGTTCAATCTGTTCTCAAAGTCCTCCAGTGATGGCAATGCCTCATCTTCCTGAGACAGCCTATTTTCCTGCTTCATTTCCTTCTGCAACAGAAAGCTTTATTCATTATCTAATGTGAATCTCCCTTGCTGCAATTGGTGTATGTTGCTTTCCATTCCATCTACCACAGACAAAGAAATAAAAACAAATGCCCTATTGTTTGCAGCAACCTCTGAACACTTACCATTTGACAAATCTTCTGTTTATGTTTTACCTGTAAGCAGATTGCAGCTGTTTGGACATTACAGTCAGAAAAGTTTCCCACAAAATGTCCTGTGTTTTAAAGGTTTACAATGTGATAAATGCTGCTTTGCTGCACTGGCTTCACAGACCCTCTGAGACCCCTTCTGCTCAGTGCAGCCATGGCAGAAGGCACCAATACTTACACTCCAGATTCTGCTGAGAGTGTTTTCTGATAGCAAAATTGCTTAACATTAATATTTGCTGAGTAAACTTTGGCTACACAAAAATATAGGGAAAGTGATAAATACATGGAAAGTCTCCAGCCAAAAAGGTTGGCTGTAGACAGATATTTGTTATTCGGTGCAGGAAACTGCACTGCAAAAGAAGGAATTTAATACCAGTCTTCACCGTCACCTCCTCCCTGCACTCTTGCCTGGGGTCTGCCTCCTCAGCTTCTCAGTGCTCTGCATCCCCTGACCCATCAGCCTCCTCCTTGAGGCACCATCAACCACATCTTCTTCCTCAGTGTTCTCCTCTCTGCCTCAGGCTCCAGGCAGTGTCACTGCAGAGGCCAAACTAGCAGACCGAGCTTGGCTCAACAGGTGGGAAGCTGCTCTACCATTAAGATGTATAATGATGGCAGCACTTTGAGATTCCTCTCCTCACTTAGCAACTGGTGCTGTACAAAACACTCAGGTGAGATTCATTTCACCAGAAATGAAGCACCTGAGTTACTCATGTAGTCTTCTTCCCTTTACACCAAGGGCACATGACCCCCTGTACAGAAAGATGTCTCTCTGTACTTGTTCTAGAGGTAGCCCTAGTACCTAGACAATTTAACAAATTCCACTCCTAGTGAAGAGAAATAGTTTCCATCATCAATGCCAAAGTCACTGGACTTCACACAGTTCCCAGCAAAATTCAAACAAGGAGCAGTGCTTGAACAAAATAGTACTATCACACACCTAACAATGGAGAGGTCAAGGTCAGTATCAAAGCCTCAATGCACAGATAACTAGTTTTTCTTAAGATGCATTTTTTTCCCTGCAGATCTAACCACACAAGGAGCCTGAGACCCATGAACTTACAAGTGAAAAAGATCATCAGCTTCCCCTCAAGACAGCAGGAATAGGAGACAGGAAACAAGCTCACATTCAATAAGCAGTTCAGAAAGACATGCTTTCTTTTTATTCCTCTGTAGCCGAGTGCCTATCACAAGAAGTACTTACAAGTTTGAAATGCCCCATACAGTTTACATTTAACTATCAGAGTACTCTTCAGCCACTCTTATTCCAGAAGAAAAGTATTACAGGAAGCATACAACTTAAACAAGAATGTATTTACCAGGAAAAAAAAAAAAATTTATCAGTGAGATAAATCTCTTATGCAGATCTCTGAGCTCCAGGCTTTACAGCCAATTGCTTTTTATATGCCTCACGTATATGCATGAACAAGTTGTTCTTCAGTGAAGTACATAAGCCCTGTACATAAAATAACCACTTATCAAGTTACATTCTCAAATATCCCTAGTAGGCACTGACCAGGGAAGAAGAGCACAAGTGACTCCCTGCTCAGCTAGCAAATGGGATGGCAATCCAAGCATGTAGCAGGTTAGGGCCAATTTGTGCAACAGTGCCAGCCCTCCTCGTTTGAGTCTTTCTTCCTTCTTGCTTGACATACACTGTGTAGCAGAGCCAGTCGGTGGTAAGACAGAGCATATCCACATGCCCAGGACAGGATGGGATGTCTTTGTCCCTGCCTTGATGCTGTCCCCCAAATGCCGTGTCATAATATCTCTTAAAAACACCACATGCCACCTTAGTCTAGTTTACCTGTTCTTTTACCCACCTCAGAACAGGAGTTTCTTCCAAAATCCTGATGATTTGACCAGTGGGAGCTGCTGGGATCTTGAAGCCCATGCTCTTCAACCCACACACTGGGGTGGGGCTGCTCCTCTTCAAACAATTGGTGGCATTATTATGGGTCTGGGATTACCTTTACATCCTGAGTTTCTGATCTATCCTAGTATTATTCAATGGGTGAATGTGATAGCTTTCTATCCAATTTCTAGGTCTCCCAGGGACTCCAAGTACAGCAGTACTTGCTTAAACCCAGCCTAAGCTATCACAATGGCAGAGGACATGTCTACTAATGTAGATGGGAAAGCTGAGAGACTGTGACACATCCTTGTTCTTCCAAGAAATTTGGGACAGTTCTCCCAAATCAGTTCCCAGAAGGTGGTAATCAAGACAGCCATTCTTCCAAAGTATCATTTCCTTATCATTACACGAGGCACTCACTTTTTCCTTCCACCCAGGTACAGAGCAAGGACTGCTACATGATACCCGTGCACCATGACTTTCATTCCATTGTGTTGACATACCCCTAGGCTCTTTTTCCTGCCTATGCCCCAAAGGAAGGTAAGATTCTTTTATGTATATATGTGGCAATGGAAAAGAGCTACGTTTGTTTATCCCTGAGTCCCAGAACTGACACAGGGAAAACCCACGGGTCCATTTACTAGCAACCCAGAGGAAAATTCAGGTTTTGTCATTTTTCTGAGGTTTTCTGAAAAGGGTTAAATGAAATCACAGCATACAAGGCAGCAAAGGATCACAACCTTCAAGTTCCCTCTCTTTGCAGAACAGCAAGAGTTTATCCCACCACATGCCTGACATAAGCTTTATCTTGCAGTGATCAACAATTAAGTTAGCACAGGCTTCAAAATATTCTGAGACAACCATGACTGACTAGGTTTCTCTGTAAATACAGATGTCCCACTTTTTGCTTCTGCACCAACCCCACCCCACTCCTGGCCTCAGAGACCAACAGCAAATCCATTCTCAATCCCCAGTGCATTGAGCTTTCCAAATGTAGACATCAACCACATTCAAGGCCTCTGACTATTTTGCAAAAGTAATTAATTTTCCTTCTGGCTATCAGTCATGTGAAGAGAAAAGCTCTAGTTTCTTTTCCAGATCATGGGGCAGAAAATGCCTTTTCTTGTTCTGCCATACAATACCCACTGAATTTAGTTATTAGTGGGAGCAAGTTTGGCATGTGTTTTAGCTGACATCTCTGATAACATCTACAGTATTTCAGTTTAAATGCATGAATATGGGCATGCACGTGCTTCTCAGCTGAACTTACAACTTGGATGTAGAATTTCAAGTCGTCTCCATCTTTTAACTCTTTCATAAAATACCAGTGTGATAATCAAAATCTCAGCCTGGAAAAATCAGCTCCCCAATCTTCTAATCTTCTTAGCAGAGATCACTGACTGATTTTGGGTGGCGAGTTCAGCAGGCACAGCTGTGGCTCCTAGGTGTGTTACCCACCCCATTCCTGATGCAGGGATGGCTTAGGAAGACAAATATCTTCTCTTAGGCAGTTGACAGTTCAGTGATTTAATAATGTATGTAACCTAGCATTAATGCAACTATATGCATTGTTCTCTTTGTCCTACATGGCCACAGAGTGCAGCAGCAGCTACAACTGGTGGGAATTTGAAGGACAGCAATAACAGACTTGGACAACTATGTTTCCTGAAGTCCATTTTCAGATATTTAATCCCTTCCTTAGAATAAAATTATACAAAGGAATTTATTTCAGGAGATTTTCAAGACAAAACAGCAGTATGCCCATCAGCTACTCATGCTGTAAGCATCTTGAAACAGCAGTCTTCCCAATTAACCTCAGCGTTAAATCACTAATGTTTATTTCTCAGATCTTAACAATTCCTTGAAAAGAGTTTCCATTAGCAAGTGGTAGAAACACAGCAAAAATGTGTTTTCAAAACTGGCAGAATCTCCAAAAAATCAAAGTTCAAGCTTCAGTTGTGGCTGTAGAAGCAACAGGAGAGCAGATGACTTCATGAAGTGCCACCAAAACGTTCCCTTAATTTACATTGCAGTAGAACATTGACAGGCAGCACTTGCTGGAGAGGTTCTACAGGTGATTTCTACACAAGAGGGTTAATGCATTTTCCATTAAGGCAATAGGAAAAATTTCCTAGTTAAAAATTGAACAGGCAGCCACAAAATGGTAACTTCTCATGCAAGTTTTCCCATCCAACTCTGCCAAACACACCTTCTACACTGAAGATATTTCAGCCCTGGATTCCTCTGGGCAAAGAAATTAAGTGAAAAATGGTGCAGTCATCTTCTGTGGTGTGGTTATCAATCTAAAGACCCTTCTGGAGTGCAATCTGATTAAGCTAATTGTCCTATGGAGTTGTTTAAGTTCAGATCCACCTGGTTCTTGGGGTTTCTGGTGCTGACTCTTTAGCCTACTAAAATTTAAAGCTCCTGTTTCCCAAAAGCATTCCTAAACCACCAAGATAGAGCCTCAGCCCTGCATTGACTAGAATCACACTTCTCTCTCCTGCCAGATTAGAATTACTTTGCAGTCCCTGTTTTTTATCTGCAACCCATCCACCCCAGCCATGTACTCAGACAATACAACACAAGTCTTCAGGAGAACAGCTGCATTGTATTGCCATAAGGATGGAGAAGGTCAGTCCACAGAAGAGCAACAAAACCTCTTCACTTCAGATTTGGTAGGCTGGGCTCATGTGAATGTGACATAAACAAAAGTGAAGTGTAACTGAAGGAAATTCAGTGCATTCAGTAATTGGGAACACAGGTGGGATGGGGCTGTACAGCTCCCAGATGAGACAGGATCCCCTCTACCTCACACAGCTGCTGCCCCAAGCACCTTGGCCACTGGCAGGGTTGTGCTCACCTTCCCCTTCAGTGATGACTGAAGCAGCCTGTTCCATCTGCCTTTGTACCCACAAAGATTTCCTCCTTGTTTTTTCACCAAGTCTTCCAGGCTGTAGACTAAGCTGGTTTTTTTAGTTATCCCATCCCACCACCCTATCTACTGATGTCTATAGAATAATTTTCTGTCTGTTAGGAAACTATTACATTCCCTCCAATCATCTCTTCCCTGGGTTAAGCAAGCCCACATCCTCAGCTTTCCTTCATAGCTCACGTGTCCTGTGCCACTGAGAAGACACAGTCTGCCCTCAAACACCTTCTCTCCAGAGCTGAACTGAGCTGAGTAAACAACTTTTTTCTCTTACAGATTCCTGTCCAGCCAGTTCAGTACAAGATCTCATTTGGCTTGCTTTTTTTCTGTGGGTTGTTTGGGTTTTTTTGTTGTTGTTTTTTTTTTTTTTTGAGTTAGCAATGCCAGTTTTGCTCCATGCAGCTTGTGACAAGAGGCTTGTATTCCACTGCTGCAGTGCTTTTAAATAGATAATCACTTTTAAATATGGGCTTTGCATTAGACTTCCTAAATGTTGTGGTTTCACTTGTCTTTTGTTTAATTTCACTTCCTTGATTTTGAAAATTTTTCCCAATTTATCAAAATTGGTGTGACTTCTTTTTCTCTAAGGTACATAAAACCACTGACCACTTAATGTCATCCACAAAATTTGCAAATATCCCAACTAGTATATCATGCAAGTCATCAATAAAAATAATGATTACTGCTGCCCTCAGGTCTTGTCCCATAGCACCACATTTATGAAGTTCTCCTTCTTTGACAGTGAGTCCTAGAAAATTATTTATAAAGAGTTTTCCAGCTACTTGTGCACTAAGAACTAAAATTTTTCTCTAGATACAGACATGATATTATAATAACATCTCCAAATAGCTTTACCAGAAGTCTGATTTAAATGCAAGGTAAATCACAGTTCTCACTTCCCTTCCTAGGCCATTATCCTGTCTAAGGATGAATCTAGGTGTTTTTGACACAATTTACTTTCAACAAATCTATGCTGACTGTTTCTTTTTACTTGAGGAGGTGTATATAGATTGATTGCTTAAAGGTTTGTCCTACATCTTGTCAGGTATCAGAGTTAGTTTGGTTAGGCCTGTAGAAGGTCATTCTTAGGAATGACACTATTCAAGCCCTATTGGCACTTTTCTAAATGCAGGCACATTAGGTCTCCCACACACACTCCTTTAATTTTCAGTGATAGTTGTTAATTACACAGAGGTGGCTTTGACTAGTTCTTCCTGTGCTTGATTAATCAGATGTGTTCAGCCTGACTTCAAACTTATATGTTCTTTAACCCATTCTTTGGAATATTTTTAGTTTCTCCTTGACCACTGCTTCCTCTTTCTGGCTGTGGTTTGGAGAAGAGCAGAGAAATTGCAAAGGAAGCAGAACTATCCTCCCACCATGAAAATGTACTTCATGAGGGAAATGGAGGAGCAGGCACTGACCTCTTCTCTCTGTCACCAATGATGGTCACAGGGAGGAAGTGGCATGAAATTGTATCAGGGAAGGTTTAGGTTGGGTATTTGAAAAAGGTTCTTCACCCAAAGGGTGTTTGGGCACTGGAACAGGTTCCCCAGGAAAGTGGTCACAGCAGCAAACCTGCCAGAGTTCAAAAAGCATTTGGAGAATGTTCTCAGGCACATGGTGTGACTCTTGGAGCTGTTCAGTGCAGGGCCAGGAGTTGACTTTGATGATCTTTGTGGGTACCTTCCAAATCAGGGTATACTATGATTCTATGTAGCTTCTCATGTTTGATTAGTTTTGATGGCATCTGCTGGCAGACATGGGTTATGCCACTGCAAAGTAGAGAGGAGCCAGCAGACAGACACGGACTGTCAACAGGAATATTTGCATCCTCATGACAGAAAACAAAGTGAGACCGAACTGTAAGGATAGGTTCTGATGAAAATGGTGATCTTTTGTCAGGAAATTATCTTCACCCAATACCCAAGCTTGTTTCTGTGCTGCTGGAAACAAGACTTTAACTACACTACGTGCAAATAGAGAGGAATATATCAAACAGCACAACACTATCCAGACTCAGAAATCCAAGGAGAAGCTTCAGGCAGAAGCCCTGTTGCAAGACAGGAAAAGCACCTGTGTGGGACTAGAATAGCATGGATCTCGATGTGGTTGCACAGTGTACCTGTCAGCTTCTTCAGACATGAGAACCATGGCCTCTTACTGTGCAGGACTGACAAAACTCCTCATGTATGGCACCAACTGGGGCCAGCTCTGCTGGGACTGGAGATCTCTGCTGCCTGCTGGTACTGCCACCATCCTGAGAACCAGCAGGACACATGGCAGTGGCTGCAGGGCACCATGTAGGCAGGCATAAACACCTATGCAATGGTACCTGTGTCAGGATTAACTCAGTGTAGAAGTCATATTCTCTCTCCAGTCCTTGAATCAGCTCACTTTACTCTTCTGTGATGGATTGAATGTTATGTCTTAAACATTGTCAAAATCATAGAAAGACTTTTGTCAAACTGCAAGGAAGCAACTGCCTGTCTGCAACCACCAAAGCAATCCCCTCCCATTGCCTCCTGACAGGAATTTGGACTGTGACTGGGAAATTGAGATAGGACTATTGCCTAATCCTCTCAGGTCTGAGGAGAGGTAAACAAGGTTCAGGGAAGAATGTCTCTGTGTTAAGAATCAGCTCTAGCTGAGCTCAGTGGGTGGCAGGAGAGAAGGGGTTTGGGTGTGTGATGGCAAAATCTCTTCACACCAAACCAAAGGAGTAACCCTACCCATGCTCCCCAGAAAGACCACGTATACGTGAGATGTTCACGTAAGAGGCAACTGAGAAGGATCATAAACCATCAAAGACCTCCAAAACACCCCCCTGACTCATTCCTGAGGCCTTCCACCACCAGAGGACTGCATGTGATCCAAGTGAGGTAACAAATCCAGAGCCTCTTGCAGAAGACTGTAAAGCTTCCCTCGTCACCCCAGGGGAGGCCCCTGGCATCTCCTGAATGTATATTAATCCTTCACCAGACCAAATAGTCATACATTTTCTATTTTAATCTCTCTCTGACCCTTCCTTTCTCCCTGACCCCTCCTCTTTTTTTCCCTATTTCTTTCTCTCTCTCTTTCGCTGTCTCACATTTACTATTAAATAAAACCCATACTATTGACTTTGGCATATGGTCTCATTTTCCTTCAACAGGAATTAGTGGCTAACATCAAAAATGAAGGGAGTCGCTGAACCCCCTGGACATCTTCAGGCAGGGAGCAGAAGCAGTTGCTGTAAGGACCAGGCACCCTGGACCACAAGCAGCCCTGCCTGCCTCTGCCTGTCTCTCTCTACTGTGTGCCTTCCTCCAAGGTGTGGGGGGTCCAAGGAAGGCAGGGGAGCTTGAAAGTACAGTACCACTAAAGGCTGTAAAACTAACAAGCAAATAAACTTACAGTCCCTAAATGATAATCATTTAATTACTTTTACACTAGGTTTCTCATTTTTGAGGCTTGATCTGTGCTTGTTCTTCAGCACTTGGAAAATTGCTACTAATTTTGATTTCTAAGAGCACTTTGTTCCTTGAGATATGTGGCAGATGAAAGAGAGATGTGATTTGCCTCATCAAGAGAAGTGTATGCTAGATCTTAACGGAAAAAACATTGGAAATATGCCAGTCAGAGCAAAGAGTTACACCAAGTAACACCAACAGAGCTGAGCAATATGTCTTTCCTTGGGATTAGTGTTCGGTGACAGACAGACTTGGAGTTTTAATCCCAAAATATATGTCAGTGTTGTTGCAATAGCTTCCCTGAAAAATTTAGCTGGGAAAGTCAGTGGCATTGCTGATCCCGTAGTCCCCACTCCAGAGCAGTCTCAAACATGCAAATTGCTTAAACACTCAGGATTAAATGAAATCAGGAGTAGGTACTATTTTCTGCCTCACTACAGCAGTTAAGGACTGAGTAGCCATTAATGCCACTGCCAAACATAACTATGAACAGTGTCAGGGATTCAGGGGATATTTGAATACTGTGTTCAAGAAGCCCAGGACCTGTATGTAAAAGGTACAGACACTCAGCAAACAGCACAAGTTCTTGCTTCCTGCTCCTAAGGCCAGCTCAGGAGCTCTCTGTCCCTCTCTAGACTTTTTCTCCAAAACAGGAGCCATACCAGATGAGTCCCAAGTGTTCTCTCTTGATCCAGGTCTGGGATTTGTGCTGTATGGCATAAACCAACACAATATCCTGGATGTGCTAATAGGTCACCAATATGAATGTCCAGGTAGCTGGGATGTCCCCTGGCACCCTCTGGTAGTAGCCAGGGAGAAGAGAACTATTAGGTGGAAAACCATGAGTATCCATTCATCTCTGTGCTCCAAATGCTAGTAAGGCAATCAATGAGGAAGGTCCACGTGGCTTTGGGACCAGGGCTGACCCTCATTGTCAAGTCAGTGGTTTAGCACCAGGCAGCATAAGTGATCGAAGGTCAGGCTGCAGGTTGGGAAGCCTGCTAGAGGGCAAGAAATCCTGGCTTGACATGATTGCCACTGAAAATCAAAGGTGACTGGGCAGAAAATATATTTTAATTAAGAAAATTTGCCCCAAATAACATGAGTTTTAAAAGACTGATAATCGAATTTTTGCAGAGATATAAAAAAGAATATACTCTTTCTTATAAGAAGAAATAAGAATGTGAGGCTTTGGTGGGGTTTTGTTGTTGTTTTGGGGGTGGGTTTTTTAATTGTTTCCTTCCATTTTCTGACTATTTCCTCTTTTTTCATTCTGTATTGCCATTGTTAAATGGCAGGGACAGGGAAAAGCAGAAACTGTGTTAAAAAAGCTGTCCCCCTCCATGGGAACTCACATTTTAGCTCTCTTGAGCAACAAATCCCAAGAGAAAATTCTGCCTTAAAAAAATCGTGATGAAGATGAAAAAGTCAGCCCTTCCAGTTGTTAAAGCCAGAGAAATTCAAATTATAAATAGGGTCTATTTCTGTCTCACATTTTAAAGAACTGTGAAACACCAGATGGTTTTTCTGTCACTGTGCCTTGCCATGTAAAAAATATTTTTATGGCTTCTGATTTCACTACAAATAGGGCATGAGAATGGTAAGCTGTTAATGTAAAAATAATTTTCCGTGTGAACTTGCCGTGTCTGGAGACAGTTTCTGCTTTTCCACCACTGGATGGCATTCAAGGGCCATAAATACTCACACTGGGAACTGTAGCATAAGAAAATTAAAACACAAAGCATCCAAAGGCTTTGGATTGATGGTAATGCTTCTGTAATATATTCATGGTTTCAAAGTTCCAAGGAAATAAATCTGGAAAGATGAAAAAACAGTTTCTGAGGAGAAAGGAGTTTTCCTCTGAGACACAACTGAATATGCATGTAGGATGTGGGACAGGAGATCTAAAGGCAGCATTACAATTAGGAGAATCCAACAGTCATATCTAGGCATCTCATTAATACAGGTTGGCAGGAAACAACTGGGTGGGACTTGTGTTTTTCCTTCCCAATATGAAACCAACAGGGAGAGAAAAAGAGAGATTAATTAACTTGACCTTGGGTCTACACAGACACAATGCCTTGTTTGTGCAACACCTGCACACACAAAAAGCTCTTTAAAGTATTTCTGCCTTTGTATCCTTTAAAGCTCAGACACATCCAACTGCCAGGCAGCATCATTAAATCCACCACATCTCACAGCTGAGCTGGCTGTGAGAGGAGCCTGAGCTGGAGACCCCCTGGCGTCCCTTCCCACCTGAGCCGAGCTGCACAGCCACTGCCTCATTAAGAATAAAGACAGATTGACACTTTTTATAGATAAGAAGAGCACTCCACAGCAGTAACAGTATTGGTGGGGGTGTAGCCATAAGGGTCTGGTAGTGCGAGCAGGGTCGGGTTTGTAGAGAGACAACTACTTTTAACACACCAGCTGATATACCTAGGAAAGAAGGGTGAACTTTTGAGCAGACAAGTATCCCCTCAGGTCTGAAAGAACAGAGCAAGCTTCAGGTGGGGAATACTTCCTGAGTTTCACCAGTTAAAACCTTTAAAGAAAAAGATAGTTTGCACCTCTGTGATACAAAGGAAAGTTGGGAAGATGAGAGGTGACAGAGCCACAGCCTCTGCTGTGTAAAGGTGGAGTACAAGCAGCAGAAGACTCGTCAGGAAAAGCTGTGATAGTCTGGAAAACCAATGCTCCTGCCAAGTCTGTAGTTTTTGCTGTGAAGTCCAGCTATGAATTTTAGTTTCCTCTTTAATTTTTTAAGTCTGCCTTGGGAAACCAGTGTCCCTGCCACTTGCAGAGTGTGTAACTGGTGGCGGTGGTCTGGTCTCTCTCACCCTAGGGTGTTTGGTGAGCTGCATTTCTCAGGCTGTGCTGACTGGAGTTCTTGTCACAGTGTTTCTGGTGTTGTGCTCAGGACTCTGCTCTGCTGCCATTTAACTCCATTTGGGGTATGATGGCAACAGGATATGTTTGCTTCTGGTGAAGGTTTTGCCATAGCTCAGGGGATAAGACAGCAGCAGGTAAAAGAGGTGGGCTCTGAGAATACGTAAGTTAAAATGTGATCTTCTATTATTATATAGAGCACTTTAAAACAAAGTGTACGGTTAATGAGGCTTCACCTTCCCATTACAGTGAACATGTCTGTAGTGTTCAATTAGCTCATTAAAAATATATATAGTATATTACATATTATTCAGAGAAGATCCCCAGCTGCACATGTGGTGCACTCCTGACAACTGGCTAGTGGTACCTGAAAACCCAGCTTCACACTGCTTTGTGGGGTTTTTGGTTGCTGGTTTTCTGGAGAGGCTTGTGTTGGTGTCTGGGTCTTTGATATATGATAAAGTGTAATCATCTCCCTAGTATAGCTTAGGAGGCCTAGAAAGAAGATAGTGGAGTTACAACAGTCCTTCACATACAACCTTGTTCTTTCAGCCTGTGCACTGTTCTTCAAGTCAGGGCTTGAGGACAGGGAGAGGCTCTCAGGGAGAGATCTTCTGGTCTTCTTTAACAGCATCTACTCAGAGGACTTCTTATCAGATACAAACCATGTCCAAACCCTCTTCCCATAAGGCCTATTTTATGTCATCTGAAAAGATAGAAGTGGGTGGAGCGATTTTCGGTCTTAAACTAGTATCTACTATGCACAAGATTTTCTGCCCAGCCTATTGAATGAGGTTTTAAAATAACAAAAGCAGAAAAACCATTTTTTCCAGAAGAAAACATTAACATTTTTTTGACACCTAATAGTACAGTGTAATATAAAACAGAAGAAATTGGAAGCATGAAGGGCAGAGTTTTAACTGTAAGTATCAAAACAATTGGGTTTTAGAAACTACAAAGCACAGTTCAAATACATAATCATTTCTCAACAGAGATTATGTATACAACAAAGGCATTATGTTCTAACACATTCCTCATATAAGATTCCCAGCATTATCTTTGCCCCTTAGCCAACTCAAAAGGGAAAAAGCCTTTGTCATTACACTATGCTCACAGCCACATGGACACCCAGAATCACATGAGCTAATGAGATACGTTGTTCCAGAGTCACCAGTCTATGCCTGGACAGCCCTAGCCCTACTATGCAGATCAACAGCCAGGAACTCAATTACTTCTTGTGTTGATCCACAATGCAACAACTGGATGGATCCAGAGAATAACCACCGGACTGATTCATATTGTCAACATCCTTTCTCATCCCAGTCACTTCACAGAAATCTGTTTTCCCCTTGGAACCAAGAAAAATCCAATGGACTGATGCTGCCCAAGGATGGGGAAACTGAAGAGCACAGAAAGGCAAGTTGTTGTAGTGAATAGGTTCATGTTGACTCCATGTTTATTATTCTGAACACTTTGCTGTTTTTAAGTCTCCCCACTGCTGGACCATACATCCGGAGCAAGATTAAATTTTCTCTTCTACTTGAGACAGAAAATATTCAGTAATACTAAGAAACTGAAAAGGATCATTAAGAACATTGTAGCACTATGAACCCCTGTATCATTGCCCCAGCAAGGTTAATGCCTCATGCCCAAGGAAAGGAAAAAACAAGTATTTGATCTGACCAAAGCCAATGAAAAAACCCCATTGCTCCTAATGCCTAAAGGGCCAACTTACTTCTTGAAGCACCAGATTTGTTAGTTTCCCCTTATCTTTGCATTCATGACTGCAAATGTTACTAATGGCCATGCAATTACCCATCTCTTTTAAATATTAACTTTGAACTGTTTAAGAGTCCTACCTCCAGCCCTGTGCTTGGAGGCCTCAGCAGCTGGAGCTCTTTCCCCTGAGCTCTCAGGCAACTGCGCACCCTTATGTTTTTCAAGAATACATGGCTCAATGTTTTGAGCTTTAATTTATTTGGTGACACTTCAGAATTGCTTTGCTGTTGCATTCTCCTCTGGGAGCATATTTGCATGAAAGGAACATTATGAACCACTTAGTATAAAGCCATAAAATAAATGAAATGACAAACACATGTAGAGACATAGCTATTCCAAATCAAGCTAACTCAAAAACCTGGGGGGCGAAAAGAAAAATTCATTCTCCCATCATGACCTCATCTGGCCTTACCTTACTTGGCAAATTAATGAGGATACACTCATGTTAAGGAGCGAGAACAAATAATAACATCCTCTATCCCTGTCTGCTGAGGATGAGATCTGATGGGCCTTTGCACTCAAGTATCACTGTGTAGAAGATGGGCAGAGAATAGCAAGGGAGAAGAAAATGGAAATAAAAAAAAACAAAGAGAGAAATAGAGCATGATGGTTTTTCTTCTTTTAATGCTGGTTTGCTTAGCTGTGACTGTGCAGTAGAAGTTATTGTATTGATACAGGCTAGCAGTGACTTACTATAGTCATTTCTGGAAGTAGGAGAAACAGGGATAGGAGCTCTAGTTCGAGTGGTGGTTTTATTTCTAGACCGACTCTTCTCCAGGCTTTCTCCATGGAGAGGTTTAGGAAGTTCAAACCTTGCTGTGTCTGAGCCTAACGAAAGTACCCTAACAAAGTTTTGAAGAAAGGAAAACTGACTCAGCTATAAGGAGACCTGACTCCAAACCCAGCAGCAAGGTGAAGGCAGTCTTAGCAGTTACTGGGTGATTGTTCTATCTCTGTCAAGCAGCAGCTTCAGAAGCTTGAACCAGACACTAAGATTTGGGGTGTTTTACAATTATAACACTACAGAAAACTGAAACACCCTAAAATAATGCTTAAATAGTGTTTTTAAGGAAGCTTAAGTTTGTTGGAGGAAATGTTTCTTTTACAAAGTAAAAGCTAGCTGAAGAATAGCAAACAAAGGGTAAGACTAAATCAGGCCTTTTACTTTACAAGGAAAAATACTGGAATCAGTTTTACTCAACATATTCATCAGAAACCTAGTAAAGGAAATCCACAGTGAAATTTCCAAATTCACAGACTGTATTAAACTCTTTTTCAGACAGCCAACTCTTATGCTGATGGTGAAGAACCCCAGAAAAAAGACCGGACAGAATGAAATGGGCCAAGAGGTACCAGACAAGCTTCAGAGTACATAAATGTAAGTTAATGCATTTGGCAAAAATAAGCCAAACCACACCTAAATTATGCTGAATACAGAACTGAAAGCAGCATGTCAGAAAAAAAGATCTTAAGAGGCATCATGACAAGTCTCTGGTCATCAATAAAAGCCAAAATTGTCTCATGAAAAAGAGTACTGAGAAAAAGACAGAGGGCATAATTTTGCTGCTACATATAACTTTGGTATGATCGCACTTGGGTGGTTATAAACACTTGTGTACAGGTCATGGACTGCTCTCTGCATCTCAGGAAGGACACAGTAGAGTTACAGCAAATACAGAGAAAACCAACCAAAATGATCAAGCAGCTGCTGCTGAGGAAAATCCTAAAAATGCTGTGATCTTTGTGATCGAGAGAAAAGCACTGAGAAAGGAACAGTTGAGTATGACAAAATAATGAAGGCAATATGCAGGGAATTAGTTTAAAAAAGAATAAGTAAGTATTAAAGTAAGTACTTTTTATACTTCTCTAACTTATTGTGACAGGAGGTTATGGAGGCAGATAATATCATCAGGTTCAAACCAGAGTAGATAAATTAATACAAAAGAAGTGCATGGGTAGATACCAAAAGAACAAGGCAAATAAGTAACCTCTGATAACCCCCAGTAAACCAATGTGGATACTGGCACGTGTGGGAGTGATACTGCGATACTGTGGGAGTGGCACAAGGGAAAATGACTGCAAGAAGTAGCCAGACTCTTGTGCTCCAATAAACAGCATCTGACACTTCCAGAGTGAGAAACAGTGTTTGGGCTAGAAGAATTATTCTTTTGACCTCAAAGACATTCCTTATGCTTTTAGACTATACAAATCATGGAGAAAGTCAGATGATTTTAAAAACAAATTATCAAATCATTAAAAAAGAAATTCTCAAGAAATTACACTGAGCTGAAATCCATTCCCAAAACAAATTTCCTGACTTTTTTGTTGCCCTCAGCTAAAAGAATACTGGTTTCTGTCATATCTCAACACCCAGAATGGGTTGGCAGAGCAGTAACTGCTAGATTACTGGTTACATGTGTACATATAATGAGATGGCATCTTATTCCAACCTGACTGCAAGCCAAATCCTGGGTTAGCTTATGCCAGAGACATGGGAAACAGCAGAGCAACAGGGAAACCCCTTAAATGGGGAAATCCTCCAGACACTGATGGAGTGATTAACTGTTAGTTTTATTCCACCACCAAATGTGTTTACATGTTTCCTGACATCATCTTCAAATCAATCTTTTTTCATGGCAATCTTCTTTGACAAAACCAAACACCCTGCCCTCCACTGCAAGAGACTCCTGCTACATATGAATACATTTGGGTGAATTCCAAGTTAGTAAGAAGTTTTCACCCAGCTCTAAAGGGAAAAACATAGCCTGTGCTTATCCAACACAAGCCCTTGGATAATCTCTTTTCCCCTCACCACTATTAAAAAAACACTTTTTTAGGCAGGGTGACAAAGAAACAAAAGGAAAACTAGTGCTCACTTGGAGCTTTTCAGGCTTGGTACAATGAAAAATCTGGCATAAAATGTCAGTTTTCTGAAGTCTCTACAGCTTGAGAGCTTTATCTTTCTCCAGGAAGACACTTTTCCTGTACTAACTAGCTGTGGACTGGAAATCACAATACCTAAGAATCATTGAAAAGCTTTTTAGCCTGGCACCCCAAAGCAGTGAGACACTCACACTGTCTGGTTGTCCATAGAGCTGTCTGGCAGACATTCTTCAGCAACTGTTTAACCCTTTGGTCAGTTTTGAGTGTTATTTGATGATGGGTAATGACCTCAGCCCTTGGAATGTTTTACCAGTTTTGTGAAAATCAACACCTGCTAATGGCAAAATATAAAAATTGGGGTCTGACTGAAGAGAAGTTGGCAGCAGCCCTAAGAAAGCATTGCTGGATAGACAAACAGTGGTCCTGCCTCTGACTAATGGCTCTGCAGCAGTTCAGGAGGCCATATGATGTGACTACCAGGGAGGAGGGGCAGGGATTTGCCAAGGACATGACAAAATGGATCTTAAGTGAGATGTGGCACAGCTAGTTAGGAAATCAAGCTTTACTAGTCCCTCTGCTCACAGAATGAATTTTTTATTAGGACTGTCGTGATGTAGGTTTATATAGGTCATTGTGACAGTAAAAACACATCATTTTTATCTTCAGCCTGCTTGATCTTCAGCATTTTTAATCCACAGTATCAGTCTGACTGATTTATTCCTAGTTATAAACCACACTGACAAAGATTTCATTTTATCTCCGTGCATAAATACCCTGTTCCTAAAATACAGAAGGTGCACATTGGCTATCTGTGTAAACAAGAGATTAGTTTTTCTTCTGATTTTGTGACATTTTCTTTCTATGCCCTCTTGAATATAGATGACCAATTGAGCCTCTATTTCAGCCATTTTCTAATGCACAGAACTTGTATCATACTTTTTTCTGGTTTCTTTTTCTGCTGCAAATATATTATTTAGTCCCTACAAATATAAATCTAGCTTGTCTTCCAGCATATATTCCCATTCATATTCCATTTATTATCTATTATGATCAAATGTATTAGCTTCCTAATGGCATGTAGCATTGTTTTTCCTTAACCTGAATGTAAGTGGGCTCACTCTACCATCACCCCTCTTTTGACCATGGCCTGCGTTTTTCACTTACTTTCAAACAAAAACAATTACACTGTGGCATGATTCGAACAGCTACAATGACAGAAAATGTATTTGGATATGTTAAGGATGTAAAGGTTGGCTGCTGAATGCCATGGACTCCAAGACCCAGGAGTACCTCCTTCCTCAGTGCTGCAGCTCAGCTGAGGGCCGGCAGGGACTCTCCCTCACAGTCTGGTGGGCACAGCTCCTATTCTTCTGGGCAGGTTTGGGCAGCAGCAAAGCTGAGCATCTGTCCCAGAGAGGTGCACACACACACACACACACACACGGATGCACACACACACACACATGCACACAGAGCACCCTGAGATTAGCCCAGTTGGTTAAAACTTGGTTGTAATAATACCTAGGTCATGGGTTCAATCCCCTATGTGGGCCATTGACTTAAGAGTTGGACTTGATGATCCTTGTGGGTCCCTTCCAACTCAGAATAGTCTGTGAATCTGTGAATCTCACCAAGACAACCGCACACACAGACTATCCAACAGACCAGTCTTTAGACCGATTGACATAAACACCAACAACCCTCACTTAAATCTAAGTAAGCCCAGTCCTGCTCCTCCTCTCAAAATGATAAGGATTGAAGTCATCTATGAAAACACATGCACCCTCACTTTCTAGATTCACAAGTGCACTTACATCCACAGACCCTTGAATATCAGCACAGCCTGTAAAGCCCTCTGTACCCATGCCTGGGCTCTCTCACCCAGCAAAAGGATGTCTTCCTACTCTCTAGACAATACAGCTTGAAGTTTGCTAGCAAGCAGATGCGTATGCTGCACACTTGTCTCACAAGAGTCCCCACAGTCATGGATTCCTTGAATATTAGCACAGCTTCTCAGTCCACCCATGAGCAAATCCTGTGTCCCCCTACACAGCATGGCCTCAAACCTTGAGTCCTTCCAGATGCAGCCTTTCTCCTGCTCACCAACTAGTCCAGCTTAAAATTTGCTATTCAATTACACATACATGTGTATACAAGATTAAATTAACTGGGAGAAAAATAAACACACTTTGATATTTACAGGTACTATTATTTAGACCCTCCCACATAAACATATACCCTGATCCCTCCAGGTGTTGACAATTTGACCTACACACCATCTCTCTAGCTGGGACCACCTGTGTGTCTAGAAGAAATTAATTTTATTCCAGATGATGACTGTTCTCTTTTAGAATCATAGAATCATTTTGGATTGAGTCTACCATTAACCCAGCACTTCCAAGTCCCCTATTAAATCATGTCCCTAAATTCCACAACTACACATATTTTACATACCTGCAGGATGGTGACTCAACCACTCCCTAAACACCCTGTTCCAATGCTAGACAACCCTTTCCATGAAGAAATATTCCCTAGTATCCAATCTAAACCTCCCCTGGTGCAACTAGATGTCATTACCTCATGTCCTATCACTTGTTACTTGGGAAAAGAGGTGGAGCCCCACCTCACTACAACCCTCTTTCAGGTATGTCACTGATAATATCTCCACTGACCTTATCATACTGGTCTGTGGCAAATCAGTCTCTGTGGTTATTGTCACCAAGATCTATGGGACCCTTCTCCAATTCCTAGCACTTAGGTCTTGCAGCACTCACACATGGGATACAAAGCAAGATTACATAGAAAAAGAAGGAAAAAAAGCTAAGTAAAGGTTTTAATACCAACATAGGACAGACTGCTGTGATCAAGGAGAGGCTCAGTCAGACAAGCATACTGACTGGCAGCTTGCACACAGACTGGCCCCTTTAACACCCCTCTACTTTGTTTTCATGCACTTGCTCCTCCCCAGTCCACTCTGGTCCCCCCCCCCCTCCCATTTCTCCATCTTTGGCCGTTCCTCTGAATGTCCTGTAGTAAGTTTTGCACAGTCCCAGAAGCACCTCCTAGTGTCCCATAATGAGTTTTGTCCAGCTCCCGAAGCATCCGCCACACCAAGGGCAGCCTTGTTCCCAGTTCCCACAGCCTGGGGAGTGCGGGATGCCCCTTTCCACCTCTTAGGAAACCCTGCCTGCCACCCTGCCCGAGGGCCACCCCATCAACCAGTGGCTGAAGGGCTCTGGTCTGTTCCTGTTTTTTTCACCACCCGCTGTTAAGTTTGTGTATTTGTGTATTTATTCTATCACTTTCTTTGTAACTTTCTTTGTGTTACTACTTCTAAGCTGAAAAGTTAGAGGCAGATAACTTAAAAGTGGCTGATGCTCCGCCATTCCACATACCCTCACAATACACACTTTTCGAGGTGCCTGAGGTCACCTGAGAGGGGAGAGGGATCCATGAGTTGAGAAGTTCTGTGCCACTCATCCTAGCCGGACACAGGACTACAGCATTTCATGTCTTTTTTAGAGCATGGGTTTCACTCTAATTGATATTTCTATGGTTTTACAATGCAAAATATGGAATTTGGTTCAGAAGATGCAAACAAAAGTTTAGCATGTGGCCAACCTGCCATTGTGGGCAGCACAAGATAAACAAGCAAGAACTCGATACTGCTGGAGGAGCTCACTTGAGTAAGAGGTTATCCAAGAAGGCCGGCAACACTAAAAAGGCACATCACTCATGAAAGCAAACTTCTGTGAACATGTTCCCCTGCTCTCTCTTTCAGTCCTGTAAAAGTTATAAGAAAATGCAATACCATTCCCATCCCCAGAGGTTATCACACTGCAGCTTCAAATCACTCTTCTCTTGGTGCCCGGAAATCCCAGGCAGGACCTGGCTGTCCTGTAAAAGTAGCCACTCCTGTAAGAGTAGCCACATCAATCACGTTTAATACAATTATACAACAGCTTGGAATTGTGAGGCAGCTATAGCAGCTGTTTGACATATGTTTCTGTAGTGTCTTGAGCCATGACCCAGAATGAGAAATTAGACTTCTCATCTTGAAAACCTATGCTGCAGATGATATTAAACTAACCTTAAAGACCACCCCACTGAACTAGCTCCCCTCTGACCAAAAGTAATGTTGAAGCAAATGACACTTAGATAAAACACTAGAAGAAAAGCTTCACAGAATGTTGAAATTTTCCAGTATGATGAGAATAATGAAGCAACAAGATCAGTCTCTTTGGCAGATTCTGAAACAACCACTGGAGTTTTTTCCTTCTATGTGTGTGTGTTAAACTACTAAATTACCATTTTTCCTCAATAAACATTGATGATTTAAGTGACAGTTTATTTTAAAAATAGATCAAGCATTTGGTTGTCATGCAAGTGCTGTATTTTATCTCTAAAGGAAATAATTAAAGTTAAATGCATGAAAAAGCAAAGAGGAAATAAAATAGCCATCTATCCTATCCAAAGTCTAACCAGTGTCTTGACCTGAAAACATAAGATTTTACACAGTGGTGTAAAACAAAGCTGAAAAACAAACGTTCCATTCACCGTTGTCCTTGATCATTAACAAAGGGACAGGCTTTAGGATTTGTGATAGTAGCAGGTACTGCAGTGACAATCTGTATGGTTCTCTATCTTCACATTGTCCTTAAGGGTAATCTTAAAAAAAGAAAACACATACACACAACAAATAATTAGGATTAGCTATACAGTAAAAACAGCATTCTCAAGTAAAAGATGCCCAAAGCCCTTTTCCTAACCACAAGTTACACAGGCTCTTTGGGGTACATATACTAGAATGACCTCAACACCAACTTATGAAGCTGCATCATCAGTGTTTTTGAAGCTACAAAAAGATGGCTTTCAATAGTGACATGTGTAGCGCCATAATTTGGATACTTCTTCAACTGGCCAATTTACAAAAAGTGTCAGGTAACCCATCTATGAAAAATCAGGAAGTGTCCTTAAAATACTTCCCATGGGAATTATAAAAATGAAGACCATAAACACAATCTTTAATCACAACCAAATTCTAGTTGCTTCTTCAGGGCAGCTATAATGTTGTTGATCTAGAACAAGATCTATGTTCTCCTCAGATGAAGAGCTAGGATGGGTTCAGCTGTCTATACTTAAGGCAGGTGTGTGGTCTCACACCAGAGCCAGTGGAGACACAGTGCTCTCTTCAGCTGCACACACTGAGCTGTCAATTGCCACTTGAGAGGTTAGAGGGGATCTCACCAAAACTCCAGCTGTCACTTTAGAAACTCTTCGATAGGTCCTCTGTCTGCCAGCAATACACATATGACTTCAGCATCCTAAGCTATCTCCAATGCACCAAATTTGTGAATGGGTAATTTGGATGAGCCTCTTTTTGACACACTTAATGAGCCTGTTTCAGGTCACCACAGGAGAGACACCTTAGCCCCTTTCAACAAGCTCACCATTTATTACATTAAACTTAAAGTTTCTTCACTTGGAGCAGTATGTCTCCCAAAATAATCAGATTTAGGATAATGTCTCTTTAAAAGATGAGATTGTTAAAGGCTCACATTAGTTGTACACATTTACAGTTCCCTCTTGGTTATACTATTAAAATTAAAACACAATCTCAATTAATCTAATGAGCACAGATGGTTTTGGTCTCTCATTCCCATATAGGTAATTGATAGTATTGACCAGGCACCTTTCCAGAGAACTCCTGCCTATGCAGGAAAGAAACAAGACAATTGACTTATTAAAATCAAATACACATTGCACAACATTTAAAGGGAGGGTGCACAGCCAGGTAAATTGAAAATTAGGGGGCAAGTCCACTACCAGAACTGCTGGTGCCATGAGACCAAGCAATTTTGCTGAAGTCAGTGGCACTGCACCAATTTCCACATCCCAACTGAAAATCAGGTTCATTACTGGTTGTTACTTTAATTTTATCTTTTGAAAAAAAGAAAGAATCATGACACAAAGGATATAAATGCCAAGGATGCCTCCCTCAAACAGTTCTCCAGTGTCCTCCAGCAAAACCATATTCTTCTCTATTCACTGTTTCAGCTTAATATTGCATCCTAAAGAAAGCTTAAGCAGGTCTCATTCACACCCTCACCTTGGTAAAAGCCTTTGCTACGCAGCACGTTGCTTCTGATGTAATGTTCTTTGGAACAAGCATGGTCTTCTTGGACCTCATTGGAGTGGGATAGGCACGGGAGAAACAGCAACCAGTGCACTGGTAGATGGGTGCTCCTGGCTTGGAAAAGAATCTGTTCTCCCCTAGCTTGCACTCTGGACAACCTGCCATAAAAATATAAGGAAGAGACTTTTACTTGGTCTCCAGCTGTATCTTCGTTTTCAAAAAGAAAGGGAAAGTGCAGGCAGTAAGAGGAAGTACTGGCCACATTCTATTGCTTGATGTCTGCAGAACAGAAAAGCAGACACCAAAAATCTCCTCTTCAGGGTTCTTGAGCTCTGCAACATACACAAGCTGTGGCCTTCTAGGTAAAGAGCAAGTATTATTGTACATTTTCTGGTTTTCTTTTCAATTTTGTTGACAGTTGTGGAGGTTTGTCTGTATGTCTACAGCACTAGCTGTTCCTAGAAATCTTCCTACTAGCTATAGATAGCTAAACAGCACCAGCAGGAATTGTAGTGCTTCTTAGACTCTGACTGTTTTTAAGCAAGATTCTGTTGTCGAGTTTTTAAAATGTCCAGTGATTCCGAGACTTTTGTAGATCATATTTTTCTATATTCAGTTTGAGGCTAATAAAAAAAGCCTGCAACCTCCAAAATACCCCTAAAATCTTTCTAATATGCATCTTTCATAGAATGCTACACCACCAACATCCCATGTTCTGGGCTGCAAAGAGGAAAAACATTCTGCATATTATGAGGACAAGCTATGGTTCTGCTGTTCCTGATGATACATTGTCATTTAGACCTCAGGAGCACAAGAAACCAAATGTTTCTATTTCACTGTGTTTCAAAGATTAAGATCATCTATTCCAACATGAGGATGTGGCCATCTGACATCCTTGACCTGAAGAAATCAAGTTTAGAGAGGAAAAAGGAAGCATAATAATGGTGAAATTATCTTGATACTCTTACGGTCAATAAATGCGACTGAATAAGATTTATCATCACATTTATACAATATTTGAAAAGTGAATTAATATTCTCTACAAAGAATTGTCCTATTTCTGAATGCTGAAAGAAGCTTACCCTGCATGAGAAACTCTCCATCTGGGAAAGTATGAAGAAGATGTAGAAATACAGACAAAATGGTCAACGTGACAGCTGCATACTTCCCGTAGCAATCCATGACTTGTCTGGAAATACAACCACACACATTTTTGAAGGACTGTTTTGCACTGGGTACAGTACCAGTTTCCAGGCTATACAGTGGTACAGCTTTCACTGCAAGTAACAGAGATAATTTAGAACTGGGATCAAAAACTGAAAATGCAGTGTACTGATGTACATTTTATAGGCTCAGAAAACTGACTTCATCACAATAACAAAAACGTGCTTTTCTTTCTGACCTTAATGATTTTTTTTTTTTTAATAGTAACATAAACCACAGCACCTAAACTTCAAATGTCATAACTGTCAAATATTTATGATATACTGGTGTGCTGGTTTTGACTGGGCTAATTTTCTTCATAGTAGCTATTGTGGGGATATGTTCTGCATTTTGGTTGAAAATATGGATAAAATGGGGATGTTTTCATTATTACTGAGCAGTCCTTGCAAAGCATCAGGGCCTTTTCTACTTCTCACTGCATCCCACCAATGACAAGGCTGGAGGTGCACAGGGATTTGGGAGGAAACACAGACAGGACAGCTGACCCCAGCTGACCCAAGGGATATTCCATACCACATGGGGTTGTGCTCAGTATATAAAGCTGGTGGAAGAAGAAGGGAGGGGAAGAAAGTTCAGAGTGACAGCTTTCATCTTCCCAAGGCACCATTACATGTGATGGAGCCCTGCTTTCCTGGAGATGGCTGAACACCTGTCTGCCCCTGGGAAGTGATGGATGAATTCCTTGTTTTGCTTTGCTTATGTGTGTGGCTTTTGCTTTACCTATTAAACTGTCTTTGTCTCAACCCATGAGTTCTCTCATTTTTACCCTTCCAATTCTCTCCTCCATCCCACCACATGACCATGATTTCTTTTAGGCTTCAATTTACTGATTTGCAGAATTTCCCCTTTTTTTTTTTTCTCCTAAACTATAGACCTGAGTCCTTCCTTTAGAAATTTTACTTACGGTGACGTAATTAGGTACGAAAAAGAAAGAGCTGCATAAAGGATGCTGAAGTATTAAGTTACCAAACTGGGGCATCCTATGCAGGTGACAGAAACAGCAGCACTCCTTTGCCCAGCCTGGATGGCAAGGGACAGCCCTGCCTTGGAGGATTGAGTTTCAAAGTAATTTTATAGCTGAGACACATTTCAACAGGAGGCTTTCCCAGGCACTTGAAGATAATCCTGTGAGGAATTCTGGGCTAAGCACTGCTCACCTTCAACTTCATGAGTGGGTGCTTGGCCATGGGTATGCAACAAGGTTCACTGGTCCCAGTTCTTCCTGACTGTCTTCAGCCAAGCACCTCGTGCAGCATCCCAAGCCCACAGCTCCTAATCACTGAATTATTTACCTGCCTTCTCAGAAATGTTATCTGATCATGTAGATCTCTCTACCTCTGCACTCATCACCCCAGGCCATGCCTGGAGATAGCCCACAACTTGTTTGGGCTGTGCCTGAACTGCCCCATGAGTTCCTCCAGACTCTTCCAACTGGATCTTTTGAACAGTTTCTTCTGTGCCTGCATAGACCAGCTCATCCCTTGACTTTAAAAGACTGTCACACAAGAGCACGATATGCTGATGACTGATGTGTGGGACAAGGCCCCAGGCTGACAACGCTGATACATACATTTTAGATACTGAAAGCTATAGTGCTTAGCAGGCAAGAAAACTCAGAAAACCCCACCCAAACATTAAATACTTAACTACTCAGGAGCTCCTCTTCTTCCAAATAAACCAGCCAATGCTCCTACTCCATGATAAATTTCTCCAGGGACAGATCAAATTGTGGCCCCAAATATTTCTAGAAGTGAGGTGGCAATGAGGACAATAATGCCAGCACCATAGAAATCAATCTAGAGATACGGTGTAGAAGTTATTTCAACATGCTACACTGATCAGAGAAGGCACTGCCAGCCCTTACCAGGAAAGATAGTAGAAAATCAAGTGTAATTAAATAAAGATAGCTTTCACATAAAGCTAGTGTTTTTCTTTTCAGATTTCCCACACAGCCAGCAGAATCCCTGCAAGGACTGCCCTAATAATGCAAATGTTCAAATAATGCTTGCTCCTATCTGGAGGGAGAGGCAAACATGAGGTGTTCAAGGAGAGAAGCCACTTGCCTGATGTCCTTATCTTAGACTGAACCTGGATCACTGAAATGTGTACAAAGAGAGTATTGATCAGCAGAGTGATGCTTCATCACTGCACAAATTCCCAGAGATATATGGGGATGTGGGGCTGCTACGCACAGGTCAGAAGGTCTTGGTTCACTGATTAAACAGACATACAATGCAGTCCTCAAAGTTAGCAGTTCGGAAGGCAGCGGCGCATAAGCCCTACAAGGTGGCTTTGAAACCACGAAACAAAATGAAAGAGAGCTTCATCTTTGCAGCAATCAGCAGAAGATCATGCCCTGGCATATGAGGCTGAGACCAAAGGTAGGATGAAAAGAATATGGTCCCTGCCTGACTGGGGTTAGGAAAGTGGAAAGAAACAGTTTATGAGCAAGACTGATCTCCAATGCTTTCCAGTGCAATTAACGAAGGTGGTGGAAACAAGCATCTTTCTAATTAAGACAGAAAAAATAGACGAATGAGAATGATTTGAAGCCCAGGTAAACAGAATGGCTAAGAGGATGATAAGGTTGCATTTAACAGGTAGCAAGGCTGCGTGCTGGGTACAAGTAACTTTGCCATCTCCCTTCCACCTGTCCAGTGAGTCAGTTCATGCTGGCAGAAAACAGAGGATACAGGAGTTAAAAGCAGACAATAATGACCACGAGAAAAAACATTGGAAGTAATTGTGAAAGCACTGGAAAGAAGCATTTGTAAGACACATCAAAAAGCCAGTTCAATGTACACATGCATGGAGGCTGTATGCAACCCATAGTTACTCATGTCTCCTTGGGTGTTTACCAAAACCCCATATGAATACAAGAAATAGTCTTCTGACTACACCTGTCCATGGGTGGCAAAGGAAATTAGGTGCCACTAACACAGCAGCCCCATGGAAGCACTGAACATGGTGACCAGGCTCCTGAGAAGCAGCTGACTACACTCCGGGTCCTGTTACCTCAAGAGTGATCTGAGTCTGCAGGAGAAAGATGATCCTTCACACTGTTTAGATCCACAATCTCCTATGGTCTCTCCAAACACTTGGGAACTGCACTGAGCTCAGCAGCATCTATGGATGGATGAATGGTTTGGCTAGATCACTTCTTCCAGCAAATAAGGCTTTATTGAATGCTGTTTTCTCTATATGCTCTTTCCAGCCCCATAGAGAAGGTGTGATTGCTGGCAGACTTGCCTGCACTGCATCACAATTCTTTCCGTCCAAGAGGACCTTCTACAGAGTGCAAGAAGCCAGCTGGACTGTCTCATGCATTTTCCAAACAACCTGTTTCCACATCATCCTGAGCCTTTTGGTAACCTGGATGTTCCAACAACTTCAATAGGATGCCAGCCACAGGAATAACACCACAACCCTTGAACAATTACCCTGTGATTTCATGCTATTTGTTGAAGGCACAGTGGCATCCTCCATCCTACTTTTTCTAAGAATACATAATGCTATAATTTGGTACATTGTAAGGGTTTGAGGGAATCCCAGAGGGAAGGTTTTTACATTGTATTAACCAAAAGGGGAATTGAAATTGCAGTTTTGGACTTCCTCTATTGAGTCAGACTGTCAGGCTCATGCAAAACCACCAAAGAGACCTGTCAATAAACCACAGATGTGATCCTTCTACCTTTCCTTTGCAACAGCTGTTTCGCCTGGTGGTCTTAACTTGGTTTTCTGAAGTTAACTCAGTTAGTGTCTCCACTGCTTCTTTCCTCTCACTATCAAACCGAAGGAAGCTTTTACTTTGTTCTTTAAATATTATCTTTATTAAGCTACTGCAACATTATGTAATGCACAAATTTCAGTAGCTCTTTGGAAAGAAGGTAATTTTAAGTCTTTCCCAGTATTTAAAGTCTTACCTCATTATTTACAATATCTTGTCTTTTTCTGTAACTAACTTATCATGTTATCAGTTACCATCATAAAGACAGGCAACCACCTGTATCTGCAAATAGGTCTTCTGCTCAGGTGCATGTGGGACTCTGTAGGTGCTTTACATTCATGTGAAGCTCCCCTGACTCAGAATCACTCATCTAACTCTGTGTTCCATGTCCTGACACAGACATGACAGTAAGCTCTGTTCAAGGGCCATCCTTAGTACTGACTGAATGTAAAGAACTAACAAACTCAGCAGAAACTTAAGACGTCCCTCTATACTTTTCCATAGGGTGATGGTGCTGTCATACCCAACGGCAACTAAACAAACGCTCTACATGTTGTGTTCATTTCTTGGGATGCTTGACTGTGAGGTACAGCTGTGTCACAGCATAAATGAATTACAACTGCTAGCACTTCACTTGCAGCCCCATGTCATGCACACTTTAACCTTCTCACAAACTGCTGAAGGCTGAAAAATCTTCATTAACATATTTTTTCCTTCTCTTAACATATTTGATCATGACTGGAAATTTAAAAACTCTAAAAGATGTGCTATTACCACAAGTTTTGTGATGTTTGATGACTGACAGGAACACCATTGAGCAGGAGAAAAACACTAAGTTACTAAAAAAAATTACTGGACCCAAACATAAATCACATATTATTAACATTTAGCTGCAATCCAATTCTAGGAACTCATTTTCTCTTACTTACAAAACTAGTGTAACCCCAAGTACTGATGTTTTAGTCCCAAAGTAAATTTAAGTTAATTTTCAAAGTGAAAACTTTGACAGAATGGCAGGAGAAGGGAAAGAGAATGAAGTGGAGAGAAGCAAAAAGGAATGTCAAAAAATATGCAATTGTTCCTCTTTAACAGTATATAAAAAATATATTACCTCTTTTGTTCAATAAGAATCGGAGAAACTGCAGGATGGTGTTTGAAGGTGAGCTGTCCTTAATGCTTGGATGTTAAGTTGCCAAAACTGATGTATGAAAAGGTGCATCTTTCTTTTATACCAGTAAGAGCTAGATCATATTGCTCACCCACATCTAAGCCATTGGATCAACTGTACATTTTCTGTAATGACTGAACATCACTTTATGTAATTACCAGCCCACCATGCTGATCTTATCTTCAACCTTTCATAAAGATTATTTTTTTTCTTACATAACGAAACAAAGGTCAGATAGAGAGCACAAACTCAGTGCTGTATTAGTTTCCTGGGGAACTCAAACACTGAACATCCTCTTTTTTTGCTGCAGTTTTCAGTGAACTTTTATAAAAGGACAAATTATTAAGGTTTTCTAACACTTCTTATTAAATTGGAGAATACTACTAAAAAAACCCCAAAACACCAGCATGAAACATTTCAATACTAATGACTTTGTTGCAGCAGAGAATAAAAAATAAAGAGGAGTAGTGATCTATACAAACATTTAGAAGAATAATCTCCACTTGAATTTAATGTCCAAAAAATGAATACATGGATAAACATAGCACAATCACCTCTATAAAGCTAAGATTTCTGGCAAAATCTTATCTTGTTTTTAGAGTAAAGTTAATGCAATGAAGGTGTTTCTGAAAAACTGCACCAAGATGCAGATTTTTAAGTCTTAGGGACTTGTAAGTCCTCAAATTCAGGTAACAGAATCTGTGTCGATGCTGGCTAAATAAGATAGGTCCCAGTTTGCCTTGGCACCGAGACCAACCAGCACAGCAGGGCTTGCATCCATTCAACATTTCCCTTCCTCTCCTCAAAGGTGAGGCAAACACCCAAAAGCCTATTGGGAGCAACCCCTGGCAACGTCAACAGCCCTGGGTCAGTGCTCAAGGCCCTGTAGTGTTTTCAGGTTCTGGAGACTTGAGGGAGGTTCAGTTCATATGTCAGAAGTTCACTGCAGAAGTTAACTGCCTAAACCCTGGTTACTCACTGTGGACTGCCTTTATAATCAATGGAGAGAAATAGCCATAAACAACTACTTCAAGACAAGATTATGCACTTTTCCAGTGCACCTATTTTTCATCACTGAGAATCTAAGGTTCTACCCACACAAATGGTTTTATAAATGTTTTACAGCTTGAAAAAATTCCTTAACTTCTGCTTTGTGTCACGCACTATTGGAGATGCAATATCGAAAGAGAACTCCTAGAGCTTCTTGTGTTCCTATAAAAATGAAGCTTTGATTTGCAGAACAATCAGTCTCTTACAAAATGTTTATTGTATAGATGGGTTTGGTGAATGGCACCTGTGCAGATTTCTGCTGTTCAGTTTTCTTATCCCTTGCCTAGACTCTCTTTTTAATAACAACAACAACACCCATAAACTCTGTTAGCTATTTCAGACACATTTATGGGAACCTTATCACCTCTGTCTTCATTAACAACCTTATCTCCTTCAAGGTGTCAGACACCATTTTCTCTTCCATTTGTTCAACTGATCACTGTAACAAAGTTAAACTCAAAGCAATTGTCCCCAGCTTGCTATTGGCTTCTCTTTCACAACAGAAGATGGATTTCTGCACCTGTAAGCTTGTCTGGTGTTTTGAACAATAAGTGCTGGTCTAATAAAAGATAAATTAAAAAAAAGTCTTTCTCCCTACACTTGCTCTCCCTTGCCTAATTTAATAACAAAAGCATACAGCTGAAATTTGAAAGCTATCAGTAAACATAGTTTACTGAGAAATATTCCCCTGGGAAACAGAAGTTTAGCATTTCTTGTCATTCAAAACAAATTGACAAAAATTGCTGAAGTTTATGGAGTGCCTCTGTCCTGCCATTTCACACTCAGCCCAGCTTGCAGTCCTACAGGAAACACAGCATGGCTTGTCATGCTTCAGAAAAACTAGAAAACAATCGTCATAATCAGAAAAATAAGTAATTCTTTTATTGTATGTTCATATTTGGTATTTATTTATCTATGCATTGTAGCATAACATCAACTAGTAAAAAGCAAAAGCTAATCAAGATATTATTTCTCTAGAAGGACTCCAGCACAGTGACAATGTTACCCCACAGCAAAGGAGAAAAATAAAAGTCCAGTCCCCACAACCTGGTACTCTTACCCTATCAGAATGTATTACGAATAAATCTTGCAAAGTCAATGGAATTACACTGGTATAAAAGATAGTTTAAAAAAAGCCCCTATTTTTATTAAGAGGATTTCTTACTTTAGCCGCTCCAAATCTCCAACTAAAAATACTTGGTCAAATCTGTCTTAATGTGTAACTGAATGAGAAATGAGAGAATGTGGCTCACTGTTGTGGTGGGAGACAGTTTATTAAAAAAGGTATTCTTAAATCCCTTAGCAACACTCACAGATTTGGGGGTTTTGCCACACCAATATCACGATTTTATGGTCTATATATGTATGAAAATATAGGTAAATATGTGCACCAAAATGGATCATCGAATATGCTTTGCCAAGATCAGTATTATGTCATTCTGAGTTGGAAAAATGCAACAAACTACTAAAATTTTCAAGTTTCTTTGAGGCCACTATGTTCCAAAATTGGACTGGGACTCTACTAAGGAACTTAAGTGAAACTAAATATAGTACTTCTTAATGCTGAAATCAGTGTGAGCTCTGCACCTAAATATTATAGTTTCAGAACTTTTTGCGCTTTTCTGGGAGCTGGGTCCCTACAGCTCCTTCTCTGGCTTTCTCTGGAAAGGAGAGTTCATGTCTCTTCCCTGGCTCTGCCAGATGCTGTCTCCGGGTATCTGTCCTACTTCCCTACTTAGCGATATCTGCTTATCTGCAGGCTGCTTCCTGATGCTGCCTCTCACTCACTAAAGGAAGGCATTTCTACTTTGCCACTCAGCACTGACACCCACTGCCAGTAAAAGACCGGGAAAGAGCTTCCTTGCTTCAGAGAACAAACCCTTCTATTCAAAATATGTCTACTCAGTCAAGAAACAGAAACGCACCCTCCAAGTGTGGTCACAGATTAGCACCATTAAACAAAATCTGACTACTTTAATAAGGGAAATACAAGGTTTTGATATACCTTATCCCAGCAGAAAAGACAGTAGAAAGCACAGGCATCTCTTTTTTTTTTTTTTTTAATTACTGCTATGTTCACCAGAACTATGTCTGCCTTTCCTATTGGTTTTCCTATTTTTTTTTTAAGATAAGCAAACGAGAAGGAACAACCTTTAAAATCAAGTTTTAATAGCATTTTTGTCTAGGATCAACAAAGAACTTGAGTTTTGGAAGATTTCTTTTTCAATAATAATTAAATTACATTTTAGGAATTCCTCCAAATGCAGCCAAAATCCCCTCTTCATAATTTGTGCAAAATCAGAAAACTGCAGCCCTCCATCTGAGAGAAAAGAAGGCTCACCAAATGCCAGAAACTCCTCTTTCCTTCTTGGTTGCAGTCCTTGAATACCTCCTTAGTATCTTTGTCCAGCCTGCACCAGACCCTACAGCAGAAGGTGTCCTGAAGCACTGGTACCACCTCTCGCATGGTGGTGTCACTTCCTTAATTTCCCATCCTGCCTTTCAGACATTCCAGGAGCAGAGTGGCTCCCACATACCACAAGCTGCTCCACATTGGCACAGGCAAATTATCAGAGTTGCTGAAGAGAGAGAACAACAAAAGGCCCTGCAAGAATGAGTGAGAATATATCCCAGAGAGAAAATTTTTTAGGGGATTCAAGGAAAAAAAGAAATAACTTGAGTGTTAAACAAAAGATAGGCAGGTATTTCAATATTTCACTGAGTCTTCCTACTCCTTTCCAGTTTGCTCCAAATTTTTTCAGCTGCCATTCATCTATTCCCAGAGACAGTAACACCAGCTCAGTATATATATATGTAAAAAAGCCTCCCCAAGGCAACAGAAGATACAGATACACACCATAAAGAACTCCTGTCTGCTGAAATACTTCATACCGTATTATGTGGGGAGTGAAAGTCAAATTTTCTGTTCTTATACAGATGTTTTCAACTGATTATCTAAAATTATCTCTCAAAACAATACTTTTCAGCCTCATCCTCCTTTGCTTAAAATTGATGGGAGTTGTGCCATTATTTCAAATGACACTGGATCAGGACTTTTTAGATTAGCTATTAGTGTTCTCAAGCTTCAATCAAACATTGATTATTCTGAGATAATAAGGCTTTCAGTACTTATTGCACATAAATAATTGACTGAAAAGCCTCTCCTATTCGAAAACCATAAAGACAGTTCACTAATAAATCTATTTTTATTTTTAAAGGAATTAATATTACAAATTATGGCACTTGAGAAACATGTGAAATAAATATTATTTCATGAAAACTAAGTAAAACTGTGTGACTGATGAAAACCAGAAAGATTATAAGGAATAGATATGCTTTATTCACCTTTCTTACGGTAAATTGTCAAGGTCAAAATGTTTAATCATTGCTTGTTATTGGGCAACTTCTGGTACTAATAGGATGATGGCTTGTGTTTAGCTCTGTTTTCATGCTTCTTTTTAGAATAGGTTTATCGAAATCAAATTCCATTGAGTAAATTTAGAATAGATAATATAATAATTCTCACAGCATTGTGAAACAGCAAACAAGATGTCATTAACATGTAGATTTAACCTCAAGGCCTTTAGAGACTGTATTTGAATATTCTTTTATTCTACTTTTAATTAATAAAAGTAACTACACTTCACATAATGACTAAATGAGCTCAAAAGGTCAAGAAGGTCTATTCTTGTTACTTCTAACATTGCTGAGTTGAAGTAACCAGGTTTGTTAGACTCCTGAAACATTAAGTGCTTACTATCAGACAGAGGTAAAACACTGGTCTACAATGTCTATCAATCAAACTGATTATGTCAATGAATATTTTCCTGCATAGTAAGAGTAGCTATAAGGATATAGCACATGAGAGATAGATAATGCAGCCTTACTTTAAAACATATTCCAGCATTTACCTTTTTTCATGAAAAAAAAAACACCAACCACAAAAAAAAAAACAAAAACACCAAAAACATATGAGTGGATCATTACATGTGAGTTTAGACCTGATAAATAGCCATGTAAAAGTGAAATGTATACTTCTAGTGCAGCTAAAACAAAGAAGCCCGATCAATAATGCAGGATGTCTCATTTATACAACTAGCAATTTCAGCAATTCCCATTATCTTATACAGTAATAATTGTTCAGACAATTAGCTGCTATCTTTCTCTAGCCCCAAATCTGAACACTTTCATATGCTCATTTGTATTAACTCTTCTGTTGATAGAGGTTTCTATTGTTAATTGCTTTCACATTTCATAGAACTGTGTTTCTTGCTTTTTACAAATTAAAGCAGAAGAAAATGCCTAAGTTCCTCAAATTCCAATCAAACTGCAGCAAGAAAGAAGTAGTCTACAGTGTTGATACTAAAAAAAATGCACTGACATAGAAACTTAGCTAGAGAACTGTTTCTGAAGAAAACAGCCTATTTCTATCACATTACCAAGAGGATCATTACCAGGTTGCTGTCACCCTCTCTACTGTCACTGCACAGAGAAAACTGGCTGCCAGGTAATTTGGCTGAGCAAAAAATTCACCATACTTATGTTCCACATTGCAGCAACACGTAAGAAACCCACACAGAGAACAAGCAGAGACCATCCCCTGTCCTGGAGAACTCACCATTTCATACTGGGTATGGAAGAGTAAAGCCATTCCCCTAAACTACTTCTGTTCCACCCATTTAGGCATTTTTTTAAGACATCAATAACTGATGGTCTGGGCTTCATCAAAATTTGCAGATGAGGCCTTAGGACCACGTAGTACAGCAGGTCCAGTCCCATACTCAGTGATCTCCTCTGACCACACGTGTAAGCAATCCCTTCCCACAGCCACCTGCCCTGTTGGAGGAACTGTGTGTAGCATTTGGTTCACATTTTCCAGAGACCTTCAGAGCAACTAATAAGGGAATTAAACACAGTATTTGTCTACCAGTGTGACTTCGCACATGGAATATGGGCTAGAGCATTATAATTAATGCCATAGTGGAAAGTGTTGCCCACCTCCACACAGTTGTCTATCAGAAGTGAAAAGGCCTTACATTTACATAATAACACTTCAAAATAGATCTTACAGTGCTTTCAAAGCTGGATATTGGAGGTTGATTTCTCATATTGTTGAAATTTAGCCACTCTCACAAGGCAGAACAGTAGCCATTTGCTGCCAACACTATTACATGCCTGTCCTCAGGGCCAGCAAGCCACCAAATTTACATCTGAAATTTAAGGTAAACACCTGTCTAACTATATTGAAGAGGTCTCAGCTGTAAATTTGGGGGGAGGGAGAGGGCAGGGAAGGTGGTCTGAAAAACAGTAAAAATTTAAAAGCTGCTATTTTATATTATTTTGTGATCCATGCTATTTATTAAGGTAAATTTAGAATACAAAATGAAAGAGCTGAGACATTATTAAACAAAATTTTCTAGTTCAAATGGTCTAGATGGTGCATGTGTCCTCTTTCCAGATATGCAGTGGGAAATGCTTCAGGTGATCACTCCCTGCTTCAGCACTCAGGAATTGTTCATGGAACTTTCTGTGTGCACTTCAATAAGCTGTCAAGATGTATAGATTATTTATATTTTACCCTTGTACAAGTGCACAGAAGGAGAAAAGATACCATAGCGGGGTTCAAATTCCCGCAGCTTCAGACATCTTCAGTACATATGGCCAATGTCCAAGCTGGTTGCCCTGGCTACCTCTACAGTCAGTGGAAAGACACGGGCATTTTCAGGATGTCCAGTGTATCTTTGCACTCTCCTTAAAATGAAATGGGTGATGCCCTGCAATTGCTAGTTTATCTCCACTGGTTATACACAGGTCACGAAAGCTGTCTTAGATAGTAATATCCATTTTTCAAGATATTCACAATTGACCAGAAGAACCCAGTCCAAAGTATCTTTAATGTTATATCTAATATGTCTCAAGTGGATATAATCATGTTTTTTCTTTTACATTTAGACAGCTGGAGATCCATGATGTAACTAGAAGTTCTCTGTAACTTCCTACAGCCCATCCAGGAGTATAGAAAGGGGAGGAAAATGAGAATTGATCTTATCTGTTAATTGCCTCTTAGATTCTTTCTCTTTGCACTCTTTGTAATCCCTTGTCTTATTAGGTATTTAGCTTGAAAAATGTCTGAAGCATAGGCTATTATTTTATTCAAATTATTTTCACCCATGATGAGGGCTCCTATACAGTACAACAACTACAGACCAACACCCTGCCTGCTTGATACTAAGAGGATGCACCACATACTTTTAAAGAATGGTACTGCAAGTGCTGCAGACTGTAAGGAACATAATCACCTTCCCAGAGCTATTCCCAGGTAGGAATAACCTCACAAGGACCTAGAGTCTGATAGGCATAAAGAAGTCCATAGAATAACACAAAATTCATTTAACAATATTGGTTTTGCTTTTAAAGAAATGCATATTATGGTCCTTCAGCTTGCAGAGTCTTTGGTACAGGCAGATACTCATAGACTGGCAAAAAATCATGCTGGAAGTGCCACCCAAGATTCTGAAAGCACACCTTCACCTCTAGCTTCAGGAAGGTAGTCAGAGCTTTTGGCTAGCAAGCTAACAAAAACATTTCAACAGCTCCATTTGTTAATTCACGGTAATTTTTTTTTCCAGGGGATGTCCTTTACAGTTATTTTGGCAGCTTTGGGGTTTTTTTTTAATATTTAAAATGCCGTATCTAAATGTTAGATGAGAAATTCAGATAGCACAACTTTGCTAACTTCCAGTGCCTAGTATCAAATACTACCAAGGAATGACTAGGGAACAAATGTTAGCATTTGATGCGCCTTGTCAAACTGAAACAGAGCTTCACTGCAGCACTGAAGCAGGCAGAGTGCACTGGCCAGTGAAACTGGATTTGCTGCTGTTTAATATGCTACAGAACATGGCAATGCAACTGATTCATTACAGCAAATAAGGTCAGAAGTTTTCCATTGATTTATTTGTTTAAAGGGTTGTGTGTGTGAAATCAGCTCACTGACAGGGAAAAGTAAAGCTCAGTGCCAATATCTCTGTGCTTTAACAGTTTCCTGGCTGTCTGCTTTAGTTCTTCCACCAGTGTTGCTTCAATGTGCAGTGAAATAGAGGAAGCAACATCCTTGAGGACTTTTTCAGACCTGACACCTATAATAGTATGCCTTAAAAAGGTATATTAAGCAAATCATGAATCACTACTCACCAAAATGCAATTATCAGCCTTCAGAGCACAACTTACAGAATTGCCCCGTGCAAACAGGCAGGACAGGGAATGTAGTGAGTGATGGGTTCAGTTTCCTGGCATGTACAAAAGGGTCTTCTGTGGCTTCCTTCAATTTATGTTAGTTACTCATCCTGCTGTCTGTGAACCAGTGCTGGGTCACAAGGTATCTGGGTGATGGTCTGTTATGCACTGGATCAGTTATTATTTGTAGCAATGCATTCTCAATACATGGCTTGGAGGAAGTCATGCCAGAAATGGATGGATGGATGAAGAAAATACGCCAGCTACTGAGAATGCTTTAACAACTGATGTTTTTAATGTGGTTTAAATGTATTAAATGTAAAAACTGCATTGTCATTGCCTTCTTCTTTCCATAAACCCCTGCCAGGCCAGGGGGCTGGAAGAAGAACAGTTACCTCATATTTCCTGTCACCCCCTCCCATTGAATGTAAATCCACTTACCCCTATTGGCACAAAGCCAGACTTCCCCTTGTCCCTTATTGGTGAATTGTATCCCTCCAAAGTCCATATAAACCTTTCCCCCTGAATAAACCTCCTTTTTGTTCCTGCCCTCGCCGGTGGTACCTGTGTGTTCCTTCCAGGGGGCTCTCAGAGGCCACATGGTAAGGGTAAGCACTGAGCACTCGCTTCTCCATGGTTAATGGATTGATAATCCAGGAACAGGAGAAGGTCATACCGTTGCAGAGTCCTTCAGATCAACGAGGCTACACAAGAAACCCACAACTACAATAATTATTGGGTCAGAACCACCATGTGTGTGTGTGTGTGTGTGTTGGGAGAGGATCAAGCCTCTAACAGTGTCCCCATGGTCAGCCAGGATGTCTGCTGGAGTCTGCAGCCATGGCATGAAAGCCACATGGAGGAGCTGTCAATCCATAAGGTCCGCCTGGTAACCCATCCACACCACACCCTCTGGAGCCCATGATTGCCTGTGACACCCATCACTTTGGCTAAGGGGACAGGGAGTGGTCAGTGAACCAAAGGTTCTGCCTAGAGGGAATGACGACAGCAACCAGAGCAGGTGAGGAGGCAGAACAAGGTCTCCATTGCCTGATCTGTTCTCCTTGAAGCTGTCCACACATGATCTTCTGAGTGGTAACTATGTTTTTCCTTTCTCTTTTTCTCTCTTTATTCTTTCTTTTCTTCATCTCTCTTCCTTTATTAATTGCTTCCTCTTGTGGGTAACTTAAACACTGACTTTCTGCAAAGTGTGGGTACTTCACCTAAGTTGCATGGAGTTTGTGTTTGCTGTGTGTAATAAAAGTCCCAAACTATAGCAATACTTCTTAGTCCTGATAATCTGTTGTAATGCTTTTGTGAAGTTGCATGTTTATCTCTGTAAAATCCTTTTTTACCAAAATGCCTATTTTCTCACCAAATTAAAAGAAATCTCTTAGAGAAAAATGTGTAGTTATTCTCTGGGTGTTATTTCAGGGTAGCAAAGAACCCAATGGCTTTACAAGAGTTTGCGTGAGCAAAATCTCTTGGATCTTAAGATTAAAGTGTAACAGCCAGTAAAAGTGGAGCCTTTGGGACCAGGGTGTAGAATGGTCTAGCAAATATTTGCAAAAAGAAATACAAATCCATGCACACACTTTCCCTCCCACTCAACCAATTCCTACATATAAAATTGCAATCAGTACCAGCTACAAATGAGGAATGAGCAACCACTAACCACAGAGAAAGTGATTCATCAGTCTAGCAAATTAAAGTCTAACAAAATAAAATTGAACGCAGATGAAAGAGTGGAGAAGAGAAATGAGAAAAAAAGCAGGCGTGGATATGAATTGATTCTTTCATTATTTACCCTATTTGAGGGTATGGCTACACATATTCTGCAAAATGTACTTGAATGAGCCTGAGATTTGTCTGATCAAACACAGATAGCTGCAATGCCATATGGACAGGTGAGCTGACTTTCTAGATTCCCTCTGAATGAAAAGGGGTGAAAAAGGGCACTGTTAGACCTATTTTTGACAACTATCTCAAGCCAAGATAAAGTGACCGCTCTCCTTGGTTTTTAAGGGCACGCAGATGTCTATCTCAGATGTAGGCATGTACAGCTGCACTCCAGATTCTTATATTTGGCTAGATAAGGCTCATAGAAAGCCCCAAAATACCAAAAGCTTGCTTTTTAGCAGCGCACCTAATAAATTTACTCTATCTATTCTCTATTTCACCCAATATGGGTTTTGTCTGATCATCACTACAGACATTGAGGTTCTGAAAACAGGTTAAAAAAGGTGAAGGCAGCTGTCAACACAGGATCTAGAGGCAATCACAAAAGTAGAGACACAGCAGTGTGCTGCCACATCTGAATTAGGAAGTTCAGCTGATAAGCAAGGCTTGCCACTGGAGTCACAGAGACAGCCTGGTGCAACTGGATTGCTTCTGTACTCAGGATCAGCACCGCTTAGGTGCTTTGCACATGTGTCTCTGCTCGGTGTGGAGCTGACATGATCAATCTGCCTGTGGCCAAAGACAAGACTCAGTGCCTGAGGCTGGGTTGGAACACATCCTACTGTAACACCTCAGCAGGCAACACCCAGTGGTGACTCTGCTCACCTCTGTTCTCCTTTCCCACCAGCACGCCCTTTCCTTCTATCCGAGTATGTAGAGAGAGATAATTTCCAACAGCAAACAGATACTCATATACAATCCAGGGCAGGGGATCACACCAGGTCCCCAGCTGAGCAGCCTGTGGTTGTTTGCAGAGCAGCCACTGGTGTGAAGTCTCATTAACTTCAGTAATCTAGCAAGTCCCAGAGATTTCAGAAGCATTTAATCATGTACTTACACGTTGGCTGAGCAGGGCTGTACATAAGCACACACGCTTTGCTGATTACAACAATTTTTTGACACTAAGCACACATGTTGCAGAATGGTATTGGGATTTTCAAGTACAAGCTTAGAGAGTCCAAACCCTTGATTCCACAATACTTAAGAAAAAAAAGTGTTTAAGTTAGTGGGCTGTGACAAAATTCACTTTGAATGTTCAGAGAACTAAGTGAAGTAATGTCTGAATCATTAATGATCATTTTCAAGAAATAACAGCAAGTATGGAAGGTTCAAACCCTAGAAAAGTATAAATGCAATATTTATTTTTAAAAGACAGGATAGAGAACTTAGAGCATTTTATATTGTAAACCTAACTTTTATCCCTTGAAATGGAACAAATTATTAAATAAAAAATTTGTAAATACTTGGAAGCTTATGATAATTATGAAAAAACAGTTGAAATGGGTTAGTCATGAAAAGAATCATATCAGTTGATGCTAATCTCCTCCTCTGACAGGATAATTGCTTTAACAAATAAGTGCAAATAGCAGATATGATGCATCCTGACAACGACAAGCTTTGACGCTGTTCCACACAGCATTTTCCTAAGTAAGCCACGACAGCGCATTCCAGAGGTAACCAGCAACCCTGTAGGTGCACAATATTTGTAAAATTGTTCTCAAAGTGCAGTGGTTGATGATTTGCTGGGAAGGTTTCTTAGGAGGAGGACCACAGGATGCCATCCTGGGGCCAGTTTAATACCCCACATCCATTAACAGCCTGGGTGCTGGCACATGTGTGCTCTGACAGAGTTTAGCAGTGGCATCACCTTGGGTGAAGTGGCAAAGTGCTTTGAAGGATGGAAATGGCACTAAAAACAGGCCTCAGAAATTGAAGAAGCAGCCTAAAATCAACCAGACAAAATACAAACCAGGCAATGCTTTGGAAAGAGAAATCTAACAAGGGCAGAAAGTTAAACATAGAATAGAAGGTGAATGTGTGGGCAGAAAATGATGTGGAGAATCACAAACTAGAGTCAACACAAAGAGTAATTACTCCACTTGGCTCTGGCAACGTCTCAGCAAGTGCAGTACTGGATTCGACACTCGTCACTGTGCTCCAAAAAAGAAAAATTGCAATCCATTGCAAAGGACAGGGGACATGTATGACAGCAAGGAGAGTTTAGGAAACACCAGCTGTGAGGAAAGCTGAAGGAACAAGGTTTATGTGGCTTAGAAATACGACAGTAAATTCAGAAATAAAGAGCTCAAGATGGGATATTATAGTAGCACTCCAAAATGTGGTAAGCTGCCATAAAAGATTTGGTGGCTATTGTTCCACTGTGACAACTAGAGGAAAAACAAAGATCTGATGAATTTCCAGCAGAGACTTAAGTCGGGTATTATGAATCCATTCAAACAGTTCAGATTGTGAAGCACTGATGCAGGCTATTTTAGAGTCTGTGAAATCTTCCCTCCAGAAGTTCTGATCCTACTTCTTTTGAAATAGCACATAGCAACTTTGTTTGTATGATTAATAAAAATACTAAAGGTGTACATGCTCAACTCCATCCTTGTATGTCAAAAGTTAACCTGCTTCTGGTAACGCTACATTATTGCAACTCCACATAGCAATATTTCATGTTTCTGTAAGCATGAGCTCAAAAGACAACAGGATCAGACCTACATTTTTCCTTGCACAATGGTGCCTAAGTAATGGAATGTGTGTCTCAGATCTTCTAATGTAACGTAATTTAATGCAGATTTTGTATTTGAATAGTATGCATAAATCACTGCAAAAGAACTGCTATCTCACTATAAGAAGAGAGCTACTAAAGCGTGTGCCCTAGACAAAGGAAATATTTTTCAAGAGGTTTGCCTGAGGGGGGATTTAACAGAGGAAGTTAATGCATTCCAGCAAGAATCTCCATCTCTATACCAGTGGATTAATTGTAAGTAAATCTAAGGCTCTGAGTGAGGAAAATTCGTAGCATAAGGAATGTCGATGAAAAGTGCAGGATGGCTGTTGAAGATAAATACACAGTTTGAAATAAATTTTATTTTAAACTGGTTATAATTTTTCAGCATTTTGTTACTCCCATGGATAACTCTTAGCTACAAGAATGAGTTTTTGATTTTTTTCTAAGAAATAATTTCTGAATTAAGAATTCATTACATTTCCATCTTTTCATTTTCACTGCAGTGGTTTCTTCCTCTGTGCAATGACTTTATCATCTGATTGCAATCAATATTGCTGCAATAAGCAGTACATGTAGTTCATCATCAGTCAGAGAATGGTAAGGTATTACAGAACATTTATGCCTTCTATTGACACCAGAATCTGCATTATACCAAAGGTGTTAAGTATTAATTTGCTGAAAAATTCAATAAAATATGATTTTTTTAATAAACATGTTGCTGTAAAACATATTGAGAAGCATTTTTATGCTTTATCAGAGGGAAGAGCTGTGTGTCACTACTAAGTAATAAACTGGTTATAAAATAGCTAAATCACAAAGAGTCAGGCATGTAGAATGCATATTAACATGGAAAACAAAATACTGTTTTAACTGACCTCACACCTACAAGCAAATTCTTTCTTTACCTATCAGCAGGACAGTCACAGTGGTTATTTTAAATAAACTCTTTCCTCTCATCCAAGTTGTTCACAAGAACTGCCCTATTTCTGCTGCCCAATCCCTTTCTTCCATGCTCGTCAAAAAAATCCAGTTCTTAGACACAAAATTAAAACAACCACTGGAAAAAAAAAGTGTTTCTGTGGAATCCTCCTAAGTTAAATGCCTACCTTGTCAAATGGGCAAGGGAAAGAAGAGAGTAAAATGATGAGAAAACAAATCCATCTCCAGAAAGCCCTTTCTTTCTTTCAATTATTTTTTAAAGTACAGCTACAACTCTATTAAATTCTCTCAGTGAAAATAAAAGTATTGAAGATTCAGGCAGCATGCACTAGGAAGTGAACAAAGGAAAATTGGAAAAAACAGAAAAGACAATTGGAAAGGTAGCAAGGCATCATTAATTACTGGTATTAGCACTGTTTGTATTAAATTATGTAAAATGAGAACATGGCCACTCCCCTGCTTTTAAGATAGCTCTGAAAATATTTTATAAGATTCTCTTTTGATAAAACAGTTCAAGGCATAGCTCAGGCTGTGTTTTCAAATGTGCTGTCCTCCTTCATCATTAATTTGCTCCTTTCTGCAACCTGAAAATGGATTTTGCAAAAAATTTCTTTTCCTTTCCTCCCAGTTTATGCAAAGACAACCTATTGACCACACTCTGCACAGGTGGGTTTTTTCGTTGGTGTCAGTCATATAGATCATGTTAATTACTGAGTAATGTATAGACCTAATTCACTGATTTTGTACATGAGTGAAAATGGTCCCAACTTTGATAGAAGGCAAAAATATCATGAAGAAAGATGTGACTACACAAGATTTATTTTCTTGCCCTTTTGGAGTTTTTGTTTCACTTGCAATTAATTTTCATTATCAGATCCCCTTGCACAAATCTACTGTTTTACTGTTTTCATGAAGTTTCTTTCGTAATCTTATGAAGGGACATTTAAGTGCCTTTAAAATAGCACTATTTATTGTCTAATGGGATAGCTATGTCTGTTTCAACATACTCAGCAATCAGTTATCACCAGTTTTTCTTCACACACTACTCCTTTTAGCATGAAAAGCTTTTGTCCTAACTGATGCTTACTTTTACTGTTTCTAGACTGAAATTACACTTCTTTTCACCTTTTGTTTCACTAAGCTAAATGAACCATTTTTATTCTCCTCTCATAAAATAGGCTCTCCATTTTACTGATCATCCTTTTTCCTCTGGACCTCCTGCAGTGCAATCTCATCTTTTCTGAATAATAGTGACCAGAATCGCATAAATTGTTTCAGATGAGATTGGGCCAATGTTTTTATCTGCAGTATCTAATGGAAATAGTTGACCTGGCATGTCATGTGATTTTTAGCAACTTTTTTTGCAGATGGATTATATCTATGACTTCATCATCTTCAACTAATACAATGAGCACTTCGTGCCCACTATCACTTCCAACTAAGGAGGCTCTTCCCCAGCAGAAAGTACTGCTATCGGTCTCCTTGCATGTTGTGTTATTAAAATGAATCCATTCTATTATTTAGGTTCTGAAGGTCATCTAGTCTTGATCCTTTTCATATTGAAATTGTCTCACTATTTTTTTCATCAGCACATTTCATTTTTACAGCTCATATTTTTTTACCTACATCATTAATGGAAGTCTTTGGATGAATAAAGATCTTCTGATGTTTCAGATATGTGATAGGTTTTGTGCTTTCATCTAAAATGTGGAAACATTAGTTTTCATATCTTCTTTCTCATTAGTCCCTGCTTTAATTTCCTTTGTAAGGAAACTCAGCTGAGCTGTTCAAAGTTCTCACTTTACTCTTACCCCTCTTAATATTTTTCAAGTAATAATTTTGTTCCATTCCTTTCAAGATTTTGATTGTTCCAAATAACCTTTTTGTAGTGGCTATTTATCCAGCTGGGACTGCGTTGCTCTTGAGATATGAATTACAGATATGTTTTTTTCAGAAAGATCTGACAGATGCCACGCCTCCTCCACATGCAAGTCCTCAACCACTTAGTTGCATTAGTCCTCACCAGCTCCTTTCCTTAATTTCTCAAAGTTTGACCTTTGAAATTAAGAATCTTAGTTAACAACCCTCTTTTCCTCCAAGTGGTATTTTTCCTAACAATCTTACAAAACTAGTTCACTCTAGACTTGAACGCAAACATCTTCAGTACATCTTCATGCTCTCTAACAGAAGCTCTTCTCCACATTTCCCAGCACAGGCTCAAACAAGTTCTACTTTATCTTTCCCATCGCTCTGTGTTTTTTTAATATCTATCATACAGCAAATTCTAATCCTCCATGAAACCCCTTGGCTTCCCAAACACCATGAGTGTTTTAATATTTGTGGAATTCTGTCCTAATTTCTATTCTGTCATATCATAGAATCATAGAATCAGTTGGGTTGGAAGAGACTTCCAAGATCATCAAGTCCAACCCTTAATCCAACCCCACTTTGATTACTAGATCATGGCACTCAGTGCCACATCCAGGCTCACCTTAAAAACCTCCAGGGTTGGAGAATCCACCACCTCCCTGGGCAGGCCATTCCAATGCCTGACCACTCTCTC
>JAWWEV010000115.1:80385969-80409206 GCA_035583235.1 Hafferia zeledoni | reverse complement strand
TGATCTGGTAAATGGACTGGAGTTGGAGCAAGGGTTGGACTTGATGATCTCGGAGGTCTTTTCCAACCCAATCGATTTTGTGATTCTGTGATCTGGGCCTACCAGTCAAATTTAAAATCAGGTAAATGCAAAAGGCAACAAAAATGAAGTTCAGAATCATGAAGGGGAAGAATATTTTTTACAAGAGATACAGTAAATCTCACTTTTTTAAGCTTCAGTAAAATTACTTTTGAAGTGTCAAAAGCAGAAGGATGGCAGCTCAAGAGGGAGGAAATGCTTAGGGTACTCTGTGTGTGTGTCTCTAAATATATATGTGTGTGTGTGTGTGTGTGTGTATATATATGTATATATAGGGATACAACGACCAACAGTTCCATTTTAATTTCAGTTAAAGTTTTGGTAAAACTCTCAGATTACTTCCAGAGCTGCACTTCAGTTTTGTAGTGCAAAGGGAGGACTGTGCTGGTAATACAAAACTGGGAGGCATCTTCTCTTTTCTTCACGGGTCATCACAGATGCCTTGACAGTGTTGTTAACATTCAGCAGCAGCCAGTTAGCATAGGAAGACTCTTTCAATATGCATGATAAGTATTTTCATATCCTCACTGCTGAACTGTCTGGCTTTGTCTAGTTCACACCGCTCATCATTGCATGTCTTATTTACTTGGACATTGACAACCAGGAGTTGGATTATTATCGTGCATTACATTGTTAAAATACAGTTGTGTATTTAAAAGGTATTTCTTGCTCATCTAAAGCAAGAAATTTGAGGAAGAAGCAAGAGTTGAAATAATTACAAGCTGATATTAACATGGAGCTTTTAAAGGTCAGTAGTAGAGTTAGCACTCCCTTTTTGCTCTGTTCATTAGCTGACCACAGACAATGTATTCATGACCTGAGGGAAATACATACAGCCTTGGTTTTCTTCAGTTTACATGGAAAAAGAAAACTGTGCAGATGAGTAGCACTTGAGCAGTACTTATGTGGGGAAACAGTATGTGGTACTACAAAATCTACTTTCTTTCACTTCTGTTGTGTGTTTTTAAAAGGCAATGTCTGGCACTAGATCTGAGCTTATAACAAGATCTAAGAACATCTATTTAAATTATGTCTTACTCCCCATGTCTTATTGTCAGATAATGATATCACCACGGTAAGATGATTTATTCCTCCAAATAAAAAAAGTTCTGTCTCTCAGGTTACTGACATTCACTTAATTCAGTGTGATGTATCTCTGTCCTTCCAAGCTAAGTTAAGAGAATTGTCTGCTTTTCTAAATGTCTGAACAATTACATATGATTTTGGCAAGAAACATCTTTTCATTTACCCTTTCTAAGATTTTTGGCAGTTAATGTTTTTGAACTGACTTTTTGGAAAGAATAATTTTTTGAGATATTTCTCTTACCAGACTGCTAAACTTGAAGTCTTAGAAAAACTTAAGATATTCCGATACTGAAAGAAAAGATGGATATATCTCTTCCCATGCTTTTTAATTTCTTCAGTTTATAATCTTCTAGGGAGGAAAAAAAGACCACAAATCAGTTTTATGTGTTGTCTCACCACAAGCTGGGGACTGGGGGAGCAAAGTGCTTCCCACTGTAAGTGAAGATCAGGCTTATTATGACCACCTGAGAAACCTGACTGTACATAGTCATAGAATTGAAGAATGGTTTGGATTTGAAGGGACCTTAAAGATCATCACGTTCCAACAGTCCCACCATGGGCCAAGGTGGCATTCAGTAGATCAGGTTGCACAGGACCCCATCCAGCCTGGCCTCAAACGCTGCCAGAGATGGGGCATGAGCTTCACTACCCTCTTGAGTAAAGAATTTCTTCCTAACATGTAATGTAAACCTGCCCTCTTCCAGTTAAAACCACTGCTGCCTGTCCTGACAGCATATGCTGATACAACATTTCTTTCTCTCTCCTTTTTATATGCCCCCTTAAGGTACTGGAAGGCCACACTGAGGTCTCTCCGAAGTTTTTCCTTCCCTATGCTGATCCACCCCAGCTCTCATCCTATCTTGCTAGGAGAGGTGCTCTGTTCCTCTGATGTCTCTGTGCCCCTCCTCTGGACCCCCTCTGACAGGCCCACATCTTTCTTATGCTGAGGACCCCAGACCTGTGCACTGCTCCAGGCTGGGTCTCACAAGGGCAGAGCAGAGGGGGAGAATCCCCTCCCTCAACTGGCTCTTCTTGTGATGCAGCCCAGATGCAGTTGGTTTTCTGAGGTGCAGGCATGCACTGTTGGATTTTTTCAACCTTTTTTCTCTTAAGAACTCCCAACTCCTTGTCTGGGCTGCTCTCAATGAGTTGTTCTCTGTATTCATATTTGGAGTTATCTGACTCAGGAGCAGCTCCCTGCACTTGGGCTTGTTGAACTTCATAATGTTCTTGTGGACCCACTTCTGAAGCTTTTCCAGGTTCCTCTGGATAGTATCCCTTCCTTATTTTGTCAGCTGCATCTCTCAGCTTTGTGTCATCTGCAGATTGTGGAGGGTGCACTCAATCCCTGGGGTCTGTGTCATCCGTGAAGATGAAAGCCACTGGTCCCAAGAGAGAGCCCTGAGGGACACTGACTCTAGACCAAATTATGGTATATGTCTTCCTCCTTTCAGTTCCTTTAGTCCCTTTAGTCCTCCAAGTATCCAACTCTAAATGAGTCCAGAGAATTTAGTGGAACTTCATTTGACTGAAGTAATTATCAGACTCATTAAGGTGTTATGGTAGTTTTGGCCTTAGTTTTAACTAGGCCTGGATTAGGCCTTAATTTTAGTAGGCCTCAGTCTAGTAGGCCCAGATAGTGTTGCATAGGTTAGAAGGGACAAGTATCACCTGACTTAAGCAACCAAAGAGGTATTTCATATCATCTGACATCAAATCAAATACAAAAGCAGGTGTAGGAGGTGCCCAGTGCAGTTTTCCTTCATGTCCAGATGCTGGGTGGAGATGCTGTCACTGTGCTGGGAGTGATAGCCCTCACCACTGTTTCACAGCTGTTTTGGTTTGGCAAGTAAACATTTTTTATTGTTGTTTTTTCTCTTCAATTGCCTGGTGTCTCTGGGGAGGTGTCCTTTGGGATGTTTTGTGACTGGGATGGTGCAATCTGTATTGTTGGGTGGGCGACTCGGTGTGGAGTTACTGTTACTTCTTTTTACATTTGTGTATATGTGTTATATTGCATTTTGTTTTTAATTTTCCCTCTTTCGTGTGAATACAAACCAGTTAAGTTTAAGGGTTTTTTTCCTTTCTTTTCTCTTGGCAGGGAGAGGAGGGAGGTTTGCACTGCTGTGATTTAATACTTGGCATTTTGCCAAGGTTTCAAAACAGGTGAACAGCATCCTTTGCATCTTCCCACATGATGATGCCAAACCCAAGTTCCCCAATTCATTTTCATTTCCTTGTGATCCATCTAATGACACAAGCTGTGGATGGCTCTGGTCATTAGAACCTGCCTTCTTCATGGCGGAGAATCTTAAGCCAGGAGAAATGTTCTTTAAATCACGTGTATGGTTCACACAGGAGACCTGCTTCATGATTTTCTGAAGTTACCCTCTTTCTTGGCTGGACCCCTCGCTTTCCTTTGAAATTCCTGTTGATGCGAGAAGAATTGTAGGCATTCTTTACCAGCTTCGAATAAAGCTTGCCCTATTTTCTTGAATCAGATCCTTTGATGGTTCCTTTGAAAGCAGCTGCTCTTTTGGCTCAGTTGATTGTTGACAGGTACTGGAGGAATGAGGGGCGGGGATGTGCCAGCCGGAGGGGAGCCCTGCCTTTGTGGGATTGCTTTATGTGAACCTGAAGCAGCAGAGTGATCTCTGAGCAGTCCTGCACTTGCCTATTTGCATGGAGTGCTGTCACTGCTTTGCTGCCTCTGCCACTGGAGTTTATTTCACAGAGGGAGTTCCTGCAGCCACGCTGTGTGCAACTCCTAAAGACTCATCTTCACACAGCTTGATTGTATCAGGCTTGTTGCTTGGACTTTCCTCCTGTGTGGGCATGCTTGAGGAGAGTCACTGAAATAGAGGGTTTGCTGGTTACTGAAGTGGTTTGGGAAGTGCAGCTTATCTGTATGACCACTGTCTGTCACTTTCCTAAGTGTCGTCTTCTTTTAGTCTTTTGGATTTAGCAGGGAATGAAAATGAGTCCTGATGCTGAGAAAAGGCCGAAATGAATGCTGCTAAGAGAAAAGTTTTCTCTTTTAGCAGAAAGTATTTATTTATTTGCTGTGAAGGGGAAGTGAAGCAGTGGGTACTGCTGAAAGTTCACTTCCAACTTTTGGTAGGAATTTGGGGGATTTTACACAGTGTTAGGATGGGATGACAACATTTACATGCATATTCATAACAGGCGGGGTTAAGGCAGAGTTAGAGGAGGAGCCTTGCTTGAATCTTCTTTTAGGGGACATATTGTAGGGTGGTTCTGGTGTTTTCAGCCTCGCTAGGGGTCTTCTTACTCATCTTCCTTGCTTTGAACTTGTCAGCTTTCTTTGTTCTCTTGTCTCATGGTGCTTGACATCAGGGAGTTTTCTGATTCATGTTCTCCTGAAGTGAACATCTTATCAATCTGTGACTAAATGGATGTTTTAAGTACATTTTGACATACATTTCTAGGATAGAACAATTTATCTGGTATTTAGATAAGGCTGGTAGTACTGCCCACATGGAATGTGAGTTTCACAGTTTCTCAGTTAACTCTTTAAAGCCGAATGCCTGTTTCAGTCCCATCCTTGTATAAATTTAAATAAGCGTGCCCTTATCCAGGTATGTACAGGGTAAGAATCTGTTCTTGAGAGGTGAAGAAACATGCAGATATGGACCATATATGTGTAACTTCAGTTAATGGTAAGTTTAATAGTAAATAATGCTGCCTTTCAGTATAAAACACAGCTTTGGTGATGCAGGGCTAGTTTTAACAACGGAGGTTGTTCAGCATAACTTTGGAAAGTAGCAAAGCATCCTCTGGTGGTTGCGCTGCTACAGCAACATTCTTGCAAGGGCTTTGATGAAAGATTGAAAGGGATGAAATGTATTGTTTGAGTATTACCTGTGGCTAAATATTTTCCACAGTTTAAATCACAGATATAATACATATTTATTTTTAATGTACAGATCAAGATGGCCCCATTTTGGAGGATTCTTGACTTTGTAAGCTGCTGCTAAAATAAAATGCCCATTTCATTCTCACAGAGGAACAAAACTTTGCTGTGCTCTGAATGCAGTACTTGGCTTGATTAACAAGCATGTCCTGACAAGGGAGATAAATAACTTAATGAGGCCCAGGGCTGGGGGTAAAATTCTTCCTTTTTATGGTTGCAAGCAGAGCACAACAATGATTCATTAAGCAAAGTAGAATGCATTTGATTTTCGTTGTACAGTGGCAGTGCTGTGTAGTCTAGGGACATCCAGACAAGGAAATCTGTCATACTAACGGGTATTTCTGAAGGGTGTGGTGGGTGTTAGTGCTTAATATAGTTCATGTAATAGCTTGGAAGTGGCTGATCTATATATATATGATATGAAAACAGCACTATTTAATGCTGAAATTAGTGCCACTGTGTTATAGTGCAAACTTCTCTACTTGCTTTATACAACATGTTTACCACTTTTAAAAGATTGTAGTAACGGGTCATCAGCACCCCAAATTCTTTTTGTTAACTGATGGACTCTGAGAATTTGCCAATCTGTTGATTATGTCTGTTTTGTTCTATTACTACTAAATTTAGTATTTTAAAAATTAAATTTTATTTGCTTCCAATTTATTCTTATTAACCTGGATTTGGAATATAATGGTCTTTGTTGATCTGTCATCCATTCTGCAAGTGTTTTTGTAATTCTTCTCCCATCTGATTTTCTGGTATTAGTGACCACATGGTATTTTTGTAAAGTACCAAATTGTCTGGGAGAATTCCAGCTGGATTCTGTCATAATGGGCCAGCAGTCTTCAGTATCCTCCCTGGTGCAGATCAGATGGTGATACTGCCTACGTGGAGGATTTCTAGCATGCTGACTACTTACCTGTAAGGTCTGTCTCTCCTGCCCCATGAAACTTGAGATCCTCTGATCCAGATGTCACAGGTCTCCCAGGTCACTTGTTACGAATCATTATCTCTCTGCTGAGGCTGTTGATTTCTTCTTCAGGTTCTTGTTGTTGCTGTCTTTGCAACACTGGGTGAGAATCCTCTTGATATTCTTCAGTCAGGCTTCTCAGATAACCAGTTGCTTGGTTACACCTCTCTGCCTCCCCTTTTCTCATCCCTTTCTTCTTCCCTCTTCTGCTCAGCCTCACTCAGACTATTCCAGGATATGTTGTCCTGGCTTGGTAGCTAAGCTTGAAATGTCCTTCACTTGCTAAATCTTGCATTAATCTTGTTGCTTGCTCTGGTCTTTTGAAGTGGAGAGTAGTAAAGGTAGGTGGGCTACGTTCAATATAGATTTATGTCAGATCTCTTACAGGTTAACCTAGTGTTTCAAGTATTAAACAGGATTCATGACTTCATAGATCAGTTTTCTAAATACCAACTTATCTTACTGGCAGATTTTGCTGCCTGGCCATTTGTAACAAGTTTGGACAATCTGGATAAAAGGTGGGTAAAATTGAATGGTAGTTTATGCAATGTCTTACTGCCTTGGCCTGGTATGTTAACTACCACCTGGGGAGTGAGTTACTGTGTTTGGGTTTGGGGTTTTTTATATGTATTTAGTCTAAAAAGAGAAATATGTTGTTTCAAATTAATCAGAAAGGAAAGTAATTAATGATGACAGTGTTAGTTTTAACTATTTATTTTCAGTTATGAAGCTCTTTTATTCAGGGCACCAGCAACTTGTTTTTACATTTTTCCTTTACAGGGAGAATTGTTTCTTTTAAGCAAGTGTGAAGTTGGTTAAGCTGTAATACTCATGTAACAAAAGGCAGTTGTGTATTGTTTTCTCCAGTGCAAAAATAAAAGTCATACCCAGGCATTTAGAAGAAGAAAAAGTTTTTTCCACAGGGAAACGGGATTATATGACTGTGTTTTTGTTTTAAATTTTCTATAGCACTACACTGTGAAAGGTGCAGCATTGTTTGCTCTACTGTATTCTTAGCAAGAAAAAAACATCAAGTTAAGGAGAGAGGGTTTCTTCTGCAAGTCTGTGGTATTCATGTAAACCTGAAGCTTATCCTGTTCACTCTTTTAATGTGAGTACTTCTATCAGCTGGACAAGGGGAAGAAGTTGTTGCCTGTGCTGTCCAAACATTGCTTCAAGACCCCAAAAGTGAAGGATGTAAAGTGCACTTTCGTGGGCTGCTTTTTGTTCAGCTTTGCTGTTTTGCCCTTGGCATCCTTAAACGTGTCACAAATGACAACTCAGTAATGGAAATCACAGTACCAGAAGGTTTTGTGAGTATTAGGACAAAGGGAGTATTAGGACTTTGCTGGAGTCTCTCTCAAGGTTCTTTGAAGCCAACCACTTTGTTCTGATCTGATTATTCTAGTGCATAGTTCAAAATTGCCAAGTGGTACTGAAATACATGTTTGCTAATACTGTTACTTGTTTATCCAGTTCACCTTTGTTATTTCTTTCATGGTTAAGCTCTGTTTTGCTCTTCCTTGATTTCTTTGCCATGCTCTGTGGTGCTTTTTTGCTGCTGTTAGAAGGGCATCGTATTGAGGGATATCCCAGTCAGGTTCAAGGTTCCAGTAGGAAGCACTTGATGCTGCAGAAGCACCTTCTGCTGCAGGAGAGAGATGAAGTCTGTAACTTCTTTTAAGGTGACTGTGCATTGGAATCTCCTTTAAAACCAAACTAGGCTTTAGTGCAGCAGTTTGCTAAAACCTGTATATTTCTTATCTGTTACATTCTTGAATGAGATACCTTTGGTCTGTATTCAGGCTGAGTTATACAGAACTTGGTGGTGGTGTTGTTGCTGCAAATGACCACAGGAAACAGTTTGGTAGAGTTGACATTTTTTATTGAGAGGATTTATTTTGGGTGTTGCCGTGTTCAGTATGTTCTTAATAGTACTACTGGCTAACTCAGTACAGATAGGGCAGTGCTGGATTTAGCTTAAGCTGAGCTTAGTGCACTTTGGGACAGGAATAAACCTAATTTTGTTTGGTCTTGTATTTTTTTTAATGTGACTGACTGGCCTTTCTGGACTGGTTTGGTTTTCTTGCTTTACAATACATAAACTTGCTCCAAATACAATTTTGTCATTTGAGTTCCATTGTATCCCAGACATAGGAAGTTCTTTTCCTTTTTTGCATTTGCATATTAACAATTGAAACTTTGGCATTTGGTGTTACAATGAGTTGAGAACCACTTTGTTCCATTTTTTTATTCAGGTATGTGGGGGACTCCATGGCAGAAGAGCTTTCTTTTTTAGAGGGCTCTGGTTTTCCTTACCAAAACAAACCTTGTCAGAATTGAACCACTATTGTCAAAATTCTTTTAATTGCAGCTGACCTTAATAAAAAGGAGAACTGTGACTTTTGCTAAAGGGCCTTGACAGTGTGAGCTGTGTAACTTGCTTTCACACTGACAAACCTCATTTCCTTCTGTGATGCAATAGCTGGTTCTGCAGATGAGGGGATAAGCAGCAGATGATACTGATTTGGTGGGAGCAAGCGAGGGGAGGGAGGTCAGAGAGGCTGCTGACAGAGATGTCAGCATTTGGGGGGAATGGGCTGGCACACAGTTCAGTCCAGGCCAGCACAGAGCCCTGCAGGTGGCAGGGAGGAGCCCCATGGACCAGGGCAGGCTGAGGACACCAACCCAGCTACCCTCCTGAGCAGCCTCCAGTGTGCCCTTCTAGCATGTACCTCGGCTGTGCCAGCACCAGTTGGCAGAGATTAATCTCTCCATTGAGAACCTGTGGGGCTGCATCCAGGTACTGGTAGAGGAAAATCCTGATAAATTATAGTCACTCTCAGAAACAAGTTGCCCACAAAGGCTGTAGAAGTCTCTGTCCTTGAGGATACTCCCAGCTCCATCAGACATTCCTCCAAAGAATATATTCTAATGGCCCTGCTTTCAGCAGGAAGTCAGACAAACAAAATTGCTCTCTTACTCAGTTTTCTGCCTCTTACACCCCTTAAGAAGCAAACAGAAGAGTTGATTGTCTTAGTACGACAGGTTGCTTGAAACCTGCTGTAGTGTAGATTTAGTTTGCAATCTATTAAGCTGCCCTAGGCTGAGAGCAGAGATCCAAGGGGGTATGGCTTGGATGTTGACATGAGAACCTTACTATCTACTCTGCTGTAATGTGTGTCCAGGGCGGTCCCGTGGTGTAAAGGAGAGCACTCTGGACTCTGAATCCCAAGGACCTGAGTTTGAGTCTCAGTGGGGACCGTAGCAGATGGACCTTAGGACTTAAATGGTGGGGCCAGTTCTGTGCATGCTGTGCCTCACCTAAAAAATCCACTGCACACGCTGGAAGGGCACAGCCACGTGGGGAGAGCCCTGCCCAAATCTGGGTTTGTGAAGTCTGGCCATACATACATACAACGTGTGTCTGAGTCCCCTGGCCTTCACTGAAATGAATGGAAGCCTTTTGTACTTTGGAGGTGTTCATAGTTATTCGTTTGGCAAGTAGGAAAACAACTTTTTGACTAACGAGTTCTTGGTGTGTGAATAGTGTCTTTAAAATGCATAGTTTTTAATCCTTTCAGGGCCATGTAAAAAGCAATATCCTGAATATACTTGTATCAGCAAGGTGGCAAGACAGAGATGTTAAATGAAGGCTGGAACTTTCAAATTCACTTCCTTTAGAAGCTGACCTGTAGAGGTGAATGTCTAAAAACTGAGTTTTCAGTCTCTTAATTATGATATGGTCTTCAGGCTTCTGTGCTTGGAAAATATGAATGTAAAATGAATCATATGGTGATACCACAGGGAGGAAGTGTCAGTCATAACATTTTTATATAAACAGAGAATGATTGTGTGTGGAGTGTAAGTTCCAGTTGTTCATGAAACAATAAATTTTAAGGAAAAAAAGGCATGCTTTGAGAACATGCAATTCATATTAGGGAGATAGATGTAATCATTGAGGAGGGTAGTGAACTAGTGAGGAATATAAAATGTAAAATTTACATTTGTTCCTGAATTTTGGATTGTTTTTTCTTTTCCTGAATAGACTCTGTTGGAATATGCAGAAAAGTGGAAAACATCAGAAGACCCTCTGCCTCTGCTGGAGGTGTACACGGTGGCCATCCGAAGTTATGTTAAAGCACGACCTTATCTTACCTCGGAGTGTGAAAATGTAGCCTTTGTGCTTGAACGTTTAGCACTGTGAGTGTGTGTTCCTTGTTACTAAAGCCAACCTGTATGGTATTGACTTTTCACTGCCTAAATGCTTTCCTAGTCCAGTTCCACAAAGGTTGGGAAGCACCTTCCTCATGGTGGATGCTGTATGTGAAAGAGATTATCTTTAGTTCTTGGAAAAGAGGCAAGAAGGACTCCTGATCTAGGACAAGCCAACATTCCTGGCTTGAAACACTTTGCTACTATTGATCTGCATGCAATCTGGAAGTGCATTGATTTATACAGGCTTTTACAGGGTTGCATTTGATGATACCTTTTTTTAACAATGCCTTTTAGAGAGTTTGCTTTTACAATTTCTTCAGGGCTGTCTATGACTTCCTTTTCTTCATGCGTTCAAAAAAAGCAAACTGTTTTGTGATGTTGGGTATCAGAATAAAGAATTGTTGATTATATGTTTTAAATGTCAAAAATTGCCTCAAATAATTCTCCCATTTGACTTCCAGAAGCTGTATTGAACTTCTACTTTGTCTGCCTCTGGATTTACCTGAGAATAAGTGGGAAGAATTTCAGGCTTTTGTACAGGTGAGTTTGATTCATGAAACAAAGACTTAATCCTTTTCAGAATGGTTTGGAAACCCAGGGATATTGAATATGTAGCTGAAGGTTATATCATTCATCTGCATGCAGCAGCTGTGGAGAGAAAAAAATTACACATTATTGAAAGAAAAATTGTGGTTTAAAATATATTTCTCTATTAATGCCCTTAGAAATGAAATATCGTATAAGTAATTCTTTATATGGTTGAACACTTGAAACTTATGAATGAAAGGCCTATTGATACTGCAGGATTGGTAGATCTCACACAGGGCACCAGCTGCTTAAGGTTAGAGCTCTGCTTTAAAGGAGAGTGTTGGAACAAGTTCTGGTCCTCAGTATTTATCAGAAATAAGTAGTGGGAGGTCTTGCCTATGATTTAGGAAAAAAAACTGGGGATTGAGGAGGAGGAGGAGGAAAGAATAATACTGAAAAAGACCAGATACAGTTACTTCAGGATTCTCAGTCTTAATAACCAAGAAAGATGCAAGACTGATGATTTTAGAGTGAGTTTTGACTAGCAACTGCCTGATGTAAGTCAGTTTTGAAGAAATGTGTTTGCTGAGGTGTTCACAGCCTTCAAGAAGGTGGAAAAGTCATAGAAAAGCGAAAAGAAAGATATGAGCCCATTCTTGTGGTGGTTTTTTTTTAAGGACCAGCATAAGTTGCGCATTGTTACTAAAGCCACAGATTTTTGCTGGTACTTATCTTGCTCCCAAGGGTACATCTGCTCCCAGACTTATACTAGTGTATAAATACAGTGGAAAATAGTTGTAATTGATTTTAAGACTCCAGCCTGCTTTCGTCTTACTCGCACAGAACCATGCAGTGAGGTCTTACAGCTAAAATCTTTTGCAATTACAAAAATATTTTTTCAGTGTCTCCAGCACGTAGAAATTGAGCTGCTAAAGAGTTTGAGAAGAATAAGAGTTTAGGCAGCAAGTACCAGATCAATATTTGGACCAGAGAAATTGCTCATCCATTTTTAAAAGAGAAGCCTATTTCAAAATTTAGTTCCAGAAATTTCAGAAGTAGCCCTGTTAATAAATCTCAAGGTGAGTTTGAGGCACTCGGTTCTTTCGGTTTCTCAGCCTAAACCTTAGAGGCAGAATTAAAATCTGTATTGGCTGAACCATAGGATGGTTTTGGTATACATTTAAGTCTTTGTCTGGTAAGGGGTTATTTTTTCCAGATAAGGTATAAAGGAGTTTGAAAGACATTATTAATGTCATTTTTTAACAATACTTTGTTTTGTAAAATACATTTCAGGTGGCTCATAAAAACTTGATGGAAAATGGCAGCCGGGAACTGCACATTTTAACTACACTGACACAAGAAAAGGGAGTGTGGAAGAACCCAGTATTGTGTGCTATTCTTTCCCAGGAACAATTGGACCCAGATAAAGGTAACATTTAAAATTATGGTTGGGATAAAAGATACCTCATTTTTATAATAGATTGAAATATTATTATGATACATGGAAGTTTTTTGTTTCATATAGTTTGTGATAATTTATAAGCTATGTAAAATTGTATGTGTAGCATTGTCTGAATTACTAAGACAGTATGTTCATAGGAATATACAAATAATTTAATGTTGGTATTTTGCATAAAACAATCATACCTTGAGATCTCTTGCCATTTTCTTTCCAAGCCATGTGAAGAGAGTTTACATACAGGCTAATGTAAAATGGGGTAAGTTCAGTACTAGTATACAAAAATTAGTTGACATAAACCAAAAAAATAAAAACTGCACATATTTTTTTTTTTATGGGAATGACATTTACTCAGTTATGAAATGCCAAGAGATTGATTTAAACCTGAGTTCTGAGAATGGCTGAGAGCAGTTGCATAGAGAAGAGTGTATGATCAGGAGAGGCTTGCAATGATACTGCCCCGATCCATTATTTCCATTGCTGATAGTTGCAACTCTGAAGTGGTATCCTCGTGTTACTAAGTCTTAGCTGGCTTTTTGATTATTTGCCTAACTGGTTTTAGAATCTGTATGAAGTGTCACACCGAAGCATCTGTGGCAGAGCTGCACAGTTTTTACATCAAGTAACTAGTTGCTTTTACTGTCTGCCTCCCTTTAACCTGGTGCCTGCTTATTTCATATGATAATCTGTATTTATTAACAAGTAAATATTCTTGTGTCTTTTAATGACCGCATCGTAAGACATGATTTGTTAAACTGCTGTCATGCCTTCTCTCTTCTGTAGTGTCTGTTCCATACTATCTTGTAGCTTTACTGTCCCGTTCATATGGGGAGCCAAAGGTTTATTCAGCAGTCAATATGTAGGTGTATTGATTTTCTTCATCCTTCTGCATTCCTTTTGCAGTATTTCCTAACATTACACTTGCTTCTGGACTGAGCATTAAACCAATATTTTCTTAAATCAAGGCTAAACCAGACATTTTCCTACCTTGAGGACTAGTACTTATTTCAGTGTTAGGATTTTTCCCAACACACTGCCTATTTTTCTGTATGTACAGTTAGGACATCTTTTCGCCCATGAAAATAATGTTGGTGTTTTTATCAACATTTTAATTTTGTCTATTATGCCACATTACGGACTATTGGCATTACTGCCCTGTTTTTGTCAGCATGTTTGGTCACCTTGTTCTCTACTGCCCTTTTCCAAATGTTTATAAAAATGCTGGATGTAGGCAGAGGTCCCTGGTACAGATCCTTAGGAAACCCACTGAGTTTGTGTGGGGTTTTTTTTCTTTTTCTATTAACTAATAATTTATCTGTACAAGGATCTTCTTTTTACTCCCAAGGAAGGCTGGTATCTGCAGGGATTTGAGGGATTTCTTTTAATGCAGTTAGAAAATTATTTGGATCTCCTTTTATTCATATTACCACAGCTCCCTTGGATAAGTCCAGTAAATATGTAATTTGATTTTTTTTTAATGAAAGCATGCTTATTCTTCCACAAGATTTGCATTTTGACACTTCTTTTAATTATTTATTACACATCTAATACAAATTGTGGATTTCTGTGCAGTTTTCAGTCCCCAGGAGTATTCCTTTACTCGCTCCCTATCACCCACCCTCTAGCCATCATACCAGTACGGTACTTGTAAGAGAGAGGTTTAATTAATATTTTACTTGCCTTATAGTTAAAGCTTTATAAGGACTCCCTCATGAATTCAGCATTGGGTGAGGCCCACACAGGACAGCAAGATTGTAACCATGGACTTCAGGAGAGCTAACCTTAGCATCTTTAGGGATTTTCTTGAAAGAATCCAGTGGGAACAGGTCCTGCAGGGTAAATGGGTCCAGTAGAGCTGGTTGATATTCAAGGGTCATCTCTTCCAGGCTCAAGAACACCCCAGTGAGCAAGAAATCAGGCAGAGCAGGCAAGAGACCTGCATGGATGAACAAAGAACTCCTGTCATTACTCAAGCGTAAGGAGGAAATGCACAGGAGATGGAAGCAGAGCCAGGCCACTTGGAGTGAATATAAAGAGGTTATCAGAATAAGTAAAAAAGAGGCAAGGAAGGCCTAGGCCCATCTGCAATTAAATCTCTCCAAGAATGTCAAGGACAAGACAAGAAGGGCTTTTTCAAATACATCAGTAACAAAAGGAAAACAAAGGATAATGTGGGCCCATTACTAAATGGAGGGAGGACCCTGTTAGCAGTTACTGAACACCTTCTTTGCATTGGTCTTCACTGACAAGACCAGCCCTGAGTAATCTTCAGCACATGAGACCAGTAGAGAGAGTGCCTTCTCAGCAGGTTTGCCATGACACAAAGCTGGGAGGAGTGGCCAAGACCACAGAGTGCTGTGCTGTCCTTCAGAAGGACCTCAGTTGGCTGGAGAGATGATAAGGGAAGAGCTGTCTGAAATTCATCGAAGGCAAAGGCAGGGTCCTGCATGTGGGGCATAATGACCCCAGGCACCAGTTCAGGCTGGGGGCTGACCTGCAGTGCAGCTCTGCAGGGAAGGGCCTGGGGGGTTCTGGTGGGCTATAAGTTGTCCGTGAACAGCAGTGTGGCCTTTTGGCCCAGAAGGACATTGGTATCCTGGGGTGCATTAGGAAGAGCATTGCCAGCAGGACAAGGGTGGTGACCCTGCCTCTCTACTCAGCCCTAGTGAGGCCACATCTTGAGTGCTGTGTCCAGCTCTGGGCTCCTCAGCACAACAGAGACGTGGAGCTCCTGGAGAAGGTCCAGCGGAGAGCAACAAAGATGATGAGGGGGCTAGAACATCTCTCTTACAAGGAAAGGCTGAGGGATCTGGGCCTGTTCAGCCTTGAGAAGAGACATTTGAGTGGGACCTCATCAATGTCTATAAGTATCTGAAGGGAGGGTGCCAAGAAGATGGAGCCAGGCTCTTCTTGGTGGTGCTGAGCAATAGAGCAAGTGGCAACAGGCACAAACTGATGCACAGGAAGTTCGTCTTGAATATGAGGAAGAACTTCTTTACTGTGCAGGTGACCACACACTGGAACAGATTGCTCAGGGAGGTTGTGGAGTCTCCCTCACTCAAGATATTCAACAACCATCTGGACTCAATCCTGTGTAATGCGCTCTGGGATGACCCAGCTTGAGCAGGGAGGTTGGACCAGAGGACCCACTGGGGTCCCTCCCAACCTTACCTATTCTGTGAATCTGTAGTGAGTTTCTTTTTGATGACTATTTATTTTATCAGTGTTTTCCTGCAAAGTTTTTTACAGATGTTTCAGGGTTCCTTTTGCTTCTGAATGGTTTTTATTCAAGGATGCTTCTGCCTTGGAGATGACTGACTTCTGTAACAGATACTATTCTGTCAGTGGCAAGATTGTTGTTATTATGTATCCATATTTTTGCTTCTCAGTTTCAAGCTGTTTTCTGGCAGTTGTCATCCTCTGTAATAGTGCATTATTTTGTGTCATCTTCTTGCATATTTGAAGGATATTTTAGTAATACAAAACTTCATTGTCCAGAGAACTTCGTGGTCTGTAATCCAGCACTCCCACTGTCAGGGGGCACTCCCCTGCCTCTCTCAGGGGACAACTGTCTCTTGGCAGTCTTCAACCTTAACTCCAGTGTAACATTCCTTGGAATGTTTACAACTTTGCTTACAGGACTTTGGTTTTGTTCTTAATGTTGCCTTTACCATTTGCTATTTTAGAAGTTCCCAAGTATTTAAGCAGTCAGCTTGTTACACTTGGATGTTGTCATTTGGAAGATTGGATTAGCTCGATCTTCCTGTAACAACTAGTGAGCATTTGTCTGTTGGAGGTGAAATGATGAGTTTGAGATTGGAGGTGTTATTCTGATCATCCTCTTAAGCTTTTGCCTCCTCTATTTCTTTTGGTTATTTCTTCATGTTTATTTTATTCCAGTCTTAGTAGTCTCAATTATGACCTATTCAGAATGTTTGGCATGACTGAGTTTTAGATCAGTGATTCTCTCTTCTGGAAAGCCTCTGTTGTTGACTCCTGAAGGACAGTTTGCCTCTTTGCATCTCCTGTATGAAGCACAACTAGGTGTCTGTTTTATCTCAGAGACATACCTTGTGAATTACTTTATTTTCAGGTTTTGCAAACTCAGGACATAGTATAAGTTCATGTTCTCTGACCACACAGCACAGCTTTTTCGTTCAGATTACAAACAAGGAAATGCAGGCTTATCTGAACTGGGTTGTTCTCTTGCTCTCCTAGTTTGGAGAATGGTCTGTTGCCTGGGTTCCACCTAAATATGAGCAGGAACTACTCACTTCAGACTGTTATCTGAGTGCCATGTCATTAAGTAATTGCCTCACTCCTGACTGCGTTGGGCACAGCTCAGTTTTCTGATGGCTGTATGTCTGTAAGGATCTGTGCACTAAGGAGCTCAGAAAAAGTAGAGGATGGATACCCGGTTGTTTGAAGCAGTGTTGAGAACAGCCTGCCTGTCACTGATTTCTTTGCTGATGGGTATTGCTGCATTAGTACAAGATGTTGATACAGTGCTATGGCATAAAATAGTAAAGTCTGCGTTGAACTGTACTGAGGAACTGCACGCATGCAGTAGGTACAGGTTTGTGTTTGTGTGCACACATAAGATCTTTTCACATTGGAAATACTCTGCAGCCACTTGATTGCCACCTGCTTGGGTGACAAACATTGGCATGGCCCTGGATTTTCAGTGTATATCTGATGACAGAAGTTGGGAAACATGGCTTAAGTTAACAGATTCTGTGCAGTAAATAAAGCAGAATCTTCTTTTGAGAACTATTTAATGCTGATACCCCTCTTGAGTTGTTTCTGGAGAAAATTTCTCTCTCTTCCTCTGGATGTGAAACATGAGCATTATCATTTGTGACTGTACTTGTTCCCACAATGCTAGTCTATATTGTATGGAAGACCAGTGTGGAAATGGGTATTTCCATCCCTGATGAGCTGAGGAATATATTTTTTCTTGTTCTTGGCTGGTGACTCCAAAGATAATTTATTTGCAGGAACTGAATTGCCAGTAAGGTCTTTGCTTATCATCTGTGGGCCTCCTGAGTGGACATTTGCAGTTGATGGCATTGCTTGTGACTGCCTTCTGAGACATTTCCTGAGAAACTCCTTTTGAGCTTCTCAAATCTGTTTGGCATTGTGTCATGGATCAATCTAGGTTAATTTAAGAGTACCCAGGCAGTCTTCCACTTAAGCAGTTCAGTGCTGAAAGGACAGATCCTTTCCCCAGTTTCTCATTTCTTCCTGTTTCTTGCCTATGTCTTTGCCCAGCAGGACCCACAACATGTGACTAAGCCTGCAACTTCCTGATTGAAGTTCTGGTTCCTCAGTATTATTACCTCTTAAAAATGTGCTCAAAATCTGTAAACTATTTGTTTGTTCATGAGAATTTCCTTATTTTTCTGCCTGATCCTGTCTCTTGTGCCTTTAAAGAATGTCTGACAGATTTGGAGTTTTATCCTTGTAGCATCATAGACATTTTAGACTTGAAAGATCACCCCAAATGACATAATCCCATGGGGTCCCCAGGATAGCAAAGTAACCAGTCTTCTCAAATAACCTTTCAGAGATCCCTTGGGAGCACTTTGGTAACATTCTTTGCTGTAGAGCACTGCTCTACCGCTTTCCATCAACCTCAGATAGTGAGAACAACTACTCTCAGTACCAAAACAGAAAGAAATCTGGAAAGATATCCTACACATAGGAAAATAAAATCTCGTATGCACACCATTAAATCCAAGAAGGCAGTATTAGCTGTGATCACTGACTACTCTGAAAGTAAATGGTTCACCTGCTCTAGCACTCACCAACTGTTTCCATATTGCTGTCAGACATGGCATTGCATTTGCAGCTGCCTGGACCTGCTACTTCTTCAGGTTTCACCTGTGTGACTACTTTTTTCTTGACATTGCATCTGATGAACAAGAAGTACACGTATTTGGAGAGAGGAATTTTCCACATTTCTCCACTTCGTTAACTGGTTAAGGAAGGAAACCTTACTAAGATTGTCTTAATTCTTCACATCATATTGGGTCTTTTGTCTTACTGGCCTCCTCCTGAACTACCAGATAGCTGGATTTGAGACTAGGGCTTATCTTAATCTAGAATTGAAGCTGATTTGAATTCATTACAACCAAAAAATAGGTTTCTTCAAGTTGTGTGGCTGTCTGTCCAGCCTTACTTTTTAGTATGCCAAGACTGAAAGTTGAAGTATGCCCAAGTGTTTGGGGTTATGCAAGAGCCTATTCAATGTTAAAACACTCTACTACTGCTCTTCCATCCTCCGTTTCTGTCAGTGTGACTTGTGCTGTTCTGCACAAACCTGTTCTTCCATCCTTGACATTGTTGTTTTCTTGTAGTGATGGTGTAATCCTTCAAAGCTGTCACTGGTGTCTCCTCAGCTGGTACTGAGGGTGAATGGAGGAACTGTATCTCAGATAATCCTACAGAAAGTCAGACTGCCACCTGCTTTTTTGATACCTGATTCTGACTATCCTTAGAGATTTAAACCTGGATGCCAAGAGTTAGGTTCTTTAATTTTGCATAAGTTTAAATGTAGTAGGGAGGCTTCTGAAGAATGTCCCACTCAAAAGAGGATCAGGGATACGACCATCACTATTCAGAGGTTGTCAAGGTGGATAACAGGCAGAATTTAACAGCCAGCATGGAACTATTTTAAGTAATCAGAGCATCCACCACCAGAAGTTGAATGATACCAGCAGCCTCATTTTTGAGAGAAACAAAAACCCCAGTGTTTCCATTCATGGTACATTCGAAGCAGCCCTCTGGAACTTCTTTTACCCTTTCACCAGACAGTATACCATCATAGAGGCATCCAGGATTGGTGCTGCATTCAGCAGAATGGTGCTGTGTAGTTGTTTGCATGAGGGATTCTGAGTCCCAGCTGCTGGTAGATATGAAAGTGTTCAGTTCAGAGTCACCCACAGTGTGAATGCACATGTGGACTAACACCTGAAGATGACTGAAGGGGTTACTAAGTAGTAACTGAAGTTCTTTGAGATGTGTTGTCCACATGTGCACTCATTCACCTCGTGGTTTCATCCTCCTTGGCCACAGCAGGGTTGAGAAGACATAAAGGGCTGTAGTAGATATATCTACACGTAGTCTACAATTGATGAAGGGTAGAGTAGTAGGATTATGAATGCCTTATAAGACAGATGTTCTTTGCTTTCTGCTCTGCAAGTCCTGCAGTCAGCCAAAATGTGAGATATGTGTGCGCTGTCTGCCGCAGAGAACCTCTTACTGCACAACTGTGCCTGCAGGTTATTCCTGCTCTCGTGTGCTGCTGATCTGTGGATTACTTATCTGTCCTAATCCATGTATAGTATCAGCATTATCTGTACTGAAAGCTCGTGGTCATTCTCGCAGATTTGGCATGGAATCACTTGGGAGTAGGACTTGACATACCAGTTACGGGATTCAAGGGAGTAAGAGGGACACTGTTCAAAAGGTTAGATTCCAGTATCTCCACGATAATTTGCTGAAGTTAGTAGATGATAGTACCACCTGTCAAATGTCACCTGCTTGTCTTTTTTGCTCTCATGTGAGTTCTGTAATTTTGCACGAATGTGCAAGGCATGTGCAGAAAACATGTTTGCAAATTTCAATGAACAGGGAAGTATTGCAGAAAAATTACATCTAATAATTTTTCCGAGAATCATTCCCCTTAAATACTTCAGGATTTGTGCTCAATTCAGTGTCTTGTGCTAGAAAAGCACTTGTGCCTGAAAGTGTTTTTATGAGTTTGCAATGGTTATGGTAAGCTAACAATTTGTGTACAATAACATTTGAAAAAGACATTGCAAGAGAAAACATGTGTTTTAAATGTTAAAAAAAACCCCAGACCAAACAAAACCCCCACAAAACCCTCAACATCTTATCCTCAAGACTGTTCCCCACCACAGACTTACTCATGTAACCTTGGCACTGTTTTTTGCCTAAAAATGTCATCTGTAGTTCAGTTATGAAATAAATATAATTAAAACTCATGTTTTGAAAGAGCTTTCAAATGTTAAACTTAATGGTTATAATCACTTAGATTAGAATAAAGGCTTAAGAGCTAATATGTAGCTTTAACCCTGAGGTCTTCCTATATCTTGTTGAGAAGATAACAGAAAATGTTCTGATGCTTATGCAGCATAGGCCAGTTGAAGCAGTAAACACTAAAGGAAGGGGATTACTGAGTTCTAACAGATAGTCTAAAACATTAAATGCAGTAATTGTAATAATAAAGCAAAGTGAAACATCTTAGGTTACCAATATAGTTTAAAGTTTAAGGTCTTCCTGTATCTTGTTACAGAAATAAGGTAAAATGTTCCAATGTTATTCCAGTCAGACTATCTGGGACTCAATGTTTTGGGTGAAAGGATTATTGGAACCCAGTAGAGGAAGAGCAAGGCTAAAGTTACTGAATGTATTTAATCATTGAGTCATTTGTGGGTTTACAGGGATATGAATGTTTTTTATAAGGCATTGGTAATGACATTAAAGGAACATTTATCTGCTGCTTAAAACGCAAATGTCCTTTAATAAACACAAAAAATGGTTACCATCTACCAATTGTCTGTTAGTGCATTCTGATTTTCTTTTGTCCCTACATGATAAAAATCTGTTCACAGCTTCATCAGCATGGGGAGAGGAAGAAGGAACTCACATTTGATTTGAGTATTCTTGCACATCAGTTAGCTATTGCTGATTGTTTGTAACAGAGCACAAGGATCCTGAAAAAATAACTGAGAAGTTGGTTGGAATAATAATTCAGCTATAAATCTGGAAATGCATGAAAGATGCTGATGAGGTCTAACAGACTTGATTTCTGAAAAAGGCTGTATTTTCTGCCCTAAAATTTTGTGTGCTAAACTGATAAAGAACACGGTTGACCTAATTTCAATTTGAAGAGGGACTTTTAGCTGTATTCTGTGTAAGTAGCTCAAAGAAGGAGGAATCATGAGATAAAAAGGCAGCCTGGAGTCAAAAACTAACTAGGATGGGTGGAAGCAAAGAATAAAATGAGATAATTTTGATGAGATGAGATAAAACCTCATGTTGCATATACTAGGACTCCAAACACTACAGAGACAATTTTTCATATGCTGAAAATACTTCCATCAAGACCAAACAGGACTTTGAAAGTCAAGAAAACATAAATTAAGTAAGTGGGCAACGTGATTCAAGTGAAATTCAGGGCGAGTAAGTTAAGATGAATACAATGAAGGTTTCTACCAAGATGTGTCAGAAAGTGAACACTGCAAATGCTCAGAAGGTTTTGGGAAGAGGTGATGAAAATACTCAAAGGCTGGAAGAAAGCTCATTTGGAAAAGGTCAACATTTTACCTTAATGCTGAAAGTATATAATGAATCTGCTATTTTTCACAAAAGAATGGAAACAAAAAACAGTAGAAAACTCTGCTGGCTTTAAAAGATTTGAGAATATGTCATAAAAATTAAAATGTGGATAATTGAAAACCAAAATATTTTTTTATGCAATGTGTATCTACCTTGTGGAAACAGTTGCCACAGGGAGGGGTTGATGTCAAAAGGATTAAACAAAACTGATCATCTTGGTGTCTACTTTTACTAACCGACTTTAAATATTTTGAAGGTAGTACTAAACATGCTTCAAAGCTGAAACAATTTTGGTCTGAAAGATCTGGATTGGACCAGAGATCTATATTTAAGAACTGTAATGTTAATGTGCTCCACATTTTTGTGGGATTCTTATGCCTTCCCATAAAGCAGCTAGAGTTGAGTTGTTAGTGTAGACTACAGAGTTTAACTCTGGTAGGAGCATATCTGAAAAATACTGTTGAATATCTGTGTCTTTTGAGTTTTAAACTATGCACAGTCAAATGTATGCAAGATAAGCCTGTTTTTGTAGGAAACTTACTAGTACTGAAAAACTTTTAAAGGAATTTGGCTGCATTCCATGGATGTGTATATGAAACATGTAACAGAAATAGAAAACAGTTCAGATACTTCTACATTTGTCACATATATCCTTTAATAGCAAGATCTTTAAAAGGCCCGTATTGGCCTTTTTAGCCATCAGCACGCTTGCAGCAAGCATGGGTAGTGCCCTTCCCAAATCTTCGTTCATGAAGCCGAGCCATGATGATGATTAGCAGAGGTGTAGCACAAATGTACAAAGGATGTGAGAGCAGTGGCTTTGTGTTGTCTTTGTGTAGAACTATAATTAAATGGTATATAAATATTTTAATATTTATATGCTTTCTAAATGTGCTTTGTGTATCTGTTTTGCCAGGAAATTAGAATTAATTAAAACCTGCAAGTAGATAAAAGGCCTGTGACAGGGAATCCTTATGATAAAGAAGTACAGTTCACACAGAAGCTTTGCCTCATCTTTGCTTCATACCTGTTGTACCTGTTTTGGTTTGCATAAATTGTAGGGGTCAACCATGAATGAGTAAATGCCATCTGTTAACTCTGTAACATGCATATAATGTTTTGGCTTTTTTTTTTTTTTTTTAAGTGAATGAATTTTTAGTGTCTGAAGGCCCTGTCCTGCTGGATATGCGTATTAAGCACCTAATGAAAACAAAGCAATTAACGCAAGCTACTGCCCTGGCAAAACTCTGCTCTGACCATCCAGAAATCAGTGCAAAAGGCAATTTCAAACAAACCTACCTGGTCTGTCTTTGTTCAGGATCACCAAATGAAAAGCTAATGGAAGAAGTAAGTAAAAAAATGAAGAACTTTTTTTTAGGCTCATTTCTTTAATGATAATAAAGTCACTAATCATAGGCTCGTTTTTCTGTAGAAGAGGTTTTTCTTTTAAAATAAGATCTAAAATATTTTTGGTATTTTGTTTTTTCATTTAAGTCACTTCTAAGCTGAGTAGTAATGACCAAGTTCTAGCCAGATGGGGGTTGGTCTCTTCTCCCAGGCACTCAGCAATAGGACAAGGGGGCACGGGCTCAAGCTCT
>JAWWEV010000115.1:80356754-80385869 GCA_035583235.1 Hafferia zeledoni | reverse complement strand
TGAGATTGGCCGTGGCACTGAGTGCCATGATCTGGTAAATGGACTGGAGTTGGAGCAAGGGTTGGACTTGATGATCTGGGAGGTCTTTTGCAAACCAATCGATTCTATTCTATGATTCTGTGACTCAATTGAAACACTTGTGAAAGGGTTAATATTAGATTGCTAGTAGGCATTTCTCTGCTACAACTTTGCTTTTGCTTGAAGTTTTTTAAAACTCTGCCCCAGATCCGATTATTAAGGTGAAGATAATGGTTTTCCTACTCTTACTATTTTAGCTACAGGTTTTTGTGTACCAATACATAGGATGGGACCCTGTAGATGCTACTTGCAGTTCAGAGAATAAATGTAACCTCTTTTGACCCAAATACCTGGGTGCAGTTGAAGGTGAAATCAGATACTTGATCTGGTTTGTAATATAAAATCCTTCTCATTTAAATTAAAAAGTCAAAAAGGAGATGACAGCTTTGCTCTTTTGCATTCTTTCAGGTGGCATCTTCATTTCTCATCCCACCCCTGAGTTTTCGCTGAGCTTTTTTCCTTCTTAAAGGATAATTAACTGCAATTGTCACTTTTCTTGTCTGTCTGTATCTCTGTCTTTTCGTTACTGCTATCTTTTTATGTTAATAATAAGTATTAAGCATATTGCAATTGATCTTAAAGAGATGAAAGCTATGTACTGATTTGGAGCTGGAGAAGTTTCCTACCCTAGATATAGACTAAATTCTAAGATATCTGCTTCTCACTGAGCGTGTTCTTCAGATGCCCAGTAGGATTGGCTCTGTCTTGCTTTCCCATCTCTAACAGGCTCAGGAGGGGATGTGACAGGGCTGTGCAATCTTATCCTTGTTTGCTAAAACACTCAGTGGAACTTGGAATTTATGACCCTGCAAATACACTTCCTTCATTACCCAGCCCCACAGCACTCCCAAAGCAGAATGGGTTGGTTCAGTGAATGAACTGTGAGTCCCCTGGACAAAAGCAATGGGGCAGCCTTGTTTCTTTGAATACCATAATGTACAGATGAGTTCAGACTGGGTTATCACAGAGAAACTAATTCAGATGTTTCCAAACTCGGGATTGCTTGGATTCGCAGCTTCAGCTGTAGCACAGTTTGCAGTGTTACTAACCATTTGGGAAAGATCCTGTGCTACCAAGAGAAGGCAGATATGCTTCAACATGTCAGGCTGGACTTAGGAATTGAGAAGGGCAGTCATTTTGTACTGTGAGAACAGCAAGAAAGTTGTTAAAAAAATAAACTGTAAAAAAATATATTAGTAGTGTGGAAACTTTGATATCCATTAGGCAGAAAAGTAGCATTTGAGCTCATTTTCAGTTTGGATTAGTCTAAGTTTGCTTCAATAATGTGAAGAATTCAGATCTGCACTATGTGAAGTGCTAGACTAACAGACTTGATGGCTGGACCTATGCAGACCTTTTTTGGAAATTGAGTCCCTTACACAGTCTGAGAGGCTGGTAAAGCTTTTCATGGAAAAAAAATTCCTTTCTTGAAGATGACTTTGAGCTTATTAGACTTCAAATGGCATTCAGTGAAAGATTATTAGTATATTCCCAGTGTTAATTTAGAGGTAAAAATAAGTAGTTGTACTGTTCAAGATAGTACTTTGATTGCTGGAGCAGTAGCTGGACCTCACGGTGCCCAACCCAGCCGTGCTGCCACCTCATAGAAAGTACTGAACCACCCTGGTGTTTGGGTGAGCACTTCTGGTTCTTGCCATGGGTGGTCCGTGATTTCTCAAGAGAGACTTCCAACAGTGCTGCTGCCTGGTCAAGCTGTTCTTCAGCTGCTGATGTCAAAGAATAAATACCAGGATGTCCTGCCAGATGCACTGATTGATGTAATCAAACCAGTCTGCTGAGAATTAAATTCAACAGTAGTTGTTCTAACAGGTGTGCTGATGCAGAACTAATACAGCTATCTAGTACTACCAGGCAACTGTGGCTTTTCCTTTGATTTGTCATGCAACTGAGTACTTGGACAAATAAATTATATTCCAGAGATGTAGTGTTCTCGAAAAGCATTCAGTTGACATGCTTCTTACTCTACAGGTTTCCTTTTCTTAATAGCTTTGATTTTCTAAAAACTACTGGAACATTTTTGTTACACTTCAGATTCATTGATCACCCAGCTGTTGTATTAAAGCAGTAATAACATCAGTGACAAGTAAATTGAGTTAGAATTTCACGTAATTTTATTTCTGTGTTAAGCTGCAACCTAAAGTTATAAATCTACATATCACAGTTATCATATTAATGTAATATATATGAATAGTTAATGTTGTATTTTAAAATTCTTAGGAGACTGAGGCAGTAGATACAAATAAGTCATATGTGTGAGAAACAAGTTTATATTCACTTTAATAAAGCATTTTTCTGGTTACATTATTTTAACACTGTCTAGAAATGTACTAATTTGCTTTCAAGCTCATCTCTATCAGATTGCTAAATATTCACCAAGTTCTAAATGACTGTCTTTTTGCAAAGACTCAGATGACTGTATGTCTGAAAATGAAACTGCTTTCTTAGTCTTGTTCTTTTCTTTCCTGCCTTCTAGATTGCAGAAGTAGATTGCAAAGATGCTCTAGAAATGATCTGTAACCTGGAATCTGATGGAGATGAAAAAAGTGCTCTAATTTTATGTGCAGCATTTCTGTCTCGCCAGCTGCAGCAAGGGGAGATGTACTGTGCCTGGTGAGTTGGAATCTTGCTTTTGTCTAGTGGAACAAAAATGTAGTCTGGCGAGGTTAGAGCTGATGATACATAAGCCATAAGTGAACTTTCTTCAGCTGATAAAATCTGTGGACTAAGCAGGAAGGAGATAAGGCCCTTGGAAAGCTAAAAAAGAATTTTGCAAGATTAGCTTCCATTATGAGAATTTAAAGGCTGAACATACGATGAGGCAAATACCAATAGCTGGTTAGTAATTTTTCTGTAGAAATAAGAAATGTAATATCTGCAGGCAACTAGTTGGCATTATGTCAACATGTGATGGATAGGTACTGTTCCCATCTGTCCTTTTGTAATAACAGTGTTTCTTTTTCTAACACACTGTTAAAAAAGGAGGAGCTCTTTACTACTATAACCACAATAATAAGCTTGATGAAGGTACTTTTTAAGAGATTGTCCTAAAGTTTTGGGGGTTACACCATTCCACAAGGTACCAGGTACTCTTGAAGTAGGAAGAATGAAGTAGTGAGATAACATAGATAGTAATTACTGTTTGGCACTGGAGGCCAAGTTCTCACTAAATCACAGTCAGATTCAGCTCTTTAAGCAGAGCAGCTTGAGAAAAAAATGCATCTACCACAGAGAAAAGGCAATCATCTATATCAGTTAGTAATTACGAAGAGTTCAGAGCTATACGGTCTCAGTCAGAAAAAACTACTATGGTAGATTTTGGTAGTTTTTTATGTCCCTTTTTGGTTTGTTTTTTTTTTGTTGTTGTTGTTTGTTTGTTTGTTTTTTAAAGACCACATCGTGAATCTGTCAATCATGTGGCATAAGTTGTGGTAGGACTGGTTTTATTCTGAACTGACCTTCTGGAATTGAGTCATTGTCATAATTCTGAAATTTAGATACTAATAGCATGGGTGTTTTAATAAAAACTTTTCTCTCGAAGATAAGGTGTGAATAAATTCAGATCTTTTCCTTTCCCAACGATAATATGGAAACTGTTCTCAGCCTTGAATTTCTTGTGGTTATGTTGCTGGCCCTGAAATATTGTTCTCTTGTTTTAGGGAACTGACTCTTTTCTGGAGTAAACTGCAGCAAAGGGTAGAGCCTTCTATTCAGGTGTACCTAGAGAGATGTCGTCAACTGTCTGTGTTAACTAAGACTGTTTATCACATTTTCTTCCTGATTAAAGTAATTAATTCAGAGGTAAGGATACTCCTGAAAGAATATTTTTGGCACTTTTAATGGAACTGTAATCAAGAACATTTATGAAAGCTGCTTGGACATTCCGTCTTTCTTTGTAGCATCAACTCTGGGGTTAATTGGTTTTAGGAAAGGCTGTAGCAACTTCCTCCTCAGGTACATTATAAGTTGATTTATTTTGAATTATTAAAGCTTCCTTGTTCCTTTGGAAAAAAAGTGTGGGTGGGGGGCAGGGGTGGTAACAGAAAAGCTGATAGCCAGCAATTGAGATGAAGGAAACACTAAAGGTGAAGCTACAGCCTCTGCTGTTGCCTGTGTCATCTACAGGATGTATTTTCTGTAAGCAGACTCTAATATTCCATGTCATTATTTTCTGTATTTCAAAAATTGCAGAAAATGGAGAGGAAAATGAAGGGTGTATATTAATATGTAAGAAAAATAAAATTACAGAAAACTTAAAAAGAAAAAAAAACAAACAGAAAAACCCTTCTGAATTGCTACTTAAGGATGCAGTTTATTTTAACAAATTAAATACTTGCTGTTTGTAGACTTAGATCCAATGTTGTATTAAAACTCTGTTCATCTATCTCAGCTAACCTTGGCATCTGCTATTCTTAATTTCCTTAGTAGTTACCATATTTAATGTTGATAGTTAAACTGAGCTCTCATGAAGCTTTTTAGTTGGGAGATTTCTGTAAGTCAGAATACTAATAGTAAGAATAAAAATTCCAGTTTTCCTTTTGTAGTGTTCTGTTATGGCTAATCATGATCTTCTAATCTTAAAGATTATCTTTTTCCAAAGATAGGAAATAAATTGGAATTAGAGAGGGGATAGGAAGATAACTTTCACGTAGTCTTGTGATATTAAGAGCTCCGTTTGCTCCATGCCATATTGATTTTTTTTTTTCCAGTGAGCAGTGGATCATTAATTGATGATAGAAATTGGACACCATTTAGGGAGTAGACTTGTGCAGTCATAAATTCTCTGGACTTTATTCTCATGTGTACCACAGTCTCTCTGTGCAGCCCTGGCAGCATAAAGAGCTTGTAAAGTGGAGGTAAATGTAAATGATGTTGCCTGAAGGTATGAATGAGAGAAGACCACATGACCTTTGGAACATTCAAATGATGGAACATTTAATTGTACTTAATGCTTTCAGTTGGACTGAATCCATGTGTTCAGTTAAGGTCAGTTGACTTTGAAGTGGCATAATCTTTAAAAATAAAAATAAACCTTTTTACCTTAAGTGATTTCCAAATTATAGATCTTTCTGAAGATCACTTGTTTTTCTTTAACTCTAGTGCTTTCTACCATTTGAATTCTACCCAGTGTTAAGTTAATGCTCCATGAAAGCTCATCTACAGTAACTGTGACTTAATTGACAGGCTTTGTTTCATGGGAAAGGTTCAGTGTTGCTCTCATGTGAAGTGAACACCTCTAACATACAGTCCTAAATCCTCAAACTAGACAGAACGTACAATTAATTTGTCTTTTAGTTGTATGTGAACTTCCACATTTTTGTCGTAGCATGAAGACAAATTATGCAACCTAAAGAATAGCATCCAGAGACAAACCATTACGTTTCTTAAAGTATTACTATGAACTCCAGGTGCATTTTTTCTGATACTTAGGATTGAGTAATTACATCCTTTACTTGCAAGTACAGAAAGGGTTATGATAAGCTGACTTACTAAAATTAGTCTTGCTTTACAGATCGATGGTGCTGGACTTGCAACCTGCATTGAACTGTGTGTGAAAGCACTGCGCTTGGAATCCAGTGAAAATGCAGATGTCAAGATATCTATTTGCAAGACTATCTCCTGCTTGCTGCCAGATGATTTGGAGGTTAAACGGGCTTGTCAACTGAGTGAATTTCTCCTTGAACCCACTGTGGATGCATATTATGCTGTTGAAATGCTGTATAATCAGCCTGACCAGAAGTATGATGAAGAGAATCTTCCAATACCAAATTCCTTGCGCTGTGAGCTCTTGCTTGTACTGAAAACTCAGTGGCCTTTTGATCCAGAGTTCTGGGACTGGAAAACTCTAAAGCGTCAGTGTCTGGCACTTATGGGAGAAGAGGCATCCATTGTGTCCTCAATAGACGAACTAAATGATAGTGAAGTTTATGAGAAGGTGGAGGATGGCCAAGAAGAGACTAAAGAAACTTCTGTGAATGGTCTTGCTGGCCTTGATGAAGCTACAAGCCTTCTTAGGGGTATCAGAGATGAAAAGCAGAAAAAGAGGGAAATCAAAAAACTCAGAGAGAGGGGATTCATATCAGCTAGGTTTAGGAACTGGCAAGCTTATATGCAGTATTGTGTGCTATGTGACAAAGAATTCCTAGGTCACAGAATAGTTAGACATGCACAAAAACATTATAAAGATGGAATTTATAGTTGCCCTATTTGTGCCCAAAATTTTAATTCTAAAGAAAACTTTGTTCCTCATGTAACTTTGCATGTTAAAAAATCCAGCAAGGAGAGATTGGCTGCTATGAAACCACTGAGAAGATTGGGAAGACCTCCTAAAATAGCAACTGCCAATGAGAATCAGAAAACTAATTCGGTATCCAAACAGGAGCAGCGACCTATTAAGAAGAACAGTCTCTATTCAACAGACTTCATTGTGTTTAATGATAACGATGGCTCAGATGATGAAAATGATGACAAAGATAAACCTTATGTACCAGAGATTGTGCCAGTTCAAAAGCCACTCCCTGTTAATGAATTCACCTGCCCTGTAACATTTTGTAAGAAAGGCTTTAAATATTTTAAAAATCTAATAGCACATGCAAAGGGTCACAAAGATAATGAAGAAGCTAAACGTTTTCTTGAAATGCAAAGTAAGAAGGTTATTTGCCAGTACTGTAGACGACATTTTGTAAGTGTTACTCACCTGAATGATCATTTACAAATGCACTGTGGCAGTAAGCCTTATATCTGCATACAGATGAAATGTAAGGCTGGTTTTAATAGTTATGCTGAGCTCCTGACACACCGAAGAGAGCATCAAGTCTTCAGAGCTAAGTGTATGTTTCCTAAATGTGGCAGAGTGTTTTCTGAAGCCTATTTACTGTATGATCATGAAGCACAACACTATAATACCTATACCTGCAAAGTCACAGGCTGTGGAAAGGTTTACCGTTCACACAGTGAACTGGAAAAGCATGTTGAGGATCACAACAAGCAGCCTGAAAAAGAGCAGCAGCCTGAAAACCAAACTAATGAGCTTGATCTTAGTCAACCTTCTAAAGCTATTGAAAATACCAATGGAGTGGCTGTTAAAGAGGAAATGGCATCTCCTCCAGCTGACAACCAGAGTAGTTCCACTGAAGGAGAAAATGTTACCTGGCACCAAATCAAAGCAGAGCCAGTAGGGAATGAAAGTGTAAATGCATCAGCAGGTATACTGCAGCAAGGCGATTCCTTGCCTAATGCTGGTTCAGAGCAGTCTCTTATGGGTTCAGTGAAAACAGAAATGACACTCCCAGCAGGCAGCATGAAGCTGTCTATTGTTAGCCAGAAGATCCGAGATAATTGTGCAAAAAGAGGCAAATTGGCGGCTACTGCCAGCAAAGTAGATACCACTAAACCTGGAGTCCAGCAGTTGTGCCCATCAGTTGACTCTTGTCTTCCAGTTTTCCAGGAGAGAAAGGAAGAAGACTGTCTTAGTCAGACTCAGAATATCCAAACTGTTTCTATGACCTCAGACACACTAAAACCAGAAACCCTGGAATCAAAAAGCTTAGAAAGACAAGTGAGCATTGTAAATCCATTCAGCATGCAGAGTCAGACAGGATATCGAAACTGCGTTCCCATTTCCAAACTTGAAGACAGTATGAAAGCTGCAGCTAATCTATATAACCTGCCTTTAAAAACTGTGGAAAGTATTACATTTATTCCATCACAGCCTAACATAAATAACTCTCTTGTTCCAGCTGTGTTACCAGCAACCCCAGTTCAGAAATTTAATTGTCAGGTTGAGGGGTGTACTCGAACGTACAACTCGTCACAGAGCATTGGCAAACATATGAAGGCAGCACACCCCGATGAATATGCAGCTTTTAAAATGCAGCGTAAAAATAAGAAACCACGAAAATCCAGCAATATGCAAAATGTTCCGAATGATGAAAAGGTTGTGTATCTCATGCCATCGCAAGTGGCCAATCCCAGTGGTGCTGCTTTTACTGCACAGAACAAATCAAATTTGAATCCCACCTGTTCCGGTCAAGTGCAACATGTCACAAGTACTCTCTTCCCAACCCACCTAGAAAATTTGGCCAATCCTATGTTGCCTGTAGTGGAAAGTGTCATAAATCCAAGTTTGTCTACTCGTATTAAAAGTGAGCCTGAGAGTGTTTTATGTTCACAGATGGGAAATCTGCCTGGTGCAACCTTACCTTCCCAGTTGGATGATCTGGCAAAAACGGTTATGCCTCTGAATATTGATGGTAGTTCAGATCCCTTTCTTCCTTTGCCTGCAGAAAACGGTCCAATGTCTCTCTTTCCTTCGTCAGCAGAGAATCCTCCAAATTCAGTCTTCTCACAACTGGAAAATAACACAAGTAGCTTTTCATTGCAACTAGAAGGAAACACTAGTTCTGCTTTCCCAAAAGAGGAAAGTGTTGATCAAATATTTCCCTCACGACTGAGTAATGAAAATAACTTCAGTGAAACTGGTCCTCAACATCCAGCTTCAGAAAAGGAGAAGAAAGATCATGGCCAGGGCCCAAATGGGAAAGAAAGGAAACCAAAACATAACAAACGGACAAAGTGGCCAGCAATAATTAGAGATGGCAAATTTATCTGTAGCAGGTGCTTCAGAGTTTTCACTAATCCTAGATCACTTGGTGGTCACTTATCTAAGAGGTCTTATTGTAAGCCTCTTGAAGGATCAGAAATTTCCCCAGAAGCCCTGCAGGCTAATGGACAATCTTTGCTTGCCAGTATGATTCTTTCTTCCAATTCATTAAACTTGCAGCAACCCCAGGAGTCTGTCTTCAATCCAGAGACATGTTTTAAAGATCCATCATTCCTCCAGTTACTTGCAGCTGAAAATCGTTCCACAGCCTTACTGCAGACTATGTTTCCACGAGCCAGTGTGACTAACTTTAGTACCGGTGGGAATGAGGAAGGAAATCAAATTATAAAACAAGCCTTGGAAACTGCAGGCATATCAAGTACCTTTGATAACTCAGAAGCACTTCCACGTGTAGTCACAACAAGTTGTGTCTCTGGTACGACTCAGATAAGTGCAGCTGTTCTCCCCAGCTCAGCCACGCCCCCTCTGCTGCAGACAGTCTGTAACCCCAGTACCTTGCTAACAGACCAAAACAGGACCCTCAGTGCCAAAATTCCTCCACTAAACGAATGCAAGAGTTTGCCTGCTTTTGCAACAGAGGACTTAATGCTAAAGACCATTGAAAATGGCTTGTGTCCTAGCTCATTTTCTAATACTGTTGCAGCAGCACAAAACTTTGCAGGGAACAGTTCACGAGTTTCAGTTATAAGTAGTCCCAAGAACTCCGGATCAAGCAACTTGAATAAGAAGGGAACTAGTTCTTCAAAGAGGAAGAGAAAAACAACTCCGCCCCTGCTTGTGCCAAATACATCACAGAAGGTAGCAGTAAATAATGCAACAGTGATGGGACTTCTAACCAAAAGCACTGAAGGAAACATGCAAATACAGGGAGAAAGTTTTCAGTCCAACTTGCTTGCAAATCATGGTTCTCAAGCAGTGGTAGAAAACCTTGCGCAGAAGCTCAATAATGTTGATAATCAGTTATTCATGGCTAGTATCAAAGAGAATTTCAAAACAAATCTTGAGTCTCATACAGCACTGCCCCCTTTAACAGTAAAAACTGAAAATGGGGATTCCCAAATGATGGCTGTAAATTCTTGCGTGCGAGCAAATTCGGAGGAACATATTTCAGAAGACAGCGTTATGCAGAACTTTGAAAAAACCCTGGAAATAATTAAAACTGCTATGAATTCACAGATACTTGAGGTGAAAACTGAAATTCAGGATACTGTCACTGCTTCAGGACAGAACTCGCAAGGAAGTAACGCACAGGCTTCTTCAGAAAATTCTGCACCCAGTGTCAAACTGCTCACTCCTACACAGTTTTCTGTGCACACAGGGAATGTTACTGCTGCAAAGGGTAGCTCTGCTCAGTCCGAAACATCTCAAAAGGATGATACGCAAATGTTGGAAATTTTAGAAGGCTTGCAAAAACTGAAGCTAGAAGATGACTCTCCTATTCGTGTTGCTGAGACTGTTTCCCACTGTCCTCCAGCAGATACACTAGGACCAGCAATTCCAGTTGTATCAATTGAAAATAAGCCCCTCATCCAGATATCTCCAGAGGCAAGTAACATTCAGTTTAGTGATAGAGTTAATAAACCTTTCATTTGTCAGAATCCTGGCTGCAGTTACAGTGCTATGACAAAAGATGCATTATTTAAACACTATGGCAAGATTCATCAGTACACTGCAGAAATGATACTAGAAATCAAGAAACATCAACTGAAGTATGCCCCGTTCAAATGTGTTGTGCCTACCTGTCCAAAAACATTCACAAGAAACTCTAATCTCCGAGCACACTGTCAGCTTGTACATCATTTCACGACAGAGGAGATGGTAAAATTAAAAATTAAAAGGCCTTATGGCAGAAGATCTCAAAATGAAACTGTAAACACAGCCCCACAACCTGTTGAAATAAAAACTGTGCAGACACTAGTAACAGAAAACAAAACTGTAGCTCCATTGGTCAAAGAAGCTCAGATAAAGGAAGTTGCAGAGCCTGTAAAAGTCTTAGAAAAACTTCTACCAGAAAATAATATTCCTGAAAGACTAGAAAACCCTCCCCAGATGGTTTCTGTTCCACTGGAGCAACATAATGCAGCCTCTTTCAGTACTATAGAGGCACAATCCAAAGTACGCAAGGTTAGGAAGTACAAGAAGGAAAAAGAGGAGAGAAATGGTAGGAAGCCTGTAACAAAATCTCTGGAGTTTCCCACTAGATACAGCCCTTACAGACCGTACCGGTGTGTCCATCAGGGCTGCTTTGCGGCTTTTACGATACAACAAAACCTAATCCTTCATTACCAAGCTGTGCACAAATCAGACCTTCCTGCCTTTGCTGCTGAAGTGGAGGAGGAGAATGAGCAAGGTAAAGAGGAACGAGAGGAGGTGGAAACCAAACCTGCCATCAGAGAGTTCAGATGTGAGGTGAATGACTGCTCTCGCATCTTCCAGGAAGTTACCAGCTTGATACAACATTATATGAAGCTTCACAACATGACTGCAGAGCAAATTGGAAACATGAAGTCAGCCCCAGAGGTTGGAAGGTTTTTTTGTGACCAGTCGCAGTGCAAGTCTTCGTTTACAGCCTATCTTAACTATGTTGTGCATCTTGAGACAGATCACAGTGTGAAGATAAGGCCAAACAAAGTAGAAGATGATGGTGTGTTCAAGTGTGACTGTGAAGGCTGTGACCGTATTTATGCTACTAGGTCTAACCTCTTGAGGCATATTTTCAACAAACATAATGACAGGCATAAAGATCATCTAATAAGACCCAGGAGACTGACACCAGGCCAGGAAAACATTTCAAGCAAAGCAAATCAGGAGAAACCATTGAAGTCTAAACAGAGAGGACTCAAAAACAGATCAGGAAAAGAAGGTAACAGGCTGTCCGTGAAAACAAAAGAAAAGAAAAATGTGAACTTGGAAAATAAAAACTCAAAAGGAATACAAGTTCAAGAAAATAAGGCTTGCTTACTGAAACGTGGCAAGTACGTGTATTCAATAAAGGCTAAAAGTGATGCCTTATCAGAATGTACAAGCAGGTTCATAACTCAGTATCCATGTATGATAAAGGGATGTTCATCTGTAGTCACAAGTGAAAGTAACATAATAAGGCATTATAAATGTCACAAGCTGTCCAAAGCATTTACTTCCCAGCACAGAAATCTTCTTATTGTATCTAAGAAGCTCTCTGTCTCCCAAGTCAAGGAAGCCTCTTGTGAGCAAGAGGAGACTGATAAAAAAACTGAAGTGAAAGAGCCTGAACCGAGTCTGATAGTGAGCAATAATGATTCAAGCACAACTACCTTACCACAAAAGGAAACTGAAAAAGGTGAGAAGGATGAAGTGGATGAACTTACAGAACTATTCATTACTAAACTAATTAATGAGGATTGTTCCACTGCTGAAAATCAAGCAAAAACCTCCTCCAGTGTAAATAGTGACTTGCAGGAGACCAGCTCCTGCCCCTCAGAGAAGCAAAAATCAAACAACCTGAAGAGAGCAAATAAGGAAAAAAGTGCATCTCAGAATAAGAGAAAGAGAGGCGAAAAACCTGAGGAAGCACTGCCTGTAGATGTGAGTAGCGTGCACAGGGAGGAAGAGACTGCTGTCGCCATTCAAACAGCCGAGGAGCAACCTGCGGCTTTCGACTGGAGCTCGTTTAAGCCAATGGGTTTCGAAGTGTCATTTCTCAAGTTCCTTGAAGAGTCTGCTGTGAAACAAAAGAAAAATGCTGAAAGAGACTACCACAGTGGCGGAACCAAAAAAGGATCCCATTCAAACTCGCGGAAATGCAGTGAGAAGACCCCCATAACAAGTGATAATGTCACTTGGTCATGTTCTGAAACTGAAACCCTTGTACTGTTTGCCAACCCATCACAGCTTCCATGTGGTGATAATGTAAAGATAGTTTTAGACAAGACTCTTAAAGACTGCACTGAGTGTGTGTTGAAGCAACTTCAGGAAATGAAACCTGTTGTCAGTTTGAGAAAGCTCGAAGAACGTTGGGAAGATAATCCAGAGGTTATAGCTGCAAAAGTAATTGTTTTGGGTACTGAGGAGAGGGAATCAAAATACTGAAAACCTAGTGTGTTTAACCGTGACCTGTAATAGAATTTATTTTGACTAGGAAGCCATCAAGCATGCTAGTAACTGTGGAGCTTTTGATTTTGAAGTGATTTAATCTAGCAAAAAACATGACATTAGTCATGTTAATGTCTTATTTGTTTTTATCCCTATGGGACTTGAAGAACAGAGTAATTGCTTCAGTTTTGTAAATACTTGATCAAGACCTCAACTTTCTATCAGATTGTCCTTTCCATAAACTAAATCTTTGTGAGTTGTCTGTGATTGGTATCTTTCACCAGGTTACTGCTCATGTATAACAGTTCTCTTTATTTGTAGATACATTTTTTTGTATATATTTATTATTGTAAATCATTTGCTGCCACCAGCAGTCTGTAAGTCTAAACTATTAAATTACACATTTATATTCGGAATTTTAATTTGTAACTAAGTGAACAAGTTTTTAAAACTGCCCTTCAATCATTTTAAATTAAGAACTTTTGAGCTACAGCTAGCTAAGCCTGTCATCCAGTTTATTTTGCATAAAGCATTTATTTACAGAAGAGGAGCTGGATAAGATCACATTTCATAGGTTAAACATACTGACACACTCTCATTTTTGTAAATTTTAACATCCAATATCTATGGATGATATTCATATGTAGTTAACACATAAATATAATAGTTTTCTTATAGCTACATTTTTCATTGCTTTTAATTGGATACAAAGCATTTATGGTTCCATAATAAAAATGGAAATGTGAATAAAAATAGTTTGCTACATTGGAGATTTAAAACAATATTTGGTATTAAAGAATCCGTTGTGAATGTGATAGAAAATTAGTAGTGTGGAGCAGTGTATATATTTGAGGTGGTGATTTGTGAAGTAGCCCAGTATTGCCTTAAATAAAAACACATTTCATTTCTTGTTTTATACATGTGATCTTATAAAGGTTATTTTTATTTCTGTAACTTAGATTGGTGTATAGTTTAATTTTTGTTAAAAAAAGCAAAACAAAACAAAAAAACTTCAGAAACCGTTTTTGTAAATAGTGGGTTTATAAAACAGATGGTTTATTTTGATAATACCAGTTTGGTATCTATCTATAAAACACACCAGTCCTTATGCCATACCATTAAAAGCTAAATAAACAAGGCACTTTCCGAAAGGGAAGTGAGACTGTGATCTTACAGATAAACTCAGTGGTTGTGCTCTATTGATGGCATAGGCTCCCTTTGCGCTCTTCTGCCTCCTGCTGACTGTACCTGGCACCACTTACAACCTCTCTTACACACTGGAACGAGCCTCAGAATGGTGCTGCTTGTAGTGCCCGGGATCGGAGCAATCCCTCTGTATGCTGCTAACTGAAATGACAGGTATCCAGTTTGAGTAACCAAAAGTGTGAATGCATTGGTGGGAGCTGTCAGTACCCAGGAATCTTCAGTTTGGGTTTTCATGTGTGATTATGCTTGACTCAGATGGGACAAGCCAGCTGGATTGTGTGGTACCAAAAATTTTTCTTGGATTATTCTCGTTACTGGATGTAACCTACCTTCAGTAATATAAAATAGTCTTTAACTTGGGTGAGATTTGCTTGATTTTTTTTTTATAAACTTGTCTTGCCATGTAAAGCTTTGTATTAAATGCTACACTTGATTGCTCTTAAGCTATTCACTTGCAATCTTTGACGGTTTTCCTGATTATCAGTCCAGAGGGCACATTCCTACAACCAAATGAAGTGACTTGTTGTGAGAGTGAGGATTATGTATGAATCAGCAGAAAGGCAACAGCAATTCAACTTGGGCATAGCCCCTGCTTCGTTTCATGGTGCTAAATTGCCTACATTCACAGAAAGCCTGTGCTTCCATTTGAATGGAGCCCGTTGGCTCCTCTTGCTTTTGATCCCTCCCAGGTGACTAAACTGAATTCTACCAAGTTAGTAAATCAAAGGTGTGGTCTGAGAATGATAAAACCAAAACAAATCCTTGCATTTTAAGTCTAGGAGAAATCATAATAATTGCTACAAGCACACAGTGCCACATTCTACCTACCAGAGGCCACGTGGTTCCCCTGGATGGAGCTTTGGTTGGATACCAGCCATGGTGATTGTAGAGGCAACTTCTGCAGGGGAGAAGAGGGCAGAGATCCTCTGGAGAGGATCCACAAAAATCACCTGAAATTTTCATCTGTACTTACCCACTGCAGTCACTCTCAACAGACCTTGCAGTTCTTGATTTTTAGAATTTTTGTGTTATGTGAGTTGAATAGTTTCAACATTGACATTCCTGATGATAAATTCTACATCACTTGCAGTTCTTGGACTGAGAGTAGCATACAACTATTTAGCTACACAGTGCTGTGCTCGAATGCCATCTCAAAAAAAGGGAAAAAATTCCAGTGTCATAAATATCCAGAAGGTAATTTTTGATTTGGATCTGAATGTAAGGTCTGAATTTCTGAATTAAATGAAGCATTTAATACTGTCTCATCCCAAGCCAATTAAAGTAGGTGCTGTACCAGTATATTGTCAGTGCCTTCCATGGCACACTCCCTTTTAGGTGGGCACTGACACAAGTAAGCTAGCATGGGCTTTGTTTTTTCCTTTTTAAAAAAAGTTTTGTACTTAAAGTGGGGCACCAAAGGCATGGTCTGATTTAAGATGTCACAGACTGCAGAGGGTACTCAGGTTTGGTAATGCCACCTACAAAAGCTCCTGAGGAAAGAAAACCAGTACTTGCCTTTGGGTGTTTTACCTTGGGTGATGTGGAAAACCTCTTGCTCCAGCGGCAGGATAGCAGAATGGGTGGCTTCTCCAGAGCTTGAGCCATACCCCTGCCCTTTGGGCTGCTGGGTGAGATGGGGCTCCAGGGCAGCCAAGCCCAGCTCCACCAGCAGCACCTCAGCCTGCAGGGTGCCCCAACACCAGAGGTGCTGCTGGTGCCACTGCTCAGTCCCTCTCTGTCTTCTGCCTTGCCTTTTTCCTTCCTCTGTGTCTCTGGCTTCAGACTTGACACCTGTGAACTGTGGGGCATTCAAACAAAGGCACTTTCTTTTCAGCCCTTGTCACCATCAGGAATGTACTGACTGAAACAGCAGTTGCTGCTGATTGGGTAGCAACCAAATCGAGGAGTCTGGCTGGATGCAGAGAATGGACTGGTTTGTTATCGAAGGTCACCATCAGACGCTTGTGGTTAACCATGTTTATAAAGAAATCTGCTATTTTCTGAGTCCTAATTCAGTGTAAATACAAGTAGTGGGTTTTTACTCGTGTGTTTCAGGGTGTTCCTTCTGAGCAGGATGGGGGGAGTGTAGGTAACACTGGGATGTAGAGTCTGTGCCTATTGCATAGCAAGCACGCAGTGCTTGTAAAAGTAACACTGGAACCAGTCGTTGGATCAGGTGAGGAAAAGTAGTTGGCTAATTGTTGCAATTAGTTTCTAGGCCAAAGAGTTGGGGCTCCCACACCTGTGCAGGCAGGGACACACTACCTTGAGGATTAGGTCCCGTGAGCTGGAGAAGCTCCTACTCAGCCCTGGCTGGAGCCTTGGTGTGGAGAAGGCGATACTGTTAAAGGAGTGAGAAACAGGGCCAGTGGTACTGGAGGAGGAAGTAGAGGGAAGAAACTTATCAGCAAATAGGGATATTTTTTTCTGTCTTTTCATACCTGTCCCAAGGCAAGGAGCTTGTATTTAAAAGAAAATGAGAGTCTTATGTAAGACATGGACCTTTTGATGTGTGCAGGGATGTTTTGAAATACGAATGAGGTAAATATTTTTGTATGAATGTGCATGGAGTGATCATGTTATTGCTCCATTACAGTATGTGCTTAGATCAGCTCCCTGTCAATTGCTTATATCCTTGTAGAACATAGCACTTGAATTAATTTTTTTTAAATGTCTGAGTGACTCAGAAGTTTAGGGACCAAGCCTGTAAACTCATTTGAACCAAAAATGAAACAGCAAACGCCTTCAGGGATGCATGGATGAGTGAAACAGAAGAACAAAGGCGTATAATGGTGGTGAAAGGGCTGTGGAAGGGAAGGAGCCAGTAAAAGACCAAATGTGGTCAAGAGCAAGGGTTCAGAAAGATGTTTGTTTCTGTTCTCTCAGCTTAAGTAAAATGTGATAGAGCTGCATTTTCATTACTGCTCTGTCAAACACTCAAATTCTGCAGCCCATGATGTGAAGGCTACTTGGCGGTTTGCTGTGGGTGAGTCACGGGTTACACAGACTTGGTCTGTAATAATTTTTCCGAATTATTTCTCATGTAAGGTACTGGCTTTGTCAAAACTGAAGTATCCTCCAAGACTTAAAACATTGATTTTGGGATTTATTTATCATTTCATGGCTGTTGGAAGAAAGAATTAAAAATAAAACTTTGACTATACATTCCAAAGAAATAGAGTCCTTGTTTCTGGAAAAATTTTCGGTCTAAGTGGGAATCTGACCAGCCATAGAGCTTTAGGGGTTACTCTAAAACCCTTTAAGCCCTAACTTGATACACGTTTTTATTAGAGAGCAGCTAATGCATAAATCTTTTCAGAAACCTGTGTTGGCTAAACTGTGTTTGCTTCTCTTCATTTTCTCTCAAATAAACCTCACTTTTAAAACAAAAAATCCTTTTTCATTAATATGTTGTCTTAAAATCTGTCCTCAATAATTAAAATCCATACATTTTAGAAACATTTTTTTCTTTGATAGTGATGCCTTTGTCTTAAAAAAATTAAGCACAAGGGTACAAAAGGGCCAAAATAACCTTGGGTTTTGTTCTCAGTTACTCAAACTGTGGCCGTCACAGTTTCACAGGGCTCATGGGCAGTGGCTTTGCTTCATGCATTCCTTGGTGGGTTTTGTCCAGTAGCTGCAAAAGACTTTTTAACTGGATTTTTGTCATGAGCCCCATTCTGTGTATGTAGAGATTTAACAGGAAACATTGTGAATTGCGTATGGCACCTTGTCTTGATATGGGCACTGATTCAGCATCACTCAGGATGCAAACCTTAAACTGATCACAAGTTGGCAAGCTGCTATCTGAGGGACTGCTGTCACTGCTAATTCAGCAGCAGCAAATGGGCTTCCAGATCTTATAAAAGTAGGTTTATTTTAGGGAAAAGAAAGAAAAAAAAAACCTAACGTGAAAATTACAGTCAAAGGCACAGAGCTTATTCATTAGTTCTTTAATTCTGTAACTGCTACCCCAGTACTCATAAATGTAATGCTGAGGGGTGCATTTTGATTAGGCTCAGTACTGATGTCTGTCCAAAGGTCTTTCATTCCAGGAACAGAAAGAGAACACCACCCTGAAACCAGTATTTTCAGGCACTGGTTTCTGTTGTCTTAGAAGTCTAGGTTCAACGGAAGACACATCTTAACTAATTTCCATCCCTTTCCTGTTACCCCAAATGATACACATAGAGAAGTGTGTGGTATTTAAGAGATTTCAAAATGTGGGGTGAGGGACTCGGTGATTCTTTTTCACTTTGTTTCCGCTGAAGGCTTTTCATGTTTTTAGATTTCACCTGTTTTTCTACAGCGTAGGAATCTACTGAAGGAAGGAGTGGCAGTATTTGCAGTCACTAAAGGGACCAGATTACAGGCTACTCGATACTGGCTACTGCTCTGCCATGTTGTGTGGTCTGCATTTCACTGCTTAGTCCTAGGGAACTGGGAATGATCTTTTAAATGCCACAACCACAGAGCAGAAGACAAGTCTAATGACTTGGGAGCAGCTTGGTGCAGGTGACCAGGAGTTAACTCTATAGATACACACTGCTTGCACGAGTTTGAGCAAGTGCCTTTGCTTACAGGATGCATTCTGATGATTAATGCCCTAAAAATTGTAAAGGGCTCAGATACTTCCAGAAGGAGGTGCTCCATCAACAGCTAAATAACCAAGTCTGTCTTTATCACCATGGGTTAAACTGGGTATGTCTATCTCTTCTTAGGGTTTTTTTTTTTGAGATGTTTTATAGTCCAGTGAAATGGGCTCATGACTATCCAGCTCATTTCAAGATACCAGCAACCCCTCTATGCCAGCACTTTCCCACTGCTATTTTAACAGTCATCAGATCCACCCACCTGGCAAATGCTGTGCATCCCTTTACTGTTCAGCTTCTGAATCAATCCCAGGTTCTCCCACCTCTGCATATAAAAAGCCTCTTTTTGCTTGTACCAAAGCAATTCTGTGAATAACATTCAATACACAACTGTGAACAATTGTTTCAGCATGATTTATCATAAGCATCTATGTTTGTATTAAAACTTCTCAGACTTGTACACTTCTTGTTCCAACATGAAAAGATCTCGATGATTCTATGTATAACATACATAATGTAACTGAATTTATCACCTCGAGTAATGGGAAACTAATAGAGAAACAGTATTTCCTTTGAAACTATCCTTTCAGGTCTGTAGAGCACTGATTGGAAAAGCAATTCGTCAAATGCAGTTTGTGTAATGGGAGGGTGGTCTCCAACCTTCTTTCAGGTCAGCAGGGAATGTTTTCCATGTTCATCTTCTATATTTAGAGTCAAAGATGAGAAGCTGCTGGGGACTCGTCCTGCAGCTACTGCTCTGTTGTAAGCAGTGATTTCTGATTTGCAACAATCGTTTCTGTGCCTTGCTGTTTCTTCCAGATAACATTTTATGGAGTATTTGAAAATGAGATAACTCAATTCACTTAGATTTAATAAGATGCAGAGACATGAAGTTGCCACCAGAAAATAGAGGAAAACCATCTTCTCTGTAGGTTTGGAAATATAGCAGTCTACAGTACTGGGACATGGTCTTATGTCACATTTCACAAGACGTGGTATTTTGAATCCATTGTAAAGTTTATAAAACAGAACAAGAAAAACTATTTCAAATGCTGTTTTTAAAATGAGGCTGATTAGATAAGTGCACAGCAACCCACCCTCTATCTTTCCTGGATTTCTATAAAGTTTCTGGTTGTGTTTCTCTCTGTTCTCTCTGTAAGCAACATGAAAAACAACCAAGAGGGAAGGGGTGGAGACCATGATCAATTGCAAAGCCCAAAGTCTGATGTGGGAGACAGGGAAAAAATGGTCAAAGCAGACATTTTCACAACCAGGCTGCTTGATATTGCATTCAAATTCATCATGTTCATATTTCCAGATGTTTTCTGCAGCTGCAACATAAACCAGTAAACGGAACATAAATACAACAGCTACCCAAATTCTTCCAATTCCTGTTGAGTATTTATTCACTCCACTCAGCAGATCACGTAGGAATCCCCAGCTCATTTTCCTCTTCAAGGAAAGAAGGAAATGATGTATCAAAGAAACGCAACATCAGAGAGATGCCTCCTCCTGGGTGAAGAAAAATGAGATTTATTCAAAATGAAGTATAACCGTAGCTGAAACAATTTAAAATTATTAGGCTTTTAAAAAGGAAAACAACAACAAGCTGATCTTATTTCTCTTAATTTGTGCATTCAGAGGCTATTACACAAAATTTATTTGATGTTTAAATACATCTTTCTATTAGGGTAACTGTCTTCCATGAGAAATGTGCCTGTTCTCCCCAAGGGTTTCCTGACTCAGAGCTTTCTCTGGCAAGTTGAGGCTGGTGCTCTACCACTGAAGTACACTTAACTTAGCCCTGTCAGTTATGCAAATACTAAGCACAGTCAAATCAGATTTTACTTTCAAATTTATGTACGGGATCCACAGGTCCTATAATAAGTTGACTACAAAAGTGCAGATTTATTTCTTTTTGTCTAACTTCTGGGTAAATTTGTGCAATATTTTATATCCTGTTTCATTGGATTTTATTAGTTATATCAAACCCATGACAGTATCATTCACAGAATCACAGAATATTCTGAGTTGGAAGGGACCCACCAAGTGCTCACGAAAACGCTGAATGGAGCAAGAAGTGAAAAGCAGGAAATTTATGCTAAATTTACTCCAACCCCCTGCTCAGTACACATATACATACACTTGCACACCCCAATTTGGACAAAAGCTGAAGGTTAGAGATACCTTGATTTGTTACTCTCATTTCTAGCTGAAGTTTGAGTGACGAGCATGAGAACAAGTTTGGCCAGCCAGTAAAAAGAGCAGGTCATCTTTCTTCCTGCTCACATACATAATTTATACCCTAGATGTGACTTAAACACACCCCACCAACATACACACACATTTTGTCCTGGTCACTAGAGACTCAAATGACCAAAAGAGCCTCCCCACCCCCTGGTTTCCCTCAGATGTATCAGTGACTTGGTTTCCCCCTTTGGGGCTGGGCACGTGCTCTGCTGAGCAGAGTAACCTGAATGCACCATTAACTTCTGAGTGTGCTGAATGTACTTCACTGAGTAAAGTGTTTGAATAATGCTATTGTCGTTGAATATATTCATCAAATATTCATTTCTGTCATTCACTGAGGTCTACAGAAGATTGGCTAATGTACATTGAGTAATGTATCCATTGAAAAGCACAGTGCTCAGAGAATTACCTAGATTTCAATCAGCTCTGCTAATTTAATTACTTTAAAAGCAAAAAAGGTATCTCTGTGTGGAGGAAAATGGATTTGGGGGAAGGACAGTAAGAAAATGTGAGAACAAACTGAATAACTGGAAAGGGAGTAGGGAAAGCATCCAAAGTGTTAGAAACACAAAGAGGGCAGACAACCTGGAGCTCAGAGAGCTGGAAAATTACAGGAAGAAGGCACAGTATAATGGGAAATGGAGGTGAAATGGTGATGAGTAAGAGAAAGAACACAAGCCTGTTAACAGTGCATCTATCAATTCTGCACAAGCAAACTGAATTATCCTCCTCCTTGAGAGATGGAAAAGCTCCTTTTCTGATCTAAACATTGCTGGGGAGTATTTTTCTGCACGTACAACATACCCTTTTTTAAAGGATATGAAAGAGAAAAAGACAACTGTAGTTGCAAAAATGATAAAGCAGAGAGCAGAAGTAGAAATCACAGAAGGGGATACAGGATCATAAAAAAAGCAGAGCTGCTAACAGACTTGAGAGTTCATCCTCCGATTACTTCCCCTCACACCCCCCACCCCCCGCCCCGAACAGCAAGGAAAATTAAAAACAAGCATTGGCACAATAGTTTCCATAAACAACCAAACAAATAACAAAGCTTAACTTCAGATGTTCATTTAATAACTGCATTTTCCCCTTATCTTTGCTTGCTGATATAAGGAAGTGTGTATCCTTTTTATGGTTGCTGGGTCTTTGTTTCATGGACTGCCTGCTGCTTCCTTAGTGACTACGAGAGGTGTGAGATCCATAGGCTGAGAAAAACTGTTTTGCTTTGTTCTCTGGCCCTAAAAAGGCTTAGTTGTGCAGAAACTCCTCCTGACAGTTCAGTCTGTTCTCTAGTACTCCCAGCGTGATGCATCTATTGCAGTGCTCCACTAGAGAAGAGGAGGGATCAGGAAACCTCCTGGTAACACCAAGGAACAGTGTAACTTGACTCAAAGTCACACTACCAAGCTGCACATGCACCAGCTGTTCAAACTGTTGCAATAGAAGCTGAAAAAACTCTGCTACCAGACACTAACCTTGCAATGCCTTTGGTTCCCATTCAATGGTGAGAGTGCCAAGGTGATCTCCAGGTCCTTATGAGAGAGTCAACAAGAGAAAACGTCATAAAAATTAACTATGCCTTCTTCAGACAACTCATCTCTTACCATAGAATAAGTAAAGCTGTAACATTAATATAGTATTGTTACTCATTGCTTTTTAAGGCTCTTCAAAACAAGCCAGGTAAGGCTTCACAACCCATGAGCAAACACAGCCCTCCTGGCCTGTGTGCTGGCCAAGTCATTCACTTCTGCCACGACAGCTGCTGGTGATTGGTAGTGCAGCAGAGTCCATGGTTCTCAAGCTGATGTGAGCCAAAAGTTTCCCACCTATTTCATCCTTTAGATGTTTCCAGTGGAAGTGAAGACCCCCAAATGGCAGAGGTAAATATACTGGCTCTTCTCTCATGGACAGACAAAAAAATAATATGTAACACATCAGAATGAACTTCATTGATATAAACCCTTCATCAACATATACTAAGAAAGGGAGTCCTATCGTCAAAACATTGACAACCTAGACAAAGAAAACACATGCTGTTGAGGGGGAAATGTCCACCAGAGAGGTCTATCCAGCATCATTCAGCACACCAGAAGCAGAGCTACGAAAAGAACCATGATCTCTGTTAGCCCAGGCCCTTGTTTTCACCTCTCACTGGTCTGTGCCTATTATTGACTGTTAACCCCTTGGAGCAAGAAATAAGCCCTTTGGTACATTGGGAGATAAACCTCTGATTACTGTGATATTAAAGCAGAATTCCACAAATAATTAAATAGTGCTTAAAGTATACATGGGGTGTATAAAAACATTAGACTGGGTATTTATTTGCCAACCAGTTACAGGAAGGAAAAGACTAGATGGAATAAGGCTCAGCTTTCATTTAGCACCATACTGGAGCTGGCTGGTTTGGCTTTCTCACCTGACCTGTGCTTCTGCTGTGGCTTGGGGCTAATCTTCCTTTCTGGGCTTTCAGGATCTTAGCTGCCAAACATTTGCTTCTCTGAAAATATAACTTCAAAATTACATTTCCAGTGGCTTCATAACTGAAAGCATGCTTGGCATAATTTTTTATAGCCAGTGATGACAAAATCCTGTCTTGTTTTGTATTTTGGGAAACCACAGACACCACTCAAAAAAAAAAAAAAAAAAAAAAAAAGAAAACAAAATCAAAACACTGAGTGTGATGTTTTTGCAGCTGTGAATTGCTGTGGTCTCTTCTCCACAGCAATGAATGGGTTTTGAGAGAGGGCAGACACCATTCACTGTTTTCTTTGTTACTGGGTAAACTGTGTAATAATAATTAAAAAAAGGTTCAGAAGTAGCCAAAATTACTGAATTTTTTAAGTCATGATGTCCATATTTCATGTACACAACTACAACTGCATTTCTCCTCACCATCATGCCAAACAACCCATCTCTTCCATGCTCTCCCGATGTAAAAAAAAGGCCTCTTTCTGCAGCAAATGATCTTCAACATTAATAAGTATTACTGTTCCACTCAGGCTACTGTTACTGTTTTAACAAGCAATCATCATCCTTTTTTTATTCTTGCTGATGAGACACTTTCATAAGGTTATTATCAAGCCTGTTTGACATCTGAAAAACAAACTATTTTATAAAAAGAAACTAACTTACCTGCACCTCAGTGAATGATTACAGCTGGACCCCAGCTTTCTAGTGGTATTAACAATCAACAAGACATTTCTGAGAAAGGGAGTAACTCTTTAAGCCTTGAAAAAGGAAACTGCTTATCTCCTAGGTAATATAAACTAAATGAGTGAAACCTGATCATCTCTCCTGCCCCACTATTCAATCCAGAACCATAAGTGTCTTATATCATCAGAAAGATATGAGGAAACGGTGGCATTTATTTGAAGTCATAGGATTTATCTGCGTCTTTTGAGCACTCATCGGCATCGGCTCAAATGCTGCTCACTTTGTTCTTTCACAGTAGCGGCGGCACAGACTGAAGACAGGTGTGCTGTGAGCCTTAACTCCCACCCTGTTTGCCCTTTGACATTTTACATCAGATTTGTATTTTGTGTTCTCTTGGGCAAGTTAACTGTCCACAAAACAGATACTCTTTTAGGCACATATCACTCCTAACAATACATTATGCAATGCTCAGAAAGGCACTTCTCTTAGAACTTTAGATTATAGTGGTTTTCCCAAGAAAGTGATACCTGGGTTTTGTTATTAAAATGTATTTTGGTTACTGTACATGCTAATCAATTCCCACACTGGACTAGGCAGCTGAACCACTCCCCACCAGAAAGCCTATAACTTTATTTTTAATAACTAAGCAATAGAGTAAGTGTTTATGTCCTGCCTTATTCATCTTACCGAGTATCAGTGCTTGGGTGGCCATTTTTACCTGCAATGTGGCTATACTGCTGTGTAACATTACAAAATAACAGAAAGACTGAATGCCTTGCCTCTTAAATGAATTCTTCATAGTATAATTTGTTCATAGTATAATTGATTTAGCTTAAACTTACTGTGACTTTTATCCAGGAATTGCATGTGAATATTTGGTAGTTTTATGGAGAGGAAGGTATCACACAGCTTAACGTGTGCCTGAATCAGGACGTCGGTACCCCAGAGAGGCTGATGCCTCTGGAGTGAGACTGAAGGTGCCAGAGCTTGGAGCTGGACTGCAGGTCCAAACAAAGCCTCCCAGGTGCCTGCTGGAGGGAACTACCTGCCAGGTGAGCACTCCTCCCAGTACTGCTGCTGGATGCCTCACAAAAGCCACGGATGGCTGAAAAAGGTCTAGTTCACATCAGTAACTCAAAGGCTAAAATCACTGTAGGAACATTGGGATTACCTCTAGTACCGAGAAAATGAAAATTTATCTTTAAATTTAAACTTTATTACAGCATTACAGACATCTGAGCAATTGTAACTGTCCTACAGAGATGGAAAAGAAAAAAAGCCCCAAGAGCCTATTGAACTGTGTGGTTACAATCCTATCACTTAAATGCCAAAGCTGTTTAAGTATCTTTATGACACCCACAGTTATACCTCCATCATATCTAGTATATAAACATTAGGCAGTGCCACTCGGTACTGTATTTCATTAGGATGAGCTGAAGGCCACTGAGCAGCAGAAAAGCTGTGACATCATGGAACTGTGGTGGGATGACTCACATGACTGGAGTGCTGCAATGAGTGGCTACCAGCTCTCAGAAGGGATAGGAGAGGAAGGAGAGGTGCTGGGGTGGCTCTGTACATGAGGAAGTTTTTCAACTGTACAGAGCTCAAGGGTAGTGATTAGGCTGAGAAGAAATTCATCAAAGATGAAAAGGATACATTATACAAAGGATTTTTATGGACTGAAAACAAAGGATTTATATAGCATAGAAGTGTGGAAAGGCAGCATTTAACATGAATGTGTAATGACCTTTGAAAAAACAACGTTTTTGCTTTTGTAATTCCATCAGAAGTACTTATGGAGGATTATCCCCAGTACTTCTCCAGTGCTGAATAAAAAGGAATGTGACTTAACATTCATCAGCTTTGATGTTGAATGAATTTCTTTGAATCAGTTGGCATTGTGGTGTTCAGTCAAAGGTTGGACTCAATGATTTGAAGGTCTTTTCCAACGTTAATGATTCTACAATACTATGTGGTGGTATTTATAGATTAAAAGACAACTGTAAGGTGCAGAAAATCTGAAGAGTTCCACATAACTGCATGTCAGAGTTCCTTACTACAGAGTTCATTCTGTTGAAATTTCTACCCTTGTAGTCTTCTTAGGAGCTGTGTTCCCTGTCTGAGATCTGAAGAGTGCCTAGATCAGAGAGGGCACTGGAAGGATTTTAACTTATCATAGCTTAAGCTTATTGGGAGCCCACGATGTTGGAGGCAGAGGACAGTCCCAGCTGCCTTCCCAGCTGCATTGCCCAGCTTATATCAGACTGTCTCACCCATCCAACTGAAAAGTAAATTTATTCTTTTTTTTTTTTGGCAATGTTAGTTTTCAACTGGACTAGGGAGCAATATTGGTATACTCCAAGGCTGAGCAATTCTGAGACTGCATGCAAGGAAGGCCAGAGCAACTACAAGTGCAAACAGGTCTCCCCTTGCCCCTTCTTTTTGGAGATGCAATCTTAGCTCAAGTTTGTCTTTAAACTTGAGCTCTGAGGTATCATGGCTGTGTATTGTTGCAGTGAGAAAATTCAGTGCTGCATATGTTTCTCTGTTCTTTGTAGTAGAAACTAGCTTTTTCTTTCCAGAGGGGATGCTTTGAGTTTTCATATTATTCTGTTCCCAGTCAGAAACAATTTGCCCACTCATTAATGAAAGTGGAACCAAACAAAGTGCCTTTTCCCCTCCATACTGAATTCAGTTGAAAAAAAAAATGTATAAGCTTGATCTGTGTTTGAAGAATAACAATTGCTTTAATCTTTGCTGGAAGGCTTGTTTATCTCTGAGACACAGCTGGATATCAGGTATTGTAGAAGACATGCACATAATGTCACGAAACACAGAAGATTCTTTCCCAGAGATTTTAATTTTTAAAATGCATATTGCCTTAAAACTGGTTTGGATTGTCAGTGGCAGGGTCCCAACCACTCCACGGTGCTGCCTGAAAGCTGCTTTCTTTCAATGGGAATGACACAAACAAGTGAGAGCTGCTGAAAAGCAGCATAAGGACTCTTGAGACTGACATGAGCAGAGCAACAACCACACAGAATGTTCTCAATGCCACCCCTGTCTAGCTGGTCTGTTTGTTCCTTCTGAATTTATGTCCTTAATAGGACAATACAGTTTCACATGCCTCAGTGCAACAATGGGTCTCCTCAACATTAGCTGTGAGCAAGCAGGGGGAAGTACTTCTAATTCCTAATTTTTGCTTTCCCTTCTACCCCAGATTGTTCAGGAAAAAAAAAATCCCACTTGTCAACCCCAATTAAAATCTTGTGAAACTCACAGTGTATAAAGCATTTTAAAAATCAGGCAAAACAGGAATGTAGATACATGCTTTACACTCAGGCATGAAAACTCTAACAAACATGATGAAAGTTGCCCCTCTCAGTGTAGGTCATTCCAGTGCTGAAGTCCCACTGTTGATGCAAAAAGAATTTTTTCTGCCCACAACAGCTCTGTAACTGTGTTTCTAAAGTACGTATAATCTTATCGGTAGCTTGAGGCACCCTATCTTTATTCTGAGGACAATGTGAAGCTCTGTTCTTGTGCGGTCCTTGAAATAAGCAGGAGCCGTGAGGTCAGTCAGCAGAGACGGGAGGCAGGCTCTGCTCCCCGGGCCGCACTAAGCTGCCTGGCTGACGATCTCTGCAGGGCACAGCATCGTGTTTGCTCCGCTCCCCACAGAGGCTCTGCTGCAGCTCAAACGATAAGAGGATGTGAGACTCAAGAAAAGCAGAAATAGCTATTAGGTTCTGAATGGCTGTGGTATACAGCATGATGCTGAATGCAGAATCCCAAGGGAATTTATCTGAAAGGAAAATAAATCTCAGTAACAGCCTTAGGTTTGGAAAAGGAAGGGTTTTCTGCGTGGTTACTTTTCAGGAGAGATACTCAGATATTAAGATGATGGGTGACTCAGAAATACCACAGATGTTCACTATTTTACTCTTTATAGAGACTTTTTCATAGAGATGCCAAATAACTTTATAAGCCTTTATGGATTGAAATTTTCAACATCCTGTTGGGTTAGATAATATTCACAATAATATTCACACTAAAGATAAAATACAACAGTTTCCCACAGTCATAAAGCAAAACCAGAAACAGTAAACGGTCCAAGCTTTTTATCACTGTACGTCTAATCTGGTTAGTTGGCACATGCTTAACACATGCCAAGTACCAGCATCCACATCCAAACCCAAACTCTCTGCTTCTCTTTCTATGCATAAAGCTTTATCCTACAGCTCTTCATATGGAGAATATTTTCTCTCCAGCCAATGGTGTTCTTTGCATATTGTCAGATCTTCCACTGTCTATGATGTCTGGGACTTACCTGTCGTTCATAAAAAAGAGGGGAAGTGCCAGAGAATGAGCAGCGTTCTGACAATCCTCACCATCATTATATGGCAAATGTATTCTGGCACAAACCCATCCTATCACAACCTGGAAAATAATATCATGATCCTGGCTGACTTTGGATCAGAAGTGTTATCTGCATGGATGGTGTAACTGCTGGGAAAGGGGTGCATGTGCCGATAAGCAAATGCACTTCCTCAGTGTGGTGTTGTAAATGTTTTGCCTTCCCATATAAAACGTGGGAGGAAAAACTGCTTGGGAGCTGCATGCAAATCATATCCTACAGTCCTACAGCACTGTAAAAATCCCCCCTGCCCTCAAGAAAATCAAGCTACCTTCCCAAAATCCAGGGCTCTTCTAGAAACCTCTTATTGGCTTCTTTCAATTAGGCAAACATGAAAACAAACGAGAGCAGCAAGCTTCACTCAGACTGTCTACTCAATAGTTTCCAAACAAAATCAGCTGTGTGGCATATGCTGCCAAAACAATAGCTACCGGATTAGCAGATGGTGTGCTGTGAATTAAATGTTGACACAAAACCCAGACACACTACTCAGTCCAATCTTGACACCAAAAACTTATTTCCCTACTATTTTTCTCACCTCATTATATTTACTCACAACAAAAAAAATTCTTTTGATACTCCATCTGACTTTAGAAGGGACAAGTTAACCTGCAATGTACTATTACTGTGCAGAGAAGAGCAACAAGGCTGGTGAAGGGACTGGAGCACAAGTCCTATGGGGAGAGACTGAGGGAGCTGGGGTTGTT
>JAWWEV010000115.1:80324339-80351573 GCA_035583235.1 Hafferia zeledoni | reverse complement strand
TCCTGAACTGAGGGGCCCAGAACTGAACACAGTACTCAAGGTGTGGCCTCACCAACACAGAGTACAGGGGAAGGATCGCTTCCCTGGTCCTGCTGGCCACGCTATTTTTGATCCAGGCCAGGATCCCACTGGCTTTCTTGGCCACCTGGGCACACAGTTGGCTCATGTTGAGCTTCCTGTCAATTAGTACTCCCAGGTCCCTTTCTGCCTGGCTGCTCTCTGAAATATTTCTGCTAAGAGAAAGGGAGGAAGAGCTCAGCCATTCCCTTTCCTGTTTGGCATCATACAGATCAGTGAACGTGCTGGCATCAGCCTGCCAGTCAATAAGTGTAACTCCACACTGGCCAGAGCTTGTGCAGTGTTCTTGACTAGTCAGCAGGATTAGTTTTATTTAAGCTCCATTAAAAAAATTAAGATTTCTCTCTATTGCCAAGTAGATTATGTAACAAAAATTTATTGTAGGTTACTGAACAGAAAACAAGGAGTGGAAAGTCTAAAATCCACAAATGCTGCTGACCAGATAGTGGTCTCTTGTGAGCCTTTGAGTAAACTCTACAGGCAAGTGTATTCCTGTTCCAGCACTGACACCTTCTCCCATGAGCTTCCCCGGCTGCTTTCAGGGTGCCTGACATTTCCTAGACAGTGTGCCATTAACCAAACTCCAGAACATGTGGTGGGAGGATACATACCAGGCTATGCCCTGTTTCCACCACGGACCCTTCCTGACCTTCTGGTTGCTCCTAAGCAGCTTCTTGTACCTATAGCCCCATCAAGCACTCCCACTAAGCTGAGACCTTATTGTTGACATTCTGACCAAGGTGGCTTCTGTCAGGCCTAAGAAAGAACATGCAGGAACGTCTGCTTTGCCACTCTGGGAATTCCTTTGGATTTTGCCAGTGAAAGATTTTGGTACTGAAGATAAAAATGGCCTTGAGGGACAGCAGTTCCTGTACAGAATATATCTTCCTCCAAATCCTTCACTTCGATTTTCCTCCTGTTGTTTTTTAGTTAACTGTATCCTAAATTCATCTGGGTCTTGGTTTGGCTCCCTTCTTCCAGAGAAGGGAATTGAGCTCTATGTATGACAAAACTGTTAAAAAGGACATTTTTACAGCCTTTAAAAGCAGATTCCCCTCTCTGAGTCTAGCTGCCTGACAACCACAAGGCTCCTGGGCAACCTGAAAGCTTGCAGGTGAGGAAACTACTTGCCTTTTGATCAGTGAAGGAATTTCTGGGTGAAATGAACAAATATTCAAACTCTACATGCTGTGTGTATCCTGTGGAATATATTTTGTTTGCTGGTTGTGGTGGATCTTTAGAATAATTAGTCTGTTCTTTCAAAAATGGTTTCACAGGATTTTAGTTCTTTTCAGTTCATTAAAATCCACAAGTCTCATGTTTGCGTGAATTTAACTAAATTATTCCCAAATCAGTGCTACAGTAAGCATTTTAACCTGCTTTTCTTCAGAGTTTTAAAATACACAGTTTGACCCTTATACCTGAAGATGATTTGAAGTAAAAAAAGCCCACTCTCTAACATATTTGGGAATAATGCAGGATTTGAGTCCTCTAAATACTGAATTATGTTTTATGAAGTGAGTATGGATCTGGAAGTTACTGGGGAAAAGGAAGTGGGGCGGGGAGGAATGAAAGATAAAGGGGTGGGACTGTCTGGGACAGGGTCCAGGCATGTGCATACCCATGACACCTCCTAGAAAAGCTGCATGAGATGGGCCTCTTCACAGGCTGGGGTAAAGTCCTGTTGACCAGGTTCCTTTAGGACTGCCCAGGTTGAGGGAAGACTGAGTGTTTGGACTTGTTCCATTGTTAAAGATCTCTATATTTGTGGCAGCTGCTTTACAGGTGGCTCTTAATGATACAAAAATTACATATAAAAAGGAGATAAAGTAATGCAAATACAGAGAAGAATGTAGTAAATTAATGGGTGTTACAGGATCAGTAAATGCATTCGCTGTTTAAAGTACCTGATTATAAGAACAATGTGTGTATAGGGATTAAAGAAAAAAGAACCTAACCCCAACAAAACTACTTTGGTAGCAAAATTGTTTTGCTCTGCTTTGAAAGTGTGGCACCCCTTCTGCATCTGGAGGACAAACACACAGCACCAATACAATTTCTTTTGTTCTACTTCTCTCACTCTTCAATATAGTGGTAATTATCTATAATGGATGAGGGCTGGCTTCACAGGAACTGTGAGTCAAAATTATTTCCTGGGCAGAGGCTCTTTCATCCAATTTCTTACTGTCTGTGCTGGCTTTCACATCTTTTACCAAGAACAGCAACTAAATGCTATGATTAAAATGTCTGAAACAGTAGCTACTGTATTGCTCCTAAGATCTCCTTAGGCTACTTGGTGTGACTAGGAGTTGTTGGCATTCAATAAAAAGCCATTATTCAATTAAAAGGCCAAAGCCCCCTGGGATGCTGCTTAACTATTACCAGGTGAAGTTAGTTCTTAGTGAGCAAAACCAGCCTTGCTCAGTAATGCTTGCTATGTAGGAAATTGCATTCAGGCTGGAAGGGATTGCTTCATAAAACCCTCCCTCATCATCTGCCAACTGCATGGTGCTGAGCTGTGACCATGTGTAAATCCCAATCTGAAGGCAAATGTTTCAGCCAATTTGGTAAAAAGTCATTGCCAGTCATTTTTCTCTTTTCATTGGCTTGCATGTTCTCTGAAGCAACAATTAAAGTTTTGTCTGCAAGTAAAATATATCAGTAATAGAGTTGTGACACTTTAGTAACTTTAGGACAATACTATAATACCACAGTGATTAGATATGGACTCCTTTATTTGCTGTGCTGTGTGTTCAAAAATGATGCCACCACCATCTTTCAGTGCTACCTTTGATCGGATTCAGGCACATAAGGCTTTCAGAACACGGTATTACACTCATCATGAGATACTGGGCAAGTTTGTTTCTGAAATCCTTTCCTTGCAACCTGAGATTTAGGAAAACTTCAAGACCTGTGGAATCTGTCTGTTCTTGATAGTCAAGAATGCATTCACCTCTCGGTAAGAAAGAACTGCACTTCCCTGCTGAGGATTAGTTAACTCCAGTAAACTGAGAGAGGGGACAGGGTCAGCTGTTCTGCAGTGCACAAAGCACTCAGATTTGGGCATAACGAAGTGCGGAAGACGATATAGCAAAGTAGCTGCAAGACCATTAGCAAGTGTTTTCTAAAGCTGAAGTACTTTGGTAAGAACTATGTTTGACTTCACACTTGCACAGATCATCCCCACCAACAGGACACAACTGGGATATTTTATCCTGAATCCTGTCTTCTTACACCTGATTCTGGTTCCTGACCCTAGATTGAGGCTCTGCAGCCTCTTGGGTACCACAATGGTAACCTCAGCGATGAAGGAAAGCGCATTCATATGTTTGAGGGTCTAGCAAGAATGTGAAGTATATGCTAAGTCTGATTGTCATATGGAAGTTTCTGATGAGCAGTGTAAAATTTTGTAGAAACCATGTTGTGCATTTTATTTAACATGGATCCTGAAGAGTGTGTTTGGTTTCTATTTTAAATACTACTGAGACATTGTCAGTGTCCTGAGAGCCCTGGCAGCCGGGTGAGTGCCGTGCATTCCTTGGAGTACAAGGCTTCAGCCTTGCGTCACCATGTACAGTGTCAAGCACGTCCAGAAGGCTGGATTCCTCTTTGTAAATTATTTTCTCTTTACCACTTGATAAAATGGACAGGGGAAAAGCTGTGCCACCAAAGCACAACATGCTTCCATTACTGTGGAAACAGCCAGCATGACAGAACCATTTGTTTGACAACCAGTGTAATTCTAAATTTAAAAAAAAAGAAATTATATTTTTTTAATGCTTGCCACAACCAGGATCTTCATTCACATATGATTCGGACTCTAGCACCAGAAGAAGTACTTGGCCTGAAAAATGGCTGGCTTTGTGCTTGATGAGATATGAGCTTGACCTCACTGGATTTTTAATTCACTTTCAGTACATTTCACTTTTTTTATTGTAGGAAGTGTATGGATTTTGTTTCAAGTTATTGTCATGCCTTGTTTCAGCCCGCCACAGAACTGACTAAACAACATTTCCTAAGAACAGTTAAATACAGGCTTAACTTTAAATCTGTCCTGAGGGTTCATATCCACTGAAGCCAGAAAAGTGTTTAACTGATTTGCTAAACCTGGATCCTAACTGGGGTGGAGGAGAAAGAAATCTGGAGCACACATTCCTCAGTGAAGCACACCAAATAGCTTTTTTTTTTTATATATATATGCTCAGCACATTGTTTATAATGGCTGTTTGGATATCTGAGAAAAGACTGAGATACACAAAGAGAAAGGAAGACAACTGCCTTCTGGATCTGAAGTTTCCTGCTTCCTGCACTGCTCCAAGAGGCTTTTTACTGCTAGAGCATCCGAGCGCTCCTCAGCCAGGCATTACGCAGTATGTCTGACACCTGTCAGCCTTAGTCTTGCAGCCTCCCACTGACTGCTGAAAGGCACTCAGAGGATTGCTGTAGTGTGTTGCTTTGGAATTTTATTTTATACAAGTTTCTAAAGAGCTATCTGTTTATACTGCAGGCGGTTGGAGTAATGTGCTTGGCGTCTCAAGAGGAAAAGCAAGGAGGTTTACAGTAGCTTAAAGTTTTGACAGAGTTCATTCCATTTTATGGAGCAGTTTTCCAGGGGAGCTCTGTCTTTTGCTGTCATAGCATCTGCTGACAACAGCTGGCAGAAGCTCAGTTCCTCATGTTTAACCATTCAATTACTTGCCATAACCCTATTATATACCTACATATACCTTGAGTGCTCAGGATTTGAACATATACCATTTGAACATATACCATTTGTCCTGATAATATTGTCTCCAGGGACTAAGGAGGGGAACGTACAGAATTCTATAGCTGAAACAAAAGAAGTGGGAGTTATAACTGAAGTAATTGCAAAATGTTTTATATTTGTTGGGGTTGGTTTCCTGTAGTTCATTTCAAGAGGTGTGTTAACAGCACTCACTGACAGGTAGCTTGGAGACGTGGTAGCAGAAAATTTACTCATCATCTGTCACTGAAGGAGTGATTGAAATGGGGTTTTAAGTGTAGGATAGTTCAAAGACATCTGCTTTCAGCTAATAGCCTTGGGATTGGCTTTTTGAAGCAGTGCTGGTGTGGCTGTTCCAGCACCACTAACGATTTTAGTTAGACCTCTTGCAGGCAGCTCCTGTTATTTGTCACTTTGCCTTAATTTTTGTTTTTGCAAATGCAGAGGTTGGAACATGTAGCACTTGAGAACCTTCCCACTGAGTCCTCCCTGAGAAGGCAAAGTCAGAAAATCTGATCAGAAAATCTGTCACTTCATTGAGCATCAGCACTTGGACTGTGAGGACTTTTGGCTCCACCCCTGAATCCTCAGCTGCGGGGTTAAGACACACAAGCTTTGAACACCTACAGCTTGGGTTCTGAGATTTACAGGGTTATTACTGTATGTAAGAGTGTGAATAACTATGTAGAGTACTTGCACGTGACTAGTTCCGTGATCTGAAAACTCACATGGCTTGAGAGACAGCTTTTGGGCAAAAACTGTGTGCCACCAGGCATGCAAAACAGTTTTCCTGTATAAGGACTCACGTTTATCTATTCACATGTGCTTGAAGTCTGCATGGCTTTAGGCCAGCCTCAATACGTTGGACTGGGTCTGAGATTTCAGCTTGCCAAATGTCTAATTTCTCTTCATTATGTAATAAGACTTCTCACAACATTCAGTTAGTATTCACTGAAGTTTTGTGTCTATCTCATTAGTACCTTTTAATTTGAAAACACTGTGTAGGATCTTGAGTGGGAGCCGAGCAATATAAAGGAGCTGGTCCTTACTGTAGGTGATAAAAAGTGAAATAAACTCCATTTGCATTTTGTTTAAGGGAATTTTTAAGTGAGCAGTCTGTACAGCCTTCTCTTCCTCATGCTCAAAAACAACCCCAGAAAACAAACAAAAAAGCAGAATAATCTCACAGGTGTCCATCACTTTACCAAAGTAAGAAATGAAGACAAGTGAAGTCACTAGTTTCTTGTGGAACAACACAATTCATATAGAATACTTTGAATAGGTATTTGGCAGGCTTTGGCACTATTTCTGACTGACATGCCTGTGAAACCTTACCTTACTGAATTATGGAAACTGTGGAGGGCTTACGTTCCCTGCTCATTTCCCTCTTTACATTCACATTGAAAAAATCCAAGCTTCATGTCCACAGTTGTCTAATCAAATACATAAACTGCACAGAACACGCTGTTTTCTTCCATGTGCTGTGCATGAGGTAGCACGAGGGGCAATGCTGCAAGTCATCATCATGACAAGGATTTGGAAAGGGCTCTCCCCACGTGGGTGTGCCCTTCCAGCCTGCACAGTGGATTTTTTAGGTGAGGTACAGCGTGTGCAGAACTGGCCCCATCGTTTAACTCCTAAGGTTCATCTGCCACGGCCGAGCGAGCTTGGACAGTGACAGTGAAGTCCTCAGGACTAGAACCTACAGCCCCCAGTATTGCCAGGAGGTCTCCCATCCAAGTACTAACCGGGCTGATCCTGCTGAGCATCCGAGATCTGACAGGATCGGGCATCAAGGTGGCATTTAACTGCCTAGTGCTGCAAGTAACATGTCAGAAAACCAAGATGATGATGAAGTGCTTCAGCCCCCCTTGAACAAACAGTTGAAGTTCTCTGACAGTGATAGATAAGTAGATTTGTTTTGTTCTCTGCTATGGAGAATATAATCATCATACACTTCTGCAATGCCTTACTGATTGCATGAGAAAAAGAAGTCACCCTGTCTTACAGGGTTAGCCCACTTTTTAACCGGGTACAGTGGCAGTGACTGATACAGACCATGGCAGTCTATAGGGGTAAGTCTTCTCTGTGATGGACCTGAGTCCTGTGCACCTCATTTTTCCAGTCAAGACCAGAGGCCCTTGTCAATGCACATCCCAGGCCCCTCCTGATGTACAGCCTTTGGGGGCATGTTTGAGGACGGGCAGCAAGGCATTGAGATCTGGCCCACTGAGTCTATACATAGCATACTGCCAACATGCTCTGGGATGGACTTACTTATCAATGTATGCACAGCACATATAGCTTGTAAGTCTGTTAGACACTGGCATTGCTTCTCATTGCCTCTTGGGAAGGGAAAAACATTTTGTTTTACTGCTTTCAAATGTTAGGTTGAAGGTATGTTGGCTCTGCTTAGAAACAGCATGTCCTCTCAAGTCTCTGTGCTTGGTTTTGTAGAGATAAAAAGAGCCACAGCTTGGCCTAAGCGAATAGCTTGGTAATATAAATGAATAGACAAGATAGCAAGTGGGAGGATCACTATGGGATCTGGAGAGCTGTTCACCATGGACACTGGTATTTCAAAGAAATGTTTTAGCAGGTAAAGTAACTAAGCCTGATTTAAGAGATTTTTTCCCTTCTAGATATACTCCATGCATGATAGTAGTTATAGTTGACTGGCAAGCTGGAAAAAAGGCTGTTTCAAATTATATAAATTTCTGCATGTCAGGTACTATGAGTACATGACCTATTGGTAGCTAATAAAAATTGAGTTCAGACATACAAGCAAGCCTTTCATTGCACAAAGCAGAGACAGCAGCATATGTTTATTGGCTTGATTTTTTCCCTGTTTTAAAAAGATTGGAGCATAAGAAGTAACACTACCCACTTTACTTGCAGTCTGATTCTGAGGGAGTGTGAATACACGCTTTTTGACTGTTTGTCTGAATGGTGCAAATAAAGAAGCTTTCAGTTAACATCTGGATGATCGAGTGCTAGTGATGGCACGTATTGACAGCAGAGTGCATGAGACAAAACCCAGAATGAGGAGCTGTAATACTGCAGTGAATAATACAGAAAGCAGGATTTCGCTATTAGTCATTCAGAAGATGTCTAATAATTGCCAGAAAGTACCATAGTCTCGGGAACAGTGAAACTTTCTCTCTAAGGCAATGCTATAAAAGACTGAAAAGTGGGTTGTCTAATTACTGTAGCTGAGTGGCTGAACTAGTAGAGAGCTGTGGAGTATGGCTGATAAGCAGCTAATTAATAAACTAGAGACATCTTGCTCGTTAGTCCCTCAAAGGTCTGCAGAAAAGCTCTGTGATGTCTTAAAAGGAGGATATGCAGATTGTGAAATCTCTGAATGCCGTGCATGGAGAAATGAAGTGTGAAAGGAACTAATGATGCTGGTAGCATTTGGAGTGTGAGCACACGCTGTCTGTGCATGTGAGGCAATTAAGGAACTGCGGCTCCTGACAGGCAGCAGACCACAGAATGATTACATTGTCTGTGCATGGGTGTAGTGTACCCACAGAGATACAAACCAAGCCATTGTGATATAACTTACTGATGTGATTTCCTTTGCTGAGCTTAATTAACAACAGTTCAGTGTCACATTTGCTGATAGTTAAAATACAGATAGGGAAAACGAATATGAGTGACTAATGGCAGAATGCATCAAGTGACTGGTGGGAGATGCAGATGCTGGAACAACCAGCATTATTGTTGACTAGTAAGTACAGTACAGTGGGGATATCTAGGCAGGGTTCTGCCTGAGGACGTGTTGGCAGATGAAAAGACAAATCCTAGAAGGAAACTGAGCCAACAACAATGATAGAAACATCCTGGGAAGTGAGAAAACCTGTGCCCCCTCCACTGCAGTTTACTTGGACTAGCAATTAACTAGCTGTCTTCTGGTGAGCACCTGAAGCCCTTCTGCAACATTCCCTTTAAAGTACTAAATATGTCCATCTGCCAGAAATGCTTATTTCTGGGTCAGCTGACCAGATTTCATCTCATCCATAAAACCTGTTTTCTGCTCTCCTGCATCTAACTGGACATCATCACATTCACTTGTGGTGAGTTTTCAGGCATGGCATCTCATTTCCCAGTTACAAAGGGCATTTCTACTAGAAACTAGAAGTCACATTAGTGATCCTTTGTGAATAATAGCTTGGACAAGCCTAGGTTTAAAGTTAACTACCTAAGGTGTGTTTCTTTATAGGCCAACTCTTGAATTTCACAACAGAAAATAAACTGTGAATGTGTTTGACTTCTAATTTTCATCTACAAATATGTTTAACACAAGCATTGCATCCTTGTGCTAATGAAAAACCAGAAAGCAAAGACTGTGATAAGGAAGTGGATGCAGTTCAAGGAAATGAAATGTAGCTGCCTCTCCCACTTCTTAATGTGTTTAGCCAATATCAGAAAATACCTGTGAAATGATTATTCTTGTAACCAGCTAATGTTAGTTGTCCATTTTGTTTAGGGACTAATTTAATATAAATAGTAATTTATCTATGGATAATTGATAATGGAAACTGGGTAACATTCAAGAATATATCCATGTATTTAATAATATCCATCTTGGTTATTACACACATAGTGTTCTATAGAAGACTTGCTGGGCTCTCTTGGATAAAGACTCCTAAAAGGTTTGGAATGCTATGTTTGTTAATGAAAGAAATCTGATCTCCATCATAAATTGGACTGATCCTTTCTTCTGTTACAAACTATATTAAATGAAACTGATTGCTGTAGTCAGAGCAGAAATTTCCCATGCTATCTCACAAAGCACATGAAAGAAACTGTGTTTCAAAGCATGACTCCGATAAGGCTGTAATATGGGTTCAGTGCAGTAAGCTGAGCTTTTTAAGTGAAAGTTTGGAATTTTTAACTTTGCTGCCAAGGGAGAGTTCTTATTCTTTTAATTCTGCTGCCAAAAGGATTTGTATTGGCAGGTACTGGAGAGTTCCTGGCTGACTGCAGGAGACCTTGCAGTGTTAGAGAAGCCACCAGCCACCCAGTCTGCTGCATATGGGACATGAACTGTGATTCACTGATATTACTGCTGGTCAATTAGAGATGCACCCGTGTGACTGAGGCCTTGATCTGTGTCTCTGCTGTGCGAGCTGGCACATGCTCTTGCAGGTTTGCCAGTTTTGAGCTGAGCTCTGTAGAGACCATCCTCTACAGGGCTTTCACCAAGGAAAATGGGGAGTTGGATTCCTTTCAAAGTATGATGTGGGACCACTATGATCTTGCCAGAGGATTCCTGGGAGGCTGCCAAAAAGACAGTAAAACTTTCTTTTATTCCATTCAGAAGGAAAATAACCTGGGATTCTCTACACACACCACCCTAGCAGAGTTCTTTTCACTACTTGCCCCCAGTCTTTTTAGCTTTAAATCCAAGGTTAAGATGTTGGAATGTACATGGTTCAAAGATACTCCTGAACAAAAAGCTTCTAATACTGTGAAAGCCTGAAAGCCTTAGTTTCATCTGTTCCTGTGCTTGGTTCTATCTAAGCAGCAATATGTCGAGTGACTTGGAGTGGGTCTTGAAAGTCTCTCAGTGTAAGAGGACATTCATGGTATTGAAAGACTGCTTGAAAGAACTGAGCTCATTTGGAAGTGAATAATATGGGTCCAAGTCTGTAAGCCCTGAAAGTTTCCTAAGTCCTTGCTGCTTGCTTCCTTTTGTTTCCTTAGCTAAAATTAATTTTCCTTTACTAAAATTATTTTTCGTCTGAGAATACTAAAACTGTATATCTTTCTTTTCCTCTAGTGAAAAAAAAAAGTGAAAAAATATTTTTGGTACTGTAATCCTAAACATAAAATCAGTACACATCTTATTTTAATTGCCTTGCAGCCTTACTTAGGACAAAAAGATCTGTGCTTCTGCAATTTACTCATCTGTTCTCCCCCAAATGCTGGTACAAAGAACAGACTGGAAAACCTGAAAGGTATGTTACTGTCTAAAGCCCAGAGGAACACACAAACCATTACAACCCACAGAGAGGATGGCAGCTCGTGTTAGGTTGTGGCTTTTTCTTGGTTCTCATTATGTTCCTGTCAGGCCTCTTCCCTCTTGGACACAAAGTGTTTTGGTAAATCCAGTTTATGCCATTAAGGACTGCCCAAGTCTGAACATCGTGTGTGAATTTGTCACTGTAAGCAAGGGCCCCTGTGCTGCTGCAGGTCTTCCACAACTCCTTGCAATAATGCTCTTACAGCACCTTCTAGTGAACTGTTTTTTAGAAGTAGGAATTGCCCTTGCAGTAAAACGTCTTGCAGGATTGATACATAATGTGCTAGGAAAGCTGGAAGTCAGCTCTTATCAGTGTGACTTTTTACTGGGGATGGAAAAACTCTTCCCCTTTACTGGCAAGCTATCTTAATGAATCTGGTGTGTGTGGACCAGAGTAATGATGAGCTCTGCTGAGATTGACAAAAGGATTGAGAACAGTTAAAGAGTCAGTCTCTTGAATATATGGTGGAGGCAGGAACTTCTTGAATGTTTTGCAGCAGTTTCTTTCCACCTTCCTCTGGAAGTGACCAGTGTCATTACTGTATCTGCACACAGAGTATGTATGCGGAGAGAGGAACCACATCTTTTTGCAAAGTATTTCAATGTTTTCACTAAACTACTGGAGTGAGAGTCAAGGAAAAGAGGCACAGAAATGTGTGACAGGTGGCAGACTAGCATCTTCATGGAATTACAGAATCACACAGACTCACAGAATAGGTAAGGTTGGGAGGGACCACAGTGGGTCCTCTGGTCCAACCTCCCTGTTCAAGCAGGGTCATCCCAGAGCACATGGCACAGGATTGTGTCTAGACAGTTCTAGAATATCTCGAGTGAGAAAGACTCTACAGCCTCTATGGGCAACCTGTTCCAGAGCTTGGTCACTCGCACAATAACGAAGTTCTTCCTCACATTCAGGTATAACTTCTGTGCATCAGTTTCTGCCCATTGCCCTTTGTCTTATTGCTTGGCACTGAGAAGAGCCTGGCTCCATCTTCTTGACACCCTCCCTTCAGATACTTTGTACATTGATGAGGTTGTGTCTTCTCGAGGCTGAACAGGCCCAGCTCCCTCAGCCTTTCCTTGCAAGAGAGATGCTCCAGTCCAGTTCCTTCATAATCTTTGTTGCTCTTTGCTGAACCTGCTCCAGGATCTCCGTGTCATATTCGCATATACAGTCATTTCTCAGCTTTCATTCCCCCTCACACATACAGCCCCCCCGTATGCATAGCCCATTTTTCTTACCTATTGTATCTTCTTGACTTCAAATGGTGAAAATGCTGACTCTGCTACCATCAGTACAGGTAAGAGGGAAGCATCTTTCCTTTAGCTGCAGGCCTCTAGTTAGTCCCAGGTCTTCCACAGGACATGGAAACAGCTTTACCTTCACATGCTGGTCAGAAGCTGCTTCTGCAGCAAATTGCAAGATTGCTCTGAGTTACCAGGGTGGGGAATTTTTGACAAGCAAAGCAGTCCACAGATGAGAGCGCTAGGACTAGGGGATGCAATGCAGGAACAGAGCAAGAGGCTATTGCATGTGTGCCCAACGTACAATTGCATTCCAGTCTGGCATGGTGTAAATGTTTGATCTGCTGCTCATGTTTTAAGGTGTGGCTTGGGCAGGTTCTACCTGATTGGGACATAAACAGGTTTACTGCCGGATATGCCCATTGATATGTAGTCATTAACTCAAGCTTTTGGGGAAGTTTGACATTGTGGGTGTTTTCCAGACAGTTCTAAAAGTCTCCTATAGACATGATACAAATCTTAGCAGGCTGTAAAGTTTTATACTTCCTTTTAACATTCTATATTTATTTACCCATTTAGATGTCCCTTATCTAGAATGCTGTGAAGCCTCTAGTGTAAGCAAGTGGACAAAGAAATGACCAGTGGTCTTTCAGCAAAACATTCTTCCAGAGTTTCACAGGCACTTTTGAAAGAAGTTTGTGCATTAAGGGTCATCCACAAAGCTGAGAAATAAGCTCTAATGCCAGTGTGGGCTTCCTTCAAAAACTCTTACTCTAGGAGGAAAAGCATATTCTTCAGGATTAAGTAAAAGGGGATGTCCTTTTGCAGAGCAATAGAGCTGGCTGGAGAGGTTGAAGGTCTTCTGAAATAAGGAATTACATCAAGTGCAGCCACCAGGCTTGGAACTGACACAAAAATCCTTGCTTTGCTCCAAATATCCATTTTTACAAAGTTACTGCTTTCAGAGTGTTGGTCAAAGCTCAATCCTGAATTCTGTCTTTGTGAAAGACATTTGTGTCAGTACCTAATGTGTTGTCTTTTAAATCACATCCTAGAAGCCACTTAGATTGTAAGTTATTTCTATCCCTAACTGATCTTTGAGAAGAAGTTGTGCAGCTTCTCAGTTGAAAGTTCTCAGCCTGGTGTGTGCAAGCTTAAAGACTGCTTATGTAATGTTTTATCAACACAAATGATTCAGTCCTTCGAACACTATAAAACAAGGATTTTACAATCAAATTAAGTCAATAATTGAGAGACTAAAGGAACTATACTTACTTTAGAATAGAGAACTATGTGAAACTGAGGTAGGAGCAGCACTTCAAGATCACTACTGCTTAAACATCAGCAATGTGGTGACATATGAGTGGAGGGAGTTATATGAAGTTCAGAAAGATGAACAAAGCCACACTAAAGGTAAAGCCCACAGAAACCTAAGTAAAGCCACAGATGAGAAACAAAACAAGAACTTCCTTGTCTGTTCTATAAAGCTGTCCACACCCAGATGATTACTCAGATGACCCAACTTAACCATTTCTAAGAAAAAGTATCCTTTGGTCATTACTGGGGGACCTAAAATTGAAATAACATAAAGTTGCATGTGTATCAAGCTAGAATTAGCCATGAAGAATAGTATACAGAAACTTGGTTGAACAAAGAGGATTATGCATTGTGGTTAGCTGGTTCAAAATTTGTTTCAGTAAGACAATCCTGTTCAGTTTTCAAATGGAACAACACAGGGATTCAGCTAGTCAAAGAAAATCAGATTTTAATGAAGCTATTGTGACATGCTTTTTTTTGTTTGGTTTGGTTGGGTTTTGGGGTTTTTTTTGGTACATAATACTGTGTTTAAAGGTGTCTGGCTTAACTCAAAAGACTACCTGACAACAAATTAAATTTTCCTCTAAAGTGAAGCCAAATATTGCATAGTAGAGGAAAAAATCAAACTTAGAATTAAAGAGATTTTGATGGATTATCTACAATATCTCTATCTCATTCGCATTTCATTTCTGTAATTGAATGGTTCCTTCTACATCACCTGTTTTCTGTACTTGTAATTTCACAAATTGGTTTTCTGTCACCTCAGGCTATTTTCTATCTAAATATTGTTTCCCTTTCTACTGTCAAGCTTAGCTGACATGCCATATTGAAAAAAACAATCACAGTTGGCCAGTGCTGAGTATCTGAAGAAGTCTTAGAATTAATTTTAAACTAAAAGGTAAGAAAAAGTGCTAATTCAGCAATACTTCTGGCTTTCCAAGGGTTACCAGGCATCCCATGATGTTAAAATACCACTTTTTTCCAGTCCTTAGAGCTCCTTTTGAAGATTACGACAAACAGGCACAGCTCTCTAAAGAGTTATTCTGCCAAGTATTCAGCACAAATCGACAGGATCTTACAACTTAATAGCTGCTTTACGGGAGAGGAGCTGCACTGGGAATAGAACTCTTTGGGGAAGCAAAATTCAGACTTTTGGAGAAGGATTTGAAATCTGCACATAACTGCAAGGGTATCCATTTGGTTCCCAACTCATTTCTTGACATGGGGAAAACACTGCAGGGAGGGCTCTGGAGTAGTGTGGGTAATAATCCTCTTGCCCTCCCTTTCTGATTCACTGATCATTCCCTTCCTTTCTGACAGCTGAATTTAGACCATCATCTTTGTACATCAGTGAGAAGCCTGGATAAAAGTGAGCTGAGTTTACAAACTGTGGAATAACTACATTGCTATTGTTAGTGCATTTGTCTTCTCACACTAAAGGAGTCAGTCACAGCAGGATATTTGCTGTAAGATTCTCTCCTTCTTCATCTCTTTATTGAAGAGTTTTAGTTCCATAACTTTGGAATAATTTCCTGTGGCCTGGACTGAGAAGAAAGTCATCAGTCCTAGATCTCCTGATGAATCCCATGAGCGTGGGGTGCTGCCCAATAGCTGATTCTTACAGCTGTTCAGCTCATGGGAATATTACTGCACCCTTTTTCCCCCCTTCTGTTTGCTTTTGCTTTTGAATACTGATGGGGTTTAGGGCTGTTGCAATGACTTATCTGAACACTGTACAAGGTGGTGGTCACCTGTAAAAATATATTAATGTTTCTGAATTATTATCAGGCCCAGTTACCCCAGTTACTATCTGGCTAAAGCGTGAAATAGCAGTGTGTGCTTCTGGCCAAACTACAGCTCTTTGAAACGTAACTCAGCAGGAGTATGTGGCAACACTTTATACAGGTCAAGTCTATGGTAAATCCTGGGTCTAGTTTTGAGCAGATTTTGTTAGAGGGATGATTAATGGAAAATGCTCTTGATCTGTGTTACTTTAATAAATGCCTTTGACTGAAATGTTAATGTAATGTTGATATTGTTTATTAGCCTTAGGTAGTGCTTCATCTGAATACAGCTGAATAACTCATCTTTTGCAGGAGTTTCCAGCTGAGGCACTTGATGATGGTATGTCTGGAATCTCTCCACTCCCTCTGCACAGCAAATGCCAGAGCTCTCAAGGTTTGAAGGACAAATAATTTTGCTCTGCACCTTTTTTTGTAACACAGAAAATACAATGTGTCCATTATGCTTGCTACCAGGAGTCCAGGCTAACAATGGTGCATTTATTAACTGGGTTTTTATGCTTCTGGGGTTTTTTTTCCAGAAATGTTCAAAAGAAGGGTAAACTTTTTGTGTGCCGTGTTATCTGTGAGCAACTTTTTTCTATTTCTAAATTAAAAGCCAAATTGGACTTCTCTTTGCAGCAAGATCTTGCTGCCTTGGTGACATTTTCATCCTGGGTATAAACTGTCACCTTCCCTGATCTGAGCCTCCTCTGCAATGAGTAAGTCTAAGCTCCCTGCTAGGTAGTGTCATATTGTAGTGAAAGTCTGATGTAGTGGGAATTAGGGGTAGACACAGCAGTAGCATACCCAGACATCCCTTCTTTACTGCATAAAAATGGTGGAGCTGGGAGAAGAAAACGGAAGAGCAGTCTAACATTCCTTTATCATATTCCAAAAGTAATATGTTAAATAATTGCTATAGGTGTCATCTAGGATTCCTTTAAATGTAAACCATTAGTCTGAACTGTGCCTCAACAAGCCTGTAGTGGTTCTACACCTACCAGTTGTGTAGCTTTCTAGGAAGTTTAAATGGTGCTATCACTGCGTGCTGTAGTGTGATTATGTCCTTAAAGCTGAGCTGGTCAGCACCGGTGGCCAGCACCACAACTTTGTGCTCCGTGTAAGGCAGCACAGGCATAGAAGCTTCCAGTTGTTGAGGTGCAGGTTTGAGGAGGAAGAGAAATCCAAAATACTTGTACCAAAACACTCTCAGCTTTTAAAGTGAGTTTTCTTGTGAACTAATGAACAAGCTGAAGAAGGTGACATGACTCATCTGTCCTCACAAAATGGATTTCTGACTGTGGGACTTCTGTGTGAAATTATAAAAGACAGATTGAGTGTATTTCCCTCTTGAAAGAGACAGGGTGTTGATTTCTATGTGAAGACAGGCTTTCCTTGCACTGCTCCTTTGGAAGACCCAAGTGTAGTCAAGTGTACCTTAGTTTCTGCATCAAGGTGCAAGGTAGTTTCAGGACTCTGAAGTGTTACAAACAAAAAGCTGCATCACACAGCTTGGAGATAAGGAAAGGGATGCTTACTCAGCTTCTGCTTGGATCCTGCACTGTCAGCTGTAAATCCCTGCACTTAGGTGTATCATCTTCAAAGAGCTTTAACTGGTGCTTTGGAATGTGTATGGCAGCAGGAGACCTTCAGGCCAAGGGGCTGGTTCTCACTCACCAGCAGGCCACTGAGTCACAGGAGGCCTGAGCACAGAGGGGCTAAGTGAGCTGGAAGGTCTCCTTCAGATGAGCCAGGAGTGAGAATGACTGGAGGATTAGTCATTGTGGAATTCCCTGGTGAATGTGCCTGTGTTGATGGATCTCACAGACTCTTCCTCAGCCCAGCATCTCCACCAGGCACAGCACAATGGGCAAAGCTTCATAAAGCAATGGGGTTTGCCATCCTGGCAGGAGTGTCTCCTGGGCTGCAAGCTCTCCATTCACCTAACGTGACTGCCAAGTGCTCAGGCTGTGCCCTAAATTTGACTGGTGAGTTACATAGCTGGTTCTAGGTTGTTTCCTCTTCAGCTCTGTGGTGTAAGAGCACCCAGCTGCAACTTTGTCCCCACACTAGCAAAATGAGGGGATGTGTTCAGTCTTGAGCAACCTGTTAAGTAATCCCCATCTTCTGGAAACAGCTGGATAAAGAGGTGACTTCCTAAATGAGATAGCCAATCTAATGTAATAGCAAACTCATCAAATAGCTGATATGCTTTCCCATGAAGAAAGCACTCTGGTGTCAAACTTCACAGAAATTTAAAAACAACTGTGTTTTTTCTAATGACTCTTCAAACTAATATGGAAAATCCTTAAATTACAAACCCAGGAATCCTTTTATTGTCTCACTGCCAGTCAATGGCTTAGACACACCGCCAGGGGGAAGAGTTTATCTGTCTTTCAGGTACCAGGCCTCCATTCCTAGAACTATCTAAAATTTTATATTGATTCTAGGAGAGAAATCCACAACTGCTTTGATTATGAAATAGTGTTCTGCAACCTCAAGTCTTCAGTAGGTTACAAATAAGTTAAATTATTTTTTGTGGTTTAATACAGACTGCAAACCTTCCTTGAAATTATGTTTTTCTCTTCAAAATAAATAATTGGCTGCCCTTCCTTCTTTCATTCCTTCCTTCCTGCCTGCCTGCCTTCCCTTCCTTCCCTTCCTTGCCTTCCTTGCCTGCCTGCCTCTCTCCCTCTCTTCCTCCCTCCCTCATAAGAACACTGCTGGCAGTTCATAATTTTTGGATTCTAGTGCTATCTGAAATACAAGTTAATACTACTGAGATGCTTAAAACAGTAAAAAAATTGAATTCTTAATAAACTAAGCTGAAAATACATTGTTCTTTCTTTCCAGTCTGCACCTTGCAAGCATATAGGCAGTTGGATGTCTCCTACTGGGATTTATGAGCATGCACTGGCATTGGTGGCTTTTCAGAAGCTCCATATAATGTAAACTTTTGCAAAAGGAATGCAGTAACACTGTGATACAGTCATTCATATTTATTCCCAATATTTTGTCTTTCCAATTAAGTGCTCTTTGGCATGCAGACATCCTACTGACAACAGCAAAACTGAATTTTTCAGCGCATGTCAGTTATTTCAATTGAAGTAAGTTGTTCTTATATCTTATTTTTCCTCCAGGAAATAATCAAGCAGACAAATATGACTGTGAATATTGGTAACCCAGATGGGGGGAAGAGAGATATTAGAGTGTGTGGCTTTTTAATTTGGGATCAAGCACATATTTATGGAGAGACCCTCTACTTAGTCCTTACCTGCTGTACTTTGCCTTGCACAGTAGAGCAGACTTTAAGCATGTGACTGTTTTGGGTGGCATTAAACTTGAAGGAGGGCTCTGGGAGTGCCTCTAATGCACTTCAGCCACAAGCTGATCCCAGCTGCTGGGACCAGACTAAAACTAGTCTAAAGTAACAACTTCTAAAGTAGGTATGGTGTGGCTGTCTGGTTCTCAGCACTAAATGCTTTGCAGAGATTGTGCTAATTGCAAATGTAGACGCAGACATATGTTGAAGTAGTCTGCAAATTGTCTTTAAAAAGTCTTTAAATTGTCAAGACAAAATTGCACAATTATACAAGCTCTGCATGCATGCATGCTCTGGACAAATCCTACCTATAATTTCCTGCTCTCTTGGAAAGTATTTGTGTACTAAGCCTGTGAATTTGGCAGCAATAGCCTTGGATTGTTACAGGATGGGAACTGACTTTCTACAGCTGCAAATTCCACCTCTATCTCTACTGCACACACTGTTTGGTTCAACTCAGTAAAATTGTCCACTTTTAGCTGATAATCTTTTCAGGAGGAAGTGTTACCATCACTGCTTTGAGCACCAAGTTTTATCATTGACTTTTGAAATTTGCTTTTATAGAGAGAAACCTCGTACAGAGAAACTCCTCTAATCCCCAGAACTATATTCTTCTTCTCCTCCACGTGGATGAGTTCCTGTGTAACCCACTCCAGCTGATCCTGCCTTGGCAGGAGGGCTGGACTGGATCATCTCCGGAGGTCCCTTCCAACCCTAATGATTCCGTGATATTGAGGTATATATACCTATGCACGGTATATATGTGCCTTTATACATGCATATGCAGGTATATTTATACATACCTACATACAGCCATAGCTGCAGGAGCCCATATGTAGTTTTTTAGGTGTTTTTGTGCACCTAGATGTTTATGTACATACATTCCTAGGGCAGTCCTGTGGTGTAAAGGAGAGCACTCTGGACTCTGAATCCCAAGGACCTGAGTTCGAGTCTCAGTGGGACCATCCCCTGGCAGTTCAAGCCTCCCTGCCATCCCATCCCGTCACATCTCGGATGCTCAGCAGGGTCAGCCCCGGTCAGTACTGGGTGCTGTGACAGTCCCGAGGAGTTCCCTGTCACTGTCCAAGCTCACTCGGCCGTGGCAAATGGACTTCAGGACTTAAACGGTGGGGCCAGGTCTGTACACTCTGTGCCTCACCTAAAAAATCCACTGCACAGGCTGGAAGGGCACAGCCACATGGGGAGAGCCCTGCCCAAATCTTCGCTTGCGAAGTTTGGCCATACATAGGCCTCTACAGGCACGTGTTTGGCATATATACAGGCATGTATATTTTTCATGCACACTAACCTAGCTATTCCGTATGAGCACGTGTTTCTCTAGGAGCTGCCCATGGACACACACCCGCGCCCGCCCTCCCAGGCTGTCCCGGCAGGCGGGATGCGGCGGCGTGTCCATGGCAACGCCCGGGGCCGCGCTGGGGTGCGGCCGCTCCCCGTTCGGCACCGGCCGGGCTCGGGCACAGCGGGACCGGGGGGTTCGGGGCCAGGGGTGGGTGCTGCAGTAAATGTAACACCGCCTGTGCTTGCCCAGCATGTCCGGCGAGCTGAGCGACAGTGTCCTCAAGGGAATAATCCGCAAGGTCGGCCTGGAGTGCGCTGCGCGGGGACAAGCCCTCTCCGAAACCCTGGTGGCGTTCATGGTAGGCGCGAGTGACGCGGTCGGGGGCGGCGGCAGCTGAGGCTTTCAGCAGTGACAGGAGCCTTGGGATATCTCTGTGTCCAATTGCCTGCACTGAGAAATTTTAAAGGGACATTCAGTATAGAGTCCTAAAGACCTGAAAAGGTATTTTATTCCTCTGAAATGCCATCTATGTGAATGTAACGCCCCAAGAAGGCTGCAGATCCTGAGTCTTGGAGATGCTCAGAGCTCCAACTCAGAGCTCTTTCTTACTTTTCTTCTACAGGCAGATAAGCCACTGTTTTCTTTCTAAAGTGAAAAGGATAAGTGTTCCCAAGTTTTAATGAGGTTTATTCCCACTCTCATAAATGAACAAAAAGGCATGACACATTGCTGAATGTTTATTGCAGCATTTGACATTTATCCCTTCCCTCTATTGTAAAGGATTATTCTGTTTGTTTCTCTGCTTAGGCAGAGCCAGATAGTATAAATGGGCTGAATATTTGAAGGAGTGTGCTTGGATCCCACTTGAACTGAAAATGTAGTGGAATCAGTCTCAGTGTTATCCTTGGTAGAAAAGGATAAGCATCCTGAAAATATTAGACACTTTGGCATCTCTTTGGAGACACAGCAGTGCTGCAGGATATAGACTGAATGTGCCTGCAAAGCTGTGTCTGGAGCTAGGTTCTTTTTTATTGATGTTCAGCTCTTGATAAAACTTGTATATTAGTGTAAAGCGTTCAAAATAGTACTGTTAATCTGACATTTTTCCCCCTAAAGGTGACACTGTGGCTTCAGAAAATACATTGAGTTCAAAAGCAGTATTAATTAAGCAGGAAATTTTTTAGGAGTAAAGTTCCATACTGGCAAGACACTAAGCATGAACACCAGTTGCAAACATGGACATACTTTCCTGCATGCAGAAAACTATGGATTTTTTACCGAAATGGTAAATGTTGATGTTGTTGCGTATAACATAAGTGAGAACCTTATAAAAAACTATGATGGATTTTTATAAAATGTTACTTAGGAAAATATTTTCCCAGGTAATTTTTTAAGCAACTGTATTTAAATATTTGTCAGTTTGTCTCACAAATAATTTTTTTTCACTTACACCTGAGAACTGAGATTGAAACTGGCAACACATGAAACAAAGTAAGTTTGTTTTATTATCAGAAATTGAAGTGGTGAAAAAGAATGGTAAAGAAATATTGAATGCTTCTGAGATTTTTCAGAAAATAAAAGGTTAGTTGCAAAGAGGATATTTTGAGATGTAAATTAATATCTTTCTTTTGGCAATCTCTAGGTGAAAGCTGTTGTTTTAGATCCAAGAAATGACTTTAATATGGATCAAATTCTTAAAGAAAAAGATATGCAAAATCTTATCCAGGTAATTCTGACATGATGTTGAACCAGTACTTAGGAGCACCTCCATGCTGTATATGAACATTATTTGCTGCCTGTTCCTGTTACTAAAATGACATGAATACTATAAAAATTTCAGTGCTACTTTATTTTCATGGTTCTGTAGCTAAAGACTGGACTATGTGTGTCCCCATGTAAATAAATGCCTTATACTGATACATGCCTTAGAGAGAGAGAATGGTAGCAAGGAGGCACTGCAAGTGTTGTGAAACCTGTAGCACAGTCTGTGTCCGTTCAGACATTTCCCCAGAGACGAGAAAGAACTCACTTCTCTGCCTCTCTTTTTAGCTCTGTGTCACCAGACTGCTTGACACAACAAATCCATCCCTGAGCACAATTAAGATGCAAGTTTACTTTGATATGAACTATGCAAACCGAGGTAATTTTGAATATGTTTTCGCAGAAGTTGATGTTGAGTTTTGAATTTGATAATGCTCTCTGTAGGGCTAATGATGATTCTTGTATAATAACTACTGGCAGTAAAGCAAAATAAAAATCCCAGGAGAAACGTACTGCATAGGAGTATGATGTTTCAGTATGGATATAGTTGGGAAAAAATGTACATTAGATTTGAGAGTACACTCTTCTCATCCTGTCTGAGAGATTTCTTGAATGTAATGTATGAAATTGCTTGAGAACAATTATGCTTTCAGGTGTAGTGGTTAGCTTCCTTCAGCAAGAAAAGCTTGCACTGCAGCTTTGTGTCTGAAAGTACTCAGAACTCCACTCATGCATCTGAAAGAAAACTCAATCAATATCTCTAACTGAGAGATGTGAGTAATCCTGAGCAAAGAGTTGCCATTTTAACCAAGTATGTTTTGGTCTCATCAGTGGTAATTTCATACAGCCTGAGAGTGGGAATGTGGAAGAAAAATGAGATGGGGAAAATGCCTCTGCTGTAAATGTGACTTCAGATCAAAATGGGACAGTAAAGACTGGCTGGGAAACAGAAGACACAGAACAAGAGTAGACATTTAAAATACTCATATTTCTCTGTGGGAAGATCATGAAAATGTTTTCTTGTTAGCACAGATTAAAGGCAAAAATTAGTAGCACTAGGAAGCTGCTCTTAAGTCCTCTGGACTCTGTAAGCTCAGTAAGTGCAGTTGGTTTCTGATATCCTGAGCAGTGTTCAAATTTGAGCATGTAACTTCAGGTGTGTATGCAATGTGTGCATGTGTGTATGTTCGATCCTATTGCAGTCAGAGGAATCCAGAGGGCCAGAGACTTGCTGCTTAATTTGGCCCAAACAGTTCTTTGGTTTCTACTGACTGATGTTAATCATGCTAATTATGTTAATATTAATGCTACTGGTTTTATTTCTAACTATGGTACTATGAATATCTCTTCCATCTACCTGTGCTTCAGAAATCCTTAAGCTGGTGCTCTGACTGTGGAGCTGAATTGCACCCTCTGTATAAGCCAAATTCCAAAGAATTTAGATAGCACTTTCTAAGTGTCCTTCTCTTCTAGCTGAATTACTCCATGAGCAGCAGCGTGTTCTGGAAGGAAAACTGGCTCCTGTGGTCAGAGATATCACAGACAGTTGCCCTCGTGTGCAAGAAGAAATGGAGAAGGTGTATCAAAATATTGTTACCTATGTGCTGCTGAGCTCTGGCCTGGGATCCCCAACAGATATTGAGGCTGTCAGGGAGGTAACAGGTCAGTAAACTTCCAGCTGTGAAACCGGGCTTTTCTTACTGAAAAATAAAATTTCACCTTCTCTTTACTGATCTATAGATACAAATGTGGTAAACTGTGGTGAATGCTTACTACCCAAACTCTCACTGCTCAGCCTTGAAGTGTAAATTTCCTACTTTCTGCAGTTGTTTGGGAGACAGTATTTTGCTTATTTAATGATTTTCTTTTCTGTTACCTCATACTGAGTTTTTTCTTCCCCTTTGTAATGGTTGTAGCTGCCTTGCAGAGTGTATTCCCCCAGACAGAGATTAGTACTTTCATCTCACTCAATAAGAAGGACAAAGAACAACAGCTGAAAAATCTTGCCATGCTAGTCACAGGAATTCGGTTGTACAACAAGGAGTGTGGGAATGGAGGAAGGAGCATTGATGACTGTAAGTAGACAACTGCTTTTGGGATTTGTATTCCCAATTTTTTCTTCCTGACCTTCTTCATTGGAACTGCTTCACTAATATCCCATCTCATTAGATAAACAACTTTGAGTCAGGGCCTGTAAACCTGAAGAAAAAGTACGTATTTACTACTGAGTATTTGGTTCCATGTAGATGACTATTCAGCTAAGAGGGAGCCCTACGTTATTGATGTGTAAAGATTGTATGTGTTAACTTCAAGCACCTAATTTACCACATGGTAAGTTGTTCCCAGATCCTTTGCCATTAAGTGAATTAATTATGTAATGTTTGCCTTTTAAAGCAGTTAATTACAGTCTGGAAAGGACACTGTCAATCCATTTACAAATTTCTGCTGAGTATGTGTGATGAGAACTGATAGAAGTTGCTGGGCCATTATCTGTATTCCGGTAATTAAGATTCTTAAAATGGTCTTGAAAGTCTTTTGCATCTTGAATCTTTCTGCTGCTTTAATAAGCAAAATATGTCAATGGCCATCCTGGAATTTTTCAAAAGCTGTATTCATGGTAGGGCAAGACTTTGATGTTCTTTTACTTTCTCTTTTCCCCCATGAGCTACATTATTTCTGTTGAGTTTACAATTAATCAAATAAACGGGAGGTCAGTGGAAATATTTATGTGAGTATCCATGCAGTATTGCAGCTCAGTATGGAGACTTCTTTGTGAGAAAGGTCTGCAGCCCAGTTTTAGGGGAAAACTCTTTATTTTAAGATATCAAAGTTTCTGGAATAAAGACTAAGGCACATACCTCTCCTGATCAGAAAATTATGCTTTATTGGAAAGCAAAGCACTTGCTGAGCTAGATGGTATTATTTTAAGTAGGGAGAAAAAATATACCTACTGTATCAAAGAAAGAAGTAAACAACTGTCTAAATTTTGGTGCTTTTTTGTTCTCACATGCAAAGTGACACATTGATGGTGTCCTGTTTTTATAATATATGCTTTCCCATAAATGTCACCTTTCTATGTTGTGGCACTCTCTATTTTAGACTCACTGGGCCTGGGTTACACTGTGAGGGAACCTTCAGCTGCTGTGGTTATACAAAAGGCATGATTAACAACATACTATGGTCTTTCTCATGGAATCACAGAATCTCACTGTAATATCTGTGGGTTTTGTAATTGATTAATATAAATAATGTGATTGTTGATCCTGTTACATTTCTTAGGTCACTGTAAGATGGACTTCTTTGCACTGACCTGCTTACATATCACTTTTGAATAGATGGAAAAAACACAGCATGAATGCTCTTAGGTTAGGAGATTAAATGGGTGTCTTTATGACCAAGGACAACAGTTAGACCGCTCAAGCCTTAATTTCAGTGTTGGCAGAAATCTTGCTGGGGTAGGGCTCTGCTTTGGCTTTTTACCCTGCATCCAGGAAAGTAAATCAGCCAAGTGCTAAGCTCTCTTCACCTGTGGTTAAACTGCTTGTTACACCTTTGCAAATTTGCTTCCACTTCTAGCTTTGTTAAATCTTGCCTTTCTGTGCTCATGGGGTTTTGAGTAGACACACCTGAAACCTTATTACTGCTGTGCTGCTCACTGATATTGCTGTCATCAGAAGTTCAACACACAACAAGGAGCCACACTTAAAAATGTAGCTAGGCCTTCTTATCCTATTTCCTTGTATAGATACCTGCTTAAATAACAAAACATATTGATACATTCAGTGTAATGATTGTCTGATGTCAATAATGAAATAGTAAAGAAAAAAGTTATTTATCATATATTATATATCAGATAAAACGTGTTTTATTGACTTGTGCCATTTGTAGGAATCTGTGAGTTTTTTAAGCGCTAACAGTGGATTTTAGCAACTATATAGCCATAATTTTTCATGTAGAATCTGTCTTCTCTTTTTAATACTAATCTTAGGCTCAGAGCACTGTTAGATCTCAAAGTGTGCAGGAAATGGGGGGCCGGTTATCGTTATTAGTATTTTTCAAGTTAGGAAACTGAGAATTGAAAATTGTGTAGATTGCCTGAAGTCTGTCAGGAAATCCATGTCAGTTGTAGCAACTGAACAGCATCTACTATAAAGCAAATTTTTTCACACTCCTTGACTTGGCTGTGATATTTCCACACCTGTAATTCTACATATTTGAAATGACCTGACTAGTAAGATACAGTGGTTGAATCTGGTATGCAACCATTTAGAAATGCATGAATAGAAGGACAAAACTGAGAAATCAAAATTTTGTTGGAAGGCTACCATGTCCAAATACTACACTTTAACCACTTGATCATGATTTCATTAATTCTTTTTATACATATCTCTTATTTATTCCATGTGAGTAGTGCCAGCCATTCTGAATGAAGCCATTCCATCAGCTACACAGAGTGTCGATGAAGGTCTCAATACCTGCTGCATGCTAGCCCACAGGTACACAGCTCTGCTGGAATCCATGCAGGAAGACCCCCGCAGATATATGCAGCTTAGTTATTTTAAATTAAAAGAAGCACTATTCCATGTGAGACAGTATGAGGCCTTCCTTTGCATCCTCTTGGTAAGATACCATCATGTGATGTCCTGTGGGGTTTTATTGCAGTTCGAATGCATTCAAGTAACCTACTTGTACAGGAGAGAAATATCAGATAAATTATTCAGAAATAAATGAAACTAAATGTATCTCTAGACAAAGAATCATAGAACCATAGATGGTTTAGGTCAGAAAATACATTTAAAATTATCCAGTCCAACTATTAAGCTGGTACTGCCAAGTCCACCATTTAACTGTGTCTTTAAGTGTGGCATCTACACATCTTTTAAATACCTCCCAGGATGGGACCCAACTGCTTCCCTGGTCAGCCTGTTCCAGTGCTTGACAACCCTTTCTGGGCAGAAATTTTTCCCAATATCCAACCTAAACCTTCAGTGGTCCAACTTGAGAACATTTCCTCTCATCCTATCACGTATTACTACAGGAGAAGAGACTGACCCCCACCTGGCTACAACCTCCTTTCAGGTAGTTGTAGAGAGTGGTTAGGTCCTGTCTGAGCCTCCTTTTCTCCGGGCTAAACATCCACAGCTCCCTCAGCTGCTCCTTATAAGACCTGGGCTCCAGATCCTTCACAAGCATGTTTGCCCTTCTGTGGACACACTCCAGCACCTCAATGTCTTTCTTGCAGTGAGAGGCCCAGAACTGTACACAGGATTCAAGGGGCAGCCTCACCAGTGCCGAGGGGACAACTATTTCCTATTCCTGCTGCCCACACAGTTTCTGATACAGGCCAGGATGCCATTGGTCTTCTTGGCCACCTGGGCACACTTCTGGCTCATGTTCAGCTGCTGCTGACCAGCACCCCCAGGTCCTTTTCCACTGGGCAGCTTTCCAACCACTCTTCTCCAGGCCTGTAGTGCTGCAGTGGTTGTTTGGATCCAAGTGTAGGATCCAACCCAACATTTCGCCTTGTTGAAACTCACCATTGGCCTATCAAAAATAGCATGGCCAGCAGGCTCAGGGCAGTGATCCTTCCCCTGTACTCTGCGTTGGTGAGGCCACACCTTGAGTATTGTGTTCAGTTCTGGGCCTCTC
>JAWWEV010000115.1:80304249-80319532 GCA_035583235.1 Hafferia zeledoni | reverse complement strand
TCTTTGTTAACTACTGGCATGGACAGTTAATGGCAGGGGAGAGAATTTACATAATAATTCCAAACTACAACACACACAATTCATCCTTTTATAACTCCATATCATAATATTTCTTCTCAGTTGTTTCTTTTTAATGTTGAGGAGGCCTCTTTCTTTAACTCTTGTCTGTGAAAGCTATTCCAAGCCTCTGATCACTCCCAACTCCCTTTTATTTGTTCTGTTGTGTCAGAACAAAATGTATTATTACAAGTGCAGTGTACAGGTTGTTATAATGCTGTTTTCTTCTCCTCCTCTTTTTGCATCCTAATAATTCCTGACATCCTTTTTGCTTTTTTGATTGCCACTGGGTTGTGTCATTTAGTATTTTCAAGACACTGTCTATAATGATTCTAGGTCTTTCCTGGGCAATGATATCTGAAGCAGGGCCTGCCACTGTCCCGGAACTCAATTTGTGTGCTCCTGTATAAGTTATTTGGCCTTTATTGACACTTCATTTTCTCTGTTAATTTATTGTTCAGCTTCTCAGCTGCTTTATCTGCTTCTTCAGTTAATTTCTGTTGTGCCCTTTGATATAGATGCACTGCTGATTTACAATCAGATGGTTTCTGGAGATTATAGGGGAAATGTGTGGGTACAGATTGGTTTCTTATGCCTTTGTGACAGATACTTTATCTTTCATTTTTCTGAGACATGCACTAGGGCATGCCAGATCTAAACTGATCTAAAGCAGTTATGCTGACCTAAAAATTATTTTAAAACCTGTCTTTCAGGGTTTTATTCTGATCTCAGAAAAAAAAGAAGGAAGTGAAACTGACTTGAGGGAAACACAGAATCTTGATTAAAAGTGTCTTTTTTATTGGATATCATGTTGTTTACTATTTTACTTGGTGGGGGTTATTTTGGGCTGGTTTTCTTCTCTCTTTAAGGAAATCCTGCTATTGGAATTTTGAAGCACAAGGGGAAATGTTATGTTTTCAGTTCAAAAGAAGCCGCATACACCTTTGCTCGAGATCCAGATAAATTCATTCAGTTGAATGTAGAAAAAGCAAAAGAATATGCAGAGCTAATTCAATTGCTTGAGCTCCATCATCAGTTTGAATACCTCTTTCCACATGCACAGGTACACATTGCCCATGCCTTTTGCTGAACAGCTGTTGGGTCACTGGTTGGTCTGTCCTTTCCAGAACTTAAAGGGAACAGAATGATACCCCTCTCTAGGAAAGAAGTAATATCGTACAGAATGTCTGAAGGTCCATCTTTTCCAGGTCTTCAGTATTGAAGAAACATTTTCAATCCATGTCATTCTCACCTTATCCCTTCATAGGAGAATATGTAGACCCAAAGGATATTGGCAGCAATGAAACCCTATTAGTTCATAGCTTAGGAAGGTCATATGTCTGATGTTTCTTTTCCTCATTTTTGCAGAAGTATCTTAAAGGAACAGTAAAAAAATGCAAAAGAAGATAATTCAGATACCATATTAACTGGAGTTTTAGCTGAGCAGTCCATCAGTGTGTGCTGGATGAGGGTGTAGAGATATCTGAGGACAGGAGTTATGGAATATATTGCAAAATAAAAGGGGACTTGTTAATAATAAATGTGACAATGCTACTATGTGAAATCCAAAGACTTGATTTGGATTCAGAGACATTATCTGTGATCCACTGTGAATTTTAGGTCCCTAGCAGTGGAAAGAGTGAAGTCTTGAACTGGCCCCTACTGTGAAAGGTATAGTTTATATCCTGGCTCTAGCAGAGATATAAGCACTTCTCCCAATTATGATTTGTGATATTTAGTCCACTCATAAAGACAAACGGAAGTGCCTGCATCATAAAATGCTAGATGTGGTGGTGGTGGTGATTGGACACCTTTTTACCAAGATCCAGTAATTATTCACGTGCTCAGGATGTGGGAGTCTCAGCTATGGCCTCTGCCTAAAGGGTTTTCTGTCAGAAATTAAATCCATCAAATACTTAATGGTTTCTTCTTTTTTATCAGGGGCAAGGGAAACAAAAATATTCTTGAATGTAAAAATCATTATCCACTTGTGGTTTGCAGGTCTCTATTTGCTTTTAAAATGTATCATATCCATATGCTATTTCTCTTAGATGTCTGTATTTTTCTTATTAATGCCTTGCATGGTTTTGTTTTTGTTGTTGTTGGCTTTTTTTTCAGGCCAGAATTGCAGACAAATGTTTGATGAAACCAATTGCAAAATGTGACAGTAGTACTCAGACTGATACTCATATCTTGCCTCCAACTATTGTGAGATCCTATGAATGGAATGAATGGGAGTTGAGAAGAAAAGCTATAAAGTTGGTTTGTATTGTTATTACCAGATTTCCATTGTTGTATAAGAAAGATGAGAATAAATTAGTCTAAATTTTTGTCCTTTGAAACTTAAATCCAATCTTTTACTCAAAGACATACACTTTGTTACAACTGGCTCAATACCTTTTTTCAGTGAACAGATGCACTATGAAGGCCTCTGGTCTGCTGGGTGGCCTATTTTCTTTCTGTTGGTTTTGGGGTTTTTTTGCCAAGAAATCTCTAACATTATAGAAGGAAACTAAAATTGTGGACTGAAGAGTGTTGACTGGCTTATAAAGGATTCTAAGAAATGGTTGTTTCTGAGATATATAAAGAAGCCAATTAGGTTTACAAGAGGCCAGGCAAAAAGCCTCCTTTCCTTCAGTACAGGACAAAAGTACATAAATAAATGTAAGATGTGGTCAGTGGTTTCCCTTAAGCATAAGCAGAAGTGGATGTTTTCCAATAGCGGATCATGAAGACCATTCACAAATTTGTAGCTCATTAGTTTGACCTATTTAGGGAAAGTACTTTAAAGTACTAAGGGTGTTTTAGCCTCAGCTGTCTATGTCAGGGATTAGTGATGTGGAGTTAAAACAAAAAATCCCAGGTGCCTGCAAAAGTGTTTTGTCTACGGTAATTTGTAATATGGAAGTGATAAAATGTTTAGAATCAAAATGCTAAAATAACAGAAATAGCTTACAGTACATCAGTGAATTTGGTACTTTAGGGGAGCATTGGACTTATTTGCTAGTTTTATTAGAGAATAAGCTCAGATGCCTTTGGGTTTTTTTCCTGTTGTTCATACTTAGCCAGAAAACTTGTAGTGCTATGAAATGTTAAACTATTACTTTGTTAGAGCACCTATTTGCTGTTAGAAGCAAAATTTTCACCTCACATTTGTTTCTCCGTGCAAGCACAGCTCCCTGCAATATATTGCATACATTCAGTTTTCAAGAGGGATAAACTTAGCAGAGAACCAGTATCTCATGCCCACTGTTGTCTTAGTTGTCATTAAAACCTTCAGAAAAAAAAGACAATGTATTGTCTTTCTTCACATGTAATCTCTTCTGTAAGTTTCTTATTGTTCCTTTCTGTATTTTCCTTGATGACTGCACAGAAGATTCAGTTGTAGATTAAGGTACCAGAATGTGCCTACATAGAGGTGTTTCACCTTCAGTTCCAGCTGAGAGAGACCTCTCTAGTAGAATCTGGAGAATATTTGACTTGCCCTGATAATAACACCAAATCTGGCCAATTTTATCACTCTCCAGATTCCACTGACTCCAGTCTCTGCTGACTGGACTGGACTCCAGGGACTTTTTCACATGTATGTTGTATATTTCAATGAAAATATTGTGTCATATGATTTACAGTGTTTTGTATTGTTGCTGACATAAAAACCTCAGTGGAATAAGGGACATTTTGTTTCAAGTGCTGGCTTTGTAATATTAACAGTTTGTGAGAAGTGGTTTTGTGATTGTATCTACAGCAATTTGTGATGAGGCAGAGCTTTAATAATAAATTACCCAACTTTTGCACCTTGTCAAGGGGTTACTGAGCAATGTTATGAAAGAAGGCATTTTTTCACTTTTATCTGATGCTTTGTGACACCACCCCAGAAACCTCATCACGTTTGGTAGAAACCAGACAAAGACTGGAAGAGCTCAGCATAAAAACACTTTATTCTAATAAACAAAGGCTTCAGCACTTAAAATTTACAGGACAATGACCAATGGAAAATAGGAAACTATTAAGAGACTCACTCAAAATTGTGTGGGCTACATACAATACTGTTCACACATCCTGTTAGTTCAGGAGTTACCAAATCACAGTCGCCAGTGTGTACTGACAGTAGGATAAAGTGGGCCATGTTCCAGGTTTGTGAAGCCCATAGATGTAGAACACAGAAACACACCTAAGTATGCACTAGTGCTAAATGTCCAAACAAAAAGTTGCTTAATCTGATTCTTTTTTTGCCTTTAGGCCAATTTGCGTCGCAAATTAACTCACTCCATGCAGACTGATCTCAGCCATATGAAAAGAGAGAACTTCACCCAAGTGTACTTGCCAAAAGCTGTCGGCACCCAGACTAAGCGTGACAACTCGAGCAATGTACCCAAACCACAGATTTTCTTGAAAGGTCTCCGAGGAAGATCCTCTCCTACTACTCATATGGTCAAGGTAGACTTAACAAGAGCAGTAGATGAAACCTAAGTAGAGGTGAGAAACCTGAAGACACATATATAAAAATCTCTGAATATATTTGCATTAAGATACTAAAGATTTTGCTGTGTCTGTTGATTCCAGGAGCATTTTGTCTTATTTCATTTATCTTCTCTGTTGTGGCTGCTGACTGGCCTTAACTGATAGAAATTATAAACCTGAAGTACACAGATTTCAAACAGCTATTTTGAATCAAGATGTTCCCAAGGACTTTCACCTAAACTAACATTTAAATGTGTATTGTACAGTCTGGGATTTTCTTGAAGTTTTAATACAAGTTTTGCTTGTTGAAACACTATTCTTTAGTGAAATTAAACTTATTCAAAGGGAGTCACCCAAATGTCACAGCTCCAGCCTAATAGCACAGTTGTCAGAAAGGTAAAACAAGCAAAATAAAACCAGTCTGGGTCCTTGGGCCTGCCCATTTGTGCAACCCAGGGCAGGGAGGTTGAAAAAACCCTGAGATTAGCTCAGTTGGTCAAAACTTGGTTGTAATAATGCCATGGTCAGGGGTTCAATCCCCTATGTGGGCCATTGACTTAAGAGCTGGACTTGATGATCCTTGTGGGTCCCTTCCAACACAGAATAGTCTGTGAAATAAAAAATATGAAAGCACCTGTTTCTGTGAAATAAAAAAGGGGATCTGTCTTGGATGGTTCTTGGCAGCCCTTTGGATCTCTAGTAATTAATGTATTTGTTGGCTAAAACCGTGTGCTGGTGAGCACATGCAAACCTTTTTAAAAGCTGTTTTGTTTGTGCTTGAAAAACTAAAGCACAAAAGGGAAAGGTTTTTATCTTTGTGTCATTGTAGCAGGGAAATATGTTCCAGGTCTGATTAATGCAACTGCAGCCAGTATTCTGTTTGTGAAAACCGGCATCATTTGAGCTTTAAGATGAAACATCTTCTCAAATGGAACCAGGGGATACTTCAAAACAGATTCTTTTCACGGCAACAAAGAACTTCACAAGTTGTTATCTACAAAATGTCCAGGTGCACAAATGTGATTGCATGGGTGTGCTAAGGTTTCTAAGCCTCTTTTCTTGTGTGCAGTGTGGCACAGTGTGGTTTCCTGGGTCATTGTCACACAGGCTTGTGACAATGAAGCTCGAAGATTCAAGCTGCCAAGTGATTTTTCTGGGGCATTGTGCAAGGTAGAATTCTCTTTTTGTTTAGTTGTTTCCAAGGTATCTGGCTTCACTTTTAGAAATTACACAACTGGGACAAATCCACAAACCATTATTAAAATAAAAAGGAGCAGGAGGGGAGCGCTAAGAAAGGACTTTGCTAAATCATTTTTCCCTACATGGTTTTATCTTTTGGGAAGATAAACTAATCAGTAGCAGCCAGATGTGCTGCTCCTCCCTGTTTTAAATGATGAGCCGGCACCAATTATTAGATTTATTAATAAAAAATATGAATGAGATTACCAGCTGCAGCTTTTTATAAAAAAAAAAAAGGGAAAGAAAAAAAAAAGAAAAAATCCGTCTTGCTGCCTTATTAAATACTTTCAGTGTATTTTTCTCTGTATTTTTACCATCATTCGCTTTGAAGCTTTTAAGTTCTTATCAACACGCTGGTATTTCAGTGTTATTATTCCAGTTCTGTACAGGCTGCCCAGGGAGGTCATGGAGTCTCCCACTGGAAACATCCAGACCCCGCCCGCTCCAGGTGCCCCTCCTTGAATCATCTCCAGAGGTCCCTTCCAACCCTGACCATTCCGTGATTTCAAGAACCCATAAACACATTTTATTTAATAGAAAACCGATGAGTGCGGGTTCATTTTATCCTACGTCTTTCCTTTCCCCTGGGGAAGCTTTACGGTGCGGCAGCTCCGCGCGGGGCCGTGTGGAGGAGCGGGATTGTCCCCGGCCGGAGCCGGGAGGAGGAGCGGGATTGTCCCGGCTCCCCGGGCGGGGCCGGGAGGAGCGGGGTTCTCCGGGCCGGAGGCAGCTCCGCCTCGCTGGAGCGGCGCGGGTGGCGCTCTGTGCGGCGGCTCCGCTCTCTATGGTGCGATGGGAGGAGCGGCGGGGCACGGCGGGCGGCCCCGGCCCGGCGGTCCTGGCGCCTTCGCCGAGCACCATGTCGCCTCCGAAAGGTGAGCGCGGGGCACCCGGCGGGTCCCGCGGCCCCGGAGGGCGGCACGGCCGGGAACGGGCACCAATCCCACCCCTGCGACAAGAGGAAGAGCGACCCGCGGCTCCCCCTGCCTCTCCCCTGCCTCCCCCGCGCCAGAGGGAGTGGAACCGTCCTCCCCGCTGGGGGCTGCGGCGCCGGGCGCCACCACCGCGGCCGCGGGGGGGGAAGGGAAGGGGCGCCGCGGGGTCGCGCCGGGGAGAGGCTCTGCCCGCCTGCCTTCCCGCCCTCCCGCTCTCCCGCTGCCCGGGAGCCGATCACGGCCGGGGGTCATCCCTGCTCCCTGCCCGCGGGTCATCCCTGCTCCCGACCGGGGAGAATCGCTGCTCCCGGCCCGGGGCTCGCCGGCTCTCCGGCGCCTCCGCCTTTAGGAGCACCGGCACCGCGTCTCCCCCGCCGCCGGCTCCGGCTCCGGTTCCGGCTCCGGCTCCGGGAGAGGCTGAGCGTGGCGCAGCATCCCTGGGCTCAGGTGGTCAGGGCACAGGGACACCCTCTGCATCACCTGGGCGACCCTGGAAACGCCGCCGGACCAGGGTGCCTGGTGGGCTGTGTTTGGGTTGGGCATCAGGAGGAATTGCTTAACAGAAAGGATGATTAGACTCGGGAATGCGCTGCCTAGGGAGGTGGTGGAGTCACCATCCCTGGAGGTGTCTAAGGAAAGACGGGATGTGGCGCTCAGTGCCTTGGTCTAGTTGACAAGGTGGTGTTCAGTCATAGTTTGGACTCCATGATCTAAGTGGTCTTTTCCAACTTAATTGCTTCTGTGATTCTCTGTGATTCTGTGTCCAGCGACGCCAGAGCCCTGGTGGTCCTGAAGCCAGAACCCCCAGGCAACCAGGAGGGCTTAAATCCATCAGGAAGGCGATGCCTGCCCCTCTGCCTGCTTCCCCTTGGAGAGCCTTGCTCAGGGCTCCCAGCTCTGGGGGCCAGGGTGGGCTCCCTGCAGTGTATGCCAGGAAGGGCTCCCAGCTCTGGGGTCCAGGGAGGGCTCCCTGCAGTGTGTGCCAGGCACCCACCACCCTGGCAGGCAGCAGGTTGTGCTCCCTGTGCCAGGCTTGGCCTTGGCTGTGCCCCAGGAGCCCTGGTGGAGCCGTTAGATGAGCTGTGGAGATGCGTGGGAGACCCACACTTATATCCTGAGGCTTTTGGCCTGTCTGGTCCCTTTTGCTGGAAATCGTTTCGTCTGAGTGGGATTTACAGGGAAAGAAACAACAGCTTCTTTCAGCTCTTCTTTTCTTTAGGCTGGTATTTATCAGGAGAAGATATGGGAGCCCCAAGTCTGCTTTCCTTCTGCTCCCTGCACTGCTCTGATACTGATGCAGACACGTGAGCCAGGCTGGAGAAATGTCCAAGCAGAAAACTAACTGCAAATACCTTTGTACATAAGGATAGAACTATCCAGTCTAGAGAATAGATTCATTATGTCCTGCTGCATTTGGTTTACCCAAGTTTGCAAACCATTGCCAAATTGGGGTATTTATTTTATTTTTTTTTAATAGTAGGTAATAAATTAATTCAGTTTTAGTTTGATAGTGCACAGATTTAAAACCTTCATGTGCCAAAACACGGTGTTAATAAAATTTCTATAAACACTAAAACATCATTAGAAAATAAGCTTTTGTAAAACTAGAGTGGGTTAATTATATTTTCTGGTTGTTATGCCCTTGGATTCCCACTGTCCCTCCCCACGATCAAAATTTAATTTAAAAAATGGATTACAGCTTGTAAGTCTCTTCTAAGCATTGTTAGTCCAAAAACTAATTGGCTCTACCTTTTAAAAGTGGTTACTGACGTGGGTAAGATTTTTATCTATAAGGAAGTAGCTAATTTAAATGATTGCAGCAGCAGGAGGTATTAACTGTACCTTGCAGAAATGTTATGCAATTGAAGACATTGCTGGCTTGAAAGGAACATGAACCAAAACATTGGTCACACTGGCTTCAGCAACTCATTCCTATATTAAATGAGCAAAATTATTACAAATCTGCTTGTCTGGAAGCTCATTCCCTGTTCAGGAGAGGAGCATAAACTTACACCAATTAAAATACATTTCTTTAGGATATTCAGAAAATGACAGATAGTGGCCCGAAAGGTGCCGCTGAATGACCAACATCTGCTGGACAGGTGCCAAACATAAAAAGAATAATCTGCCAGTTTGAAAAATGGTTTTGTAGAAGCCACACTTTTGCTGATGTCTTGTGATGGTGCCTTGGTGCAGAGAAGTCGCATTTGGAGTCATGCACTGTTCTCTTTCCTGGTTCAGGTGCAGACTTAGCCAGTCTCTGACATGGAATTGAACTGGAGTAGCCAGGCCGTGTCCACCCGGTGGAACTCTCAGGTCTTAGAGCTGAGTGTGGTTGTGTGAGAAACTGCCTTGTGTCAGCAGACCCAGGACAGGCTAACTCTCAAACTTTGCAGGATAGTAGTTGGTCCAGGGCAAAACTGTTACAAGATTTGCTACTGTTGTAGGAGTATGGCAGTGGGGAAGAGAGGGGATAAGGAAATTGATACATTGTCGTTGTGTGGTTTAATTTACTGGAATAACCATAAGCTTAGTGTTTTCTACAGTGAATTTTCCAAGAAAGCCCTTTGTGTGAAGTCCCATCACCATTTGGAGCCAAACTGTCCTTTTACTAACCTAAGTGGGAAACAGGGCTGACAGAAACACTGCCTTATGTATTAAGATTTGCTAGCCTGATTCCCTTCTTTGCTGATACCGAACTTTTCCTCTCTCTTTGCTTCTGCTGCTCTGCCAATGCTCTGTGTCACACTTCACTATACTACATGGAGAGGATCAGCTGCCATTTCAGAGCAAGCTCCTACTGTCAGCTAAAGAGCAGGAAATCACAGAAAGACTGGTTACTGTTAGATAAGTATTAGTGTATGGTTAGTTTTTCTAGAATGAAGGATGATTAGGAAGGCAAGAGAACATCTCGTTTTCAAACACCTGGAGTTTCTCTCCAAGCTTCTTTGAGAAAGCTTTGAAATTTAACTAGAAACTTTCCTATGGGTGCATTTCACAACATTGTAATTATTGTTACTGCCACAGTAGGGTTTGATACAACCCTCCAGCTGGAGAACACCCTGTTTCAGTTCTCAGATTAAAATGAGGTCCACACTGAGTTGTCATATCTGTTTTCTTCCAGAAAATGTCAGCTTGCCATTCAAGCTGTACTGCCTCACAGTGATGACCCTGGTGGCTGCCACGTACACGGTCGCATTGCGCTACACAAGGATAGTGGAGACAGAACTCTACTTTTCAACAACTGCTGTGTGCATCGCTGAAGTTATCAAGTTGTTCTTGAGTGTGGGCATCTTGGCTAAGTAAGTGTGGGAATGCTAATTGGTATTCTGAAAACGGATCCTTGCTTCTAACCTCAGATTCTGAGATGCTGAAGTACAGATACAGTTGAGAACGTGGCTGGATAATCATGCTGTGACAGGGTAGTTTTAGAGTGGTTTGGAGACCTCAACTGAAACTGCTTTGCAAGCAGCACAGTATTCAGGTGTGTCCTTTCTGCATATTTCCTTTTTTGTGTGCTTTGGAATATGTTCAGAATGTCACCATGGATTATCCACGATGTCTTGGGTCTTTAAAATGTTGGTGTAGATGAAAGCCGCACTGTGAGCCATTGTCTGCTGAGTCACATACAATTTTAATGTTCCTACTCATAAATTTTCCCAAACAATGATATAGACAGACATTTTGCTTTTTCTTTTAATCTGGCAAACCAATGCTGAAAGACTCCGGACAGAAAATATTAGTTTCTGTAATCCCAGACTGCTGCTAAGAACTGGAACTTTAGTCCACGTGTAAGTATCTGAAGTAGGGACACCATCGGTCTGCTGCCTTCCCTCTCACCTTCCCTGTGCTACATCCTTCCTAGGAAGAATCTTTCTATTCTGGACTTGTCCAAAAGCCCAGTTCTTGCTGTTGTGGTAGAATTTGTTCTTTTAGCATCTCGTTGTGGCTTTGGTTAAGTCAGAAGGCTGGCTGTGATATACTAGAGGATCATGAAGTCACATGATGTACTTCAGATCTTTATCAGATCTTTTCCACTTAACGTCCAAAAGGCACTTTACTTGCTTTAGAGGTGCGACAAGATTTGAACTTGGTAAGGCAGTTGTGGCAAACTGCTTTGTGTTTAATCTTTCTTTAGATGGAATGTGTTAGACAAGGCAAATTTGACCGGTGACAAATTTCTGTTTTTCTTTTTATGTACTCTGGGCTTCTCACTCTGCCAGCATAAAATGCTGGGCAGAAGCTTCTCTGCTGACATGTAGTTGTACTGTGCTCCTCACTGTTGTGACCAGTGTGGATCACACCTGCTCTTGTGAGACTGCACCAGCCCATGTTTCCCAGTAGTAAGAAACCCATGGATGGCATTTGGTAGCCTTATCTTGGTGTATAATTTGTCAAATCTTGTGCACCTGGGACCCAGGCTGTTTATAGTATAGCAGAGAGGCCTAGTCCAGCAGTGTTAGCCATCCCTTTTGTTAAGGGTCTGTAATATTATATTCATTAAATGTATGAATGGTCTTTTTGCTTGAAATAATTAAAATCAAAATTAGTTTCAGCTCAGAAAGAAGTCTGTTTTGTTTTTCAGAATAGCCCTGCACAGCCAAAATCCATGTAGCCCATCATCCTCCCTTTTGCAGCAATCAGGAGAGGATGCTTAGAACAGAAGTGTAGACAACAGGGCAAGTGCAGGCTGAGCTTTCCTTAGCTGGTGGCAGAAGCTTATGGATTCTCCATCCTGGATACTGTGTGCACTGTGGCTGTAATGCACAACAATCCTGTGCTCTGTGAGTTTGCCCAGTTTCTTTTTGATCTGTGAAATTATTTTTGCAATATAATTACTTGCAATATGAAAAAGTACTTTTTAATGAACACCTTATCTAGCAGTTTCACTGGACTCTGTTGTCTTATGTTCACAGATATCATGAATAATCTTTCCTCCTTCATTTTGCTTTCCATATCTCTACAGATCTGTGTTTTCATCACTCATTTATCTTCTAAGCTGGGGGTTTTAGTTTAATTTTTCTGTGATCATCCTGGTACCCAGCATTTCCAGTATTGTTACATCCATCCCTTTTGAAACAGGATCTGGACCTGCCTGCTGTATTCAGGATGGAAATATGTGGCATTAGAGGCAGAGGGGTCAAGGTGCTTTCTCTCTTGGCCTTGGTTCCTTTCCTAAGGATTCGTACCATTCTGCTCATTTCTCTCAGCACAGCTGAACCTTGAGCTGGCACCTTAAGCTACTCCCATCTTTTTTGCAGGTGCCCATAACTAGATTAGAGATGGTTGCTATATTTAGGGGTTGTCATTTCCTATGGTTCTTTCTTATTTGTTGACAACTGAGCTTTGTTGACCAAGTAAAATGGGAAGAATCTGATTCACTGAGTTGTTTGGATTTTATAATAATCTACTCTGATCTGCTCAGCCAGTGGGGTTTTTCTCTCCATAGCTTAGAGAGAGGTGGGCACCAGCAGACACTGTTCATCAGGCCGTGCTCACCTCTTCCTGAGGGGATGTCTCTCATGCTGGTGGGTCTGGATTCCATCCTGTGCTGTCCAGGTAACTGAGCTGTTACTCAGATGGCAAAGGATCTGGTGATTTCTGCTTAGTGTAGTGAGGGACTCTTTGGCAACTATTGAAAGTTTCCTTTTGGATATCACAAATAACTGAGTATTATTAGCAATCTTTGCTAACTTCCTTGGAACCTCCCTTTTTTAGATCAGTTATGAATATACTGAACAGCATCAATTCCAGCATAATTTCATTCTGTGTCTCATTTACAGCATCATTCTGTTTTAAATCCCAACCAATTTGTCTCACCTAAGGCAAGGTGCCTTTGTAGTGTAATAACCAGTCAGAAGATAAAGTACCATCTGTTTTTTCTGCACAGCAGGATACATTTGGGTGGGTACCTGCTCTCTTTGAAACAGCCAGCACTGATAACTGCTATCTCCAGTATACTGGACTACAACTCTCACATTGTTCTGACTGCAGAACTTGTTTTCTTACACATTATTACATGATGCCTTCACCGTATTTACTTTTAAGGTATATCCTGGAAGACACATTGAATGGATGAATGCCAAAGGATTGTCTTTCAAAAGAGAAATTTATGATAGTTTAAGCTGTGTTAATTGTTAACTCAACTGTACTCTCAATTTATCATACTTAAGGTCCTGCTCACCATCTGGTAGTAGCAGTTTCTACATTCTTATGTGGTACGTAATTATTTGGCAGTGCATGAAGAAAAGTAGAGCTGATTTGAGAACTTTGGTTTTAACTTCAGCTTTTCTAACAAATGTGTGTTTCTGTTGCAGAACTGATTGTTATTAGTATCTCTCACTTATTCATACCTATGAATTGGCTTTATGTACAGGGCAATGACTTTATGAAAGGGGGAATGGCTTTAAACTGAAAGAGGGTAGGTTTAGATTAGATACTAGGAATTAATTCTTTATTGTGAGGGTGGTGAGGTTCTGAAGCAGATTGCCCAGAGAAGTTTTGGATGCCCCATCTCTGGAAGTGTGCAAGGCCAGGTTGGATGGGACTCTGAGCAACCTGGTCTAGTGAAAGGTGTCCCTGTCCATGGCAGTGGGGTTGGAACTGGATGATCTTTGAGGTCCTTTCCAATCTAAACCATTCTACAAAGAAAAATGACTGTATTTTCAAATTCAAATCTAGACCAGCTTCAAGAACGCTGAATCCAGGTTAGATATTTTTTATTTTCATATCTGATATTGCAGTGTACTTCTTTGGGCACCTTATTTTGCATTATCAGCTGTGCGTGAGGACTTGTTTTGAATTCTTTTTTGATCAAGCAGATTTAAATCTGCATCTGCATGATCTTTGTACTGAATTCAACTTACAGTTAAAGATTCTTGATAAGTGCATGCTTCAGACAGCACATCCACTGCACAGATGAACTGTTCGATAGTTATCTCGTTCTCAAAAACTAATGTGAAGATGGTGGTTGTGAGATGCTAAAAGTCAAAGGAGACAGAACTATTATTGCTGCTGTGATTTGACTTTGAATGTATGATCAGCTAATTCACTGAATGTAGTCTGGAACAAAAGCAGGTATAGTTTAAATACATTTTCTTGTTTGACAGCCTATCTTAATATCAGTGAACAGAAGAAGCTGTTACTGTGCGGTATTTTGTTTTCTTACTCTCACAGAGTAGAACTGTGTCTGTGCTAATTATATTTTATTTACAGTTAGACATTTGAGATAGACACACTTTTGTCCAGCTGTACTTGAGTATTACCAGGGTTTTTTTGTACATCTTATCTCCCAATTCTGGACAATATGATAAATGCACTGCGGAATAAGTAAAACAAAAATTTTGCCTATAATACCAGTGACTCATAACATTTTATGCAGTTCTGTATCTAGTGCAATTAACCACAGTGAGCTGTAGCATGAACTCTTCCCCTTCCTTGTACTGCAAACTTTGCTTTAAGTGTCCATAGATTTTCTTGTCATGGTTGTTCCTTGTGACAAGTCTTGGTTTTTGTGTGTGCCCTCTGTTACGGCAAAGTGGCAAAAGGAACCCCTTGAAGCTGCCTGTATAAAGACTGTTTGCCCTACAGGGGAAAAAAGAAAGAAAAGGAGGTAGAGGTATGTGCTTGGTGCAAGGCAGGGAGGAAGGCAAGGCAGGAGAGAAGCTTGGATGGCAGGACCATGAGAGGGTAAAGTCTAGAAATCTTTGGAGAGGAGAAGTTTAAGAACCTGGAACACAGTGTTGGGGGTTGATCAGGAAAGGAAAATAAGCCAGAACAAGGTGGTTAATGGAAGAGTCTGGGGCATAGGGGGATTGCTAATTTTGTTAATTGCTAATAAGGGTTTGAGCCAGGTAGATGATGTACGTTTGTGAAAAAGAAATTGAGGTGTGATTGAAGTATGCTATTTGTTCATATGTGTGTGCAAGACAATCACAAGGAGAGTGAAATTCAAGAGCAGTACAGGTTGAAAGTTGAGAGGCCTGTGGGAGGGGACAGGAGTGATTTTGGATGTTGATATTTGTTAGTGGCCAAACAAGAGAAGATTGGAAAGGGGGGCCATGAGACTTGGGAAGGATTGGGAAGAGGACTGGAGCAGTAGCGAAAAATAAGCAGCAAATGCCAGACTGATGTACAAATGATAAGGGAGAACTAGTAATGCAGAGGTCAGCTGTAAAAACCTGGCAGCAAACCACAAAAGGGGACAGCAGCAAGAAGCAACATATTCTTCCTCATTGCCTGTTCTTTCACACACTGTAGTTGCATGAAGGAGATGTGTGAAATGCAGGACAACAAGGAGCCACCACACACCCTGCCAGACCTCTTCACATGTGGTGATATCCACATGTGCTGGTCCAACATCTCCCACAGCACAAGCAAGAAGAGGAACCTATGGCTGCCTGAGGAATGAGAGGTGTTTCCAGCTGAGTACTGTGGAACTGTACAATCTTTTTGGGCTGTACTGTGAGGCCTAGTTTAAAGGGGACCTGGAAAATCACGGACATTTGACATCACACACTGTTGTAGTTTGGAATTATTATGTAAATTCTCTCCCCTGCCATTAACTGTCCATGCCAGTAGTTAACAAAGAG
>JAWWEV010000115.1:80277381-80302173 GCA_035583235.1 Hafferia zeledoni | reverse complement strand
TCTTTCCAGAGAGAGTAATCAGGCATTGGAATGGCCTGCCCAGAGAGGGGGTGGATTCACCATCCTTGGAGGTTTTTAAAGTGAGATTGGAGGTGGCACTGAGTGCCATGATCTGTTAAATGGACTGCAGCTGGACCAAGGGTTGGACTTGATGAGCTTGGAGGTCTTTTCCAACCCAATTGATTCTATGATCCTATGATTCTGTGATCTTTATTATGCTGCAGTGAAATGCTAATAGTTTTGCTGTACTTAACAAAGTAGCTCTGTGTCCTGGTTTTGCCTGGAATACAGTTAAATTTTCCTCCTGGTAGCTGGTTTAGTGGTGATGTGTTTCAGATTAGTATGAGAATCATGCCAGTAACACACACTGATGTTTTAGTTGTGGCTAAGTAGTTCTTACCCAAAGTCAAGGACTTTTCAAGGACTAGTGCTCTGCCAGCGAGCAGAATCACAAGAAGTTGTGAGGGAGCATGGGCAGGACAGCTGACCTGAACTGGCCAAAGGGATATTCCATACCATGGAGCATCATACCCAGGTTATAAACTGAGGGAGTTGGCCAGGAGGGGCCAATTGCTGCTGGGGGATGGGCTGGGGGTCAGTCAGTGAGTGATGAGCAATTGTCTCATGCTTGGCTTTCTTGGGTTTTATATCTCTTTCTCATTTTGTTACTATTAGAGTTACTAGTATATTTTATTTTAATTATTAAACTGTTCTTATATGAGTTAAGAGTTTACCAAGGAGTTTACCTTTTGTTTTCGATTCTGCTCCCCACTGTGGGGATTTGGAAGAATTTAGTAAGGGGCTGCATGGTGCTTAGTTGCACCATGGCACCCTGGAATCAACTATTGTAAATTACTGAATTGTTGCATCCCTTTTAAAATAACAATTGATGTTTCAGGTGGAGCAGAATCCATGGCTAGGGTTTGGAGCGATTGCTGTGGCTGTGCTGTGTTCAGGATTTGCAGGTATGGTATTATTTCTGTACCTGGGTTACAGGAAAAGGATTGGAGAACTCACAAGGTTTAAACCAGAACATTTTACCTTTGTTAACTCTCTTAGTTGATTAGTTTAGCCCCTCTGCCCATAATTATCTTGTGCTTGCAGTAATTACGGCAGATTCATGACATGATTATTCCCATTGTCAAGCAAATGACTAAGAACATGTTTTATATGGTTACAGGTTTTATATGGTGCAGCTTAGAAGGCTGGTTTGCAAGTGAAAGTGTCCTTCAAATGCTTAGAGTAATACAGTAGGGAACATCCATAATGACTCTGTATAATTAATTCATGTTTGTTTTCCAGTGAATAGCTCCCTTATGGTGATAACACAAAATACTTGCATTTTTTCTACAAGGGGAACTGAGCTCCTTGCTCAGTTCTTGCACCAGCTCAACCCCAAAATATGGTTTGCCAGGGTCCTGTAGGTGGTAAATCTAACTGAGATGCAGAGGGAGCATGAGTAAGGCAGAGAGGCAGATGACTAGCAGGAAGCCTGGATGAACTCCATGAAGGATTTTTGGTTTTGTTTTGTTCTACAGTCAGCATTTCACCTCAGGGTAGTTTTTGCTCTGGCTTCTGGAGGAGGAGACCAAAACTTGAGGACAAGTGAGCAGGTGTTCAGAGACAAGTTAATGCAAATTACTATTTAATTTGAAATTTGGCTCACAGGGGCATATTTCCCTGTCTGTAAACTGGATCCTTTGTAAGAAAACAAGGTAGTATCATGCACCTCTAGTACTGTAAAATCCTGCAAGAAAATCTTGTGGTGTGCATAGGCATTCATTACTCATGGAAAACACTCTTGTTGGCAGAAGGAGGAGAGTGTCAGTCTGGTTTGGTGTCTTTTCAGTGAACTGGGCACTGTGAAGCAGAAATACTAAATAAAACTGTGTAGAACTCAAACAAGTTTTCCTAGAAAGTTATAAATGTTCTCATTTAGATAGACACTCCCAGCCACAAGACAATACAGCATTCACAGTGGAGCCTTCAGTCTCCTAAGGCTCTTCCGCTTTCTCTGATAGTGCAGGTCAACAGCTGTGCTTCTAGAGGTCTCCAAATTCAGAGCATTGAAAGCTGATGCAGGCAGCTTGAGACACTCAGGGCTTTCTTCTCCTGTGAAAGGATTGCAGTCTGGGTGTTTCCTTGCTGACAGCTGAAACTCTGGGGCAGCTGGGAGGGACAGTGTTTCATCTGCAGAGCTCCTTGTGCCCTTGGGGCTTTATATGTTGAAAACATAAATACTATTCAAATTCCTTTCCTCTTCTTCCTTCCCACGCTCACATGAAGCAGTTCTTTTGGCATTACACCTTCAGTTTCTGGCCTGACCATGTTAAGTGTGCTTTATTGTTCCAGCAAAGTCAAAAAAAGTTGTGTGGTTTTGCCCCTCAGAGATGGAAAATAAGTTTTTTCTTCAAATTGCTGATCCTGTGATAATTTCCAAGTACTGGGGCCCCAACAATGCTTATAAAAGCATTGTACAGATATGTAATGGCAGAGCCTTTGTGACTTAAAACAGTACTGAAGGGTAATTTCTCCTAAACAGCCCTCATTCTTTCTTCTTGACTAGTGGAGTGACTTTTATGTATATTCAGAAATCTGAAAACATAGTTTCGTTGGTTGGCTTATTGTTTTCTTAGTTTAGAAAATTTACAATTATGGTTCATCCTCAAGCTAAATTGTTAAATTGATTACACCTGGTTGTGCTCTGGGGGTCTTCTTAGTAGGGCAGAAATCTCGGGATAATTATTGTGGGTTCTATTAAGGACTGTGGTCATTAACAATACTAGTTTGTTGTTTCAAAGATTTATATTGATATGAGATAATGTAGTATTTTCTTGGGGTTTTTTATTATTTGAACCCCTGAAATATAGATCTGGTCTCTAATTTGTTCTCTAAGAATACTTACTATATTGTATTAAATTCTAAATTGCATTTTTCATTAAGATTGAGTAGCGAGACCTTCCTTGATCTAACTCAGGGATTTTAGGGGGAGTGTGGGTTTCTAACTCACAGGTCTTTGTGCCACCTTTGTTTGTTCCCTGTTCTTTTCTCATATTGTATGAAGGATCCTGGGTGACGTTAACCAGCAATAAACTGTCAGTCAGTAGGACTCTCACCAGAAGGTCATGGAAGTGGCTGAGATCTGAGTCCTGTGAACTGCTCTGTTTTGAAATGTGGAGGAAATCCCAGGGTGAACAGTGGTTAAAAAAGCAGGTAGTGATGGCTTGTCAAATGCTGGTCTTTTAGTCTGACAGAGTGGGATATTGAAAAAGTATTTGAGGAATTTCAATAATGCAAAACATAAAACCAATGCTCATCAGCCTGGTATCTGAACCAGAGCTTTAGATTAAAATGAATTCCACTTCCTCAAAACCAGTCTGTAGTTTCAATTAGCAGAAGGCCTCGGTTTTGATTTGCTCTTGTAATCCCCTGAAGCTGTGGGTTTAGAACAACCCTGCTCTGCCAAGTGCTCTGCAAGCACAAGGCTTCTGAGGAATTTTCAGTCTCAGTGCTGAGGTAATACAGCCCCCCACCTCCCCAATTTTAGTTTTTTACTGCTTGTAGCAAATGAATGATTTAGGTTGCTGAAAGAATCACTGGCAAAGGTATTGGCAAAAGCAGATTTAAGATGAAAGTTAAAAGCATGACACATTCTGATGGCAAGGTTTACTCTACTACTTACTAGATGGTTAAAGCACACAGAGAAAAATCAGATTAAAATCTAAAAATCAATCAATCTAAAACTAAAATTAACGTAAAATTATCTGTGTGGAGACTAGGGATGGAAAAAGGGCAAAGATGGGAAAGTGTAAGGATTAAAAGGAACGAGGGAGACCCTCCTGTTGAGTCACAAGGTTCAGAGGGTACCCCTTGCAAAACTTAGCCCCAGATTTGACCAATGGTTTAGGCCTAAAGGTGTTTTAACTCCATTTAAACTTAAAATGCTGTTCCACTTGGGTTGTTATTCAGGCACTAAGAATAAGTTTCCAAGCCTGTTCATTAGACAGCACTAGTTCCTGATAACAGACAGCATTTCTGATAAGCTCAAGAGAAGCCTCAGCCCAGGTGCTGTTCATCAAGGCTGAAGCCTAATGAGCATTTCTGAGATCATAGTGTGGCCCTGGACTGGGAGGTGGGTGTGTCTTACCACCACACTGCAAAGTATCTCAGTGGAGAGGAAAAAAATACTGAAAAAATACTGAAATAGGAAAATATGTTATCTCCATAATATGGGGATAAAATATCACGTGCCAAGGTGAAATGCTTCTTTCTGGTGTAGAACTGTACAGAAGAAACTGCTGGGCAGAAGCCTGGCACATCAAACAGAATTGAGTGGCCTCAGTGGTCAATGAGGTTCATTGTTGGAACAACTGCAAAGAGAAACAGAATCTATTTTTGGTGTTATGTACTCATTATAATGATCCTGTTGTAGAAGACACCTTTTAGCAGGATTTGTTGTTGGGTACTCAGCACCAGGAACTACTGTGAACCTCAGCAGTCTGGAGGACAAGTTGATTCCAGTAGTCTTGTCTGGTTTTAAAATGCACTAAGGATGTCACTGTGTCTCGCTGAAATCTCTTTTTTTTTTTTTTTTTAGGAGTTTATTTTGAGAAGGTACTAAAGAGTTCAGATACTTCCTTGTGGGTGAGGAACATTCAGCTCTACTTGTCTGGGATTGTGGTGACTTTATGTGGTGTGTACATGTCAGAAGGAGCCCAAGTTCTTGAGAAAGGGTTTTTCTATGGCTATACATACTACGTCTGGTTTGTCATCTGTAAGTATCTTGTGGTTTTAGAATCTTGTTAACACTGTTTTTCTTTTTTAACAATGCTATAACCAATTGGAGGAAGATACAAATTCAGTCTGACACACACTCTAGTGTGTTTTGAGGGATTTTATTTGAAAGCATAATTTTCTTGGAAATGATTCACTTACTCAAAATTGTGCTGAAACAGCTGTCTGAATAACTGATTAGCAAATAGGTCATCTTCAAATGAGTCCTGTCTGATTTACTGGATGCCTCGTAGACATCCCATTCTGCTGAATGTTCCCAAGTACTGCACCTGTACTAACAGTAACATGTTATCTACTTCCCAGTTCTTGCCAGCGTGGGTGGCATCTACACTTCGGTGGTGGTGAAGTACACAGATAACATCATGAAAGGCTTTTCTGCAGCAGCAGCCATTGTTCTCTCTACTGTGGCTTCAGTCATCCTCTTTGGCCTCCAGATCAGTAAGTGTCTTTTTGCCTTTGGCTTGACAGCATGTGCATGTTTCCTGCCTGCCCAGCCCACCATACACAGTTCATACCAAAGCCATCATTTATGCTTCCTCTCAGCTTTTCTGGGTTTAGCTTCAAGTCGTCTCCACTAATGCACCATCGTCCCTGTTGTGTTGCACAAGGTGCCTGATGATCCTGTGCTTCCAAAGACATTTGTGGTTTATTCTTTCAGAGGCAGCTACAATTTCAAATGGAAAGGTTCTTTTTGGTTCAAATAGCTTCACTCATGCATCACCTTCTGATGCAGTTGAGTGTGTGATACAGCTGTTTACCTGGGACTGCTGCTGCTAAGTTATCATTTCTTGTTGGGCTTAGTACAGCCAGTGCCAAATTAATTCCTCAGCTGTTTCTCCAAGTGCTTTACACGTCCCTGTTAAGTTACATCCATGACTGCGTTACCCTTTACCCTCCCCATTTGCTGTGGACACTGCCATGTAAGAGCAAATCAAGCAGCAGCTGCAGTTGACTAATGTGGTGAATATTTTTGAGAGGAAACAGCAGATTGCTCTGGGATATTCTGCAACTACAAAGGATTATCTCCCCAGTCAAGTCTGTGTTTGATACTGTGCCCAGTAGCTCCCACTTAGTTCTTCACTGTTTAGTTGTGGGTATTGTTTACTTTTCTACCTTAATCCAAAGATGGTGTGGTGATGTGGTGGAAGAACTAGCTTTGTGATGTAGCGTTAATGGGACAAAGCTTAAAGAAAGTTTGCATAAGGAGAAAGCCATCAGTGTTTGGCTGAAAAAGAGCACCATAAAGCAAGGGATGGAAAAAAACCCTACCTAGTTTTAACCACTCTAATGGCTTAATATCTTTCTCATATTATGGTGCCCAAAACTGCACACAATATTCAAGGTGAGGACACCCCAGTGCAGAGCAGAGCAGCACAATCCCCTCCCTCGACTGGGTGGTGATTCTTTGGCTGAGAGAGGCAAATACGCTGTGTTATCACAGGCTACTTTATCACATCCGCTGTGTGTTTATTGTTTATTGTAACATAAGCCTGTTCAGATGGCACCTGGAACTGCAGGAGACGCTTTGCTGTTGCTTTTACGACCATCACCACGTTCTTGCTGATACGAGACTAAATGGATTGCTGTGCGGATTGTAAACATTCCAGAGTTCCCAGTGACAGAGGATAAAGCTAGATGCTGTGAATTATTAATAGCTTGTTGTTCTAAGTAACTTCAACACTGTCATTCAGATATCATCACAACTTACATAGCTTGCTGAAGGTTTCTTCTTATATTAAGGTGTTTATTTAAACTATTTTGTCTCCTTTCAGCTGTTACCTTCTCCCTGGGTGCTCTCCTGGTGTGTATTTCTATTTACCTCTATGGATTACCTCGACAAGACACCACAAAAATCCAGCCCTCAGAGACTAAGAGCTCAAAAGAGAGACTTGCTCCTGTGTGATAACAATGGACAAGAGAAAAAACCAGACTTTTTAAAAAAAAATTGCATTTTTTTTTAAGAATTAGCCTTAAGCTAGTCATGAAATGGTTTAAGTGGGATAAACTAAAAGCAGAAGTTAGTTCTGTTTTACATATGGATTTTCCAGTGGCTGATGCTGAGGCTACACTGCAGCCAAGGAGCTGGATGGGTATTTTATGGAAGGTATTCTTCATTCGCATCAATGAAGAGTCTCATTTACAAGGAAAACTCAATGAAGGAACTGATTACGCAATTGTATATAATGTTTATAATGGAGGAAAACTGGTTCTTTGTGCATTTGATAAACTGTCTTGCCCTTTGAGGGCAGAAATGCCTGAATGCTTCATAAAAAAACTATTAAAAAGAGCAACTACTGCCAGAATTTTCTCTTAAAATACTTGGCAATTGCAGTTTGATTAATGACAGGAAAAGTTTCTCTTCTAGGCAACAGGTACAAGACAGCACAACTCTACTGGAAATAACCATGGTTCAAACATCACTTACCTAGGAGTGATTAGAGGTAGCACATGCTCTTTGGTTGAAAAAGAATGAAAGACTGGAGTTTCTCTGAAGTCGTGGATTTCCTTTCACTTTTCAAATGTTTTTTATACCTGCTGTAGCTGGTAGAGGAATCTTCTGTGTTGTACAGGGGAAAGTTTGTATGTATTTCTGTATTTCTGGCCTAAGTATGGAGGAGTCAAAAGATTATCGTCAGTACATTTTCTCTCTCAACCTCTCTGTGCATACAGAGTGATGCTTGAAAAGAGTTCCTGTAATGCATATTAGGCTTTGAGTTAATTTAGTATTGCCAACTGTGTAATTTCAACTTCCTCCCTCATCTTCTGGGTCCATCCAGAAGCTGCAACTCTACATTGAGGGAAAACTGACTTTGGTGCATTTGAGCAGCCTGTTGTCATTCACAGTGGAGTTAAAATGCAACCAAGTTTATACTCTTGGCTAGATTCCTTCAGACACGAGTTAACCAGCTTGGGTTTCACTTGAAAGTGGGGCATGTTAAACACAGCAGTAACAAATATGCATAAATTCTGTTCCAGTGGGAGAGAATGTTCCCCTCTGCCTTTCGCCGTCTGGTCCGTGTGTCAGAGCAACCACCACAGTGCCACTCTGGGGAGTCGAGGCTTCCATGGCAGAGGGCATTGCCAGCCACCCACCTGCAGCACCTCACAGGTGCTGCTCCACCTCTCTCCAGCAGTGTGATGGCTCAGGGGTGCCATGCAGCACTTGCCACGCCTGACTGTGTGTAGGGTGCTGAGGGCACACTGTGCTTCCTGCTTCACCAGCTGTGCAGCAGTCTGTGCTCCCTGGCCATCACGTCAGTGTGACAGAGGAACAGGGTGTGACAGCTGGCAGTTGGGCTGGGCTGAAGGGGGAATTCAGTACAACACACAGCAAAAGATCTCTGCATGGTCTGACTAACTCGGTTTGTTACACCATAGAGAGCACCTGGAGCCTTTGTGCCATTAGGCCTTGGTACACAATGACACTGCAGAAGGGGAGAACTTGGCTCGGGGCAGCACAGTTAATACAATACCAGTTCCTCTAACAAAAGGATGTTATATTTACATGGCAAACACAGAGCACTTCTCTTTTATGGGAAATACCAGGTAGACAAGAGTCTCAAGTACTCTGCTCCTACCAAGCACCTGGGAGAAAGTGACTGTGCCAGCCTTACCCCCACAAATGGCTGTGCCATGCCTGCTCTTCTGCAGTTGGAATGATGGAGCACAAACCTGCAAGCACAGATGGAGTTCCCAGCCTGCATTAGCAGTGACACACAGGACAGCATTCATATTATCTTGAAAAAATCTTTTACTAAGAGTTGTGATTGTACATTGCATACAGGCTCGTTACATTTGAGTCACAGGTGTAATGCCAAGAAGTTTCATTCCATTGGCTAGAACCAAGCGTGCAGCTTCAAAGAGACAGAGCCTTGCCTGGAAAACAAGAGAAGAGTCAGCATAAGGTAGTGCTACAGAGTAGGGTGTGGTTCTCAGGAGACAGCACTTAGAAGCAGAGGTGAGAACACTGTGTGCATCCTCTGTCCCCGCACTGGGATTTGGACCTACACATAACCTAAATACTGAGAAACACACCAACCCCGGCAGAACTCACACCAGCTGTTGACAGCCCATTACAGTGTCAACAGAGGGACACTGTCAAGCAAAGCAAGCCGGAAAGGCGTGTCCAGTCCAGCCTTCTGGGCAGAGCAAGCAATGAGCTAGCTATGACTAAAAAGTAAAAATCTTTATGCACCACGGGCTGCTACAGCCCTGAGGGTACTGCTGGAATCCCTCCCCTTGCCCTGCCTGGGTTAGAGGTTGTCAAGCAACTATGGGCTGCTTTGAAAATTTCAGTCTTTCTCATCAGTGTCTTGGCTGTTACACAGCTGGTTGTTTGCTCCAAAACCCATAGTTCTTGAAAGTTGTCACTGTAAGATATTTAGAAATAATTTTTCTTTTACAAGATAAGGAACTTAAGTTTTCCTTGTAGCTTGGACTGTCTCAGTTCATCTCCAAAGGCAGGAATACTTACAGCATTTAAGCTCAAACACAGACTGCAGCTCTGTCAATTTCACTGAATGTTATTCTCCCACAGCACAGTTCACACTTAAGTGTGATTTTCTACGAAACCCAAATAAGCAGTTGCTTTTGAAATAGATGAAAGCAAATAAGAAACGCAGTATAATTAGTGTATCATTTACTGAGCAGTTAGGGGGTCAAACATTGTCTGGGAGATTCATAGAAAATAATCTGCACATAATAATGTGGAACTCCACATTAACAGCTGTCAGCCTCTAGCTTTAGCTGGAAAGGCAATACTGACAACCTGGGATGTGGAGGTGGCAAGAGAGAGGAGACAGATTCAGTTCTCTCCTAATTCTGTCTTCTCACACAACTGCTAAAGGAAACCATCAAAAATTAAACAGCAAGTTTAATGGTCAAATGTTTACTCTTAAAACATTCAAAGGAAAGGTGATAAAGGGATCTGACTGGGTTTGGAGCAGTTGTCCTTAGGGAGCATTGTGTTTTGGGAGGATCAAGCAGAGCAGCCCTTTCCAGAAGGCACAGCTGTGAACAGCAATCCCTCCCTTCCCAAAGCCGTGCTGCTCACGGGAGAGCCTGCCCGCCCGTTGTCTCCTCTGCCTGCAGGAGCATTTCCACCCAAGGGGTTACACAGCTGGGGTGGCAAAGCCCAATGGGTCCTTTCTCTGGCACCCCCACACAGACTCCAGCCACCCCAGACACTGTGCCATACCTGTGCTACTTCAGGGGCGCTGCCTTTCACAGGAAGGGTTTTGTGTGCCACGGCTGCAAGATGGCTGAGACAGAAAACAGGGAGACAACGGTGAGAACGAGCAAGTCGCGTTACAGGAGCAGTGCTATGGGCTACAGAAAGCAGCAGAACTGGAAGGGCCACCCACAACTGCAGCATACCAGAGGCTGATTTCCAACAGCCTCTCACCTGGCTGAAGGAAGGCAGGATTTTCTGTAGCCTGCATGGTGGCAGGGCATGCCATCAACAATTTAATGCTCCTAAAATAACCCCAAAATAATTTTTCCACTACCTGCTCCTCAAAAAACCCCCGATAAAACAAAAACAAAACCAACCTCAAAAACGGGTCAGGGAAGAGACTCGAGACTCTACCCTGGCATTCCCAAGGTGTGTAATTCCTTATACAATTTTCCTTAATTTGTTAAAGCATTCCCCATACACAGGCTCTACAGCTTCCCTCACCAAGCTTACTCCAGCTGTCAAATCAGACAGGTCCCTATAGGAGTCACATAAGCAGTATGACTTACATTAATAAGCTTTGTTCATTGGCAGAGACAGTGGCTAAAAAATGGTTTAGACCAAACTTCCTAGCTGAAATGTTGATATATGAGAGGATGTTATCAGCTTAAATCTCCTTAAGATTTCATTAGTCCAACATGATTTTGGTGCTGACACTGAGTTATAGCCAAGTGACTCATTTTTCTTAAAAGCAGTCAGTTTCTGAGAAGGCTCCTGGCTCCAGCCTTGCTCTCTACTATTGATTATATTATTTGCTATCCTACTTTATACATTTCCTGCTTCAGGGAAATCATCCCACAAATTTGCATCTTCCCACTAATTTTACTCTTCAAAGCAGTGCAGATATGAGGGCTGCAGAGCCAGCTCAGGACAACCTGTCCCTGCTGGAGACACAGCCAGTATCAGCCATCACCTTACCTAAGCATGAGGAGGTAGCTGACAATGTGCTTGGGTTGCAGATCCTGAGATGATCTGTACAGGACCTCATCGTACCTGTGTGAAGGAAGAAAAGGATTGTTTGGTGCTGAAGTAGTAGTGTGTGTACTCAGATATCAGGCTCATCAGACTTGCTGAAGTCAAAGCAAGCACATAACCACAGCGGCAGAATTAGCAAAACTGATCTTCTGAACCAGACCTAAGCCATGTCATTAGCACACAACTCATTCCTTCCTTGTTCACTTATTGTTGAAGGAGATGCTTCTTGCTCCTCATCATGCAAACATCATAGACAGCAGAGCTCAGATGCAGGATATAGCCAGGAGAACATAAGAGCTATATTTGCTCCTGGAACATTATGTTTGGTCTTACACTAATTGGAAGTTCCTAGGAGCAAAAACATGTTAAATAACACGGGAGTCAAAATAGTCCCTTAGAGGGCTTTGCCTTTAGTAAGTGCAGCTTAGAATTTTAAGTAGCTAAAGGGAATCATGTAACATTAAAAAAAAGACAAAACCAGTGTGATTTTACATAATCCTGGAATAGGGAATCCCACAGAATGGGTCAGGCTGGAAGGGAGCACATCTGGTCCAACCTCCCTGCTCAAGCAGAGTCATCCTACATAACGTACACAATATGGTCAACTTGGTAAGTCCGTATTAAACTGGGTAGTACAGGCAAAGTCATGAGATCTGTGTTTTGATTTTATGTGTTCTGCTTTCCTTTTTCACAGCCTGCAAGAAGGTGCCAACACCTCTGGGGCCGAAAGAGATTTCAGATTCAAACTGGGGAGTGGACTTCCTAGTCTTTGCTCAGCTCCCAGGCCCATTCCTGTCAGTATGTCCTGTCCAAGCTGTACTGCCATGGGATCTTCCTCCTTTAAAGACAAGCTGCAGGACTGGGGAGTGCATTCTGATAACGAGGGCTCAGCAGTTACACAAGATCTACAGCACCAGGGAGGGAGTGCTCCCCATCTCATGGGTGGGTAAGCCACAAAAACACCTCTTAGACGTGCACTCAGCAGCCGATCTCAGCCAGCATGCCCCAGGTGGTCACTAGTGGGGAAAGTCACTGCCCTCACACCACCGACATGAGAGAGACAGAACCAGGGGAACCTCTGCATTGCCTCAGGGCCAGCACAGACACCAGCAGTTGCTGGGCCCTCAGACACAGTGACATAGATAAAAAGAAATTACTATCAACAAGCACCATGAAACAGACATTAAGAAAAGCTTCATGAAGCAACAAAGTTGGTATCAAATGAAGTGGCCCTCTTTTGATACCAGATTTTTTGCTTCAGGAAGCTGCCATTTCAGTACTGGCCTACAACAACTTGTTAAGGTTATTTTATAAGTTAACTAAGTCCACTTTTGCAGGATTATACATAGATCATAGAATAGCTTGGGTTGGAAAGGACCTTAAAGATCATGTAATTCCAGCCCCGCAGCCATGGGCAGTAAACCTTCCACTAGACCAGGTTACTCAGAGCCTTGGTCTAGTGGAAGGTTCCCTCCTTTCACCTGCTAACTTCTGTCTACTATTCATTAGTCTGCAAAGTTAATGGTATTCAGAACTGGGCAGCTGTTTTTAGGCAAATGTTTGGAAGCTTTTCAAACAGCAGAAGCAGAGCCACGGAAGTAGGTTTCTGACAACTCAGAAGGGATTATCATGGAAACTTTTCAAGAAGAATTGAGTCATTGCAACTCACAAGGAGAACTGAACAGTCATTGTTACTCCTGAAAATGTGGAGTATTTAAACATGAGTTTGTTAGCCCCTGAGTGCCTGGTCTAATGGATAACCTAAATACTGCCTTCTGCTGGAAGTAAAGGCCCCAGGAGATGCTTCACAGAGATTCCATATAGCACTGGGGCCAAACTCAAAGACCTTTGCAACAGGCAGACCTGAATCTCAATAAAATCAAGAGCTCTGCAGTGGATCAACAACCTTTCTCTGAAAATGGACACCGGTCTGTGATGCCCTGCACATAACCCTGTCAGTTTTCACACACGAGACAGGCAGCTATGCACTAATCTGATAAAACCCAAGAAATGACCCATGTGTTTTCCATTAAATACAATGGCACTGGATAAATAAGACACTACTAGTCTTATTTAGAGTGATGGCTGGTCCTGCTGTTGCTCAAGAAAATGTGCATCATACAATGAACTCCAGGCAGACCTCTTGGGGCAATTACAGTCAATGGTAGAACTCTGCAGGCTACAGTTGCAGGCTGAAAGGAGCCACCTGGGACACTGGCATGACTTTGGGAAGTCCAAATTTTAAACAGATGCCCTCAAGAAGGTCTTAGTATGGTTAAAAGAATTAACTCTCTGGCACTGCACTGTGTGCAATGCAGTATATAGGACCTCTAAGTAGGAATTCTGAAAGTGTCAGTTACTTCTGACTCCATCACAGGCTGTGCAACATGGACAATTCTGTTGTCCCTTTATTTTAACTGCACATCTATGAAACAATGAAAACAGAAACTGCTCAGCTTTAAGACTGAATTAATGAAGAACATTGCTGCTATTTACAGGTATTAGCTGTGCACTTTCAGTAGCTACTGGATGTGAATGCACATACTCTCTTTCACCTCACCCAGGAGCACTTCCTCTCCCTTTTCCCACATGACAAAAGCAGAACATAAGGGACTAAGCCAATCTGCAGTTAATATTTATATAGAGCTTATCATACTTCTGTGAAGACAAGAAGTAAGAGGCTCATGTGCACAGAGTATGCCCCAAATTGTACTTTCTCTGTCATGGCTTCTAAAGCCACAAAAATTTCCAAGTGAGGGCAACTGTTATAACCAGTGTGGCTATTTCAGGCAATGACTGATCATGTAAATCCGTGCCTTCCCAATGGGCTGGTGGCATATCCAGAAGTTTATTTTAAGGGAATTGCTATTTGGAAAGAAAACTAGACAAACCTGAGAAGATGCTGAAGAACAGAGATGGCATCTGGCTCTTGCAAGCACGCCACATTAACATCAGTTAGCTGTGCACTCCCATGCCTCTGTTTCAAACTAGAATGGAAGAATGGAAAACAAACGTTGGATGAAACCCTCCTGTTAGCAAAGCTGAACAAGAAAAACAGTAATTTGTGTTTTTAAGAAAAAAAGGGTGGGCTCCTTCTGCTCAAGCTGAATGGAAACACCGAGACAGACCAGCTGACTCCAGCATATGATAAAAAAAAAATTGTGCCAGCCATTCAGTATCAACAGGATTAGATATGCATGGACAACAGGTTCAGAAGCTGATGCTAAAAGGATTAGAGAGGTAGTCAATACCCCACTAATGGTACCCTGGAACCACCAATATGTAGATGATATTGGAGTACAAGGGGAACAGACAACAGAAAGGGATCAGGCTTGCAAACTCTCCCTGAGTACCACCTCCTGCTACCATTGCCTCAGACAGGACACCAAGGTGGTACAGACCTTTGGCCTGATCCAGGAAGGGATTATACATGAATATACACCCTCATGTCTGCATTAAAACTGCTCTGACAGTTCATTGCAATTGATAAATCTGTTCAGACTGGCCTGTTATGATACTCTTTTTAAAAAAATAATTAAACATATTAGGTGTTTGTCCTGAGTCAAAAGTAATTTGCTTTTAACCTTGGTTACCAACAGTGGGAAATAACAAAATGCTCAAAAGACCCCACTAGCAACTGTAGAAGCCAAAAGTTTTACGATGTAGTTTATTTTACAAGTATGGGCATTTTGGTTTCTACATCACATGCCTTAATCCTAGAGTTATCATTCCTCATCACTGACACCAACTGCAGAAAGACTGTTCCTAGAACTGAGAAAGTACATGGACAGTTAGCTCAGTTCTGTGGAAATGAGGTAGGAAATTAATTTTAATTGGCTTGCTCCTCTGGGATGTCTCAATGATTCCTATTGTAAACTCACACCTCTCCTGAGAAAGTGAACGTGTGTCATACTTACAGAAGGAGTTAACACTACTGCTTAACAAAGCAGTAAGTTAATAAGGCTAAAATTCACGTCAAACTGTGCTTTAGTGCACAAATGCTCACTTACCTATGGAGTCTGGCATGGGTGTACTGCAGGAACACACCTGTATCCCCACGACTTTGAAGAGCTCGATCCCAGCTAAACTGATAATCAGATGATAGAAGGCCTCGGAAATCCTGGAACAATAAATTATTGTCACTTAGATACAGTTCTTCATCTCAATTTTTAACTTTTCACAGAAGACACAGACACCTTGTGAGGCAGCTTAGACTTACCTGAATTATTAGTGCCGCAAGACCAACCTTCTCTGCTGTCTGCTCAGGGTCTTGTATCTCTTTGGTTGCTGAAGAGGAACAGAGAAAGAAACAACAGTTAATTCTGCAGTTCCATGATGACTCTCTTACTCAGACTCAGAGATGCCAGTAAAACAGCAGATCTCCCATAACTGTAAACTAGCAATATGAAAATTGTCAGGATGCATGCAGCAAGTCCAGAATACAAATCTTTCTTAAAAGCTGCGACACAGCTGTTTCCAATGGGCTTTTCCCCACTTTCCCTAGTATGTATAACACAGATATTAAGGTCAGAAGGGTTCATAATGACAGGATACGGAGACTGCCCTGAATTCCTCTTCACAATTCTGACAGCCAGTCTCTAAGATCAGGAAGAGAATGACAGGGCAATTCAAATTTTGGTGGAAAACTGATAAAAAACTGTGATACAGCTACATAAACAAAAAAAAAAAGTTGCCCCAATGGCTAATGGAGCATTTGGATGTACATTGAGGCAGTAGTCACGCTATCCCCTGTAGCAGGTACCTAAACTGACTGTACTCAGAGAATCTGAACAGAGAGAATCACAGAATGGCCGTGCTTGGAAGGGACCTTTTAAGATCACCCCAGTCCAACCTGCCTGCTGTAGGCACCTTCCCCTAGACCAGGTTGCTCCAAGCCCCATCCAGCTTGGCCTAGAACACTTCAGGGATGGGGCAACCACAACTTCTCCATGCAAATGTTCTTCTGCCTCACCACTCTCATAGTCAAGAATTTCTTCCTTCCAGTCTAAGTTATCTCTTTCATTTTAAAACCTTTATCCCTTATCCTATCACTACAGGCCCTTAACAAAAAAATAAAAGAAATCATCTATCTTTCTCTGTCTTAACATCTCGCCAGAGCCTTCTCTTCTACAGGCTGAACCACCCCAGCTTTCTCAGCCTGTTGTTGTAGGAGAGGTGTTCTAGCCTTCTGAGCATTTTTTGTAGCCCTCCTCTGGATGTAGCACTCCAGATGGGGTTCACAAGAGCAGAGGGGCAGAATCACCTCCCTCGACTTGCTGGCCCACCTCCCTTTTGATGCAGCCCAGGACAAAATTGGCTTTCAATGAGCAAATGCACATTGCTAGACCGTGTCCAATTTTTACTCTACCAAGTCCTGCTCTGAAGGGCTGCTCTCAATCCATTCCTCCCCAGTCTGTACTACTGCTTAGGACTGCTCTGACCCAGGTGCAGGACCCTGCACTTGGCCTTGATGAGTTTCATGAGGTTCAAACAGGCTCATTCCTCCAGCTTGACCAGGTCCCTCTGGATGTTATCCCATTGCTCAAGCAAATCAACTCAACCTGGTGCCATGAGAGGTCATGGAGTCTCCCTCATTGGAGATATTCAAGAGCCATCTGGATGCAATCCCGTGCAATGTGTTCTGGAGATGACCCTGCCTGAGCAAGGAGGTTGAACCAGGTGACCCACTGTGGACCCTTCCAACCTTATCCATACTGTGATTCTTCAGCCTTGCTAAGGGTGCACTCAATCCCCCTCTGTCACTAATGAAGATATTAAACAGTATTGGTCCCAGTGCAGACCCTCAAGGGACACCACTCGTTGCTGGTTTCTATCTCAAACATTTGAGACACTGACATATAACTCTTTGGACATGGCTATCTAGAAAATTCCTTATCTATCTAACCGTCCATCTATTAAATAATTATCTCTGCAATTTAAGGTAAGGGTTTTGTGGGGGATCATATCAAAGGCCTTCCTTACAGAAGTGCAGGCAGATGACATCCATAGCTCTTCCCCTGTTCACCTATACAGTCACTCCAGCATAGAAGGCCACTAGATCAGTCAGGCATGATGTGCCCTCCTCCCTGAGTGGACATGACAAAAGCCTTTCCAAAGCTCCTCTATCTAAACAGACTCAACTTAAGTCTATCATTACAAAATTGAACTAATCTCGAAGAGTCTAACAGCTCACAACAGCTGCACAGGCATGCCTGCAAAGCAATTTCCAGGTTTTTCACAACTCAAGTGACATTATTCCAGGGATGAGCAGCACGCCTTTGTGTACAGAAATTCACCAAAGGACCTGCCTAATTTCCTGTCTCACAGAGAAGTTCACAGGGCCAAGCTGTTGCTTCAATTCATCAGAAGTGCAGTAAACTTGCCTACAAAGCAGCAGTTTAAATGCTGGAACTTGTGGTAAATCAAGGACCCACAACCTTGCCTAGTGAAAGGGTGACGCTTTTGACATACATAAGAGCTTTCTATTTCTAAACTCAAATCACAATGTGCTCTGCCAGGGTCTCCTCTTCCTGTTTGTCTCTCCTGGCGAGAAAGAAGGATTCTTATCATAGTCTTTTACAAGGCAAATATGTTTCACTTTAGCAAAGGTCAAGTGCATTGTTTTTTATTGTGGTACATGTAACCTATTAAACTTTCAGCATTCAGCTTATCATTTCCTGCCCCAGCTGACCTCCTACTAACAGCAGAAGATGGAGAATTCAGCTGCTCTCTTAAGGCATCACTTAAGCTGAAGCAGTTTTGCAGAACAGTTTTAGTGCACTTAGATTTCTGTCTTTTGCTTTGCTATTTCTTTGTCTCATATTAGCAAAGTCAACTGAGGCAACTTTGAGTAGTTCATGCTGTTCATGCCTTTGCTATTTACAAAATTCTGAAAGGATTAAACTTGAAAAACATGGGCATAGTTCATGGCCCTGAGAAGCCTCAGACTGGCTATTCATTCCGAAAAAAATACATGTTTTTATCACATTATTTCAATTCATAACAGATTTGTTTCAAAACAGAGCAACTGTCTCAGAACTCAGGCTTTTGTTTAGATGCCTGAAGAGACACAAAACTATCAAATACAAACTAAAGTGGCAAAGAAAATAGGCATTATACAGAGGATTTATGTGGACAGCACAATTCATTGAGAAGAATAGAAAGAAAAAGGTTGTCAATAATGGAAACTTAAATAGCAGCTTATAATGTACAGCTTAATGTACAGCTAATAGCAAGAAAAGAGTTTATACAAAGTTTCTTAACTAACCAGCTCCAGCTCCACACAGGCATGATTTTTAAACCCAGCACTGGCAGTCAGATGCCCAGCTCACAAAATCTTTTCTATTACAGTGAGGCATTTGGATGCCACACACAATCTTGTAGTATCTTTCACTGTGTATCCAAACACTTTTCAAACATTGAAGACATTGCTATGAGTCAGGAACTTATGATTTCTAATTTAGGAAAGGGGAAGTGAGGTAGGAATTCAAACATAAGGGGAAAACCTCTGCAAGCATGGGTAAGATTTAAGATCAAATGGATGAGCCCTGGGTAATGCTACACTGTTATCTGAACACGTTACTTCTTGCAGGTGCTCCTCTGCCTCCTGCTTGTGCATTGGAACATGGGTCTGTACCTCTGCCGTGCCACTTCACTCCAGCATAAAAACATTTCCTTTGCACTCAGCTATGGCACTGATCTTTAAACTGAAGCCTAAGCTCCAATCCTCTCCGCAGTAAAACTGGTTTGAATCGACGGCCACCCTTGGATCATTCTGCCTGACCCCCTTCTCCTTGTCTACTCTACAGAATTACCTGGATTAACAAAGGTGATGAGGCAGATCAAGGAAGATGCACACTCCTTAGCCTTATCAGATGGTTGACTCAATCTAGCACTGAACTGCAGAGAGCACAAGAGGGGGCGGCATTTCACTGGGAACTGCTTAAATCTTTACTGCTTCAGGAGAAGACGATCACAGAGAGGCACAGCCGAGTGAGGTGCAGGCAAATATCGCCTTCAGCACATTCTGCTGCAGAGCAGTGACCTCCTGGGCACTCTGGGAACAGCCAGGAGGCTGGGAGGATGACAAGGCAGTCGTGGCAGACAAACTACCATTATTCTTGCCGGAGAAAACTGTCAGAGCCACAAATCCTGACTGTTCCTGACCTCCAGCCCCAAACCCACTATTGACTAGTTTGTCCCTCCAGAAAAAAGCAACTGTTGTCTCCAAAGGCAGGTACTTCCTTCCCACTGCAAAAAGTATGACACAATAATTTCACTGAATGTTAGAATTTGCAAATCTGTAATTTAGGGCAGTTCACAGAATTGCAAAGAAGGACTTTAACATTGTTATAATATGAGAGGCAAGAAGTGCACAGATCAAGACATTTCATGGTGATTAGTTTGATGCAGGGAAAAGTGAGGGGTGGAAAAGATGACACATATTTCATCAACATAGAACATCAAAAGGAACCAGTAAGACCTGAAATAGCTAACTTTTTGCAGAAGTCATGTTTTGTAACATCCTTAAGCGAACTTCATTTAAAACATCTTCCAGGAAAATCACTTCTCCTCTCCGAGTCTTCATCCCTTGAACTAGACCAAAAGACACATGCTGGCACCTGTGTTGAAAAGCAGCAGGACCTAAAATTACATTTCAATCAAGAGAAATGTTTGCAGTGTTTGTTCAGAGCTGGATTCTCTACCAGGAAACAGCAATAACAGCTGAATAAATAACACTCCAACGTGGGAAGCTTGGAGATATAATCAGTAACTCATTTCAGCAACCAAAGCTGCATATTTTTATACAATGGGAAAATTATGATCAAGCTTATGATAACCTGTTCATTTGTGTGCTCTCAGGAACCCCTCTTGCTGCTAGTTTCAGTACAGAGGCCTCAGTGCAATAATTTGAAATAAATTAAGAATAGGCAGGACATAGACAAATCAAATTACTGTGCCAACACAGATCTGTTAATATAATTAGAAAGGGACTCATAATAATTCTACTGTAGCCACATTAAACTAAAAGTATAATTAATCATTGCTAATAACAAAATATATTCGTTGCTTCTGCTCATAATAATCCCAGGTGTTATTCTGGATCCAGAATCTAAGACAACTTTCAGCCCTGTGAAAGGAGGCAGTTTTCCTGAAGGCTAAAACCCTACATGTAACCACAAAAGACAGGCAGTCCGGCAGAGAGGAATGTGATTTAGTTTGCAGATCCGTTACTGACCTTTGCCCAGACTGGTAACAAGACTGGTAATTACAATGAGTAACAGCAGGGATACACTTCCCTGCAACAGATACTTCCAGTCTGAAACATAGTTCAAACTCAGATCACTGCTACGATACTTCAAGAAGTAATAATTTAACACGTGATCACACAACATCCCAGAAGCTACGACACAAAGTCTCTTAAAGATTGCTTCCCTTTTTCATACCAAGCAGTTATGAAAAACCTGTTAAATTAGAGACAGGACTGTTTGTGACATCCTGAACATGTGGCAATGACTCCACTCACAAATCATTCGGAGCAGCCGGAGTGAACAAGTGGAATGAAAAGGCTGGTATTGAGGACATAAGGCCCACATTGCACACAATTCTAAGGGTTTGTTTTGTTATTTTTTTCTGTCCTTATTGGACTAGTATTCGTTGGGTCCCACAGGCCAAATGTCTACTTGCACTCTGGAGTTCACTAGTTGCACACCAGCATCACATCTTGCAGCTCAGCTTCATCCAAAATGACTACAAGATGTGTGATATAGCATGATGGTAGGTGGGCACAATCAGGAGATGCTCCTCAAGAGAGCACTCTACTGAAAGTCCAATGTACATATCATCCATTCTTAAAAGAAACCCGCAACAACCAAATAAGGTATATAATTAAGATTCATAAATACATACCTTTCTGCCCAGTCATAACCCATGAGCTTCAGTATTTGGAATAAATGTTGAAAATGATTACTTTGACTTTTATCTGTCTAAGGAATAGAATTGATGCATATCAGAAAACACTCCAAGTCTCACAGGGGTTAGCTTTTAACACACAAACACACACCACCACAGATACTGTGCCATTAGTCACTGTAGGCAGAATTAAGGCCTATGAAGACAAACATGACTTGAAAATTGTGACAGCTGAGATCTATGGCAATGGGATTTTGCATCATGTAAGAAAAAGTAATCTACCTTTTCAGAAATTATTCAGGTCATGAAGCAAAAAGACATGAAGAGGAAGGAAACCTTGATGTTCTTTAGTTGCCCATAATCTGTGAACGGATCATCCAAAAAACCATCTTCATTTTCACTTCAGAACCTTGCTGCTCTTGTTATATACCCATGTTTTACACCACAAACTCTAGGGCTCCTTTGACTTATAAACAAACAAAACACCTCTTTAACCTGTCTGTCTCCAGAACCCAATAGTTTCTACTGTCTCCAGTGTGATTTGTAGTTTTACACTGTCAGGCAGCTATGTAATTTTTTTTAAAAAGTACAAATTATCACAAATCATAACAATTATGTATTTTGTGCTCTCTTCCAGTTACTCTCCTCTATGAACTGAAGTACTTTCTGATAGTAGTTTATGTCTAACAAAGATTTTCATATGTGTTTCTAGCTACAGCTGTTGCTACAAAATTCACTTTCCTACCTAAATGTTTTGACTACAACGAGCAGACTCCTTTTTATCCCTTCTTAAGAAACACTGCAGAGATAACCAAATGATCACTGTTTCCTGGTTTGGTGCTGCAGCATAAAGAGTGAGCAGTGAGTGAAGTCCTTAATCTGTGTTTTTTCTCAATTCTACCACTGTATCAAGTACCTGCCTCCTCTTTCAGGGTTCCTCATGACCTGCTCCACAACTATCACCTCTCCGTGTTGACTGACAAGCACGGCTGACAAATGGATAGAGTGGACAGCATTTCAAACCAGGCCTTCCAAGGCGTTTTCCATGCATCTTACATATGAGGTATATCTTTGTACCTGTAACAAAGCCAGATCTCTCTCACTAAGTAGTTAGCTTTAAGGGAGACTTTTGTAGTCTGGCAGCATAGATTATATTTAATTCTTCATATATAAAAGCAGTTTCATCCCCTGTTTTGAGCGCAACATTCAATGGAATCTTAGTACCTCTTTAATAACATGTCATGTTTTGAATGTTTTGCTCATATCACTGGCTCTTTATGAAATAAGTAGATTTTTTAAAATCTAAATTGGTGAATGCATTGATTTAAAGCATTTCAACTAGTAAACCAATTTAATGTTCTCTTAACAAGTTGATCTGATGAAAATAAGATGATCTGATTAAAATAAGACTCAAGCATCTCTAAATAATTTTTTGTAACTAGATTAGGATTCTGACACACATTTGTATTTAATAATTAAATACTAAAATCATCAGTGTTCTCATTTAAATCCATGAAGTCCTCCTGCCTCTGGTAACACTGATTTAAGTCCTAACCCACTACACAGGACTGCCACAAAACAGCAGCAAAGCTCAGCAAGGCCGGCAGTTCCCTCATCAGGCTGTCTGTCCCATAAAGTCTCCTAACAAGTCTATGTTATCATCCTCTCACGCTATAACCCACTTCTTCAGTCTTCAAAAAGCCAGAAGTGATAAAAAACCCACTCGAGTCAGACATTCGATTGACACATCAATGACATCACAGTCGAGTTCTGCTACACATCTGTTTGGACTCCACGTAGACCAACGAGGGCCAGGCAAGGAGCAAACAGTTACTGGAGCTCAATTGTGAGCAGCCTCAGCTCAAGACTATGCTTACACTCCACGAGCTGAACTCTGAACTGACATCCTCATTTGTGCAAAGTAGAGACCCAACTATTCTTTCTTTCTAATTGTACCTTCTTCGTTGTTCCCCACTACATTATGGTATAACAAATACAAATAATTACCTATCCATATGAACTAGACAGGAAACATCGTTACACCCTAAAGTATTGCATTTTCACAGCCACACTGCTCTTCAGTGCCAATGAACTCACGATGTTCCAGCCAGCAGAGGCAGAAAAACTCCCACCAAACCCAAAGAATTTACAAAACCAGTAAACAAGAATTCCTTGTTCTGTGATAAAATATACGAATGGCAAGCTATGCAAAATTTCCTGAAGACTGAAATAGAAGGAGGAATGTGACAATGAAAATTTGCACTTTCAACCACCTGTGCATTTAATGTTGTGCTTACTGATCTCTCCCCCTTCCCCGAATCTTATTGGTCACATTATACTGACGTGTGAAAGAGCTGTACCAGAGAAGGTACATGGGCATTACCAAACACATCACAGCAATACCCAGATTTTTTCCATGTTATTAATTGTCTCGTATAAGAGAACATGCTTTTCAAAATTACTTTTTTCTAAAGCTGGGAAAAAGACTTAAAAGCATAATGTGATATCTCCTTGGTAATATTAGACTAAAAGAGAGTTTCAGACAAGTGAGGAGATAATCCAGGTATTCATTATTGATACTGCTGGAACCATTAAAAACCAAAATAATCAAACCAAGAAATATAAAAACGTTCCCTGACTACAACTGTTTTATCCAGATTGATTAAATAGTACTTCATGTGCAATTTCTACATAATGAAACAAAGGCATTGTTCAAAGCCATAAAAACGTACATTTCAGAAGAGATCTCAGGACTTCAGAGTAGGCTTGTATTAATTTTAGACCACTAATTTCTATATTTCTAAACTAACATTTTACAACCCTTTATAGCACTAACAGCTTTTTCTGGCTTGTTTAAATATTAATTACAACATTTAGATAAAAAATACAATGTCAAACCAAGTAAAAGTTCCTTTGAAACTAATTGCAATGAATTTTTACGATAGAGAATAACTCCAGAACAGATTTTCATAGAATCATAGAAAGGCTTGGGTTGGAAGGGACCTTAAAGATCATCTAGTTCCAAACCCCCTGTTATGAACAGGGACATCTTCCACTAGACCATATTGCTCAGAGCACCATCCAACCTAGCCTTGAACATTTCCAGGAATGGGACAGTGTCTTTGGGCAACCTGCTGCAGTGCCTCACCACCCTCACAGTAAAGAATTTCTTACTAATATCTAATCTAAACCTACTCTCTTTTAGCTTAAAGCTATTTTTCAATGGGTCATGAACTGAAACAGAACCAAGAAACAGTGCCACACTGAGGCACAGCTGCTGGGCAGTAAGGGCATCTATTTTACTGCCAAAAATACCATGTGTCAAAGTCATATTGTGAGCAGGAGGCCCCCCTGGATTACTGGAGAGATTCAGGCTCAGAAGCGTTCACTGAATCTAGAATTACTTACCACATAAATCATAGTATCCCAGCTGTGCTTATCCATTCGGTCTATAGCAGCCGCAAGATCTCTGAAAGAGATAAGAAAGTTTGGAATTTCACTCAAATATACATCATTATTTGCCTCTCAGAAAAATAATTTACTTTTTATGAAGGGGAGAGGATTGCTTGATTAGAACAATCCATGTATGCCTCACACAAAGAAAGAGATGCATACTTTGCTGATGACATGTTTGAAACATTTTTTTTAAAACCCCCAGCTATGAAAATTACTGAGGAAACAGTTCTCATGTGCAGAATAAGTCTGGTCTTTACCTGCCTACTGGGACATGAGAGAAACAACCCTCTCCTGGAAAACTAACCCAGTGCTTGGCATTAGGTTATACACTACAAAGCTCATCTTCATGCAGCACTACAGGCTGGGGACAGAGTGGCTGGAGAGCAGCCAGGCAGAAAGGGACCTGGGGGTACTAATTGACA
>JAWWEV010000115.1:80257628-80270947 GCA_035583235.1 Hafferia zeledoni | reverse complement strand
CTGACCCTGCTGAGCATCTGAGATGTGACGGGATGGGATGGCAGGGAGGCTTGAACTGCAAGGGGGACAGTCCCACTGAGACTGGAACTCAGGTCCTTGGGATTCAGAGTCTGGAGTGCTCTCCATTACACCACAGGACCGCCCTAATCTGCACTGTATATATGTTACATCCATCATGGCTGTCACCCAAAGATCACTTACAAATACCAAAATGTGCCTTACTGCACTGTATGAAATCAGAAGTGATACAGGAACTGCTAAAGAGGAAGGAATAAGCACTAACTCAGATGGTATCAGGCATATTGGAATGGAGCAATGCAAAAATCAAAACCATATTAATCCTGGAAAGACAAAGCTTGTTAAACTGCCTCCTTCTTTATTGCTGAGTCAGGTTTGTCCCTGACACACAAAAATGTAATTGATAGCACTTGACCACCTGTGACTTGGTGGGTAACTGAGAGGGCAACTAAACAGCCTTCCCTACTGATGCAAGGCATTTCCTGAATTGCTGTTAGCAGAAACTACACCTTCTAATGCTCCTGGCTCTTTCACACTCATGGAAGAAGAGCATTTTGCAGAGCCAGAGAAGTGTTCTGGAAAGTGACCTATATATGTTAAAGCTCCACGTTAGATACAAAAGACTCTCAAGATTCTTTTTCCGCAACCACAGTGAATTGTGTATTGGGCAATGAAAATTAAATTCTAAAAACAGGCACATGTGCCACTTGGCACAACTTTGGTAACCAGCAGCATCAGATGCTGTTTCTGCTGCCACAGCCCAGGCCTGCACTGGTCCTTCAAGTATGGTCATTTAAATCCCACGAGTCTCCTGCAGACACATCATCCTCTACAAAATTAACAGCCAGGTTATATGGACTGTCCTCTGAAGTGTCTCGTGGGTCTTCTTCGAACTTACCTCGAAAAGGTGCTGTAAAGGACTGGATTTTAGTTTTTCTTTGTTGCCAAAGGACTGGAAACCAACACCCAATAAGCCTTGAATAACAATTAAATACAGAGTTAGACAACAACCCAGAGTATGTTGTTATATTATTTACAAGAGCAAGTCTAGTCTTAACACTAACCAATAAAACAGATGTCCTACATTTGAAAACAATATAATAGTGTATGCTACAAAACCAGATCAAAAGCATAACCTATTATTCCACTGTATGAGAAGAAGCCCACAAAATCTAATAGCTAGAAAATAGTAAGAAATACTATGTTGATTTTTCAATCCCTCGTAATTCAGATTTGTGTTTTTGGACTTGTAGAGAAAGTTATCTTTTACACAGCAATGAGCTCCAAATGAGAAGCCACACAGTGAAAACTGTCCAGCAACAGAACATGCTCAAAACTCTGTTTTGCTTTCTCCCTTAAGACTATTATAAACTCAAGAACAACAGAAGCAGGGACACAATGTGGTATTTCACATACCAGTCATATAATATTTTCAAGGGAACTTTAGGCTGCATGTTTAGAATATGCAGGTTTTTTTGCATGTCCAGTTTGTCTTCAGCCCTTTCGAAAAGCCATCTGAAAGGGCAAGAAATCCAACCCCCATCTTTTTGTCTGAAGGAAAACACCCCATTAATTCCTCTAGTAATGTAGCAATATTAACCCAGCAGTCTCTTAGATTATCTGACACTGACTTTAAGGTCATTGATTCCCCTGAGTTGAAAAAGACCAGGACTGATGTAGGAACAGGTATGCAGTTATTTTTTTGAAAAACCCTCTGTAACTAAACAAATAGCATGGTCTCAAGAACTTCCCTCTTAGAAACACTGAGTGCTGTAGAAGTCATGGCAGATTTAAGGAAGAAAAACAGGTTAGGGTTTAGGAAATAAAATTAGTCTAATCCTACTCAAAGGGAGTTTGGTTGAGGACACCTTGTTCCGCAAAGAATCAGGGCTTGATTTCCAAATAATCTCTCTTAGATATTAGTATACCTAAATATTCCAGTTTTCGATGCTGACTTCATACTCCAGTCCCCAGCATGATTGCCATTCTTTATTCAACCCACACACATCCTTCCACACATTTTCTGTCTTCCCCAAACTATCCCCAGACCTGGTTACACTCATCAGGTCATGGCAAGATACAGCATGTGTCAGAACCGAGTCTGACACAGAGGTGCTAACTGGTTTGCTGGCAGGCTAAACACAAAAATTAACTCTCCTCAAGAGGGCTTTATACTGTATTTCTATCCTACTCAGCTGCCAATTGTCACAATTCCAAAAAAATTAGTTTTCTTGAAGACATTTTTCTTTGTTCAGATCTGGCTGAAGTTGGCTGATGGGTTCAAAATTTATTAGGAACAGAGCAGCAGAAAGTCATATGGACAGAAGACAATGTGGCTGCATGAACTTTGTTACCTTAAGAAACCTGCCCCAAAACTGCCTAAAAGTTGAGTACTTCTTTGCCATGTTTCAGCAAAATATGCTTTCAATTATTAAATTTTAAAGCCTCTGCCAATAGCAGTTATAAAAGCAACAGTGGCAGATAGTTAGTTACAGCACTGCTTCTGAGAAAGGACCACCATAATATTTCAATGCTACCATTTTATGAAGCATGACTATATTATTTGTTATAATACCTGTTACATATTTGAGCTGAGCCAGCCCAAATAAAGAGGAGATCACCTATTTTGAAAGAAATGGTTGGAACTACTAAGTCAGTTGTGTGCCACACAACAGGTACACATGTCAATAACAGGCACTGTGACCTTTATACCTTCAGGAAACTTGGTAGTAAAATACATAAAATTCCTGATATTCAGACTTCAGAATGGTATTTAGTATCTTCACACACAAACTGAATGAGGTCAGCTGAAAAGCCTTTAACCGCATTGCATTTCATTGCTTAACTGTCACTGCCACATTCATTATACAATAGCACAGAGATACAATTATGTCTGAGGGGCAAAAATGAATGAAATATGCAATAATGAAACTGACAGAACTTTTGGTGAACTCATTCTGTACTCAATTCCTGTGAAACAAATCCTAAGTGAGGCAAAGCTCTGTCATAAGCTACTGTTTCATCAGAAACAGGATCAGGAAAGACAAGCTGCAGAGGAAATCATTTAACAAGGAAAGAATATTCTATTACTGCTCTCTCAGTCATAAGAATGTTAGACTGCACTGCCTAAAATCCGAGAATTCAGGCTAGAAAGATAATGGGCAAACTGAATATTTTAGTTATGTTATCTACACTTATGAATCTGAATGCACAAATGGAGTGAAACTAGGGTATTTACACTGTTTTTAACCCAACTCTGTTCATAAAATTGACTCCCTGATGTCCCCATAAGAAGCAGTACCATTGAAACTGGAGGGGGCCGCATAAGGGCTGGAATAAGTAAAAGTGATTGGTTAATAAACATTGCACTTTGTGTTTGCCATTCAAAAATAGTTTTCAAAGCCCATTACAAAAGAAGCAAAGGAATGTTATAGTTTTCACAGGTGTACTAGCTTTCAAGAGTGAGGAAGTGAGCATGATCACCTTTTTAAAATGTCCAAAAATATGTCAAAAGTAGCTTTTGGGGAGAAATTAGAAAAGGAGAAGGGAATATGGATCAATTTAAAGTGCAAGACTGACAACAAAGCAGGGAATTCTATGGATGGGTCAGCTGATATAAAGTGGGATAGCTATAGATCCAGCAATTGGACCTAAATGATGGGTGGTCAGGGAATAAATATCAAGGCAGGCCAGGCTGCACATGAGAGGGTGTTTCAGTCTCACTTACATGACGGACATTTCACAGAGTGTCTGTGTTGTGCCCACAAGATTGAGAGCCTTCCATAACCTATCCACTTGCATATTCTCCACCTAAACACCTCTCTTTTGCTGTATTTTAATCAGAAGCTGGATATTTTGGGGAAAGTGTAGGGAAATCTTTAAAGATACAAACTCTCTGGGCCCCAACCTGCCAAAATGTGGTTGGTGTGGAAATTAATTATGCTTTATGAATAATAAACTAGTTTCCAAAAGGAATGAAAACACAACAAAAAAAAAACAAACACATAAAGAGAACTCACAAACACACATAAGGACAATCCAAATATAAAATACACATTGCTACAATTATTCTATTGTTGTGGCATAGATAAGTGAGCAGCCTTACTCTTCCACAGCTGTTACCCATACAAAGTCTGCACAAGGAGGACAGGATCACAGCAGATATGCAGCACTTACAGGTACACCTTTTGTCTGGAGGCAGCAACAGAATCTGCTCAGCCAGGAGAGCTCCAAAGGTGTAACAAGTATGCTCAGAAAACATCCCCCAAACTACACACATGTGACCTGAAAGAGGAGCTACTGAGGGACAGAGGGACTGTTGGGTAAATTTCCTCTGGTTATTTCTTGCACAGTAGTACAGGCCATACTGCTGCTGAATCAGTCTGGATTATTTTCTTCACATTTTAAGGAACTTAACTATATATTACATGCATGGAAACATGGTATCACTCTATGAGTGCAGAGTGAACCTGGAAGGCCTGCAAAAACTGAAGCTGGAAACTTAGACCAGATGATACAGTAGAAAAAGGCACAGAACAACAAGCATTAAAACATACCAAACTGCATGCCCCAGTCACCAAGGTAATTTATTCTTACTACTTCATGTCCCAGTGCAGCTTTGAGATTTGATATAAAATTCCCTGGTAAGGAAAAAAAATGGTATTACTATTCAGTTGTAGCTAGTCCCTCATCCCTACAAAACAGTCTTCTGGTTTTGTATGATCTGTAACCAAAAGCAAAAGCAATTAGATGGAGTACTCCACAGAATGTTAAAATATTTCACACCTAAAAGCAATAGTAGGAGTAACAGTATAAAGCAAGTTCCTTTCAGAGCAGGAAAAGAAAGGTCATGCATTTAAAAGTGCCATAAAGTATCTCACACAACAGTGATAAAAACATAATAGGTGCATGTGCAGGCACATACTGCAAAGTATACAATCATGAAAAACATCTTTAAAATCTTCTCGTATTCTCACAAATATGTGGCAGTGCACATAATTCCATCAGTCAGGCAACCTCACACCAGGAGGTTTGGCAAGCACTCAAAATTCACAAACTTCTGTGAACTGCAAAGTTAAACAGACTGCACCAAGCAGTACCACCTGCAGCACCCAGAATGTGTGTGAATATCAAGTTCTGCATCTCCGTACACTGATGGAAGAGCTCTGAGCTCTGCACTTCACACACTGCATCCCAAACATACTGTATCACACACACAAGGACATCTTAGTTGTCACCTGTTATTACAACAAAATCCCTTCCTCTCTCTCCCGAGCTTAGCAGCACAGAACTACAAAGAAAAAATACCTACAACCCTTCCTCTATTTTCCTGCATTTCAAGGGTGTCTTTTTATTACAACACTGATGGAAAGGATGCAGAAAATTTTCTCTTCTTCTGTTGTTATAATATCATATTATAGCCTGCAATTATTTTCAATTACATTCTCTGTAGCTAATTCATTCTATTACTATGGGACAAACACTGTTTTTAAAAGGATTTTTTTCCTGTATCAAATGGTCCAGAAATGGAACACCAACAGTGATCTCACTCTACTATCAGTCTATGAAAAGACAGAATTATTAACTTTTTGCAATTAATAAATTATACATGATACTTTAAGCATAATTAAGACTAATACATTATTAGATGCACAGATGCTGTAGGATCTTCTGCTAATAACCTACTAGTTTTTATTGTGAGAGAGGGAAATGAGGAAAAAATGTTTTCCATGTGCCACTAGATTACTGCACAATAAACTTATTAATTATTCCATTAGAAATTACAGCAACTGTGTCAGTAATACTGGCATAAAGTAATTAATATAAAAAACAAGCTTTTTGCAAGACAGACACCAAGACATAACTACCTGACTTCTCTGCAATCCAGTGCAAATGGGTAATTTAAAATTCAAAGGACTCTCATCACACCTCAAAGAAAACTGCCCTGGATGTCTCTGTAGCCCAATTTTAAACTACTTCATTTAATATTCACAGTCATAAAACTATATTATGTGTGACAATAAATCTGCCAGCAACACACTAGGTTCTTCTCTTCACTGCATAATAAGCAAAAGCTTTTTAATTAGCAAGTTAAGCCCTTACATGGCCACTCCACTAGAGGAGTGAAAGGTTAGCAGTGCTCCCTGTCAAGTGAAACAGGAAGACAAAGAAGCCTTTTAAAAGGCAGTTCAATGCACACTTACCTACTATTGTGGAGCGCAAATGTCCTATGTGAAACTTTTTGGCAATATTAGGGGAGCTGTAACAAATTTTCACAAATAATGTTTGTTCAATATACGAGACTGTCAGATCATCAAGTCAAAAGAATTCACCTCATGCATCTAGCAGAATAGCTGAAACAAAACTACCATTTTCAATTTTCCCTTAAGATTCCCTGATTAGCTTCTGTTCTAGACAGCAAGTTTTCCTACCCAGCCAAGTTTTCCTCCAATATCAGTCAACAACCAGTTTTGCAGGGAAGAAGAAACCACAAAGCACCCCAACAACAATAAAAAAACTCCCACCAAAACAACCAATGCCCCAACAGTACTAGTGACAAAGAACTGAAAATATTTTCCCACTATTTACATTTGGACATACGGATCATTCTCTTCAGGTCTTTATTCGAGATAAATCTGATACCAGGACAGGGGACCTTGTATACAAGAACCAGTAACTAAAATCACATCCTCTCCAACAATGCCTCTCTCAAAAAAAAAAAACCAAACCAAAACACAACCCTGTACCCACAGCTGTTTGGTCTGATAATAAAATGGAAGTTCAGCTATGAAAATTCACCTTTCACATTAAAGTCAAGGGCTTACTTTGCATGACTATGGAAGCCTGCAGAGGGAATATAAGCAAACAAAAATACTTATCCATAAAAAGATCTGAGCTAGCCACTTTTCATTCCATGAGCAGGTGACTGTAAACAAAACTGCACTGGACAGAAGTCTTAGGGCCGGCAATTAAGAAGATTTAGCAAGACAAATGCCTGGCTGCTTTAATACATCAGGAAGGAAGGTATTTTGGTGACAAAAGAAAAGGAACAGTGGCTGAAAATTCAGATCACGTTTCTTGATAACAAAATAAAAGAAGCCTAACTTAAAAAGTGAATGCTATTGTGCACTAAATGAGAACATTCTTATTGGGAGGCAGTGTGAGGCATGAAGCCCTTACACACCAAAAATCAATTCTGGGAAAAGGCCTTAATTCCTTAAATGTAACTTCTATTCTACTTGGTAAATTAGTGAATATCAAATACAGCTGAACACTGTAAAAACACGGTTTGACATCACAGGCATCATACATTATAGCAATGAATATCAACCAGCAAGTATCAATCAGCAGATAAGGCAATCCTCTCAAAGGACTCATCACGTGCACTTACCTGAACTCAATCACTGCCTTTTGTTTGGGCACCATAGAGAAAAGTTCGCTTTTTACTCCATACCCTGAGCCATCTTTCAACACCTGACACAACACAGTCTAGAGCACAAGGAAGATTAAAAAAAAACACAAAAAAAAAGTTTCAGCAACAGAAAGCATCATCAGGAAAACTGTTCACCAGCCACACTGGAGATTGATGCCACAGTCTTTATTCGCATGAGCAATAAGATGGATGGCATGGCAAGCAAACAAGGTTTCACAGGCAGAAGAAAATGTCATTAACTTTTGAAAGCTGTCTCTGACCAACTAAAAACATTAGAGAAATTGTAACATACTAACATACTGTATTGGGCTTCTGTGGCCAGGGTTTGGCAGGGCAGGGCTACAGGGGTGGATTCTGTGAGAAGCTGATGGAAGCTTCCCCCATGTCTGGTAGAGCAAATGCCAGCCGGCTCCAGGACGGGCTTCCTGCCACTGGCCAAGGCTGAGCCAATCAGGAATGACAGTAACACCTCTGTGACAGCATACTTCAGATGGAAAAAAACAGTTGTTGTGCAGATCTAACTGTGGCCAGAGAAAAGGGGAGTGAGAGAGCAGCTTTAGTGAGTATTTGGCATCCAGACAGGGTTGTCCTGCTACACATATGAGGCTGTATGTACTGGATGAGGTTTGTGAAGAAAACAGGAGAAACTGAACTAAAGTGGAAGACTCCATTCAGTGGAAACTTGCCCTTTTTTTTCCCCTCCTCAAAAAATCACTTTAGCATTTTTCTGCAATAGCTACTGGTTTGGAGTTTTTTTTAAAGGAGAGGTGTCTGTAGAAAAAACTTTAATTCTTATTATAACACCTAAGAAGGCACACTAGACACACACAAAATTTACCCATATGCCTCTTCCTTTTGTCACCAAAAGTTACAACTAGTTTTTTTCTCTTCTTCTCTCCTCAGTGACATAATGCAAAATTACATGTTGTAATTCCACAGATTTTTTCCAGCAAAACTCTACTAGGCCTGACAGTTTTGCTTGAATCATTAAACTCCAAGAATCCCTACGGATAAAGCACCTCATGAAACCCTATCCATAAATAAAATTTAGCACTGGAACTTTTCTTTTAGTGCTATGTTTTTACCAAGATGCATTGAACACAAATAGCTAACGAAAATTTGAGTGATAAAACAAGTGATTGAAAGGTATGCCTAAGCAATTTATAACAAGAAAGAATCTTACCACTCAGAAAAAGAGGACTGAGGACTGCAAGCCTAAGTGACCCAGTGGAAGTCCTGGGAAATGGGCTTCACTAGTATTAAATAACACCTGATTTCTTGCCCCTAATTCACATGTAGTTATTTTTGTCAAACCATAATATGATTTTCCACAAAAACTGCTGTTCCTATAGATTAAGACCATGAACAACAACACATTAGTTGTTAATTGAGCAATCTAGTTGAACTGGTTTAGCAAAGCTTTCATTCAGTCCCAGTCTAACAGTACCAGCCATCTTTATGAAGTACCACAACAGTACCACATCTTTATGAAGCTCTTCAAAATAATCATGAGTACAACTGTGATACTACTCTAACAGACTCAGCTATTTCTTCCTTTCACTACTGGTTTAAAACATTTTTATTTTAGCAATTTTGAACCAAACTTCCATGCTTCTATTTCCTATCAGATCCAGCTGGTTTAACTTACTGCACACAGACAAAAAACTATTAATGAATTTCCTGGACCATTGGTTATAAAGAGCATCCAATAACAACCGTTATGTCCACTAGCAAATTTGCTTCCTCTTCCATGACATAAAAAATTTCTTTGGAAGTGCCTTTGCCTCATCTCAGACTTGAAATCATTTATTTTCAAGAACTATGGCTTCTTGAATCTGCCAACCCTAATATCAATCAGCTTGGCTTCAAGCATTAGGTACATACCTTCATTCAGGATATTGAGGAATAAATCTTCCCTTTGGGTTTTTTTTTCCTTGATTTTTTTAGTAAAGTGTGTAATGATAGATCTGTTATCAAATACTTTATTTGAGGTAAAAAGAGTCTTTACATGCAAGATCAAAACTTCTGAGCAGTATACTGTAGAAACTCAAAGTAGATGTAATCAAGTAACCAAGGCTGTGTTTTAAAGCAGAGACAGAGGAAGAAAAAGGAGTTATGATTATCAGTGAATAGTAGGTACATTATTTCCTCATAGGGATAAACTCGTGTGAACCTCATTCCAAACTCTAGGCCTGTATAACAAATCAGCAACAGAGATCCTCAAAGAGAACTTATGAAAGACAGTTTTACATAGAAAATACCTTTTTAAGACAACAGTAGGGATTCTATAGTTTCATATTGAAGAATTTATTTTTACCTTAAGCTCCTGAAAGATATTACTCACCTTTGCTAATAATTCCCTGTTTATTGTAAAGTTCACTGTTCCTGGACCAGCACTGATTTCACTCACTACAGCATCACATTTTAGCTAAAAGAACAAAACAAAACAGAAACTCTAAATGAAAACAGGTAAACTGGAAAACTGTAATTCAATCCACTATAAATACTAATTTAGTCCACTGCAAACAATTAAATGTTTTTTGTTAGTTTGAAGCAATCACAACTGGGCCATTTCATCATCATCCTGCTGGAAAAGGGACAATTTTATTATTTCCCATCCATGCTTAAGAGCTCTGAATACAACTCAGCTTTGAAATGTCAGACACATGTTCTACTTCAGCTCCTGCCTGTGCAGTCTGTGTTTTCTTTTGATTGGGAGCACTAGTTGAACTCTTTGTACAGACAAAAGCTGAGTTACACTTGACAACTTATGCAGTACCTGACAGCACTTAACAAAAACAACAAGTTTATTGATAATGTGCTGCAGTACCCAGTGACAAAGAATATACCCTGAGACTGGCTCAGTTGGTTAGAGCACAGTGCTAATAATGCCTACGTTCAATCCCTCTATGGGCCTTTTACTTAAGAGCTGGACTTGGTGATCCTTGTGGGTCCCTTCCAACTCAGAATATTCTGTGATAATATATAAAATAAAGATGTTAAAGGCCAATTTATTAAAAACCTCATATACAATTTCCACAAGGTACATGGTTTGAAAATTCTAAACCCATAAAGCATATTTGGGCACTCTGCACGTAATGTCAACACAAATTTGGGTCTCTTCATGGGCTGAGATTTGGATCTCAGACTGTCAGGTTTGAGTTTTTTATTAAACTAACTGTTTTTCATAGCCATGAAATTATCTAAAAAAGAGGCATCAAAAGCATATAAAAATGACAAAAATCTTATAATTTGGTTAAGATCTTTGAGAGGCAAGCTATGCATTCCTACTGAAGGTCATCAATGCGAAGAGGAAACTGCACACCCATGCTACATCCCCAGCTTAGACACTGACCTAACCAGGAGAAATGACAGCTAGCCTTGAAGTGCTTTAACCTTCACATGCTCTGATAACAACAAATCCCAGTGTTAGTTCACAAGCTGCATTAAAAAAAAACCAAACCCCATTTACTGTATTGATGCTGAATTTCTCATCTTACTGTTTTACAGAAGGTCCTTTCTACTTCTGGGGCAGACAAAAAATAGAAATATTCACTGGACTTTCTCCATAACATTTGCTCTGATAAATGTTTTCTACATAATCTATCACTTCTAATGTCAGTAGTTTTCATCTCCTTAATATGAGAGCTGATCTGGCTTCTCCATAGGTTTGACAACCTCTCCTCCAAGTGCCCTGCAGTTCTTTAGTAAGCAGATGTCTCCATGCCCAAGGCGTGGGCTACAATGCCAGTGCGCTGCACAGAGGCACAGAAACCCCCAACACAATGCCACCTGCACAGGGAACCAACAGTACGGAAATGAGACAAGAATCAGCCAGCCAGGTGAAATCAAAAGCCCACAGAAACAAGACCCTTCTGGCCTTACTGACAGACAATTCTCAGCACTTCAGAGAACATTATGCTTCATTTAGTATTGTGCTGCAGTATTATTTAGGCTATTTTAGTCAGTGGGAGAAATTTCCATCTCTTCTGGCTAACCTAAATATCTTTATTGAAAATACTGTAACCTATTTCCTCCGAAGTAACTAAGAGCACACTGCTGAATCTTAAGGCACTGCATCAACTGCTCATCATGACAAAAGCTGGTAACTGCCTGCATTGTTGTGTCTCTCTGCCAGTTTTAGATGTGCAATCTTACTTTGTTAGTCTGTACACTGCTTACCTTTGTAGATGAAATGACCAATTTAAACAAATCATACTAAATGCATCTTCTTTGTTCACCACCCAAAAAATACATTCCTAAGAGATTATGGATTTTTTTCTCTGTCTTACTGGCATGGTAGATGCAGTCTGGGGGCTTATATCGATGGTCTGTTTTTCTTTACTGTTACAATTGCTCCTTGGTGTGAAGCTGTTGAGCTAAATGTCCCAGGTTTATTTAATGAGCTACGAACAATAAAGGAGGGAGGCAATTTGCAGCTTCCTAAACCCTGGGAGTAGCAGCTGTTTTTAAAATTACACTGGACACAAGCTAAAAAACTTGTTACCATGATGATACAGACATTGAAACAGAGTAAGAGAAGGTCGCCAGATCTTTCAACACCTGGTTGCATGTCAAAAGGCCTCAACAACTTCATTCAAACACCCTGCACTGGGCAGAAGATGAGATGAGAAAACTTTCTGAGGTCCTTTCCAACCTGAATTACTTTATGAGTCTAGATAATCCTTATGGTGTTTCAGAACTTTTGGCTGTACATCTGTGCCCCATCAATTCTTTTACCTGAGTAAGAACACACATCTTGTTACACAAATGGGTTCAGGACGTGGATGTCCTCAACATCCCAGCAGTGAAAAGTGAGATGAGAAACAGTTTAGCTTCACAATAGTACAACTGGTTTCATTTGTCCTTTTTAACTTCTGAATGAAGACCAACCCTGCTGATTCTTCCTCACGCTTGCTCACAATCTCCCAGTTTATACTTCTCTGCATTGGCATCAGCAATGTAGCTGTGGATTGCAAATTATTTTTTTTTCAGCACAAATGACCCCTCCAACCTCAGCATCACCATTCTGATTCCCACTTTTGTCCAACTTTATGCAAGCCAGCTTCTCCAGATTTTTTATTTCCTTTCATCCTTCGAGGTTCTGTAGACCTTGTTTTGCATGCTGTTTCTTTTTTCATGCTGTAGTTAGTCCTAACACCTCAATTACTATCATTTTCCAAACTAACACACCTGAAAAAATTGCTGTTCTAGGAAAACTCAATTTCAAGCAGCCAGGGATTTGCAAGTTTGATCAGTTTCCCAAAGCCTAAACTTATCCACTGTCTTTCTAGTGCTGGATTTTGCATTCTTTGGTTTTCCAAGCCATCACACACTCAATTTCTTCTTCACGTGCTGAGCAACAGTACAGACCCACCTAATTCCACCAGTTTTATTTCTCTCAAACTATTTGAAAACAATAATTTCACAAGAACCTCAACTAAAACTGCTTCTCCAATTCCCTGTGAAGATTCTGTGTACAATTATAAGTGCAGTCATCAAACTACTCTAGTCCAGACAAATGCTTGGGGAAAGAATACTTTTTACCTTATGATGCCCCTTACGCCTCTAGTCTGCAGGTTTGTTATTGCATTAATACAGGATGAATGCATGAGCATACCCTTTCAGCCAACTTCTGAGCTTGAAGGTGCAAGTCTTGGGCTAAGCAGTCATTAGAACTGTCCTCTATTACACAAGCAACGGAGAGCTGGAAATCAGCAGCGTGCCTGAAAAAAAGCAAACACAATGCATGTGCATGTATGTATGTATGGCCAGACTTGGCAAGCAAAGACTTGGGCAGGGCTCTCCCCACGTGGCTGTGCCCTTCCAGCCTGTGCAGTGGATTTTTTAGGTGAGGCACAGCGTGCAC
>JAWWEV010000115.1:80218257-80229612 GCA_035583235.1 Hafferia zeledoni | reverse complement strand
CCTCACCTAAAAAATCCACTGCACAGGCTGGAAGGGCACACCCACGTGGGGAGAGCCCTGCCCAAATCTGCGTTCACATAGTCTGGCCATACATACATACACATACAGTAATAGCAGAGCTGTGGTAGAGGAAATAGGTCATCACTTGGAAAGAGCTGTATATGTCACTGAAGGTACCAGCACTGAAGAATCTCAGCTATGACAGAAAACCTAATGGTTCATCTTGTTTGGCTAAAAAAAATTGAAGCAAAAAGCTTTTAGTAGTTGCATTTTTACCTTGAGGAAATGAATAAAGAACAACTCTGTGAATTCAGGGACTTGCAGAATTATAAAACACAAAAGACAGTATTTATTTTCACTTAGGATTTGAAAATGGTTTTGTAGCAGAGAAGGTCTAATGAATTCATGAATGATCTTTGTTTTCAAAGTGGATTTAAGCTATAATGGAAAAGTGAGAAAGGGAAGTTAAGGGAAACTGTATGTGAATAGGTTGCTGAGTTAGATAACTTCTTACTCTATATTTATGTGATTTTATTGATCTTCAGCAGGAGTTCTTGGAAGTCTACCAAAAATGTTATGTACCCAAATTGCCCACAGAACCTTTAGAGTGAAAGGACAGTCCAAAATACTATTTTTTTTTAGCAACAACAAAGTCCCATTTTCCTGACTGCCTAATGAACTGAAAAACATATCATGAAGCCTGAGGAAACAAGATATCTTTATGTTCAGTCTCTTTTGAGCTGAAGGATTTGAGGGGTCTGAGGGGGAGAAATGGGTGTAGTAGTGATGAGGAAGTTTTCTGTTTTGAAGTCTTCAACATGCCTACCAATGTCCACAGGGCCCTGGAAGTACCAAATTATTCTATGCAGGTCGCCAAAAAGCTTTTATATATCATGACTTTCACTGCTGATCAGAGCTTTGCTTGTGACCTCTAGGTGGAATCTGTATCTACCGTCTTCTTAAGTAAGACAATTCTAGTTACCTAGTTACCTTTTGGTTTGATTTTGTTTGTAACTCATCCTGTCATTGGTTGTGCTTTGGGAGTTTTTGCTTCTTTGTTTTTAGTTAAAAATTACTAATAATTGGTGGAATTGATAACAAACTGCATGTCTATGAAACTGAAATTTTATTATAAATGAAGATGAGAATAAAACTGGGCAGTTAAATGCCTTAGCACACTTCTGTTTTGCTGCTCTGGTTGCAGTTTCTGGGTTACATAACGAGAACTCATTTCTTACTCAGACTTTTTCTATGCATGACAGGGTTAAAAATACATGTGTGGCTTCTTGAATACTCCTAAAGCATTAGTAGTATCTTGTACTAATCTGTCCAATTTACAAGTGTTGATAGTTTGACCTTGGATAGCATAAACAGAATTCACATGATGTGCAAGGCTTGTGCTGGATCTTTGCTCAGGGCTGAATTGTTTCAGTTAGTTAATTGCTGTTGGTTAAGCTGCACTGCAGACTCCTTTTTTAACAGTCTTTGCAAGGTGCAAGACTCAAACGTTGCCTGTGTTTGGGTCTACGTGAACAAGTAACTGAACACTTCTCAGATTGCCTGGGTGGGGGGTTTACGTTGGTAGTCAGGAAAAGTTTATCCCATGTATCAAACATTAGTTTTGTTCTAGTAGCAGAAGCTTTCCAAGAACGAGATGTGTCCATATCATCACAAAAGGAGCTCCAGAAGAAGACAGACCTTTATCATCTTCAGAAGGTTAGGCCTGCACAGGCTTTACTGACTGATTCCTTAACTGAATCTTTTAAGATGTAATTGTTTGTGGATGGTTCTTCCCAGCTTGCTGGAGCTCTGAGCAAAGGTTGTGTCTAAGTGTCTCATCTTAAAAATGAATGAATAAGTACCAGCTATGTATGTCAGACCCTCCTGACACATAGAAAATACCTATCTTAAACTAGGATTTTAAAATGCAAGTTAGATGTCTTTATTTAACTTGTAATTCAAATGTTCTGTCTAACACATATTTCTCTGAATTTCCCAAACTCCTACCGGTGTGAGAACTGAATACATTGGCCTAAATAAACATAATTGCATAATCACATTCTCAAACATCATTAGTGAAGGCATGCCAGCAAAAATTAATTATACATGTTAAACATATAGATTGTGTTCTCTAGAGAATAACTACCTCCCATATAGTTTCATGCACCACTTTTTTTTTAAAGACCTTGTTGGAGTTGAAGGAATCAAGGCGGTCTAAGAAACTGACAAAGTTTGAAATGCTTCGTTTTGAAGTTGTTGATTATATAGACAGCCTTGTAAGGTGAGATTTCCCATTTTATATTCCTGCATTAGTTTGCACTGTAAGCTGCAAATTAAATTTTACTAACATGTTAATCTCATTGAAATTGTGTCTTGGTCCCTGCAGCACTTTTTTTTTCCTTCCTATTATTTCTTTGAGGGCTCTAAAAATAATAACTAAAAACCCCCCCTCTTTTCTATAGATTAAATAATTGGCATTATGAATTGACCAACTTACTGTGACTACAGAAAAAAGGTTGAGGGAGAACTTGGTTTACATATCAGAATAAAGTCAAGAGTTTTTACCCTAATCTTTGCTGATCTGTTCTACTTATGAAACTGTACAGATGTCAAGTGTGATAGCCTGTCCGTTTTGGGAACTGTTTTGGTGAGCAAGCCATAGCAGATATGGTTTTGGAGGCAGCTCTGTAGTGGAAAATGTGAAAGGTTTGTTGTGGTGGGGTGAGAGATAAAGGCACTTGTTAATTATAGAGCCAGTGAGGCAGGGAAGCTAACAGACGTATGACTGTGCCAAGAAAAAAGCTTAGATATGGAGACAAAGATGAACAGAGACTCATATTGAGGCCTCAAGATGGTTAAGCAAGATCTATGGAGTACATGAATGCTGTTAGGATTTTAGTTGCTGCCTTTATTTTTTAATTTGTTGGTGGCCCTGCTAGAGTTCTGTGCTAAATCCATCAGATGTAGAGTTGATAATAACAGACTTCTCAGCTTAAAAGTTTATTTCAATGCTGTTCGTCTTGATTTTTTAGAGATTTGTCAGTACTGGTTGGGAAACATACATTCTTGTAGTCTCTGACTGCAGCAGACTTCTGTTATTTCCCTTAAGCTGAGGCTTGTGTCTCCCCTCCTCTCCCCATACCTCGTGCTTTTTCAGAAAATACCTGGTTCCTGCAGACCACAGGACTCTGCATGAGATCCTGTATTTCAACACAGCCACTGTTCTCCGTGAGCATTTGAATGCTGCCCCGAGGACTGCACTTCATACAGCTTTAAATAACCCACAGTGGTACCTGAAGGTAAGAAACAAGTGAGTTGTTCGTGGTGCTGGAGTGGTTTCTGAAGGCTACGTGTGAGGATGGTGTGCAAGGCTTGGTTTTGCTGTTTCATGAAGCTTGGCACACATTCAGCTGTTTTGCAGAGAACCGGCAAGTATTGATAAGGAACTCAGGACTTTGTTCAACAAGTTAGGGAATCTGGCTGAAATAGAGACAGTAATTTTGGAGGGAGTTCCATATGAGGAATCCATTTTCCAGAGCATATTCCAGTTAGAATATTTTTCTTTCTTCTGTAGATGTATCAGAAAAGTAATTTTGTCCTCCCCTGCAAATGGGATGACTGTCCATGGGGAAAAATACAGTGTCTATTGTTTCTTTATAGGGCTGGTGCTTGGTCCGCACTGTGTAGACTAGCTGTAAGTTGAAGGCTGTTCAGGCAGAGTAATAACATGAAAATAGCTTAAATACAGCATATTTATCAGAGTCCTTTATTTATCTTTAGTTTAATATTTGTTTTCTGAGTCCAGGAAAATGATTGTCCTTTTGTTCTATCAGCTAACCCTGCCCTTTTCTAGAGGAGAAAAGCAGCCCATTTTCCACTTCCTTCATAAGTAAAACTCATGGGATGACCAAAAGAAAGAAATAGAGCAGGATTTGGAAAAGGAGTAAACATGTATTTCTTTTTGTCCTTGATTATGGATGCTACTTGAAGTTGTCCTTATGTCCTAACATTTTTCTTAAAAACCTGATCATAGTTTTGGAAAAAAAATCGGTTGTAGCTGTAGCTGAGTAATCATATGTTACTTGAGTCAAAGCCAACTGTTCATACTCGATAAAGATCAGCCTTTGAAATCTACAACCCAGTTTGTATTGGGTTTGTTGGCACTGTGCCTCAATTTGAATGAGGGTTGTCAGCTTTACTGTGTGGAGTCACTTCTGAAACGACTTACAGAGCTTATTTGTGAAAACAGTAGTTAGCAAGTGAGCTACCATTAAAGCAACCTAATATGGACCTCAGTAATTTATGTATTTTAGAAACCTACAACAGGACAGCTAGCAAAATCTAACTGCTGGTATGTTTAATAAGTGTCCTCTTTGATGAGTTGACAGGATTTGAAGTCCTCTGTCATCCTGTACTTTGTTCTTTGACATGCTTTAACATACTTACCGTTTTTCTGGGTAGATTGTGAAGGTTTGGCATAGTTTCTAACAGTAGCAATATTGGCTGAATACCTTGCTTAGCATTTTAATCCAGGTGAGTCAAATCAGTATTTTTTCTTAATTCTATCTATGACTTCTGTATGGCTTGTGTTTTCCTGTGCCATGACCAGATCAAAGTTCCTTCCTTCCAGAAGGCTAGGACAGAAAAGGGCTTCAGTGGAGTACAAGTGAATGATTAATATGTAATGCATTGCTTGCAGGAATGCAGTTGAGTTATTTATTTAGCAAATCATGAACCACGGATCATACTTATCACGGGGAATTAAAAAAAAACAACCAAACAAACAGAAAACATGCAGCAAAACCAGTGTAATTCTGTTTTCACCAAACCCTTGAAAATTCAGCAAGTTGTAACTTGGGATTCCAACTCCCATATCAGGGAAGGAGGATTTGGTCCTTGGAATAACAGCTTTGATTCCAGAGCAAGGTAGGAGTCTGTCTCTAGCTTCCAGGGAGAGGGTCAGGCAAGAGAAAGCCCTCATCATCAGTGTTCTGGGTTGCTCCCACTCCCACTCCCTTCTTTTGGAAGCAGCACCTCTGTGCTGTACAGATGGTTTCACAGCAGCTGCTCATTCGAGGGCAGCTTCCTGCATGTCAGTCTGGTTACTTCCTCTGAGGGCCTCTGCTGCTTCAGGAAGCTGAGGTTTCCCTGGCGGCAGCTGCAGCTCCCTCCCTACCTCCTCCACTGTGCTGCAAAGGCCTGGCCTCTTGCCACAAGCAAGGCTGGGTCCTTTCAGGTGCTGGCAGAGCCCCTGCGGTGCCAGTCAGCAATATCTTTTCTGCATCATTCTTGGCACTTGTGTGTGATCCTGCTAGGTACTAATTTCTGCAGATAAACCTGATCAGAACAATGCACTTGCATTGGAACTTGCATTCACTCTTGACTGTGTTAACTGTCCTGACCTTGAGATTAGAATATCCATGCAAAGTGTCCAGCAATGCCAGGCTGGCACATGGCTGAGTAGTAGAAAGCCATGGAGACAGGTGCAGTAGGAGAGGGGAAGAGAAGGAGAGTGCAGGGTTATCCTTCTGGGCACTGACCAGATCTAGATCAGGCAGAAGGTGTAACCTCATGTGTGCTGGTTAGTAACACAGGGGTATTTGAATGTTATGGTATGCTCCTCAATTACAGTCTGATAAACTAATGTCTGCACTGTAACATTTTGAGAGTTTAGCCATGTTTCTCTGAATTTTTCTGGAAACCATCTGGATTGAACGGACAGATTAACCTAATGTCTGGAGCTTTTGTGTTCCTTGTAGAGAGTAAATAAACTTGAAAATTGCTAGGTGTTCTGGAAATTGTGAAATACCTCATAGGTATAGGTGCTAGCATCCAAACTGGATCTGGGTCTCATGGATTGCAGGAATTGAGATCTATGAAAAGTGAGCTAGAAATTCTTAAGCAAAATTATATTCTTTGGCCAGCCTTTTTTACTGTCTTGGAAAGCATTTACTGACAGAGATGTGGCATCATTGCTACAGCTTTATAACTTTACAGAGGTACCTTGTATATTTTACTAGCATCTCAAAGCATTTTAGAAAAAAGTTCTATGAGCTGAAAGGAATGATCAGTGGTTGTTTTCATGTTAAGAGGACTGACTACTTAAGAGTGTATGAAACTGAAATGAAATGCTGTAAATTTCTGCAGCTGCACCAGGGACTTCTGCCTCTGGCTCAAGTGGCTTTTTTACTTCTCAAGTAGATGGTTCAGTGCTGATGACCTGAATCTGAGTGGCTGGAAAGCTGCCCAGCAGAAAAGACCCTGGGGGTGCTGGTCAGCAGCTGCTGACCATGAGCCAGCAGTGTGTCCAAGATGGCCAGTGGCATCCTGGCCTGTATCAGAAGTAGTGTGGCCAGCAGGAACAGGGAAGGGATTGTCCCCTTGGCACTGGTGAGGCCACACCTCAAGTGCTGTGTCCAGTTCTGGGCCCCTGACTATAAGAAAAACATTCAGGTGCTGGAGCTTGTCCAGAGAAGGGCAGTGAAGCTGGAGAGAAGAGTCTGGAGCACAAATCCTATGAGGAGTGGCTGAGAGAGCTGGGGCTGTTTAGCCTGGAGGAGGCTGAGGGGAGACCTCACCACTCTCTACAACTACCTGAAATGAGGCTGTATCCAGGGTCAGCCTCTTCTCCCAGGCAGCTAGTGGCATGAGGAGAGGAAAAGGCCTCAAGTTGCACCTGGGGAGGTTTAGATTGGATATTTGGAAAAAATTCCTCCTGGAAGGAGTTGAAGCCCTGGAACAGGCTGCCCAGGGAAGTTGTGGAGTCACCATCCCTGGAGAGGTTTAAAAGACATGTAGATGGGACACTAAAGGACAGGTGTAGTGGTGGCCTTGGCAGTGCTGGGTTAATGGTTGGACTTGATGGATGGACTTAGAGGGCTTTTCCAACCTTAATGATTCTATGTATTTCCTGAAATACAGAACACTTTGTGAGAAATGAGACTTTTGCCTTTATAGGTGCTGAGTTTCAAGCCAGAGATAAGTAATTGTTACATTTCAAAGATAAAACTCTGAGATGAGAGAACCAATTATGTTTTTTAGTACATCTGACAGATGTATATTAAGTCTTCCTCTTCCTTTTGCGGGGGTAAGGGGAAGGGATACTTTTCTATTTTTAAATAGGCAAATCATGACTAGTTTCTTTTCCCAAGTCCATAAAACTGAGTATTTCTCTCTCATATGTAAATAGAACAAGCAAAATAATTGGCTAAACGTCTAATCAGATAATCACTCATTACAGCAGAGACAGTGTAAGTGTAGAAGGTTATAGAAGGAACACCAGGAGTGAAGTAGTGTTTATATTGTGTTTTTATGTTGAATTTTGGTTTTTTAATGGTATCTTTTTGGTCTTTTTCTTCTTTGTACCATAACTTGCCATTAAACACGCAAACAGGAAACATTTGGTTAGAATATCTGCTGTCTGAATTTCCTGAAATAGTTATATCTAGCCCTTAAAATTGTTCAAGATTAAAAACTGATCAAAGTTACTGCTTTCATTTTTTTTTTTACCAGAATCAAGCTCTGAAATGTGATGGAGGAAGCATTTCTAATAAAGCCCCTGACATATGCATAGTGTATAAGCTTCATTTGGAGTGTGGCAGATTAATCAATCTTGTTGACTGGTTAGAGGTATGTGATGATGCAAACAGTTCCTTTACCTGCTTTCAGTATTCTGATTTATCTTTTTGCTGCATCTCTGCTTTTCTTTAGTGCCCCTTTTGACAGCTTAAATCATTGCATACCTTGGTCCACAAGACCACAAGAACACACAGTAACTCCAATCAGAGTCTTCCTCTATTGTGAATCGTTTATTTCCAGCACTGTTAGCCTGTTATGAAAATATTTTGCTCCTGCTTCTATTTTATGCTTGGCACAGATCACCTTTTGTGCTTCACAAAATTGCTTTTCTTTTCTCTTTATTCTGTGACACTTCTCTGCAAACAGGCAAGTGGGGCTCTTGGAGAAAGTCTGTGCCAGAGAAAAGCAAAGGTCCTTCTGGCTTGACACCCTGTTTCATAGTCTGACCAAGGGCAGAGAAGACAACATACATTAATATCATAAAGTCTCCCTACCCAACGATCACATTTTAGTTCTAAAGTTTCCTAAACTTCAATTGTTCTTCTGTATTTTCTAAGCCTACCTGGATGACATTACCAATATAATTTTTAGCAACCACAGCATCCCCTCCCTGGCAAGAAAACTGTGTAGCTTCACTACCTGCAGTTCAGAGGATACTCTTGTTACTTGTTCTGCACGTGTTTTGTTTGCTCCTGCCCTGTTTATGTACTGCATATTCCTACTCAGTGTCCTGCTGTCCCTCAGTTTTTTAGACTTCTTCACAGCCAACTTTCCTCTCTCATTTCCCCAGAATGTTTAAACAGTCTCCCTCTCAAAATGTTTTTCCAGTTCTGTGGTTTCTTTGAGAATGGGTCAGGACCCAGAACTGTTTTGAGATTTTAAAATGGAGGCACATGAGTTCATTGAGTGATGTCTTGCATTCCATATTCCTGCCATGGTATGCAGGAATTGCTTGCTCTTTTGACTGCTGACACACTGATAGAGTTATCATTCCAAAATCTCATTCCTTCTGAGTTCTATTTTATATGCAACTCTGTCTGTGAACTGTATTAAATCTGTGCTGCTTTTCCCTTTCTAGGCTTTCTCAACTGTGGTGATGGCAGCTGAGGAACCAAATGCAGATACAGCTCCCTCAGACCAGGTGGATGATATTATCCAGTATCCTTTCTCATTTCTCTTAAGCTTGACATTTAAATGCTATCAGGATTTATGAACCAGTGTTTTTAAAATACAGGTTCATGTGCACTAATTTCAGAAAAATTACTACTTTAAACAGCCTTAATGAACTGAAAATGTCTAAGAAATAGGTCTGCTGAAACAGTTGGGGTGGGCATGGTGAGGTAGGAGAGCAGCTTTTGTCTATGAAACAGAACCAAAAGTCCACAAAACAAGTTGAAACTATTTGGTTAAATCATCTGAGAGTTGGTGTAGCTGCTGTGCAGGGGTAAGGCATTACTGGGGAACAGATGGTAGGACGGCTGTGACCTAGAGAGCAGGTGGAGAAACAGAAACAGAAGTTCATTATAAGGAAGATGAAAAGCACTAGCAGAGGAGTTGCTTCTCTGTAGAAGCCATGAGTTCTAGTACCTTAGAGTTGATTAGTTTCCACAAAACATTGATTCTGCTTCTTTTGTCCTGATCCTGAACTGAGGAATGAAAAATATTTAATGGATGAGCATTAGAACCAAACCCCATGGCTACAGCAGGAGTGCTGCCACAAGTAAAGGTGAATAGTTGTACAAAAGGAGGCTTAGAGGAAGGGTATTTACATGGTCTAATACTATACTTGGTTTTTCTTTAGTATAAGGCCTTTTCTTTTTTACAAGCTCCACTGGTAATTAACACTCACAGGAATACTCAGGAATATAAAAAGCTGCATGTCAGGAAGGCAGCAAGAAAGCTATAGTGAATATGAAGGAAGGAGAAGGTAGTTTTATGAAACCTCAAAAAAACCCCTCTGTAATTTTCTATCTTTCCTTTTTTTTTTGTCAAGGGGCATGAAAGTTTAAATTCTTCTGAAATTAGTATCTTTGTAGGCTTTAAGCTTCTCTTAGCAGTGGGGAAAGGAACTCTTCTTTGTTGCCACACTGTATGCATGTAGCAGCAGTACTGATTGGACTGAAGATGTGTGTTTCTGTAGGCAAATCATGCTCTGCCCTTATTTCTGACAATTTTATTGTGCAACACAACGCGTTGTGTAATCTGTGTTTACCATGACTTAAACATCTTCCCCTCCTAGACAGAGCTCCTTCAATGCGTCATAAAAAATGTTCTTGGTTTCCTTTACTGAAATGTCCAGTGCTCGCTTTATTCGAGCTGTTTCTGAACTGGAACTCTTGGGTTTCATAAAGCCCAGCAAGCAGAAAACAGACCACGTAGCCAGGCTGACATGGGGAGGCTGCTGATGTGCCACCAAGGTGCTAATAAACCTGCTCTTTCCAACACTGCAATGGCTCTGTTCCCACTAAACCAGTCCTTGCTAACTCTGCTACTGAGTCAAAGTCAACAGTGACTGAATGTTGTGAGATACATTCTGAGTGCCTGGGCAGGCTTGAATAGCAATGTTGTTTTTGAATGCTTATCCTCCCTGTGCAATGCACTGCACTATTAATGCCCCAAATGCCCCAAGTTCCAAATACTGTATTGTTGTGCCAGTTTCAACCTTCTTTGATGTGTGATATTTAACAGTACACTGATATAACTCAGGCTAACAGGCCAAAAGGACAACACTGGCTGTGTAAGCTACAGAAGTGATGAAGCAGTATTATTAACATGCTTATAAGCTGAATAGCATTTGAGTCATTGAACTAGATTTAAAAATAAATAAAACAAGTATGCTAAAAAATACATTGAACTTCCAATGTTCACCCTTTGTTGTATGTTCTTGAAAACTCATCCTAACTCCCTAAAAACTGCTTCTTGAGGAAGAGGACAGAATATTTATGAAGACACAAATTTTTGCTCTTTGAGAAGAGCAAAAGCGAACTGCTTAAATCATCCCTTTTTTCTAGTGAAGTAACTACAGGCTGAGCATGTCAAAGCACTGCTCAACTGACAGACTTTCAGTCAAAGAACCTTTTCAGCCCAACCCTTTTTCTTGACTCAGTCAGGGGAGCAACCATGTTTACGCTGAAGTCAGAATCCTGTGTTTTTCAACCGTGGAAAAAGCCCTAGAAACTGTAGGGGAAAAGCTGTGTTGCCCTCCAGAGCAGCTCGTGTGTCTGCCAAGCATTGATAAACCCCTCAGGGCTGTGACATTCCAGCAGTTTGTAAGGGCGGGGACTTCGGGTCAGCCTTAGCACATCGGAAAGGGCTGCATTGCAGAGGTGTTCAGAGTTTGTCCCTCCCAGACTTCAAAACTGAGCAGTAATTAGTTTATTGTAAAAGACTGTATATACTGCCAAAAGCCTTCCAGACATCCTCATCTGACTGAGTGAGGAGTACAGGGTTCACTTCCTTCTGAGGCATTAGTGCTGCTCTTCCTGTACATGTTCAGCCACCCCTAGACTCCAGATGCTCCCACTTAGTTGCACTGGCACTTCAGCCTACTCTAAACAACTGAAAAGGATAGCCCGGAGCTCTGAGGACTGAATCACTTCTATAAAACCAGATCTTATTAGGGGGGGAAGTCCTGTTAACAAGAACCAGTAACTTACCAGGCCATTTCCCCAGGAATGTATGTATCATAGAATCATAGAATTGACTGGATTGGAAAAGACCTCCGAGATCATCAAGTCCAACCCTTGGTCCAACTCCAGTCCCTTTACCAGATCATGG
>JAWWEV010000115.1:80204169-80218157 GCA_035583235.1 Hafferia zeledoni | reverse complement strand
TTTTTTCTGATCTCCAACTTCAATTTCCCCTGGTAGAGCTTGAGCCTGTGCCCCCTTGTCCTATTGCTGAGTGCCTGGTAGAGAGGTCAGGCTTGTTTTAAATACCTTCAGAGAGGGTTGGAGTCATCTGTTTTCCAGTCCCTCTAATTGCAGACACAGCAACACGTCTTGCTGTGCTTAAGGAAGGGCCTGGTTCTGAATGTTAACAGTTGGGAGGAGGAAGCCGAGTTTATCAGCCTTTATACTACCTGAACATACGCCCTGGGAAACAACAATGAAAACTCAAAAAGCATCGAATTTTTAGCATATCAGTGGAGCGTTTGTAAAAGTTCCACCAAGACACAGGGCAAAACAATTCCACTGTTCTTCCCTGCAGAGCACCACGCTCAGGAACCTGTCTCACAGCAGAGAGGAAAGCGAGGCATTTCAGCACAGGGGAACACTGAACAGCCCCCTGTCCTGAACCTGCCCCATTTATCTTGCAAATGCACTTGACAAATGTAAGGGAGCAGCACCCAATGTCTCTGTGATGTGCAGGAGGACAGGGAGCCACAGCATGGCTGGGCCCTGCCCCTCACTCTGATAGCCTCACACCAGCTAACTTTCACACCCCTGGAGGGTGCAGAAATAAAGAGAAGCCAGCCTGAACAGTATGTGGCCTTTAATCCCCAAATACGCAGGCAACATGACATTAAAACAGTCAAATTAATAGTTAATGGCTGTTTCTTGCCATTAACTAATAACATCAATTTTTAAGGTTGAAGACACATTTGCTGTGCTACATATGGTTTCTCAGGATCAAATCTTTAACTTCGTACTTGGCACTTCAGACTGTAAGATGTATAACTATGCATAAAGACATGCATATTCAATAAAATTATGTAGGAAGTACTGTGGAATTTCATTTTCTTCAGCAAGGAGGGTAGGAAGATTGAACAGTTAAAAACACAAACTGTAATAAAACTGGTCATTTAATTTAGTTCAGCTCTCTTTCTTCAGATGCAGGATTTTGTAGTCAGAGTCCTACCTACCTGAAAAGAACTTAATCACTGAACCAAATCAGTAACACAGCTTAGACCCCTCATTTACCTTACCTGAAATACAGACACAGGAGATTTCATATGCAAAATTAAAGGTTCGTTTCTACAACTGTCTGCATAGTAATAACATGTTCTGCAGATACCCCAGGAAACCTTCACTGTCTGCAATGTCCACTGAAAACAGGGCAAAACCCCCTGAAGTGCCAATGTCTGTAGTAGCTCTGAAACTGTAACAGTGTAAAGACTGGCTGCTGAACTGCAAACTGTGTGATATTCTTAGGTAGCCACATCCTCCCAGCAAAACTACTGCCAAACATCAGACCTGAATGCAAGGTAACATTTGTCTTACGTTTTCAAACCGTTTTGCTCTATTGTTACAGATGCTGTTCTGTGACACCTCTACACTACTGCACTATTGGTTTCAAACATAAACTTCATAATTTTATCTTGGAGCCCACACCACCAATAAACTGTAAGAATAAGCCAGGTGCCTGTAAAAGCCATTCACTCTCACCATTTTCACGGCTGAGAATGACTTACAACACAAAGGTCACAAGCATAAACTAATACTTTACTGGCCTTAAGTCTTTTCCTCCCCACTGTGGAATTAAGAGCTTAAATCCTGCCCAGTTCCCAACCTGAAAATGCAGAGAGCTTTCACTAAACAGTTTCTAAACAGAATCTGCTACTGGTCATGCTGTTCAAGAGTACACAGGCAAATCTCAAATACCAGCACACAGGACTGCCTGACTCTCCTTCCTTTGCAATCTTTAAAGATGCTGGAACATCTTACACTTATATGCTCTCACATCTAGACACAAGAATCAACACACAGGATGTACATGCTGCTTTTGAAATACACAGTACCAGGTCTGCTTGAAAAGAAATTTACACATCACTACCTCAAAAACAAGATCTTTGGTTTCACTCTGTTAAGTTGCAATTAACCGTCCTCAGCTTGCCTGGCTTTTGGATAGACTGCCGTTACACAGACATTGCAAAAATATTACAAATGTGGCCACCACAAAGGGTAGTGCCAAGAACTGCGCAGTTATTGAGTTGTACCCATTTCTACTTGACTCAAAAGCCTTTGAAAAAGCTCTCCAAAGCAGGTTTGTTTTCAAGCACCAGCCTGCTCCTCACAGCACCCCAATTTTCCTAATTTTTTCAACAGTCATTAAGCTGCCAACCATTTTCCTACTGAAGACTATGTCACTTGTTAGAACAAGCCTTTCATGTGTAATTCATCACATCAGATACTGGCACTGAGATCAGGAAAAGGAGCCAGGTTCAAAGTCCAAGACAGAACAAGCAGCAGGTTGAAAAATTAATTTTTTTGAAAGAATGCAACCTCATTTTCAAAACAGGCACAAATGAAGCATACCAGAGTTGTGATGCATAAGCACCTGGGGTGGCAGGGTATTTAACCTACCAGAAGACTGCTTATTATGCATTAATTTGGAATAGCACAGGAGTGGCTGGGTGCTAACATGACATCACTTCTTATTTATAACTCCTATCCTAATGGAAAAGGTAAGAACACAGGACACAGGGATGTATCAGGATGCTGAAATCTGCATGCTGGTCCACCTCAAAGTAGTGGTTTTCCTACCCTTGGCAACTTATAAAAGGAGGACAAAAAGGTGAGGAGCAGGAAGGAGACGGGGAACTGAAGACTTTAAGGCAGACAACAGGAATTACAGCCCTTGGTAATTTTATCTTCAGTGACAAGACCCAAGAAGGGAGTGTAGCACAGATTTCTCCTTTCTAACCCTCTGAAAATAAAAGTAGAAATAATCCAAATATTCAGGTAAGAGGTTTCAGGAAAGACAGCAGAAAATACTCTGAGATATGGTGGCAATATGCCCAATTTTGAACCTGCAGTTTCATTACTAGGTGAAAAAGTTCACTAAGAACTAGAGATCATCACATGGCTTCTCTGACACTGTAAGCATCAGCATGAATTAAGTCTTATTATTAAGTCCTTCTACCAGGTGAAGCTGCAATTACATTTCAACTAAAATTCCTGCTAATCTGAAATGGGACAGAGATCTATGACAGAGCAGACTTAACCAGGAGCTGACAGTTAGGCAAGACAGCAGTTTATAATCAAAGGATTACCTTGAAACTGCTTTAAAGTCCCCAAAGCAGGTAACTGAAGTCCTTTGGTAGCAATGCTTGTACCCCACAGCACACAGATCTGGGCTTGCCGTGTAGGAACTTTGCAGTGATTCACACTGAGACTCAGCACTGCCCTGACAGCACAGTCTGCAAACAGCTGAACGTGTCCAGCAATAAACTCCTCGACCCTGAATTGCAATTACACACCTTTAGCTCTGGCAATACCTGCACAGCTCCAGTTTGCAGTGCATGTGCCCGCTCTGTCTGAGGAACAGATTTCCTTTGATGTGTCATTTAAGGGCAAGGGCAGCTGTTTGAATCAGCTGCACCAAGTTACATCAACAGTTTCTTGTCAGTTCTGTACCAAACATGCTTCCAAAACAAGAAACAGTAACAGCCAATCTAAGGCAGATTTCTTTGCCTCTGAAGAATGACCTGAGGTTTTCATCTACCTCCTTCTCCTGATCTAAAATTGATCCACCCACTATTGCTAGTAAATAACGTTTTCATTTAAACACTCAAATTTAAGTTTATTCATACACAGCAAAAGTTCCACCTGCATATTAAAAACAAACAGATTAGAAGTAAATGTTTTATTCTTCCAACTAAATTCCAGTACTACAAGGGCAGTAAAACAATGATACACTGAAAAATTGCAGCAATAAACATTTGTTAAAGACTGATAGAATAAATAAAAACTACAAAAATGAGAAATCATATAAACCCATTCTTAACCCCCAAAAAAGTCATGGAATACAGAAATGCCCTCCTTCACTATTTCACAGGCAGTACTGTGGGCTATTTGCTTAAAATTGTCCTGGGATTACATTCTAACTTAACTGTGGTTACAGCTTTGTTGTAGTGCACAGTTATGAAAACCACACTAACTTCAGTCAGAAGTGTCATTCTACATTTTTATTTACACAACCAGTGAAGGGCAACTTCTAGAACACCAGCTTTAATCCTTTACTTTTTCAAACTTATTAACATAAGAAGCCAAATTGTAATGATACAGCAAATGAGGCCACTGGTATTATTACAGGTAGCAAAGGTCCACATCCAGGTGGTACTGACATCAGGGAGCACTCCAAAACCAGTTGCTGCATAAGAGTGGTTGCCACTGACAAAAGCTTGAAATAACCTGTGTTCACAGGGGGGAAAAAATATGGCATTGCTGCAAGTCTTTACTGGGACAGCTTGCAACAATAAAACAGGGTGTATAGGGCAGCCCACATATGCAGAAAGTGTGATTCATGAAACATCTGGAAAGAGAAAAAACCAAGAGTTAACAATAGAGGTAACAAGTGGCAGCTCTATCACAAACCTGCTATGGCAGTACCAGAACTGGCTTCAAAATTAAAACTCAGCAGGCTACGGAAGACACTTCTACATGTTTGAAACACAAGCTACATTTTCTCTCACACCCTCCTTTCAACCTCAGTCTTCCATATCATCGATTTCAAGTATTTTACCTTGGGGCCTGGCTGAAGCTTAACAACAAACAAGGCCATTTACATTATTGAACACTGGGTAATTCAATGCTGCTGCTGCAGGGGCCAGAAGAAACAGATACTCACAACTGGCAGGCTGTTCTCCATATCGTCGCATGATCTGATCATGCGTGAACTTCACGAATGCGTCATACTGTTCTGCAGGGAGGAAGTGTCACAAGTGTGAGTATGAGGTTTAACTCAGGCTGAAAAATACTCAGGGCTAATTCTTATACACAGAAATCATGTAAGTTAAACACACACCCACTACTACTAGTTTTAAGTGATGTTACACAGTTCATAGCTGTCATTTCCTTTTTATCCCCCAGAACAACAATGCAGCACGTCCCCTTAATTAAAAGCTTTCCCCTTACAAACTCCTGTAATGAGAAAGATGGCTATGCTTGAGAATTATGCTGCAATAAACAGAGACCTCAATATACCCAACTCCTGCCAAGTGTCACACACTGAACTCTGAAATAACGAAGTGTGCCCATTTCACGGATCCATAATGGGGGCACAGAGTAGTTAAGGCAAAAATGGCATTAAGGTCAGTGCTAGGGTTGGAAACAATTTCTCTGGTCCTATCACTACCAGATGTAAGAAAATTAATTCAATGAAATGGAAACACAGAAGTACAGGAAAGGGATTTGACACAGAGTTAGAAATTCTTTTTGGTGACCACCAGAAAATCAAAAGCAAACAAGAAACTAAAAGGATGAAATGCTAAGTGACTAATTCCAATCACAAAAGTAGCAACTGTAGAGACATATAGTTGACTGTGCATTGCATGAGAACAGCTACTGTATCATCTGAAATTAAATTTAGATATGAAACAGACTAATTTGGCTTTGAACTAAGCACTGTTATTTCCCTGAAAGGTTAATCTTTCTATACACACATACATACAAATGCATTCGCAATATTTTATTCAGTTTTCATATTGCACTCATCAGCAGGATATCACCTTTCAGAATTAGGAAATTGAACAAGGAGAGTAATATCTACCAGATGCCGTTCCTCTCCATTCCCCTTCCTCCCTTGTGGAAAAATACATGTGCAGCAATGTGGGGTGTTCTGAGAAAAGGGCAAGGTCAAAGAAGGCAATCTTCAACCAAAAATGCAGTTAGATTGGTAGTGGTTCCTAGTCCCACAGGTTTGCCCCATTAAAGTCCCCATCCTCTTGCAGGGATGAGCTTCACCTTCGAAGTAAACAGGGTATCAGTGATCAGCAAGCAGTGCAGCAGCAGCAGCCCAAAGTACGGACCGAACCCAGAGATCTCAGGACAGGCATCCCTGACCAAGGGGCCCAGGTCACAGCAGCCAGTTTCCCTCTGCCCACAAGCAGGACCTGCCTCGCTGCAGTTCTGGCTTCTCAGCAGCCATGCAAGGGCTTCAGCCAAACAACAAGTAACACAAAGAGCAGACTGAAGAACCTGTTGCCCAGAAACCATTTAAAAAAATAACAGCAACTAGAACTTTTCCTACAAGTATGTGTTAAAGGCCAGAAATGAGCTTGCAAACTTCCTTCTTTAAAGCTGTAAGTCAACATACAGAGCTGCTTTGTAACATCTTTGTTGGAACTAGGGCTTTGCAAATTTTAAAAAATCCAGTTACTAAAAAGCCCCTTTCTTGTGGCATTCAGATTCAGAAGATAAGCAACCCCAAGGTAGTAACAACCTACAGTGAAAAATCTGAAAACTTAAGTGAACACTTGTAGAGATACTTACATCATTGTCATCCTGTATCATATACATCCTACTTTAAGTCAAAAGGTGGCTAAGTAACATGAAATACAAATATGATTACTATACTCTTGACCTTTAGTGTAAAAGACTGTATTTCACAGATTCTAGAAAACCTTCCAAGCTAGTGCTCCACTCAGCCCCTGGAAAACCCAAGTTCACACTAACATAGCAGTTTCAGGTAACAGAGGCAGGAACTGAAAATAGGGCATTACAGTGGTCTGAGTTTTCCATTTACCAAACACTCACTCTGCATGAAAAGCAACTCTGCTCACAAAGAACACGGGAGAAAAGAACAGATAGTACCTGGCTAACAATCTACAAGACAACTGTGATTCAAAAAGGAATAAGGTAAATATCTGAGATGCAAATATTCAGTTAAGTCGCTTGAAAGAAACTATTCAATTGAGATTTATTATGGAATTTCCAGTTACATTTCCATTGACTTCTCTTTTCTAAGAATATCACCTTACTGCACAAAGTTTAGAAAAGCATATAACCATTCTGTCAGCAGACAAACATAACTGGCCTTCTATGTAAGGAATTTCTAAAGACTTCTGGCAGCCTCTTTCTAAATTCCCATATAATGCTGAAAATGTATTATTGGCTTAGTATATGAGATGCAGTAACGTGATCTTCCTAACTGCTCTTTTGGTGAGCACCATCGTAAGAACAAGTAAACCCAACTCATCTCACTAAACCACAACTCCCCAGACAGAATGTAATTCCCTCCCTCCCTAAAAACAAAAATGACAATGTTGCCTTTGGGACTCTAAGATGAACAAGGAACTTGACAAAGGGGTTTTCTGCTTGTAAAGAACTACAAGTTTCTACTCAGAATATGTCTGGAACAAATGTAAATCTATCTGGTCCTCTAATGGTTATGACCCCTGCTAAATGAAATACATTTAAGAGAATACAAGAAAAGACCCAATTCCAAACAGACAGACATAAACTAGGACAAAAAAGTTCTACAGAGTCCTAATTCACCAGTTTGCAGCAGGTTAAAAACACAGAAATGCAAGGAACTGAAGTTTTCAGGACTCTAGTTATAGGAGGAAGCAGATGTAGATTTAAGAGTGACTTAAACTACAGGAATTTCTTACACGGAAATGGCAGATCAGCAAGTGCAGAACACAAACAGAAAATCTCAGGTGCAGAGACAAAACTACCAGAGGGAACCCACAAGCCTGACACAGGCCTGGTGACTTTCTGTATGGGCACGCCTGTACAAGGTTTCATTCCCACACCTGAAGAGATCTATCCGCAGACCTGAGTTCTGATGTGTGTTCAGGTGGGAAGCAGAACAGCTCTAGGTAATCAAAAGCAGGTCTGCTGCCAAAGAGTGCACTCAGATGTTCATTTTAACCACACTAAATATTAAATTAGACACCAAATCATACTGTGAAGGCACCTAACTCTGAATGCACCAGAATTTGAGTGCACCAGTGCTAGCAAGATGCTTAGAAGTAGAGAACTTCGAAGACTGAAGAAAGGTCACATTTACAGTGGTGACATTAACACAATCCATTACGGAAAGGTAAGTTGGCATCAGGTGCCAAAAATTTCAGCTGAATGGTGTGAAATACAACAATTCAACATGGAGCATCAGAAAATGCAGCTGAACTGACTCAGTAAGGTATCAAACATTGCTGGCAGCAGCGTAAGGGCAAGGACTGTGAAAAGGAAATCTTAGGTACTGTCATTCTGCCAAATTCCAGAAAAAGGAAGTCAGTTCCCAAGCGGGGAAAAAAACCAAAACAGTCCTTTCACAAAGAGCTCTTAAGGCAGCAGAATAGAAAGTCTTTCTGGGGGGAAAAAAAAGGAGGAGGAAACGATCAATTCAGACATGATAGCAAGAGAAAGTTCTAACTGAAATAAAACCACTGTTTTCACTGATCAATAAATACCCAGGAGTCATAGTTTCTATCCAAAGCAGCACAGAAGAAAAAAAGGGAGTAAACATCATTTTTTTCTGTTCTGTATGCAACCCCATTCCTTTGTCAGATAGGTCACAGAAAAATATGCATGCAACACAAAAATAAGGAAAAGTTTTAAGCTTTCAAACCCACTCTAACACATAATTCTGAACTATAGGATACCTGCAAGTTTTGTGGTCAAAATTTCTTCATACTCTTCACGGATTTTCTCTTCACGTTCTTTCAGCAAACGTTCACAGATCATTCCAACTTGTCTGAGAGTAAACAGGGGCTGTTCTTTTTTCAATGGTGATGATGCTGCAGATGAAGTACCTAAGATTCCATAGTGGGGCACACCAATTTACAAGTAGATCAGAACCATTTTTATAATCAGTTTTCTTCACATCTTTTACATTAAAGGAACTTTACAGAACATTTGGAGAAATTTTTCTCTGCTATTTGAACCTCCTCATTACTATTAAAGTAGAACTAGACACTCACAAGGAGCAACATCTGGAATGGACAACAAGCACATCTACCAAAACACCAAGAGTGTCACACAAACACCGTTAACATTTATGTACAGTGGCCATGTACAAATTTAAGCTTCTACTTTATAGGAAAATTACAGTATAGTGTATTGGTGCAAGGAGAGCTGCTTTGGAGAAGCCTGTTACAGGATCAGTGACAGCGTATGCCAGACAGTCTCTCGAAGACAATGCCAGCTTGGTGTCCTACCAATCCTTAAAATGAGAAGGTCCCATCTTCCAGATCAAGGCCAGTATTGACCAAAACAAAGCAGCAGAACTGCTGAGAACGTGCCATAAACCACCAGGTGACTAGAAAAAATTATTTACGCAAAGTCTAAAAACACAGAGGAAAATTACACAGAACTTTCTGGGTACCTGGCAAGGCTGGTCCAGTAAGGAGAAATGCATGTGGCTGTGCATCAGTAGAACAACACGGATCTGTCTGCTGGAAGCTATTTTCTAAATGTCTTCTCTTCTGCATGCGTTTGTACTCCTGTTTTATGTTGTACAGAATTTGTTCTTAAAAAAAAAAACAAACAAAAACCATCCTAAAATAATTCCATTTCACCATTTTGCTTGATTACCACTCAAACACTGTACACAAATAACAGATGACATAAGACAAACTCTTAAAACTGGGCCTGCAAAACCCCCTGTGCTTTATCTAAGATATATACAATTAAACCACTTAAAAGAAACGTAACCCAGACTGTTTTCACCAGAACACGAGCAAAAACATTGTTAGTCAAGGTCATGTGTTGGTACCAGACCACTGCTAATAAAAATGAACAGCATCCTAAATTTAGGACCTACCAACTATACAGTATATATGGATAAAACTTGGGCTGTAAGATTTATACTGGTATTAATCACCTGCTCTTCATCCATTTAATTTGCAAGCATCTTTCTCCCCCAGACAGCATTAATCCCTCATATAGTTAATGGTAACAAGAGACTCCAGAATGGAACATCCACATGGAATACCATTCCTCTGGGTAGGTTCAGTGGCCCACAGGTAGCACAGTGGAGAAGAAAACACAGTTAGACAAAATGCATCAAGCACCTACTGCTTTAAATATCAAAGAACTGGAAACTGACAGGCAGAATACAAAAGCCACCCACAACATTTCTGACAGCCTCAGATTTATCCAAATAAATACAAGGGATGGATCAAGTGTCTCTTTTAAAGGAGTATGGCATATGTAGCTCAGCATTTGATTACACTGAATGAAATACAGCAAATTATTCTAATAATCTTATCTCCATTGTGGAATGACAAGGGGAAAAGCAATCCGTGCATCAGAACTACCAATCCTGCATGCCTTGTCTGTGAAGTTCTGCTTTTAATTCCTCAAATGTGTTTTAAAAAAAAAACAGTCCCTACAGGGTTGGCTTCCAATGAAACTTCTGAACTTTCTGGCAAAGACAGCTTTCCAAAACTGAGATACATAAAAATCCACTGGATCATGTCAGAGTTGCAAAGGACTCCACTCCTATTTCTGTTCTGCATTTTGCCAATACAATACCCTGAAAACGTCTGAACTAATCTTCACGTCTGCCATCCCTGTGCTACTGAGGTTCCATATCTGAACATTTTCTAGTAAACAACCATGTGATGCGAGTAACTTTAGCCACCAGCTTGTTCAGTCAGTGGCTGAAGCCTCTGCCAGACCAAGCAGAAGCGAATGTTCACCAGTTCTCAGCTCAGATGCCTCAATACTGGTGTGGTTCTTCAGTTCTGCAAGTCAGTCCAGAGGCCTCCCATTTGTAAAGAGGGATAACACTGTTTCAGTCAACAGGATTATCAGCATTTTCAGCAAAGGGGTTTCTTGGATTTTGTCCATTAAGGCCTTTACACCCGTTCAGTCCCACGCCTGCAGTTGTACAATTTTCAACTCCCTAAGAGGAGTCAATAACTTGGCTCAAAGACACAGCAAATGCAGAAGACATAACAAGGAAGCACAGCAGGTAAAATAAGAGAAGGAAACTAAGAGAAAGTAGTGAGAAAAGTACTTGGGAGGGTTGGAGGATTCCTACTTTTTGTATGACAAGATACATACACTCCAGCACAGTAGAGAAATACACAAATCAGCTAAAGCACTACAGCATGATTTGAGTGGGAAACAAATTACCACATCTGTCCTAGAGCATGTCTGCACTACAAAAACATGACTGCACACGCTCACACTGGATTTGCATTAACTGAAGAAAGTAACAGACCATGTCCATCCTTCACACTTTCCAAACTCTGTATGAAAAACATCAGCCAAACTTCAGGTGTAACAACTTGGATAAAAATCTTCTCTGCAGTTCTCCTCTGTGTTATCTTCATGCAGAAACATTCTCAAACCACATTAACCACCAAAATCATGAAGGACAAAAAAAGTAAACAGACTGGTCAACTGAGAAAACCGCAAGAGTTAAGAGAACAATCGTCAGCAAGGTTTCCTCTGGTTCTAACAAACCCTGGAATTAACCAGGGAATAATTCAGAGAAAATGTTAAAATACCAGCTAGAATAGGAGTAAAAGCAACAAGGTGTGTGTGTGAGGAAACGGGGAGAGGAGGCAGAGAAATCAGGTACTGACTTTGAGAAAACAGTAACACCTAGGATAAAAAATGAAGATTTGTGCACCAAAGACACATTATTCTATTCCAAATGATGGTGAATTGTGGACAAAGAAGTCTCCGTTAATTACAGGAACTTCATCTACTTCTAATTTGGCAACATTTTTTAATTTGCCACCTTCGAATCTTGCTCTGAAAATCAAAAATCTCAAGAACCACCAGTGACAGATACACTGGGAGACCCCTGTCCTGACAGAATCACTCTGACAGTTTGTGACTTAAGGTAAAGGTACAGGAGTTGGCAAAGTGGGATAGAGGAAGGGACTATTTAAACATGACACTGCCCACATCACAAACAGCAACCAGGAGACAAAAAGCCTGAAATGTTGAGGCCTGATCGAACACTTGTTAAGCATGTACAGGACCTGGTTTGGTAAACAACATTCGTCTACTCAGACTAACTTAGGAGATTTCGGGCACTATTGCTCAGCACAGAGAACTGCACCACAAGCTGTACTCAGTACCTCGCTGGTATCAGGCAAGGTGACTGAGAACGACTCATCTCACACTTCCCCATTTATAACATGGCAATTAACACTCAAGAAGCACAAGTTTAACACAGAACCAAACTTTCAATGACTTCTCACATAAAGACCAGGAATGCTTCAAATAAAGCAGGCACACTTTTGTATCAGCAAAGACTGAGTACACGTTTTTATTAACCTATAGTGGCATAAAATCTTTGACTTTGGAGGAAACTGCTTCACCGCAAAATCTAAGACTGCAAATATCTATGACTCATTTTAAATGAAAACCTGAATCCCAAATTAAAATAATCTAGTACAGCAAGAAAAGATGTTTGAATGCACTGTTACGTCTGTCATTTGCAGTTGTGCTTCATAAACCCACAAAAATACACAGAAAACATTTTTATGGCATCTCAGCACTTCAGAGAAGCCATGAAATATTTATTAGGGCAGTGCAAACCAGGCACCTTTTGAACAGCACCTGTACAGCAGACATCTCACTGGAAAGACCTTTAAAACTCTGGCCCACTTAAACAAAGGTTGGAGTTAGCAGATCCAACCTAGTTTTGCTTCCAGAAAACATTTCTGCCTTTTCAAGTTCCGTTTCTTAACCTCTCTTTTTTCCAATTAGCTCTGACTATTCTCTCTGCAGATGGCAATTGAATTAAAATGTGCATTTAACTGGTGTCAAACACAGGACAGGGTTTTTTATGTGTTCCTCAACGTAGAGGCCCGAACTGTCCTTTTCAACGACATGCATTTTAATTAACAAATTATTTTACACAAAAAACTAGAATTTGAAAGTATAGTCATTAATCTGGTCTACATGAGCTTCTTCAGGACTAGAAAACTGAAGTGACAACTCAAATACATATATTACAATTTATTAGGTATTTTAAATAAAGACTCTCACCCATCTTACAGGCGTCAAAGTTCAAATCAGACGCTGCACATCAGCCAGTGATTTCGTAAGAGGTAACAGAAAGGAAGACATTTAGTATGATCAAACATACATCACTGTGGCCTATCCTCAGTTTCTTTTTAATTGCACTTTATCCCCTGTACTCAGTGTTTCCTTACAGGTTAGAGGCGCCTCTGAAGGCACAGAGATATTTAAAAGGAAAGACCAGGCAGAGGTGCTCAAAGTGAAAATGAGAATTGCTGACTCTGGGGTAGCAGTAAAAAAACCCCCACACTGCAACACAGTGAAATGAATTAAAACTGCATAAGTGACGTTTCAAATTCAAGACAATTATGAATGTCTGCCAGTTACACAAGAATCCGATTTATGCCCCCTCCTCCTCCCCTTCAGGTTCAAAGTGAAGATAAAGAATGATAAACAAGGATTGCTGTTGTCTCACCACGACCACTGAAGGCACCAGGGATTCAGTCAAATATACCTCAATATACTGAAATGCAGATTCTCTTTTTTGTCTAGAGCTGAGTACTGACAACACAAAGTACAATGCACAGGTTCACGAAATACTGCATTAACAAGGGGAACACTCACATCAGTTTTCTTTCAGAACTTGAGATGCAATTCAGAGAAGGAAGATTTCCCAATGAAGAGAGGATGAAACATGAAGGGGGCAAAACAAGAGTTTCTCATCTGAAATATGATCTGCCACACTAATGGATTTCACAAAGCCAAATATTCATTTCCAAGGAGTGATGTAGTCTTCTAACTTCCTTTCATTCGTGATAAAAAGCCAAGTTAATATTTTTCAAAATTGCGTCATCTAATTACTTCATCCTGACTTGTAATTACCTAGAAATTACGTTCAAATGAAACAGCAGTTCAACGTGAAACGGTAACATGGTAAACGATTATTTTCTCCATTTTAATAACTGCCTATCAACTATGAAGGTGTTTGATTGTGTCTGACTGTTTCTTCCTGCAGGATTTTTTTCTCTTGGTTTGATTTTTTAAACTAGTGATCGCTCATCTCAGTTGTTGGGTTCAGAGAACCATAGAATCGATTGGGTTGGAAAAGACCTCCGAGATCATCCAGTCCAACCCTTGGTCCAACTCCAGTCCCTTTACCAGAT
>JAWWEV010000115.1:80138096-80204069 GCA_035583235.1 Hafferia zeledoni | reverse complement strand
GAATTTTTTTCTGATCTCCAACTTCAATTTCCCCTGGCAGAGCTTGAGCCCGTGCCCCCTTGTCCTATTGCTGAGTGGTTCTCTCATTTAGCTGAAGGAAAATTCAGCAAAACACACAGGAAGGTGACTCAATAGTATGAAATCAGAGCAGCAGTTTTCCTGGCCTGAAATGGAACCTTAAGCTCAGGTTTCAGTTTGCAATGTCACTACTCAACATACCCATTCAAACTTGAACCATGCCTGAGATTTCTGCTAAGGAATCAATCAAATGCTATCCTGATGTCAACAGCATGCACCTTCATGGATTTCAGCTCCTGCTAAAGCACAACGGCTCCCCTGTCCCTAATTCAAATTAATGTACAACATTTACATCAGGCCTTCACCCTTATTCAACATCTCCACATTCCCAGTCGTGGTCTCCTCCTCAGACCACTGACACAGAATGTTGATGTTAAGATGCCACCTTCCCCAAGGGCAGGACTGCAGCACAGCTATAGGGAACAGTATTCCTCGGTTTTTAATCTACTTACCCAGGGAATTCAAAGGCACAGACAGGAATTACAACAACCCAGCTAGTCCTCTTGCTTTGGTCACACAGATATCAACCGCTCCACTTACGTTTCTTAATTAGGCATGGTCTGTTCAGACTCCAGTAACAGACTGTACACTTTTGGAAACCATGCCCACCCTGAGGAGCCCGAGAGAACACTGATAATGGGCACACACCGACACTCCACAGCCACTGGTACAGCTCCAGAGCGGGCAGGGCAGCTCCTCATGGACTCTGGGGCTGCCCCACCAGCTCCAGTTACTCGAGGTTTGAGGCTGAGGAAGGTTCTGGTTCACCCACAACAAGCCGGGTGCTCACATATCCATTAGCTCATTCCACCAGTGTGTTATTTCAGGAAATCCCAGTTCTTCTGATCAAGGAGTTGAGGAATGAAAAATGTATCAGGCAATGCAAAATGTATTAAGACACAGAAATTAGATCTTTCCCTTCCCATAAAAAATTGTCACACTGCATTTATCAGACTCACCACTGAAACAAAAAAACTGCTTCAACATTTTATGACATCTACAGCCAAGGGTGTTATCATTTATAATCACCACAGGCATCTATACAGAAATTTCTCATATAAATTAAATTACCAAGTCCAGATGCAGACATTACATGACTTTTTTTAAGGGGTGGGAATGTTTTGTTTTTTAAAATCCTAATGATTTCTGCAATACTGGAGCACAATGAGAAACTTGGCATCTCACCAAGGTAATTTAGCAATAAATACACATGTGGATAAAAGTTAACAAAACAGAAATTAGGCAGAAAGAGATGCAGCACTACTCATATGTCCCACTCCAAAGCCGCCAGGTCTGCTCACTTAAAAGCCAAACCTGTACTTGGCCCCTGCCTGACCAAGTTTCAGACAGAAGTAGCTCAGTCTGCTCAAGAGGGCAACTCAAAGGTCACAGGAGGACAGCGCAGAGGGAAGACCAACAGCTCTTCCGATTCAAAAAGGTCAAAGTCATTTTCTCGAGACTTTGAAAATCTGTGCCAATTAGATCAATTTTTTCCCAACTATTCTCTGAAAGAAAAAGGTTTACATTAAAGGCAAATTTAACCACCTCCTGGTTGTAAGGAGTCTCCCGTTAAGAGGGACTCAGAATCAACTCCCTTTGCCACCTTTAACCAGGGGATATTTGCCATATAACTGCCCTTAGAGCAGTAAATGCCAATTAGGCACACTTATTACTAAATACTGCATAAACTCAATAGTTTCCATATTCTGTCCAATTTTTTACATTATCTCTGCTTGGATTTTCAACCAGAGACCTCTATTAAAAGCCTGATCGCAACAGCTCCACCCACCACAGTTTTTGGTTTGCAACACTAATTAGTTGCTGGGGAAGTGTTGAGGCAGATGAATGTTTCAGATGGAGGAAGAACTGCATGTGCAAAAGTTTGAGGATTTTTAAGTGATTTCACGAGCAGTTTGTAATTACAATATTCTTTCTGATTGTATAAAGTTCTACTTGCAAGCAAACCTCTGATCTTGGATGGAGCGTGATAAAAAGCCACTGATCTCAGTTTGTAGTTACTATGGATCAGGAATGAGGGCATTTAAGTCCCTAAGGTCACCACTATCCTTCCCTTCCATGCCCCGCCCCCCTCAATTCTTGGGGCTGTATTTCCCTCTGTAGCTTCAACCCCAGAAACAGCCAGATCAGTCTTTTAACAACTGACCTGCCTCTGAATTTAAAAAAATTCACTGTAGTTTATTCCCTTTTTCTCCCCACCTCCAAACATGATCTTTCACCAGGGTAAAAATGCAAACAAGGGTTCCAGAACATCCAGCAGAGAACAGAAAAATAATCCTGCCACTGCTTTCTCCTTTCACCCTCCAGAATTAATGTAGCAGCTTTCAAACAGGACAGCATACTTTGGAGTTCAGAGGAAACCCAGCGAGTGTCATGCATCATGCACAGGCACCCAGACCCGAGTGCAGTTACTCTGATACACAGAACAGTCTCACTGGTATCTAGAACTCAGATGAAGCCAAAACTCACATGTAGTATTGAAGCAGTAGAAAAATTCTTAGAGGAGCCACTCTTTCAAAGCTAAATCAGTGTTATGTCAGAGAGGCATGTTCTCACTGCTCACAGTGAACACAGTTTTAAAAATACCACTCTACATGCAAACAATGGTGTTCAAAAACTAGCAAACATACTCAGAGCATTCTCAGGCCAGAAAGGACAATTCCACAGAAAGTACAGACTGTAAAGACACAATCACAGTTTGGCTGCCAAACCCACGGACAAACTGGAAGTGACCTCACAGCTGTTTAAATAGCCACAAAATATTAATACACTCTTGTGAGAGATAAATTTCACCCTGAATAAGCCTACCCTCCCTCAAACAGACATATTGCTTATTTGCCTATGACCACCCTACATAGACAGCTGTTCTCTCATCTGACAACCACACTGTATTCCCAGATCTCAGCACACCCCTCAATCAATCGTAATCTGCTTCCAGATAACTCTTATTGGAAATAATGAACGATGAGGGGTACGAAGTCATGGTGCTGATACAGACTCCACCGGGTGAAGTTAAACACTACCAGAACGGAGCATCAGATAGACGAGGAATGTTTAAGGGTGAACCCAAAATAAAGCTCTGATTTCATCACATGAGCCTTGATTTTCATTAAACAAAATTCAGACAGACACTTTTTAAGTGCTGGAAATCTAAGCATTACAGTAACAGGCTGAAAAAAACGTATGTGCAGTCCACTGAATTCTGGCTATTGTTAATAAATTTCCCAACACAAAACAGTGACTCAGTTGGGTTCCACTGGACTGTAATTCTTTTCACACATAGAACAAGATTTATCTGACCCCAATGTAGACATCTGCATGTTTACATAGTCATGTAAACTCATTTACAGTCAATGGAAAACAATACATATTTCTGCAGCACACTTTGCCTCACCCTCTATCAGAGCTCTACAATAAACCATCTGTTTCTTCCAACTGACTGTCAAGAAAACTACAAACTATTAAGTCAGATGTACATTTACAAAATTACATGGATGAATCCCACATAATCTTTCCAGTGGCCCCTTTAAAATGACAATCTCTCTTTTGCTCACTGATGGTAAAAATAAAATATACAAATGTGGTAATACCCCCAAATTCGACTGAAAGTAAAAACTAAGCAAGCTGGTTAACAGACACACTTTTACCAGCACAGTATAAGGATTTTTTTCCTGTAACAGAAACCAAACGGGGAATTTTTAAGACAGATCTGTGTAAACATGCACAACTCAAAAATGCTTCAAGTTCAGCTCAGGAGCATTCAAGCACTGCAAGAGACATTCGATTTACTGTCCTTCTCTTCATTATATTACACAAATAGCTTACATAAAATATCTCCTTTTCTGTACAGAATCACCTTTCCATACGGATTACCACCTGCACCTCTGATTTTCTCGGGAGATAATGAGGCCTGTTTGCTCAATTTCAGTAACATTTCAGTTTTTAAGCCCCTCAGAATCATTATGATAGGAGCTTAGGTATTACCTCAAATACTGCTGTAGGTTGTCTCTACTGAAAATCTTATTGATTTGTCTCCTTTCAGCAATATATAATTACTGGCCAGATAATATTTATATTAAATATTCATAACCTAAGCTCTCCAAATTTCAGATAAACAAGCCAAAAGAAATCCCTGCAAAGAAGCAACACTTATCCTCTAAAAGAATCAAATTAACTGTGATTTTAAACATCTATCTCAAAGTGCATGCAATGCCTCACTGTACCAGGGAGTGCCATCCATCACAACTCTCATCCCAGACCGCTGACTCATTCAAGCTCTTTTCCTAGAGGTTCAAAAAATATCAAGGCACTGATATCAAGCTTAACTCTGTATGTACTCTATATACTTCATGCACAGCAATTTTTTATTATTTGATTAAAACTTGTGAAAAAACGTCTGCTACAGTAGTTTTCAGAACTCAGAATATTGAAACATGGCACTGTCATACAAAGAGGAGATGGGAATTTGAAAATACATTCATACTTAGTGCCTGGTAATCGGGAGCCAACTTTTGTTATAGAAGGGAGGACCGAACTGAACAGCGGAAGGAATTCTGCTGCAACAACTGCAGAGGGCTTTTTTCCCCTGCGCACAAAGGACACGGAGGCATCGGTGCCTCGGCGCTACAGCCGCCCATGGCTGAGAGCAGCCCCGGCCCTGAGCGCGGTGCTGGGAGCTGCCCACGGGACTCACCGTGCCACGGGCCAATCAACCCTGCCTGCCCAGCCAAGATTCACTCCCTCTTCCCCTCCCTGCTCGCTGCTAGAAAGAACTCGGTTGATTTTTAATTGACACCATTACACAAGCAGACCTGGAGCTTTCAGGGCCGCGGTTGACTCATCTCTCGCAGGTTAAGAACGTAAAAGGGTTTCGTTCTCGCCCCGCGTCTCCCAGACCTGCTGGAGACCGCCCGGTTGGTTCCATTTTATCTGCCCTAAAGGCAACTCTCACCCTTGCACACAACGGCCTTCCACGCTCGGTTTTCCTATGGAACTTCAAGGATATCACAGATCGGGTCATCCGGGACGGCGGCCCGCATTAAAGGGCTGGGAGCGGAATCACAGAATCACCGAATCGACTGGGTTGGAAAAGACCTCCGAGATCATCAAGTCCAACCCTTGATCCAACTCCAGTCCATTTACCAGATCATGGCACTCAGTGCCACGTCCAATCTCAGTCTGAAAACCTTCAGGGATGGTGAATTCACCAACCCTCGGAACTAGCCCTTTGTTTTATCCGCTTTCCCCTTTTCCCACTGGCGTTTTGCGGGTGATGGATGACAGGCCGTCCTCCAGCTCCCTCCCTTCCCCCACGGTATCTGAGCAGCGGGAGGAGGAGGTGCCGCCGCCTCGCCCCCCCGGTAATGGCTGCGAGGAAGGCACTGATGGGGCCCTGCCGGCTCTCCCACTCCGGCCCCAGCCCCACCTCGGTCACTCCCCCAGCCCCTCTTGCCCCCGGCGTTCCCGCAGCTCGACTCTGCCCTGCGGCTCTCCCTGCCACCTCCAAGCACCCGTGAAACAGAAGACAAAAAAAAAGCCGGCCTCCCCCTCTCCTAGGGGAGAGCTGCCCCTTCACCCAGCACACCCACCCCTTCCACTCCTCCCGCTCGGATCCCCTTTTCCAGTCGCCTTCGCCGACCCCTTTCCTATGGCCACCCGACCGCACCGGCTCAACCCGCCCCCCCTTCTTCCTCCCCGTCCCTCCTCCTCCTCCTCCCCCTCTCCTGCTGCAAACGGCCATTTCTATTGTGTCTCTCGGTGCCAAGCCGAGCAGGGATCGCCCCGGCCGCTGCCAGCCGCACAGCCCCGCAGAAAATGGCTGGACAGGGACGCCAGACCCACCCAACCCTCCCCTCTTCCTCCTCCTCCTGCCCCTCCCGGCTCCCCGGCCGCCCTCCGGCCCCCTCCCCGCCGAAGTGCCCCCGGGAAAGGGGGCTGCGGGCTCGGGGGTGCCGCGTCCCTCACCTGTGGTGAGCCGGGACGACACCTCTCCGAAGGGCGAGGGCTCCATGCGCAGGTACTTCTGCGGGGAGGAGGCGGCGGCGGCGAAGGAGGAGGAGGCGGCCGAGGCCGGGGTTGACAATGGCGCACATCGCCTCCGCTTCGGGGACGCCGGGCTCAGCAGCGGGTCAAAATCCAGAGTCCTTTTCAAAGTGGCGCCGCAAGCCATGGCGCGGGGCGGCCGAGGGGGCTCGGAGCGAGGGGCAGCGCAGACGGCGGAGGGAGCAGCAGCAGCCGGCCCTGCCCAGAGGCGCCTTCCCCGCTGTCTGGGGCGGGCTGGGGGGGAGGGAAGGGAAAGGAGGGGGCGGCTGCGTCAGGGCCGCCTCCACCGCCTCCCCGCCGGCCTCTCTCTGGGGAGCGGCCCCGGCAGCGGCAGCAGCAGCCCCGGCTCGGTCCGGCTGGATCTCCGCTCTCTCTGCCCGCTCCGCCCTGCCCGGCCGGGACAAATTCCGCCCGCGGCGGGTGGAGGGGAGCGATGGGTGCCGAGGGGCGCAGGGCCGGTCCCGGGGGCGCAGCGCGGGGCGGCCGATGCGGGGCGATGGCGGCGGCGGGGCCCGGGCGGCGGCGATGGCGGCGATGGCGCTCCCGGCCGTAACCCCCGCACCAGCAATATGGCGTCAACAACAACGCCGCCGGTTCAAACGCCAGCCCCCCCCGCCGCCGAGGCTCACGGGACTCGTGGTTTTCTCGCCCCGCCCCCACCGCGCAAAGACCGGGCGGCTCCACGGCGCTGGGACTACAACTCCCGGCGTGCTCCGCGCCGGCAGAACCGGCTTCCGGGTTCTGATTTAAATCCCCCCTGGGAGGGTGCGGGCAGGGTGTGGGACGCGGCGGGAGCCGGGGGAAGGGTGAGGGGCTCCCGCGGGGCCCGGGCACACAAAGGGGCGACAGCCCTGCCCGGCCTCCGGGGACCGCGGGGGTGGCAGCGGCTGTACGTCCGCGGGTCGTGTGTCTGTCTGTGAAATGGGGGCAAAGTGCGCTCAGTGGCCCCCATGGCGAGGGTAGGGCAGGGAGCGTGCGGGAGCTGGAGGTGACAGCTAAGGACGCGCCAGGAAAGGCCTCACGATGTGGGGAGCTGTCCCTCGGGGTAGCCGACTGGTTTCCCCACGATTGCATAAAGGGCATTCTTGCTTAAGGAGGGCGGTGAGGGAAGAGGTTCAAAGAACCGTAGTGCTGCTCGTGGGAAGAGCACAGCTCCTTCCTGTGCGGCTTCCTGATTGAAGTAAGCTGTGTTGCACTTCACCCCGGTGGAAAACGCTAAGAGAGCTGATAGCCCCGCCTTCCCAAATATATGCAACTTTTACTTTTCTGTATTTAATCCTGTTAATTTAACCAGAAATGCAAAGACAGGTTGTCTTTGGAAGATAAAGTGACGAATATGTCCTCATAAAATTTTAACACCTTGGTGTTTTTTGATTGTATTCTGAAATATGAGCTAGGCTTTCTCTAACGGCATAGAAGTCCCACAAAGCTTACCATCATATGCAAGCAGGATTTGCTGTATAGACACTTGGTGTGTGGCATATATTGTTAGTTAAGCCATAGCAGCACCAGGTCAGTCTCAACACGCGTGTGCTTGTGCTGGCAGTGTGGTTGTGCTGCTCTGGGTATGGCCGAGGTCTCAGGAGGGGGGGTGACCTGGCAGAACCTTTCTGCCCAACAAGTGATTTGCCTTCTGGGACAGATAGCTCATGGCAATGTTGGAGCAATTAGGTGCAATTCATAGAATCATAGAATCGATTGGGTTGGAAAAGACCTCCGAGATCATCCAATCCAACCCTTGGTCCAACTCCAGTCCCTTTACCAGATCATGGCACTCAGTGCCACGGCCAATCTCAGTTTAAAAACCTCCAGGGATGGTGAATCCACCCCCTCTCTGGGCAGGCCATTCCAATGCCTGATTACTCTCTCTGGAAAGAATTTTTTTCTGATTTCCAACTTCAATTTCCCCTTATGTTTACCTGAGTTGACTTGGCCTAAAACTAATTATGGAAAATAGCAGAATGATTCCTCTGCTGTGAGCTTTTCCCTCTGCAGAGGAAGTACTTGGAGTATTTCCTTGGAAAGGAGGATGCTGACAAGCCTTTCTAACTCTAAGACAGGTTCTGGTCCCCCATAGCACGACTCAGGAAATTTACTGATCTTATTACAGTCTTATAATTGTTCTACTATTACTATACCAGTACTTCTACTTCTGTGGACACTCTTCTTTGCAGTAATGATGGCTGGGTTTCCATTTGTTTAATTCTTCATTTCCATTACATTTCCATTTATTTAATTCTTCATTTCCATTACATTTCCCTAAGCAGATAAGTTTCCCTGTGTTCAGGCGTCATTGTTGAGTACTCTTACCAAGCACTTCACCCAGCAAGACTGAGGCAAAATTGCTCTTGCAGGCTTTGAATTAAGGAAACCCTGTGTGTGTGATGCACCTGTTCAGCTTGGAATGTCTTGTGTCCTGCTTCTGCTGTAATCTGTTTGTTGAGAAGTGCCTGTATTTGGGTGCAATGTTGGGAAAAAAAGATAAATTTCAGCATAACCAGCACTTTCCCAATGAACTTAATATTTTAGATACATATTCTGCATTCAGCAGCAGCAAAGATTTGGTTACATTAACTCATGTCACACTAGATCCTAAGGACCATTCGGGCACAATTTAAGTCAATTAAAACAGTCTGAGGAATGGGGTGAAACTTCATCAAGATAAGCTACTAGAAAGTCAGCTTTTGCCAGCACTATAATTGTAAGCAATTGATTAGAACTGTGATTGTCCTAATCAACAGAGTTACTTGGCTTTTGTCTGCCCTTTAGTTTGTTGAACTAAACTGAAGCAAGTCTGACCTAAGTCAAAATAAGAATTCACATAGCCCTTCGTGGCAAATTAAACCCAGCTAAACCAATGTAGCTTTGCATGTAGACAAGCCCTCAGGCAGTGAAATGTCCAACAGCAGTGACAAAGTGCTTGATGGTTGTCAGGGAACATGTGTTTCTACTTTCACTGTGGCAGGAAACACCATAGGGTCAAGGCTGCAAACCACTGTTTATATTGTTCTTTCTTCTACTTATTATATAACCAATTTGCAGTGCCCCATTACGTGCTACATGGGGTGCCTTTAAAATTATATATTATAAGCATATTTTTAAAATAAATAGTACCCACAAATTTTATTAATACTGGGAATGGGAGAGCTTAATGGTGATGTGCTAGACTTTATCAGATCTGTGCTTCAAGCATGACACCTGTTAAAAAGACAAGTCCAGATGTAAGACAATATTTTAACCTTTCTATGAGGTGGGAAAGTAACCCTTGCAGTCTATTGCATTGGGACTGTGATGGAAATGTCATAGGGGACCAAATGTTGGGCTTTATGCATTCTCTTTTCTTCTGCTTCCTTCTGCCATTGCTTTGCTTCCCCATTGTTTCTTCTGTTCTTTTAATTTTTTTTGCTGTCTTTCTCTTATTCTCTTTATATACCATGTTGATTCTGCTTCCTCCTCCTTTTCCTTGAGACATCCTATTCATTTGATACAGGGTCCACATCAGAGTCCCCGTCTTTTCTTTTATGCCATCTAACTATATACCTTGCACTTCACACAGTGGCCCATTTCTCATTAACCAGTCCTGCTTACTGACATGGGAGCACCAATTAGCTGAGCTGTTTTCTGAGACTTGTGTATCAGGCACATGTGGTTGCAAATTTTGTGGATAAAATGCAGTGGGGGTTATCTGTCAGGATGTCAGTGGAGTGTTTGTAAGATTCCAAGTGAGAAGGACTAGTTAAACTGAAAAAAAACGGAGGCTAGTGCAGGAGTTGTAAGGTGGGAGAAACAGCCAGAAGAGAAATGGAGTCAATTTCTCAGTCTGCTTTGCTATACAGTCACTTAGATAGTGCTGGCCAAAGGGAAAGGGTACAGGAGTGAAAGGCAGAGGTCAGAGATGGTCAATTCTGCTTCTTTGGATGGTGACTTATGCTGCTAAACTGTATGAAAAATTATGGTCTGAACTTGCAATGTGCCCTGACTTTCAATAGGACAAATCTGTTTCTTAGGCCTGAAATACTAAGGTATTTCAAGCAGAAGTACAAAAGTATATTTCCCAATATGAGAGACAGTCAAAACACCTCTTTCCTCTAAAATACTATATATATTTCCACATATTCAGGAAAGATTAATTAAAACCAAAACCTGTACAGGTAAAGATGACTGAGCTGATTAGGATGATAGAAATGGAAAAATTACAGCAGGAAATTAAAGAGTTGTTATTTAAGGGTTATTACCCTAAACAAATACTTGTTGAGGTCTATGATTTTTCTCTAAAAACCTAAGGAAGGAAGAAGTTCAGAAATTCTATTTTAGTGATGAAGTCTGTGTTGATACAGGAACTGTCAGTTACCTCACCCAAACTGCAAGAGGAAGATTTATAAGTGCCAAAGGAATGAGTTTCCAGAGCACTCTTCCAGTAGCAGAAATATGGGTGAAAATAAACAAAATGAACACCAAATCTTTAGATGAGGGTTAGGTGGACTTTAGTAAGTCATAGTATTTTTAAGAAAAGGGATTGTATGGTACTGTTGCTTTCAGTCACATGAGACTATTGGGAATGACCCTGGAAGTTTTATAATACAAAGTGACTACAATGAAGTCCCAGTGAAACTAAACTCTTTACTGGATGGAGTTGATTTTCTTCACAGTAGCTGGTGTGGGGTGGGTTTTGAATTTGTGACCACAAGCGTTGATAATATAGGGATGTTTTTGTTATTGCTGAGCAGAGCTCGTACAACATCAAGGCCTTTTCCGCTTCTCATTCCACCAACAGGGAAGCTGAGGGTACAAAAGAAGTTGGGAGGGGACACAGCCAGGACAGCTGACCCAAACAGACCAGAGGGACATTCCATATTATATGGCATTCTGCTCAACATATAAAACTGAGGAAAGAAAAGGTATTGGGGGAGTTCTTAGTGACAGAATTTGCCTTCCCAAGCCGCTGTTATGTGTGATGGAGCCCTGTTTTCCTGGGGATAGCTGAAAACCTGCCTGCCTGTGGGAAGTGGTGAATGAGCTCCTTGTTTTGCATTGCTTGTGTGTGCAACTTTCGCTTTCCTTATTAAACTGTCTTTATCTAAACCCATGAGTCTCACTTTTACCTTTGCAATTCTCTCCCCACTCCCACCAGGGGAGTGCGAGTGACTGTGTGATGCTTCATTGCTTGCTGGACTTAAACCATGACAACTTGCAAGGAGGTGAAGCAGGAATAACCCATTTGAGTCAGTTCACCTATATTCAGAAAAAATATATCAAGGCTATAAAAATAAAATTACAAAACTTGCTGGTGTATATGCATGAATTGTGCTAACAGACCTGAATATTCAATATTTAGGAAGCAGTGAGTAAAATTTTGCAGCTCTGACTACTGCAATTTCCTCAAGGATTTCACGAAAGCATCACGTGGTGAAGAATGGATCAGTGCACTTTTCTGTCTGTTGTCAGTCACAGCCTTGTGTAGGATCACCAAAAAAAGTAATGGGGCATAAGGAGGGCAGTGTTATGAGGTACTGGAAATGGTACTGTAACCTAAAGAAAGGTTGCCTTGCATCACCATGTCCTCCACACCCTTACCCTCCAGTGTCAAACATTTTAATACACAAACGTTTACATGTGCCTATTGGTTATCTTCCTCCCTTTTACTATTGTAAAGAATTCACATTTTTAAACTTCACATATGATTTTCCCTGCCTGGATTTTGGAGAAACACATCACCAAGCTAAAATCTTCTTTACTCTTCACCTTAAAAAAACAAACACCTGCCACAGTGCTTTAGCAGAAAGTAAAACTATATTTCTTATGCAAAGATTTTTTTCTAAAATGTTCTCTTACATCTTTGTAAAAGGATTTTTCGTAATTGGTTGTAAGGGTAAAAGAGCAGCATAGTATTGCATATTACCTGGAGAGTAGAATCAACTCAAATAAAAATATATTGAACTGGAATGGTGAAAATATTACAGGCCAAATATGAATCATGTGAGTAATACTGAACACTTAAGAGCCATTGGAGTCAAATACACTGAGTTGGGATGTTCTTCCACTGTTGCAGTAGACTGGAGCCTGGCTCCTCCATGAGCGTACACAGCTGTGTTGGGCTGAGATACAGTGAAGGTCAGCTTTTCTTCTGTACCAGTATGTTAGTGAACAAAGCAGCATAGGACAGGGTGACAACTGAGCTTTCAACTATTTCCTACTGATTTCCTTAGGTGTAGGAGGAGGTTTTAGACACTGTCCCTTCTATTCACTTGCAACACATAATAAATGGTCGTATACTTTCCACTGCAGACCTGTTGCCTCTTTGGAAATTTTGCTTGGAAGCTTAGTGAAAGCCAGCTGAAAATGTCACTTTTATTAAGCTCAGTTTTCTGCATAGAGCAGTGAAGAACTGAGGACTTGAATTAAAACTTTTATTTTTGTGGATCATTTACTAGGGCTTCACGTCCTCTGTCACTCGCTTACCTGTTACATCCATCCTTCTGGTTTTTTGCAGATAGTACCTGGCTATGTTTTTTTCTCAAAAACCTCCTCCCTCTCTCTGCAGCTGACCTTTGGGATGCTCCCAGGTTCCCAGGCAGGTGGCATGTATGTGTACTGTACCATCTATACATACCTACTGCTTAACCTGCTTCTCCACCGCTGATCTATCACCCCTCTGCCGATCCCGTGCAGTACTCTGCACTTAGCATACCTTTTCCATTCATAAAACAAAAGACACCACCCATCTTCTGCTGGCAAATCCCTTCCTTGTCCGTTCTCAACCACCACAGGTAATTCTGTCATCCTCCAAGCTCATTTGCTCCTTTTTCTCTCCCATTTGAAAGCTGATTTTGGGTCATGCTTGTTCTTCTGTAAAGTATATCCAACAACCTGTTTCCCTACCTCAGACCTTGTTTCTGAAATATTCCCTAGGCCTAGGTCACCTCTTAGCCTGAAGACGCTCATAAATTACCAGCTTTCTAGAACTTTCTCCCATGGAATCTTTACATTGTCCTTTCCACCCACAGTTCAGAGTCTCTCTGATCACCATTTCAGGAGATAAAGCTTTCCCAGCCCTCCTCGCCCTTTTTCCTCACTAACCAGCAACATTTCATCACCCTTGTGTCCCTTCTTGGGCATTCTTGGGTTGCTCATCCCTTTGGTTTCAGGCCTCACCTTTGGGGCCTGGCATTCTTCTGCTGATGCATTAATTTGGGATTTGTGTTGATCCCACACAGTCTGGTTCAGCCCAGCTTTCCTCTAATTGCTTCCTTCCCTCCTTCCTGCCCTCCTCCTGCTTTCCTAAGAGAACTTTGACTCATGCTGCCCGTTTTGTTTAAGCCTGCAACAACTGCACCCATCTTGTGAACCAAACCCATGCTGTCTTCATTTGAACCTCCCCATAAACTGTACTTCTGGCATAACGCCTCTCCAGCTCTGATTCTTCTGCTGAAATATATCCCGTTTCTCTATAATAAAAACAAATCCTGTTTCATAACAAAACAAAAAGAACTGAGCAAGAGACTGACTATGCAATTAATTTTTGCCGGTTGCTTTCTGCCAAGAGCAACATGCTTGTTCTTATCCCACTGCTTAGGATTGTCCTCCCCATGTGCCTCCTGTTTGTCCTTTTGTTTTGTTACCGGCTTTCGAGTCCTTCCTGAGCACTGCTGGTCTGATCCTGTGCTCACATTGGTGTGAAGTGAGGAGTAACTCCCCTGTAGCAAACAGAGCTTTGCCAAGGTGAAATTTCTGTGGAAGGCGATCACCCTTTGTTTTAATATTAGGTAATAAAGCCTATGTGCAGCTTCAGCACAGCCCTCTGGTTTTAATTAATAAGAATTAGCATATACATCTACATACACTCTTCTTTTTGTGGGCTCAGCTACTTTGAAGAAAACCTCTTTGTATGCCTTCCTGGTTATTCTGTATCTTGACATTAAAAAACCCCGAACGAATAAAACCCAAACCCCAAAGTACCACCAAACTCCCACGCAAACAAAGGCTTTGGTGCTGTGGATGCAGGAGAGCTGGGAGCAGCCCGTCCCGCCTGCCCTGGCTCCCAGCCCCGCTCCCGGCCGCTGGGGAGCCATCCAATTCCCAGCCTCTGTCCCTTCCTCCGCCTTTGCACAATCCCACTGCAGTGACTTCCCAGTCCTAATTGGAGCCTCTGGGCATCATTGTATTATTATTATTTAATAAACAACCACATAAAACACTGGTTGACATTTAAATAAGAATAAAGAAAGGAAAGCTCTGACTCCTAGACTGTTTTGTTTTCCTGTTGACTTGGGTGGAAGCTGGAACAGGTTTTCCATACAATACCCACGCTCACACAACACATGCTTACCTTTAATGTTATAGGGAAGGCACTGCCAGCGTGGGCCCAGTGGGGATGAGTGTGCCAGACCTACAGAAGCTGTCAATCCCAGCTGCAACATAAGCTGTAAATACAGAGTCATAACCTGAACAGTCCTGGTAAAATGCACAGCTTTTTTGCCTCAGCTACAATTTGCAGGGGCTCAGCCTCATTTTCTGGATTGTGCCCCCCAGCATGTCTTTTTGAGTGGTTATCTGAAATACGCAGCAATCAGGATGCTATTAAGAAGAACAAATGGAAAAGATAGTTTTATTTTTGCATTTGATCATAAATTTGAAACATTCCAGTGCTGAGAGTTATCATGACAAAAGAAAATGTGGTGTCCTTGAAGTGAACACTGAAGAGCACAACTCGCTCAATAAGGTTTTGAAAGAAAAACAAAGAGCTGAAGGCCAGAACTGACTCCTTTAGAAACAAGTATAAAATGAGACAGGATTCAAAGTGCTTAAAATATTTTGGTGACAAGCAACAAAGAAGTGTCTGTTACTAGAATTGATTGAATTAAGAAAAGGGAGAGAAAATCTCGAGAACTTTCTAAAAATTGGAGATTTGATGTGTAGGGAGTATAAGGACAAAATTCTCCTGGGCCACGATGGGAGCCCTGAATCAGCATAACTCTTTTTCTTGAAGAAAGTGAAAACCAGACAAGGGTGAGTACGTACACCCTTATTATCCTTTTTCACCGTGGATCAAAGAGGAGGAATTCACAGGGCTGCCAGCTCTCCACTTTCCTGCAGTAAGTCTGCAGTGCAGGCTGGGTTTATTTCCCTCGGTTAAGCAATACTTCTTTATTACTCTAAATGATCAGGGCCTTTAATGGACTTGTGTGATCTTAGTCCTATTTACTGGTTTGTGTTTTTAAAGTATTCAGTAGGAGTGAAACATTCTTGATGTTTATAAAAATTATGTACATATATGCTTTAATTCTAGGGAGTTCACCCCTCATTCTTCCCACCATTTCATTACATGTTTGCTTTCCTGTATTATATATCAAAAACTTCATGCAGTGGCTCACTTGTATTTACATATGTGGACTGTAATAATTCTGTGATGTTGCTTGGAACTTTTGTATGAACATGTTATACAGAGTCAATGTGGGCATGACAAATAGATTACAGATTTTTCGTAGATAAACACAGTGAATGCAAATGTGAGTGAATTTGTGTGCAAGTTTTAATATCTAAGCAAAGCTTATAAGTGCCTAACACCTGTAACCACAACTGTCAGTGCAAACAGGGAAACTAGTTTTAAGGCATTTGTTCTGATTTAAAAATGTTGGACTCTGAAATATTTCAGCTGTAATGGTGGGGACATGTTCATCCTCTGGAAGGTATTTAAGACTCTGTTGTTGAAGAATAAAGACTTTATTAGCAGCTGATACACCAAACTCCTTGTGCAAACAAGTACTGGAATGATGAGGACTGCCTTATGAAGCAACCTGTGGCTTTGAAAGGCATTATGGAAATCTTGCTGTGAAATGGATTTAAAAGTGTTAGTTGATGGTCTTGGGGAGATTGGCATTAAGCATGAAGAAATTTTTTTTGAAATCTAAATGGGAACTTATCAGAAGGGTGCTGGATTCCCATGAGTGGCTGTGTAGCTGCTATAGCTGTGGTCCTGATACAGGGAACTTGCTTAGGAAAGGGATTTCAGGGGCATATAATGTAAGGAGAAAATGGAATATGTTTGAAGATGGAGTGTAGTAATCCTCCCCTGGCAGGAGATGGACTGAGTGCTTTTTTTGTGAGAATAATGAGACAAAATATATTAAATTGTTACCAAAGACATAGATAAGTGTGTTCTGTAAAGTTTTCTGGTGTATATTATCAAAACCGTTTTATCAAAACCATTTTATCAAGGCCAGGCTGAATGGGATCTAGTGGAGTTGTAACTAGATAATCTTTAAGGTCCCTTCCAAATCAAACCATTCTATGATTCTGTGAAAATTGTTCATATCACAAAAAGGAAATACATACAAGTCCAAGACCTTAGGCAACAAAAAAGGTAAAATGAACCCCTTTCAGTTCTTTCTTTATTAATGAATACAAAACTTTGCTTGTTTCTTTATTTGGTGGAGGTAAAGTGGTCCTTAATTGGCTTGCAAAGTATTTCCTAGAGAGATAGTTCAGGTTCAACATGTGAAGGAAACTGTTTTGAATTCACTGGAAGTCCACCAGCTTTTTCTAAATAAAACCATATTAGAGTAGCTGTTGAACTGCTATAAGAAAAGTTATGTTTCTCAGAGAGAGGAAATTAAATTGTCTTTGTGTTTGCATTTCTTTAGAGTTCAGTCCGAGTGATTTATTGGTGGAAAATCATAAGGAGACAATCTTCAAAATGGCCAGTAAACTGAAGAAACTGGGCTGGGAGCATCTGTATCTTCCCATTTGAAATTCTTGTCTGTTGCTTGCTACTACAGAGTACCTGGCAACACCAGTAAAAAAACAAATTACATTAGTCCCATTGTGTTTTAGAAGCTCTTTTTTTCTGTATAACATTATAATTATGTGAGAGGCTGATTGTATGTTGTTCCAGTAATTTGGGGGCAAAAGCCAGTGAGGACCCTGTCAGACTCGGAACAATGTTTTTTGTTTTCATATACTGATTCATCAGTGTTTATAGGCCTCCAACATGTAAATCACCCTGAGGTAATCTGGAAGGGAAGGATATGAATAAGCCAATTAAATTGGCCAAGAGCCTAAGGAACACCCTGTTTAGGGATCAAATCACATGCCTGTCCTAGTGCCAATAGTTTTGGAGAAAGAAATAGAGTTAAAATCTTTGCAGTTCATTTCTTTGCAGAGAGAGCTATTAAGAAGACTTTGGTCTTCTCATTTTTTGTGTGTGAGCTCAGGTGACTGAGATCAGGTAATAAGTGATGGGTTTTCTGCAAGTAACTTTTGATGACACAGAAGGATGTCATCCAGGTCGCAGAGGGTGTAGGAACTAGTTGCCTCATTTATGGTAATTATTTCGTGTTCAGCTTTATGATATGAGCATTCAAAGGATTGAATTGCCCTTTATCTTTCCAAGTACCTCCTCTTTTTTTGTTTTTTTTTTGAAAGTAAGGCACAATTTTCCATCAGGAAACATCTCCACCCGACTCAGCAGTTACTAGCATACATTAAAGTGCTCTGTATCTAAATAATAACCAAACCAACTGCTCTCTTCTTACCTTCTGCCAGGCTTGTGCCTTCAAAGGTGTGATGTAATGGGAAAAGGGGGCTGAGGTGAAGAAAACATTTCACTGAAAGATGTACAGAGGAAAAAGTATTTCCGTTCTTAGTTTACTTGTTTACAGTATAAATGGTACTTTTTTGGTTTTTAAGAAACTTGCTGTTAGCTGGAAGACTAACTATTTCTACCATTCCACACAGGTCTTTGAACTCATCCATCAATTCCAATCAGGAAAGCAGCTAGCTCTCTAGAAGAGACTTACACTGTATATGCCTTCACTAGAGGAAATTCCCTGGCAGAACTCATGGCTGACACCAGACACTTTACATGGGAGGGGATCATTATGACCTCTCCATTGGCATTGGTATATTATTAAGCACCAGAGAATTTAACTGTAAACAGAAATCCATAGGAAATTAGGAGTCACCAGTTACATTGCTCACAGAGGTACTCATTTAAGAGCAGCTTTTGAGCATTTTTCAGACACCATTAAGAGCAGGGGAGAGGTAACCATGCCTTTTTTTTTCTCCATTGTCTTTGGAATTCTAAAATCATATTCCTGGTTGAAGGGAAGTAACTTCCTGAGACCAAAACCAGCCAGAAAGCAATAAAGACCTAGGATCCCTAGAGATAACACTATCAGCCCTCTGAATGCCTTGGAACTGACAGCATCATGAGATCCTACACACAAATTCACAGATGGGCCAAAGACCCAGATAAACAGAGCTGTGAGGATGGTTTCAATGCCTCTCACCTCACCCCAGCCACCTGATAGCTCAGCATCTCACACCAGTCTTTACATCCTATGAAGACAAAAAGGCACATTCCAGGAACAGTTGGGACCACTCCAAAATAGGTGTGAAAGGGGTGTGATGAACCCTCTTTGCCTGTCTGACCATCTGAATTTTTTCTACAGGAGATATTCAGTGAGATGAATCCCAACCTTACTGTTCAGTCCCTGCCCAGTCTGACTGTGGCTGCAGTGCAAACTCCTGGTACTAGATGAGTAGTAGAAATTTTGTACCAGAGGTTTTGTTCAAGGATCCTTTTTGTTTTGAGCTGGAACTAGAGATTCACTCAGCCTCTTGGACATGGGTTATGGCCCTTACTCATTTTCAAGCAGTCAGGCACTGCTCAGAGCAGTGGAAAGAAACAGAAGCAGCTGCTTTCACTTCTCTTATTGGTGTATGGGCTCTGCAGAGAAATAGGAACCAAAGTAAGGTTAAGCTGAGTTTAAAGGAACAAGATAATGTTTGGTAGAGGAAGGGCAGAACGCATAACCTGGCCACGTGTCTAACTTCAGTGAACATAAACTGTTGCCATGTCCTCAGGAAAACAAAGGATTTGGGAAACAGTCTAAAGCTAGGCCACATGAAATACAGAGCACGTGACACAACCCTGAGTCCTTTTGTCTCAATAGACAGCGCTCTAGAATCAGTATGACCTTACTTCTGCCCTTGTTAGTCTGAAATATGTAGCACAGCTGTAGGACATAGTTCATCATTTATCAAGGGTAAATACAGTTCTGGAAGGGAACATGGAAGTGAAAAGTGTTCTGCACACAGCGTTTGCTTGCATGTTGTAACTTGCTGCTCAGAAAAAATACAGAACACTTTGTCTTCTTATAACACTGGTGAGCAACTCCTTATCATAACCTTGCGAGAGATTTCAAGTGCATTCATGAATAGGAAGATGATTAAGATGACACATGAAGGTTTTCTAAAAACTTTTTCCTATTCAGATGCATCCTCATATTTGTCTTAGTTTTCATTCTAAAAGAAAGTCTAATCTACAGTGAGATTGGTGCACCATATCCTTACACTCTTGGTGGCCCAGCTTGCTGTGAAACTCAAGCTGAGCAGTAGGAAAAGTGAGTTTACATGAGGGGCAGTCAAAGCTAAAGCAGCTAATTTAGCTGAAAGGCCCTGCAGTGACCTTTGCAAAGGAGGCCTCTATTGCTCTGAGCAGTTGCTGTGGCAAGGCTGAAAACTTGGCAACCTGACCGAAAAGTTTGGTGGGAAAGAAACCCAATGGGGGATTTAAAGGAGTTAATTTGTAGGTTAGAAAGAGGAAGATGTCTATGTAGCTGGGTAACAGTTGAAAGTCCTGCTCTGAACACATGCATAAATCATCATGCCAGGTAGGGTATTTTCTCTTCTTTCAAGTATTTCCCAGTCTGGGAGTCTACTTTGGCCACAGCTGCTTCTCTTCAACAGTCCATTAGAGCCCTGAGACTGGGTTTTGCATAGGCTGTGTAAGAAGGATGTAATACTTCTCTCTGTTATGCAGCTGAAGAGTTAGGTCTCTAGCCTGACTTTCTGTGATTCTGTGATGTGCCTTTTTTGAGGAGAGTACCCATATTAATTACCCTACATCTAAGGAAATCTAATTTCAGAGCACAAGGGCACAGAGGAAAAAAGGAAGCCCGATTTTACCAGTGTTCAAATGACTGTATCAGTGCAGAGATTTGTGTCATGGAGGGTGCCTCTGGGCCTTCTTGCCACTGGGGTTGTTAATAGAGGGCAGGAAAACAACTGAGACCAATGGCTTCAGTGACAGACACCAGAGGAGTAGAGATGTTATCTCTGGCACTAGGCTGAGGGGTCTGCAATAGACAGTGCAATGGCTGAAAGGTTTACCCTGTGCCTCCTTGGGTCTAGGGCTATAAATGAGTGCTGACCATACAGACTAATAGCACAGGTTTCACCATGCTTGCAAACTGAAAAAGCTCTGGTGGTTCTCTCTTCTTCAAAGGGTTTTGCCAAGCCATACTTGGGCTGTGAATGGTATGGACATGTCCAGTTCATTGGAGGTGGAGGTAAGAGAGAGGCCAGGTCAAATTTATACTGTAGCCTCATTTTCTTGATTTGATAGAGCAAAGAAAGGAATCCCAAAGTCACATATCTTGAGATTTACTCCAAGTCAGTTGCAAAGAACCAATGAAAAAAGTAGGTGTGCTTCTTGACATGGCTACTCTGACCCTCAGAGTGTATAGCCCTTCCTGTCTGCTTTTCTGGCTCAGCCACCCTGTTCTTACTGCCCTAGGTCTGTAGCCTCAAGGACCAAATTAACACCTGCTCCTTGCTGTCTGGTGCCCTCTGGTGCTGCAGATACCTGTCTGGTCTACATCCCATCACACCTTTATGCAGTTGTGGGAACCAGCCTATTCCCCAACAGGAACTCATGAACTAGTATGTTCTTTATCTCAATTGCAGCCTGGCAGTGGAAAGGGCACTCTACTATGCCTCAGGGCAAGTGGGACAAGCCTGGGAGATAAGAAGAGCTAGTCCTAGGTACTCTAGTTCTGTTTCAGTCCTTGAAGGAGCAGAGTGGGAAATAGACAGGCTCTCACTGATCATCCTCCAAGTACATCTCCCCCTTGATTTACTTCCTCCCTTTCTCCAGCTTTAGCCTCTATCACCCATACTCTTTTATTACTGTTACCTTCACGTAGTTGCCCGGTCTCACTGCAGTTGCCCAAACTCACTGCTGTGTCTTCCTCCTTCAACATACAGCTCTTCCCCTAGGATGCTATTCCCACCACTCACAGTCTCTGATCCTGCCCCATATATTGCACTGCCCATGGCTCAGTAATGTTTGGAGCTTACCCGTGCTCAGGTCCGTTGTTCAGAAAACAGGATTGCAGTACCTTTATTGTCATTCTTCTCCCCTCTAATTAATCGATGCTAATTGATTGGTTGATGGTGGCTCTCTTGTTTAACAATATCCCAAGTCCAAGAAGCAGCCACGAGCCTATTATTCTCACACATTTAACCAGAGCGTACAGAATGTATTAACTTCTAGAAATTAGTTAAAGCCTCTTCTAAATTAGTTTGTATGAATTGTCAGGGCTCATTTCACTGGACAAAAAGCTGATGACAGAGGCAGATAGCAACAACAGGCTGACAGGTTGTTCTCTTGGTTTTGGTCCAGTAGTTTTTGCCCTCACAGAAAATGAGTGAATTACTGAGTGGTCACTTGGTGACCGCAAACTTCACAGTGATGATAGATTCTTGCCTGTAAGCCTGCTTCGCCATGCCTGATGCTTGTGCCCTGTTCAGTTTAGTGCTTCCTTCGTGAGATGGTCAAATGCTGTTCATGATGGTGTTGTCCTAGTGCTGCACAAATAGTGCACAAACATGCCATGTGGTAACAGGGATCAGTTTAGAGAGGCTGAGGCTGACCAATCACTGTTTGTCCCCAGCCTGCTCTTTCTCTGAATGAAATCCTAAGCAACCATGTCCTTCTCATCTGCTCCAGTGCTTGGTTCAGATCCCCCAGCTTTCTTTCATTAGGCTCTTTTTGGCTAGCCTAGTTGCTGGATTTGCTGAGTTGTAGGCAGATGACAGTCCTTTCATGCTGTTGGTGCAGCTGGGAGTAACTACTGTAAGGAAGGTGCAAGATTCACCTACTGTGTGGGCTGAAACACAACAAGTTGCTTGATTGCAATCCAATTAGCTCCAAGAGTCCATTTGGCATGGACTTTCATGGCAGATTCATGACCTGAGGACCAGCAGCCTGGTAGATTTCAATTCTCTGCCACAAGGAGTTGTTATAGCAAGAAGTCCACAACATTTTTCTCTTGGGTTTGTTTACTTACTTATTTGTTTGTTTGTTTTTGACAAAACTCTCCTGGAAACAGCTGAACTGGTTAAACACAAAGTTAAGATATCTGCCCCAAACTCAACCAAACCAAATCAACCCCTAAACTCAACAAACAGGTAATGAGCTTTTGGCAGGTACTAAGCTTGAAACTTGTGAGTTAGAACTGATAAAGGGTTGGCAGAGATGTAAGGAAACAGAAAATGGGACCTTATAAAGAGAAGTTGGGCAATCTTCAAAAAAGTGGTGCTACCAGTCCTGTCAATGAATACTCAGATATGGCCCTTGCAGATTGCAGGTCCTTTGATGCAATGCTCACTGGTGAGTCATTTGGAAGATCACTAATTGAAGGACAGAAAATGGCCTGCTGTGGCCTGCAGCCATTATGAGCTGCACATTTTTTTAAGGGATGGTTGTTGCAATCCCCTCTGTTTTCTGCAGATGGGGTGTGGCTCGCCCATTCCTGACAAAGTGGCTGGTGCAGCCTTTGGTTGGGAAAATAAGGGTGTTGTTGCATGACACGCTGGACTTCCCCTAGGGGGGGACGTCACCTTCTTCCTCTCTAGTACAGCATCAGGGGTATGACAATTCCCTAAAACACAGTAGAACCACAGAGAAATCTGGCAACTTTATCCAGTTTGTAGTTAGATGGATCTGCCTCATAAAAACATCTGAATCACATTGCACACTACCTACCTAGCTACATAAACACAACCACATCCTGCTCATAGGATCTGAGCCTGATGTTCTCAAACCATGCCTTCTTTTTCCTTTTTCACCAGAGGTCTTATGACCCTCACTCATTGCATAATTATATGGGCTTCTGTGTAAGCTGCTGTGCTTCAGGCTGCAATCAAAAGTGACACTGTCACTCTTTGTTCATGTTAAATACAGGCATCCAAAGTTTCTTCGGCTGTGATGCATTAGAGAACTCATTCTTCATGCAGAGTGGGAGGGACACCACACTGAGCCTCAGGGCTGACAGAGCGTGGATAAGCAGCAAGCCTGCAGCTGTGTCTGTGGTGGATAAGACAACTCCTACACCTCCCTGACTTCTCTTTGCCTTTCCAGACCACTGACTTTGCCAGTTGAAGACTGCCTGGTCAGCTCTGCTGGAAGCCTGAGACCAGGAGACAGACCGTAGCACTGTACTGCAAGTATGGGAAGCATGGACTTAGTTTTGTGGAGGCTGCAAGGAGGGAAGACTCTGGTGAGTATTTGCACAGATGCTGCATGTAGTTGGGTAGACAGAAACTGAAATGCTCCTTCCATGTTTGTAGGAAGATGAAGGTTGCTGTGCTAGGCCAAACTGATTAAATTTGGTACCCTGCTTCAGCCCTGGCTGCTAGAGGAGATACAGAAAATGCTGTAGTACAACAAAGATTTTTGTGTGGACATTTCTGATATCTAGGTCATTAGTTAACCATGTCAACAACTAGTGACCAGCACAAGTTGAGAAGGATGAAAGCTTTACACTGAACTATTCCAATCAATGCCCTACATGATTCCTCTCAGCTGAAACAAAAGTGAGCAGAGAATTATACCCTTCTGATCCTGTTCCTTCTGAAATATATGGCAAACCCCATATTGTTATCAAAGGTGCAGGTTCAAACTGTCATTATGTCACATAGCACTCAGTAAATATCGTGACTAAGAGTTAAAAATGTGTCAACAATGATCATCTATAAGGCCTGTTGGAATGCTTTATGTGAACTGAAGCAGGTTGTCAGCTGCTTCTTAAATGGCAATGCAGCAACTACCCTGAAAAATAATTTTTTGTCACTGTATACGACAGGTGAAAAATGGAGGTGAATAATATTTTACACACACAGTTATATAACTGATTATATTACAAAAACTGCAAGAACAAGACATTTATTTTTCACTTTTAGGAATTTGAATGAGGAGATCTCATTACTCAGAATCAGGATGTGTCTGGTTTGCTGAATACAATAACAAATGGGTTCTTCGAATTCCTAATCCACAAGCATTTCAGAGAGAGACACAGTTCAGCAGCAAAAGAAAGATGTATTATTCCTGGAAATCTCTTGACTCAACTCCTCTCCTGTATCTGGCAGTGATTCAGTAGCATGGCAGTTATAATTGAGCAAAAACATACTTCTGTTAGCAAACAGGAAGCAGCTGGGCAGCAGCACCAAGATGGCATTGGGCTGTGTGAGTGCCAGGGTGGGTGGTCACATCTGATCAGGGCTATAAGATTGGTGGTGGTGGTATGGGCAAGGTGGTCAGGCTTGCAGAGGGAAAACCCGAATTGCTTGTCGCTGTGTGGTGATAAGAAAGGAGGATGCACAAGAGGATGATAAGCTTGATGGGCACTTAACAGGGCACAAAATGAGAGAAAACAGTGCTTTGCTTCTATTTCTTTAATTGGTCATTTACTTATCTTTTCCTTTAGATTGAATACTTTGTATGAGAGAAAGCATTGACTTCAGCACTGAAACACAGTGTGTTTATGCTATGTTAATGTACTGTTACAGACATTGTGTAATATGGTTGGAGAGAGGATGGATTATCAGCAGGTAGCCAGCAGCCTGGGGAGAATTCCTTGAGATCTGTGTGCTTCCATGTGCATCTCCTGAACTCCAACCCAGTCTGCTGGAGATATGGGAAAAACAGCTTGTCTGTGCTCCATTTATGAAAGAGGTCACGACATCAGGACTAAAATATGTGATCCATGTAGAAGATAGGGATTACTCACAGGATATTGCTAGGGCATTGATAAAACTTCTAACAAATTAGTGTAAAACTCTTATCACAAGTCTGTCTTTAGGAACCCATGGAACTGCTTGTATTTTCAAAAGTGTGGAGTCACTGACAACTTCAGCTGCTGTTTTCTTCCTGCTTTTATTTTGTGAATGGAATACTGCACTGTTGTTCAAGCTTTATGGAAGTTTTTCTACTTGCCTGAATTGGTAATCATGGAATCACAGAATATCCTGAGTGGGAAAGGGACCCACAAGGATCATTGAAGTCCAGCTCCTGGCCCTGCACAGGATCACCCCAAAAATGACACCATGTGCCTGAGGGCATTGTCAAAATTCTTCCTTGAACTCTGTCAGACTTGGTGCTGTAACACTTCCCTGGAGAGCCTGTTCCAGTCCCCAGTCACTCTGCTGAACGACGTTTTCCTAAAATCTAACCTAAGCCTCCCCTGACACAGCTTCATGCCATTCCCTTGGGTCATATGACTGGTCACCAAAGAGAAGAATACGCCTAAGAGACCAGTAGGATGAGTCAGTTACTTTTTCTGTCTTTTATTGGAAGTTATTTAAAATTATAAATCTCTGCAGAAGGATAAGCCATCAAAATATAATTTAAATGGGAATGAAAATTTTCTATTAAGTGCCTCCTCTCTCACCACTCTAACCTCCTGATTGGAGGCTTCTTTCTATCATTTAAATCCCTGCACCAATCGGGTTGTGGTCACATTTCTCCTGTCTCCGAGTGCCTCACTGAGGAGAGAATAATCTGCCCAAATTATCCTACAGAGATATTATGACTTCCCTGATTAAATTCCTTGGTGTAGTGATGTTTCCACCAATGCTCATGACTGCAAATGATTAGTTTCAAGCGTAGCCCCAATGGCAAAAAAGGCTCCTCCTGCCAAATTTGGTTAGTTTTCCAGTTGAAGTATTTGTTGATGACTTGGGTGTGTGAATAGGTCTTGTTGGTGAGCTATCTCCTCAAGCGTCTCAGTTACTTTTGTCTAATTGCCAGCTTCTGTTGGCAGCCTTTTGAAGGGAGGAGAGGATGTCATGGATGCAGAAATGCATCTTCATTAGTTAGATCTTTTCCCCAGCACATGGATCTAACGTGGCCTTGCTGTCCTGTTGCTGTAACTTAATTGCATGGATCAGTTCACATTCATTTTCTGACCCTAAATGTGGCTTTTTTTCCCCATCTGTACTTTGTAGGGGTGTGGGCTTTAGGAAGCCCTGCTGCTAGAAGAATTGATTTTATGTTCAAAAGAGGACCTTGGCTTCCAGACAGATGTGCTGATCTGTGGGGCATGTCTGGGTGTATGTGGCATGACCACTGAGCAGAGGCTGTCACCTATGGGTCTGTGTTTGGAAAAGAGTTGTAGGAGCACTACCAACAAGCAGCTGTTGGGGCCAGTGATGCTTGTGCTGTGCTCTTGGGTGTATGTCACCCTCTGTCTTGAGAAACTGAGTGAGCACCAGGAAAGACAGACAGATGCTGTGCTGCATACATCACTTCCCAAACATTGCTCTGTCTCTAATCCACAGCTGCTGTGGACTTTCAGCATAAGATCCCTTTGTCTGAAAAAGCAGCAACAGCATCTAAAGAAGCAATAGTTGTTGAGACAAATGGAGCAATCATTCTTTGATCCTGGGCAAAGCCTAAGGGCTTGATTATTATCCAGTGGAAGGAGCTGAGATAAATGAGTTTTCAGGAGTAGGAAACTCAAAGGAGTTCAGGCTGGAGGAGGATTACAGTGAAGGGTGAGAGGGTGCACCCTTCTCCCAGGATAATGAGGTCAGTCATGAGCAAGCCACAGGGTCCTCTCAGAGTCCAGCGCTTTACAGGGCTCACATGTATTTTCTAGGAGCAGGCAGGAATGTTCCTTTCCATAGACCTCTGTCACCTCCTTGGAAGATGATCAAACATATTTTAATAAAAACCACCGTTTGACTTCTAATGTTTTTGTACTGATTAAGAACATTGAGTTGGCTGACTGAACAAGGGAACCAATTGTAGCTCAGTTGCTTTATGTTGGAAAAGCTTTGATCGGACTGAGTGGGAGTTTAAGGTACTCTATAAAATGAGTTTTGGTAATAAGCTTGTAAACTGAATTTGAACCTTGTACAGGCTCCAGGGAGAAGGAATAAATAGCTCAATTTATATTCTCTAAAGATACACACCAAGATTTCCCTTTAACCTTTGGTTATATTACCCTGGGGGTCAAACTTTTTCTTAAACTGTTTGAAATTATTTGTCCAGATTAGCTGTCCATACTGAAGATGGAGAGCTTTGAGGGTGGTTCCCAGGAGCCCTGAAACCAGCTATAATGAATGAGTTTGGTGTTTTACTTGGAGGGAAAAGGCTGAATGAGTTATAGGGCTGCTAAATAGCCCCAGTTCATTCACACAAAGTTGAGGACAATGTGCTTATCTTAATCCCTGCATGGTATCCTTAGAATAGCTTGTTTCAAGGGTATTCCTATGTGGCATCTTCCCTCCCTCCTTACTTATCAGCTTCTATAGTTATATGCAGGCAATTAGGAGACACCACTATCTGACAGCAAACTCTGGTCCAAAACATGTAGGATTCATCTTCCCTTTCTGCTGAAGTTGGTGACCAAACTTGCAGGGGATCAAGTGGAAGCAAGCTCAGGTGGTCATCCTGTGAAATTCTCTGGTCCAATACATCTGGGGAGGGTGTATATGCATAGGAGCCAGTCTGAAGAGTCTAATAACTGGTCAGATAATTATTCATCTCCAGTGGTGTGTGTAGCATGGACCCCAGCACAGCCATTATGGAAAGTCCAAGGCTGCTACAACTCCCAGGCACAAAGGATTTGAACATTGCCCAGAAGAGATTTTCTTTAGAAGACGAGATTGTGATCTGTCTGAACAGATGTCTAAATATTTGGGAGTTACCCACTGATGTGTAAGTCTTACCACCATAGGGAAAGAAACTTTTGCTTATATTTTTTCAAGGTGGAGGGTGGAACTCAAAATCCTGAAGTCTGGCTCTGTGATGGCTTTCTGCATACCTGTGGGCAAGTCACTCCCATTGTCATGCTGTTCCTGAAGTCTCCCCATATCTACTCTGAGAGGTAATTGTTGAGCCCCAGTAGCACCCTGAGCTTCTGCAGTCATTCCTCCTTCCCAGCTTCAAACCAAATCCACTTCATTTTTCGTAATAAAGGGAATATTTTTTAAACCTGTATTACAGTTTGTGCCCTAAGTATGTGTGTCTGCCTCTTCATTCCTCCCAGTGATTTCTACTCTGATACCTAACTCCAGATAAATGTAGAGGCCTCAGTGGTGTCAGTTACATTTTATTTCCATAAAATTGGGTATGCAAATAATTCAAATGTCACTTCTACTGAGAGAGAACTCTTACCAGATATCAGAAGGGAAGGGGAAAGAGGGACAAAGAGAAAGGCAAAAGAAACAAGGTCTTCTTTGCTCATTCTGTTGCACAAACTCATTTTATTTTGGGCTTTTGTTTTCTCACAAATCATTGTTCTCTAAATCTTATTTGGGATTTGGAGTGTAAATTAGTATACTAGCAATCAAAAATTCATCCCATTAGCCTGCAGTTGCTCTCAGCAACGTGTCTGGAAAGGCCTGATGCTCACCTTGTGTTGACTCTCCACCCATGAGAGAGGTAGAATTTAAGTAGCACGGACACTGAACATGCCAAGGGACCAAGTCTGCTGGGAGCTGGAGCAGGCTCATCCATCAACCAGTTTCACTATACGCTAAGGGAGTGCAATAATATACATCTAAATTGGAGACAAATTGCCAAAAGCTAATTTGTGAACTGGGGCCACATTTCTTGGAGTAAATGTCTTCTGCCTCCACTGCCTTTGCCTATGTAGAAATAACTATGGGGAAAGGCATCACAAACCACCAGCCAAGTCTTCTGAGGGCATTATTAACTTCTTTACATGCCTCCGTTCAGGAATCATAGACTCCCTGAACACTCGGTTTCCAACAGAAGAGCTTGACTCTCAGCCTGCTCTCTTCATCACACATTATTTTATTCATCTGCCATAAAATAACAAGGTTTAATTGGCAATCTGGCTCTGATTTACTAAAATCTCCTTGTGCATGGAAGGAGAACTGGAATTCTATGTACTCATTCTCAATCAGCGTCAGCTTGGTATTAACTCAATGTTATTACATTATTGATTTTATTCATCCCAAGAGCTACATCAATTTATCATGGAATTTACACTTCTTTAACAACCAACACAAATCAAGACCATTTGTAAGGCTTGCAATGTAGACTAGAAGATTTTTGGAATCTGATCCTCATTTTTCTTTACATTTGTTTAGATTTCCAGTTAATCTGAGTTCCTATCTTGCCCCTTTGAACTCTCAACCAACTGTAAATACTTCTGACAAATTTCCATGCTAAAAACTGTATTGTGACATAGTTCTTAAAAAAAGAAAGAAAACCAGCTGCAAAATATCCAGTGTCTTATGATGTATTGATGTAACTGGTTCAGGGAAACAAATAGTCAGGTGCTTTAGGTTACAGTGGCCAATGTAAACAATAAAATTGTAACCTCAGTCATGTATTTGGTTCTGCTATACAGAACAACCATTTGCAGTTTTAACTCATGTCTTGAAGTTGTGTAGCAAATAAAGCATAGCAATGCCCTTTCCCATTGCATTTTACTGGCTAACAGATGAAGGCATTCTGGGAAAGTTCATTGCCTGCTGCTGCATTTGTTCAGTCTTCCTGTCTGGACTCTCTGATGGCTGGAGAGATACTGAAAGGATGATGTCAGAATAGGAAGTGAAAGCTGAAGGGAATTTTAGTTGGATAGTTTAAACTGTTGATTTAAAATAAAAAGTTAATGACTACATAGCTGAAATGCTGATTTTGCATTTGGGAGAAAGGAAGTGGGACACCAGAGAAGTCACTGCACTAATTGGTGTTAAGAGAGCTTAAGCAGCTTTACTATCTTCCTTCACACCACAGGAAAACCCACCACTGGCTGGAGTGCAAGGGACAATTGTAAACTTTGCTATGCCATATAGTAATTTTAACACTCTGCTGTATGTTGGTTCTGTTCTTGTGTCTGTTATCTGAGTATTGTAAAAATATCACTTTTAGAACATACAATTGCTTAGTAATAAGAGAGTGGAGACCAGTTAGAAACACAAAGATTGACTTTAATTAAACTAAGAGGGTCATTTCAGTGGCATTTAACTTAAAGTGTATGAGTAAGCTAAAAAATGGAGGTTTGCAAAATCTGTGTGTTCGTGGTATTGCCAGCTTTCAGCGTGACCTAGCACAGTTCCGATTCCATCATCAGAACAAACTTTCATTAGTTCATCACAGTTTTCTTATGGGACACTACTCTGAGCTCAGCATGGAAGTGATGCTTTCATGTAAATTCATCCCTTTTGGAGTATTGCAGACACTGTCAGAAACTCCATCATGCCTAGGCAGAGAAAGCCACACCACCCAAATTATATATATAAAAATTAGAAGCTTTCTCTTTGAAGTCACCAAAGCAGGACTTTCTTGGACACATTGCCGAGAAGAGATTCAGGAACATATAGTACCAGTAGTTTCCACATCAAGATCCTGGTCTGGGTCTCAGCATTTCACTCGGTGGAGAAAGGTGGATACCTAGGTACCTGAGTGTTTGTGAGGTTCAAAGTAGAGACATGCAAGAGTCAGGAAAGAAAAGACCAAGAACTTCCTTTAGATTGCCTCGGCATAAAAATGGGGATGTGATGCTTTTACTACTCTGATAGCACAGTCAACTTGCATCTGTGCCAGAAGCTTTTATGCATGCACTGTTTGCCTAATGATAGCTGTGATGCTCAAAGAGTTGTAGCAAGATGTTAAAATTCTTCTCAGGCTGAGCTGTAGAGCAGGAACTCTCCTCTAGGTCAGACCTGGGGTCACCAAAAGGCCAAAGAAGGCACAAACCAGAGCAGCTCTGTGGCACCGGGGGCAGCAGGAAGAAACAGAGTAGTTGTGAAAGGCATGATCTGCTCCTGCCATTGTGAGCTCTGCCAGCCAGAGGCTGAATGAGAAGCTGCTGAGTGGAGCTGTAGCAAAGGGCTCAGCACTCTTCTGTAGAGACTGGCCAATGCATGGATTTTGACAAGAGTTGAGATGCTACTTCAGCTGCTGCTTCAAGGAGCACAGAGGGGTGGCAATTTACTTGAGTATTTCCTCATCACTGGCCAGGTAGGCAAGTAAGCAAGCTCTGGCCTTTGCCAGCTTCTCAGACGAAGCCACAGGAAGCCCTCAGGGCTCTTATAAACCCATGCTACAATTCTGCAGGTGCTGGGCAAGAGCAGGCAAGTGACCACTATCAAATTAGCCACTGACTTTGTGCTGCCTTTACACTGCTCACAGGAGGATGCGATGCCAACAGAGAGGGCAGAGCAGCACAAGCAGCCAGTGCCTCATTCAGCACCCATGCTTGTACAAGGCTAACCTACCCATGATTTTAAACAAGCATGAGTAGCCAGAGCTCATTTATCAAAGCTTTGCAACATGTGGCATTTGGCTTGGCACTAGGCACCCTAATGCTGGCTTTAGTATGTTGCTGAATTACAGCTCTGGTCTGTGGCTTTGCCAGGATGTTTGGATGGGTTGGTAGAGGTGCTTGGCTGGCTGTGCTGTAGAGGTTTTGGCACGTTTGCCTTTGCTGCCAGTGCTGTGGTAGCATTTGGCTCCAGCTGCTCTGGCTACAGATCACTGAGCCCCCAGGCCAAGCCCTTGGGCTCCTCAGAGGGGCGTGACTTGCAGCAGCTGCACTGGGCCACCTTGAACATTAAAATATCTTCACTTGTTGCTCAGACTCCCTCATTTTCGTTTTGCTGGCTTTGCCCAGCTTACTGCCATCTCAGGAGTCCGTCTCAGTAAAGGTCACCCAAGTCATGTTTTCACACACAGAGAAAACTTTTCTCACCCTGCACTGTAACCATGGTGATTTGTTTTCTTTTAAATTCCTTTCCCTTAGGTTCAATGCTATCTTTAGATGTCATCCTGTTTTGACAAATGTCTGTGTAGTTCCTGATACTATGAGGGAACTGTGGCATGACAAGGACTGGCTTAAGTAACAGCTGCATAACTCTGTCAGGAATGAATGATGTGGCCTATGCCCTTTTTGGAAACACTCCCATTTTCAGTGATTCCTGCTCTAACACAGCATCTGGCAGTCAGTCATGGCCTGGCTTGCCCAGGGTTTGGTCTTTCTTGTTACCCTGACCCTCTGCAAGTACCTCATCACTGCAGAATTTTGCTCACACTGTGGGATATAGAGCCTGAGAGACTGAAAAGTTGGGATGTACAAAGCTGGTGGGGCAGGTAAATGGGCACTGAAGCCTGAAATGGTTAACCTGGGCTCTCAGCTTGGCAAAGTCACAATGACATGCCTGGGGGTGGAGCATGGGTCTAGAAATGCTCTTCCTGATTCTCAAGATGGGCTAGTTCTGTTCTGGATGCTGGTAAAATGTTCTTCCAAGTAGAGGCTATGGAGTTTGAGGGTATACAGCGGTATATAGTCCCCTGAAATTTTGTGACTGGCACATAGTTCATATATCTTTATTCTTCAAAAAAACAAAAAATTTGTTTGCTCTATGTTGTGCTAATATTATGCACAACCCAGTAAACATGAAATCTAAAGAATTATGTTGTCTTTTATTATTCAACAAGAACTTTAAATCTGCAGTACTGAAGCAATGTAAGTCTCTCTTCTTTTGTTTCTTGCAACATTTTGTAATAAACCACTGAGGCTCTGGATATAGTCACTTGTCTCCTTGCAGATGTGTATTTACCAGAGCTAATTAACATATTGCCTTTGCTCATTTAAATGTCACAGTTTCCCTCAATGGTTTTCCCTCAGCAACATGGATGTGAGCAGGAGACACACCAGTTCTCAGTCTTTTTGTCCTGCCTGGGCTGGGCTGTCATGAGGACCTGTGCAAACGCAGCAAATGCCCCCTAGAGAGATGTTTTGCCAACTAGAGGAAGTGCATGGAGCAGCAAAGGGGCAGAGAGGCTCTAAGCCTCTCCTCTGACATCTCTGGCTGTTTAAGCAACCTATGCATAAGAGGGCTCAGAAGCCTTACCATTCCAGTTCATATTTCAGAGTCATCAAATCAAAATATTATTGGAAATTTGGCCTAAATTGTAGACCACACAGTCTGACATCACGTTCAGCTAAATCCTGAGATGACATTTCCATTCTATAATGGACTGTATATAAACCTCAGCTTAAAATGGTGAACAAAAGTATCCCATCATTATCCAGCTGATTTAATGCTACTGTGCATTCAAGGGCACAGAGGTGATCTTTAGCATCGCACATGAACTTTCTGTTTCTTTAATTAACTGCATCATACTGCATGTTGGCAAGAAGCTGTAATGATACTTCATCCTTCCATCGACTGAACAGCAGGAAGTCGCAGTAATAATACTGTCAAGAGATAGACTAGGTCTTGATTTAAGAACTACTTTAAATACCACAAAACAAAAGCCCTCTTAATAGTTCAATATTATAGACTCAAAATGCTTATGCTGTAATAAGTTCCTTAGTATAAACAGTTGGGACCAAAATTAGTCTACAACAGAGTCATATATCGCTTTACAAATAGCTACCCAAATAGCTACAAGTCTTGAGCATTTTGCAGGTGGTTGTAGGTAGGACTTGTAAAGTATGATAAAGTTAGGTCAATGGTGCTTGCTTACAAGAAAATCCTTGGCTTTGCCTAAGACAACATTAAAGGTTCCAGATACATCAAGCTTCCTCTCCAGGGATTGCCCATATGGTGATTTTCAGCTTTTTGTCTGTCTGGCAATACGTGGTACATGTCTGGGTCCAGCTCCTTGCCCAGCCCCCAGCCCTCCTCCTGCCTCATTTTTGCTGCCTTTCACTCAACCCCAGTAGCCCTGCTGCTCTCTGCCTGTGTATCTCTGGATGCTGACCTAATGCTGGGTCAGGTCCAGGATCCCAGCCTGACCTTGAGCCCTTGGGCATCTGTGGAGGCACTTCTCTTGTCTCCAGCAAAGTGGTGCTCAAGCAGCCTAGGCTGGCATGGCTCCATGCCTCACTCCTAGCTTACATCACAGTATGTAAGACTGAGATGTAACCCACATTCCAGGAATGGAGTAGTTGTGGTCTACCCTTGAATACTGGGCATTAAGCAAAGGTGGTATGGTGGCAGTGCAGCTGAGGGCTCCAAAAGCCATGTAGCAGTCAATAGTTTTGAAGGTTCATCTCCTTCAAAATGAAATGAAAAAGGTCTCTGCTGATGGAGTTGCTGAGTTCTTACCCTGTTTTGAGCTAGGAGGCTCCATGGTCTGGGAAGTATGATTTTTTTGTCACCTTGAGCCAGCACAGCTACACAAGCTGTTAAATTTACTGAGTTGAATCCAACAGGTCTTCTTCCATGCCTCATCTCCCTGCTCCTTCCCCATATGCAGGCCTGTGCTTAAGGTGATGTGCAGGGTTCAGTGCCCTGGTGCTCCCTTTCATGGGAAGCCAGTACCAGAAATTCCCCTGCCACCCCTGCCCCTGGCAGCTCATTCCTGGTGCCAAGCACCAGGCCGATGCCACAGGGGCAACCATCATCAGCTGGCGGCATGAGAAGGCACTCACCCTCCAAGAAAATGCATTGGTAACTCCACCCTCTGACCACCTTCTCTGCCCAGAATTTAGAGAAGCTTCGTATGTTTGATTTTGTTTTGTGTTTAAATATGTGCTCAGCTATCTCTCAGAGCTATCTCAAATGCAGGGGTGTGGTGAGGCTGCTTAATTTACTCCAGCCTGTCACATCTGCAGATGGATAGGCTGTCTCCATAAGGCTCTTTTATCTCCTTCATTTAGGTTAGTTTAATAGCTGATCATTTAAATTGCTTATTGCCACTCCTCTTTTAGCTTAATGAGACACAGTCTTAAGTCTGCTGGCAATTGAGACAAAGGAAGTAGACCCTCTCAGAGATGGAAAAGGCCCCTGCAGAAATGTGTGCTGTTTGAGAGCCAGTCTTTCAGAACATTGCTTCAGTTGTCTTCCCAGGAGACATCTGACTGCATACTGCGTCACAATTTTATGAAATGAGGTGGCAAGATGTTCTAGGAGCTCATGTGGGGGCCCAGTTCCTCTCCAAACTTTCATCACACACACTTCCCTTGCCATTTCCTGTCCTGGGGTCCTGCACAGCCCAACGGCCAAGCACAGTGCCTGTCACAACAGGCATCTCCTTCACATGTAAGCAGAAATGCTTGAGCACTGAACTTGAGAAGTTGCATCTCTAATCCATTGGAGTCACTGGAAGAGGCTTTCGCAGGGTTAGGGTTTCAGCCTAACCATCACTCTCTGGTTGAAAAGCTACAGGCCAAACACACCCACAGGATCCACAACACTGGTCTCTAGCAATATGCTCTAATGTTAATGTATTTGCATGTAATCTCAGTGAGGGTTTTCTTACTAAACTCTTGCTCTGACATGATGAGGAATGTTTAAGCCAGCAAAATGGAAAACACAACAAGGAGATATGAATGTCTGAACAGAGATGAAGAGGGCAAGTGTGGTTACCTCTTTCTCCACCCTGTTTTCCCTCCTTCTGGTCCCATCACTATGGGTTTTGGCTTCCAGCCCTGCCCCATGGTGGTCCTAAATGGAGAACATATGACAAGTGTACATCAGCATCCTGGTCGTCATGTTTGTGCTTTCTCATCGTACATTGTGATGTGCTGTATGCCAGACACCAGCTCATCAAGTCTGCATGGAGCTTGTGTTCAAATCACCAAGTGAGTGCAGCAGGGGTATTTTTTAATCCAGGACAGGGTGGATCTCCACGTCTTCAGAAAGGGGGATCCCATTCAAGAGTTCCTTGCTGCCAGGAATTTGCGAAGTGCAAGGGGAGTGATGTGTTTTCTGTTGTGGAGATCTGTTGTCTGTTGTGAGGATAATTACACTGTCACTTTTGATAGTGTAGGGCAATATGGCACTGAAAGAGTGTTTTTCAGTGCTCAAGAATATGGTATTTCCTCATCTCAGTCTTTTATGTTTTTAATCCTCTGTGAGACAAGTAAGTGCTATTACCAACTACTAATGGGGTGAGGTCATAGAGGACATGAAGAGTAAGATACTGGGCTCTAGTTTAATGGCATTAACATGGCTCTAACAATCCCCCTTCAGTATTGGACTCCTTCTTGGTAAGAGGGGAGGAGATGGGCATCCTTTCTCGAGTGCAGTCAATCCCACCAAGCCAAGGGTATGATATCCTCATAGGTAAACTCAAGAAGTACAGACTAAATGAGTGGACAGTGAGGTGGATTGAGAACTATCAAAATGGCAGATCCCAGAGGGTCATGATCAGGGGCACAGGGTCTAGCTAGAGGCCTGTCACTAGTGGTGTCCCTTAAGGTTCAGTACTAGGCCCAGTATTGTTAAACTTATTTATCAACGACTTGGATGAAGATATAAATGCTTCCTCATCATGTTCACTGATGACACCAAGCTGAGAGGAGTGGCCAGTATGTCAGAAGGTTGTGCAGCCCTTCAGGGGAACCTTGAGATGTTGGAGAGATGGGCAGAGAAGAACCTTCTGAAATTCAATAAAGGCAAATGCAGGATCCTGCACCTGGGCAATAATAACCCCAGGCACCAGTACAGACTGGAGGCTGACCTGCTGAAACAGAGCTCTGTGGAGAAGCACCTGAGGCTCCTGGTGGACAAGTTGTCTGTGAACCAGCAGTGTGCCTTTTTGGCCAAGATGGACAATGGTATCCTGGGGTGCATTAGGAAGAGCATTGCCAGCAGGACGAGGAAGGTGATCCTGCCTCTCTACTCAGCCCTAGTGAGGCCACATCTTGAGTGCTGTGTCCAGTTCTGGGCTCCTCAGCACAAGAGAGACATGGAGCTCCTGGAGCAGATCAAGCGGAGAGCAACAAAGATGATTAGGGGACTAGAACATCTCTCTCACAAGGAAAGACTGAGGGAGCTGGGCCTGTTCAGCCTTGAGAAGAGACAATTGACAGGGAATCTTATCAATGTCCATAAGTATCTGAAGGAAGCGTGTCAAGAGGATCAAGCCAGGCTCTTCTAGGTGGTGGATGAGAAGGAGAAACTGATGCACAGGAAATTCCCCCTGAATATGAGAAAGAACTTCTTTACTATGTAGGTGACTCCACACTGTAACAGGTTGCCCAGAGAGGTTGTGGAGTCTCCCTCATTGGAGGTACTGAAGAACTATCTGGATGCAATTCTGTGCTACATGCTCCGGCATGACCCTGCTTAAGCAGAGAAGTTGGACCAGATCACCCACTGTAGTCCCTTCCATTCATCCTTACCTATTCTGTGATTCAGTAATTCAATGATTAAGTAATTCAGTGATTCTGTGATTCTTTGATTCTGTGAATGAGAGCTGCACACATCTTCCCATCTCTGTTGTTTTTCTAGTGATATATTCAGTTCACTCCTGAGGAACAAGGATCCTGGCCACATTATGTCAGTTTGTGCCAGGCAGTTGTGTTGTGGGTCCTGTGTGAGGTTCAGATTCCCTGCAATAAGCTCCATGAGCACCACAAGTGCTTTGGAGGGCCCACTGTAAATACCTGTCCTTACTTACACAACTCCCAAGTCCCTGCAATGCTTTGCAGCTGTGTGTCAAGTCTGGTCTGAAGAAGTCAACTTTAGGTGGGAACAGACTTCAGGGGCCAACTGCACATAAATATACTGGTTAATGCCTTTTTTTTCCCCCTCAATACAAGATGGACTAAACACAGACCACCAGTAATACAGACTATCCCTTTGTAATATCAATTTTTACTTCAGGAGCTTTTAATTTTGGATATATTTCAAATAGTGGCCTTGACTGGAAAAGTACCAGATCCCATGCAGTGTGTCTTGGGGATACCCTGCCTCATTAATAGGTACCTTCATTTCAGAGTATTGTCTGTTTATTTTAGAAGGTTTGCCTCCCCTCCCTGAAAAAACAGAGATGAATTGGGATAAATACAGACAGGAAATGGTTTCCCTGGCAACACTAAGAATACATAAGAACAACTTCATCATTCACTTTTATTCCTTAGATACACTTTTAAAAGAAGTTTGAGCTACATTAAAAGACATATCCTGTTCACTGCACAGCACCCAAGTCAGCAGAATTAATCAGCCTTGATTTTACTTTCAGTGAGACGGGAACTAAGTCCCTTTAAAAAACAGGGATGTAGAGTCTTAGTTTCCAGGGAATGAAAGCTGAGTCAAAAGAGGAGTTCATTCAGATTCAATGCTGGTCAAAAAAAAAGCCGCTTTATGCAACATTCCGCTTTACTGAAGTGGGACTCATAGTAACAAACTTTTAGGGTATTTTGCTTGGAGTCTTACGTTTTGGTGAAGCCTGGGTTGGATTGTAAGCAAAATCTAATCTAGTTGTGTGAGAGTGCTGGAAAGGAAATCCATAAAACTATTTCTGAGATGTTATTAGTGGAGACATCAAAGCTTGATGCAATGTAACTTCTATTCCTGTCACGTTGCACTAACATATCCCCCCCCATCTTGATCTGTTTGCCTTTCCTGCCAGCCTCCTTACATGCTGAAAGGTGCAGGAGAGACATTTTTGCAACTTGAATGACTTTATCTTCCATCTGGAATGGCGTGTCCAGCCTCAGAAGCCAGGGAGACCTCACTGGGCCCATCCTCCTCCCCAGGTTGGTCCATGGTCTGTGGGTAGGAGGGTTTTCCTGAGATTTTCCTGAGGGAAAGCTGTTTGGGAAGGAGGGTTTCAGGCTGACAGATTTCTACTTCCAGGGTAGGCCAGATCTCCCCTTTCTCATATTAAAAAGAGATCAGATGGGATAGCAAATGTCATGGCACCCCAAGGACCTGATGTTCAACTAGTGTCCTTGTCTAATGTCCTTTCTGCTTCCCAGACCAAATCCTCTGTACTGTATGTAAGACCCATTTTTTGGTTCTGACCAGCTAAACAGCATTAGATTTGTCTTCAATAACTGCTGGGAATTAATCCATAAGCACAGATACGAGTAATTATCCACAAGCTGTGTTTCTACTGAACATTTTATTGATGCTACAGAAAGAGTACCCATTGCTGATGACATCTGCAGATGATAACAGGGAATGTTTGATGTCAGGTCATGGGAGCATTAGTGGTTTAGCTGGGTGCAAAAAAACCAACAACATGTGCTTCAGCATATGTCTAATGTGAAGTCACAGATCCTAGAAACAGAAATGGCAGAACAATGAGAAAGTCTCCAGGGCCTCTGGCTGGCCGGCTTATTGGACAGAAGGCTGAGAAGAGGACTGGTAACTGCTTACCTTCGCCTGGATGAGAACAGATACTTGATGGCAGAATGTTTTGTTTTTTTTTAGCAGATGAGTAGAAAAACAACGAGAGGAAGCTGAAAGTATCCAGACATAAATAGGATGTATTTTTTTATCGTGAGTGTAATAGTCATTGGACTTCATTGACTTCAACCAAAGTTGAAGTGTTTTCTCCCTCATAAGAAACATAACATTTATGGTGTTTTTCTTAAAGGTAGATTTTTTATCACTTCCAGGAGGTCCACTGAGCCAGGTTCACAGAATCAGAATATGCCACATTGGAAGGGACTCACAGGGATCATAAAGTCCAACTCCTAGCCATCCCCAAGTGTCACACCATGTGCCTGAGAGTATCATTCAAATGCTTCTTGAACTATATCAGGCTTGGTGCTGTGACCACTTCCCTGGGAGGCCTTTTCCAGTGCCCAACCACCCTCTGGATGAAGAACCTTTTTTTAATATCAAACCTAAACCTCCCCTGACACAACTTCAGGCCATTCCCTCGGGTCCTGTCAATGGTCACCACAGAGAAAAAAATCAGTGCTTGCCCTTCCTCTTCCCCTCACAAGGAAGTTGTAACTGCAATGAGGTCTCCCCTCAGTCTCCTCTTCTTCAGGGTGAACAGACCAAGTGACCTCAGCTGCTCCTTATCCAGGGCTGTGCCATCCCACATGCAGAAGGTTGTGTAGGGAGAATAGAACAGACAATCACAGTGGTACCTTTCTGGTGTTATAGCCTATTGCATGAGGAGCACTGCTGCTGGAGAAGGTAGTCTAATATCATTGTCAAGCTAGTAGGCTCAGCCTCTTTGAAGGACTTATGGGAAGAGTTGGGAATATATGGTGCTTTCACATCCTTTATGGGCTCTGATATTTGCAGGGGATTGCTGATACATGTCTTCATTTCCCTTGGGCCTGTTGGAAGTGAAGACCCCCAAGAGGGAGTATGTCTTATTTTACCAGTCCCAGTTTATTCAGTCTGGTCATCAACTTAATTCCATGATCAGTAATATTGTTGCTGCTTTGTATTAGAGAAAGGGGTTGATGGTTTCTTCCAGGAGAGACTTTCTCTGAAGTAGCTCTGTGTGGTCCAGCTGATGGTGAATGTGGCAGTTCGTGCTGGAGGACCTTTGAAGAAGGTGAGGGTATCAAAGACTAAAATGTTAAGGGTTAATGACTCAAGCAATAGGCCACTTGCAAAAGCAGCAGGATCCTTTGCTGAGGCCAGATTTGCACCCCCCCAGCCAAAGAGGAGGAGGATGGTTTTCAGGTATGTGGTTGTGAAATCTCTGATCTACATAAGAAGAGTCCAGCTGCAGAGGGGAAGTGCACCCATCACTGGAGGATTACCACGGCAAAGGGTCCTTTGACAGATAAAAAGCAGAGCCTGTGAGGTGAGATAATACTTTTTATCATGTCAATGTCCTCCCTTACACAACTAGCTCAGGTGTAACACTCCCCTCTGGGGGAGGTATCAGCACATTCACATTCACAGGTGGGCCTGAAGGTGTTCATGCCTTCTGGTAAGGCATAACTGGCTTAGCTATCTTGGGTTGGCATGACAAACAGCAGTTTATGTTTTAAGACCATCAAAGACTCCTGAGGCAGAGACTTATTTTTGGGGCCTTCTACCAGAGAACTGCACAGCATCCACAGTGTTGCAACAGACAGTGTAAAACTTCCCCTGCCACAGGGGAGGTACCTGGGCATTCCCACCTCAACCTGTACATATCTTAACCCATTGGACTCTGTGGACTTCCTCCACTTCTGATGGATCAAGACTGTGACCCTCAGACATCTAAACTGCAACAATTAAGTGTCATTGCTGGATCCACAGGTGGTGGTATCTTTCCCATACACTATCTAGTCTCTTAAGACTTTTATATTGTTGCATTTCTATAGATAATAACCAATATGGGTACATACTTTCTTTTCATTGAAACCACATTGTTCTAAAATAAACGTGCCATATATACATATATATATATAAACACCAGTCATTCAGTGTGTTTAATTCTTGTCTGCCCCAAGGGATCTATTAACAAGAACGTCAGTTACCCTTGCCTTCAGGGACAAGTAGTAAAATATATTTATTGGGAAGGTTAGGGATTTGCAAAGAGCCCCCTGTATATTGTTCCCACTGATCTTGTACCACTCCGGATTAGCTAATAATAGGAAATGATGCTGTAGCCAATGGCAGCCCTAGACACTAATGCAGTCACTTCCTCGTCTCCAAGGGTCTGATTAAACTCAGAAATTATTTCTAAAGCTGCTTCTGCGTTTCCATCTAGAGTATTACTAACTTCAAATGTTAAAAAAAAAAAAAATCCAAAATGCTGCAATGCTGTAATGATGAAATATGACTGAGGTGTGGGTGGTTTTGTTCTGTAGATGAGCATGCATTGTTTCAAGATCAAAATTGAACAGTTGTATATAGCATTTCCGCTCTTTGGGGTGAGATTGTCCCATGTATGGTGCTTGGTCTGAGGATGGACTTTGTTTTTCACACTACACTTCTTAAACAAGATATTTGTCAAAGATACACCTTTTTTCAGGAAGGGCTCAGTGCTGGGAGGCCCAGTGAACCAGGCTATGGAGACCAGAATGGGTAACCACTGCACTTTCTTTCTGGTTTTAAGCTACAAATGAGGATTTCCTGAGCATTAGGAACAGGACAGCTAGGAGAGGTAGTCTAGCATTGCGGTCAGACCCCAAGACCCATCTTGTGGGAAGGAACAACAGGAAGAAAAGTGAAGGTGTCTCAGTGGGGAACTTTACAGGGCCCATGCTCTGCAGAGGGCTTCTTAATGCCATGTGTGAGCCAGGTGGTGGGCCAGGAGCCAGAGCAGCAGAAGCCATGGGGCATGGCCCAAACTTGCATGATCCACGGTGACAAAGCTTGTGGAGCTCCTCTTTTGGGAATGAGATCCCTAAGGGCCTGGCTGTGCCCCTGCCTGCCCTGGGTGTGTGGAAGGAGGAGGTGTGTATGCTTTCCTGGGCTAAAATACAGCAGAGTATGACTGGCAGATTGCTAGTCCCTCCATACCTGCCCTAGCTCTGCCCCTGTCCGGGATTAGCTCTGTGGCCAAACCCTCACTGATTGCAGCAATTGTTGCCTAAGCCCCTCTCTCCATGCGTCTGTGCTTCTCTGCCACATCTATCAATTAAGCAAAAGCCCCAGACATCTCTGTGCTCATACAATGCTTTAATTATAAAGTAGTTTGCTTCTGATTGGCAATTACTCTGCCTGGGAATGGGCCTTTGAGACCTGATGGGCTTTTGAGACCTGCCTGTCACTTTTATCTGCCTTGTCCCCTTTTCCATCTGGCTGCTGAAGCATGAGGTCTCATAGGCTTTTACATGAAATAAGAGTACTAAAAAAAAGGAGAAGTGGATTGGATTGGATTGGATTGGATTGGATTGGATTGGATTGGATTGGATTGGATTGGGTTGGATTGGATTGGCCTTCACTGAGGCTGTAGCTTTGGGGTTTTTTCCCCTTTCACTTTTATTTGTGAATAGAAAATACTTGATATTTATTACAGTTCCTGTGGCACCTGGCTTCTTCTGCCTCTGCTGTAAGCAGAGGAACAAGATAGTGGTGGCACACAGACAGTCTGCCACTGACCTGTGCCTGCTAAAGGCAGTGAGACTACCCTGGGAAAAGCACGTTTTAGAAGCACAGTCCCTCTCGCAGATGCTGAGGTCTACATGTGATCTGAGGGGTCACAATGGGGGTCTCTACAATGGGAAACCAGGGGGCAGGGCTGAGTGAGGGGAGCAGACAGAGTCTTCTTGCTCTGAAATCCCTGAGCCTGAAGGCCAGGGACAGAAATGCAGATGTGAAGAAATGTGGAAGTCTCTTCTGTATCCTGACACAGATTGTTGAGCTTTGCAAGGTTCCATGAGGTCAGGGACAAGTGCAGGAACCTGGGCACTCTCTGTGATCCTCCTCCTGGCCTGTGGAAAGCTCCTTCCTCCTCTTGACCTCAGCTGCCTCCAGTCCTGTACTGTCCCATCCCATGATACCCTGGCTGGCAGCACAAGCCAGTCCCAGCTCAGAAATACCACACAAATGGAAGTGTCATAGTGCAGGGTTGGTCTTACATGGTCAAAGGCCGCCTGTCACCAGCAGGACTCACCCACTGCTGTACTGGTCTTTTAATAAGTTTTCTAGGGCCAATGACTTCTAGGTTGTGCAATGTTCTTCCACATCAGCTGACCCTTCAGACCCCATCCTAGCCCCTTCCCACATCAGGAAGCATGTAGAGACAAAATCTTTTCCAACCGGAAACTCCATGGAATTAGATTTTAGTACCCTGCGCTTTGGTTTTCTTTACTACAATCACACCAGTCGTAGTTAGTTGTTCAACAGTAAATATTGGAAAAGATAAAGTATTTAGTGGCACAAAGATTAGGAAATGAGCACATTTTGCATGAAACTCTTCTTCAGCAGCCTGTGTTTTTTGAGCTATTTGGAATCAGCCACTAGAGAGCAAACTTCTTCTTTTTATCAAATGACAGTTTATATATTCCTTCAAAAAAAGAATTGTACAGTTCTTCAGGCTAAAAACCATAAAAATTGAAAAGAACTCTAAGTTTACAGAAGGGAAAAGAGGCTTGCTTGCTCGCTCTTTTTGTCTTTCTCTCTCTCCCCTTTCTTACTCTCTCTCTTTCTCTCTGCACAAGCTGTGTTTTGGGAAGGGAGAATATACCAGTGTGTTTTGTTGTACTGAAGGCCTCTGCTAATGACTGCCAAAGCTCTCTTCTTTCATGTCAATCACCAGAGGTAATTGTTCATGCTGACATTTGGCAGGCTGTATGAGGAGTATCTCAAAAGGAGGCCTTGGGATAGCAATAGGCACTACTGCAATGTGCATGCAATTGTGTAAGAGTTAGAGGGGAGGTTTGCCAACCACCATGATTATAGCCATTAATACTGAAGGCTGACTCTTTCTGGAGTAATGCTGAGCAGCTGGGCTCCTTAGACCACGTGGTATAAATGACCTTGAGATTTTAATGCAAAGAGGTTCAAGAAGTCAAATCTTTCCAGAGTCTTGAGCCGTGGGCTTTGATTTGCCCCTTGGTCTTTCACAGCTCAGGCATACCCTACTCTGATGTGAGGACAGGTATGGAGATAAGTGGTTAATAGCAGACAAGTCCCAGGCATGGAGTGGGACTGTGTTGAATGTCCTGGGCTTGCCAGCCCAGGTAGCAGCAACAGGAGGGCATTGATCTTCCTGGAAACCACCTCCAAATGGCCCAGAGCACAAGTGAAGCAAATTCTGGTTTGGTCAAGATCTGGCAACCTCCATCAGGACCTGATCAAAAGCAGCTCTTCCCAGGAAAATGCAAGGGGATTTTGTAAAATACTTAGTGTTGTCATCAGTGTGTACACAGCAGGTTATCTCCCTGCCTTTCTCTGTGAACTGACCAGCTGTGTGTTGCCTAATGTTCAATGAGGGGGGCCCTTATGGTGACTCAGAGGCCCATGAGCTGACACAGACCTTTACAAACGGGCCCTCCAATGGACTGTGGGTGGTATGTGATTTGACTCCTAAGAGAATAAGTCTTACTGTCTAATGTCCTATTGACATTATGAATTGCCCCATGGGGTGAAGTGACCCAGATTTAATCAGTTTAATCCATTGTACCAACCTGGGAGCTAGTGTTTTAGAGTGAAAATATTTTATTATCTTTGTACTGCTTTAGGCATGATGAAGTGGCTGTGAAATGAATTAGCTGTACCTCTATCTACAAGCCAAATGTTTCGCCAGCAAAGAGGCACCTTAGGATTTTGGACTTAGTCAGAGAAGCTACGAGAGTCACAGCTGGAAAATCCCACCAGATCAATCCATTGCAAAGTTTTTATGTTTGGCTGTGAAGCCACTGGTCTTGAGACCAAATACGTCTCAGACAAGTGCTGTATAAAAGCAGGCAGTAGGTAATAAAATCCTTCCACTTCTATCTTGGGAACATCAAGGTGTTTGGGAATGGATGAGTCAGTTTGGAGAATGTGGTACCTCCATCACCTTCTTTGATGCAACAGCTATGACCTCAAAGACCCATGATTTCAGGGGCTTGGGTATGAATGACTTCACAGTAAGGTCACAGAGATCACAGAGGTACAACCTCTGAGAAGTGAGAATATAAACAGGATTGGAGTGTCCCACACCATTAGACATCCAGACCACTACAAAGGGTTAGGTATTGACCTGTCTGAACAGTGGTCAGAGCAGGTGTAACATCTTCTCTGACCCTCTACTAATACCTGCTTTGCTCTCCTCTGTAAATAACTAATAACCCATTGTGAAGCATGGCTTTGGGCAAGCTCACCTCACCAGAGAAGCTCCTAGCTGGTGCATGCTCAGATTAAAAACAGCCACTGGACAAAGTAAACAACTTTCAGGACTCATTGGCAGCAGCTGCATAGCTCATGTCTTTGCTCTGTGCTTGACCCTGCAGTGTAACGTCAGGATAAATTCAGCCCTGGACACATTCAGACTCCTGGTACACTCTTACCTGCCCAGCTAGGTTTTATAACTCTGCCAGATGCAAAAGCCGATTATCAGTTTAAGTAGTGCTGTTTCTCCTTTTTGACTGTTAACATTGGCCACAAGCAGGAGCAAAACCAGCACCTCGAACTTTCTCTAGAAGAGACTTTTGCATGGGAAATATTTAGGCAATCAGCACCTACTTCATTAACATCAGTAGCTTCAGCAGGGTATGTTTAACAATGCCCTGTGCAGCTTCCATATATAGGGCCAAGGATATCTCTCTCTTTAAAGAAATAGAACCATGACGATTTTTATTTTGTGTCTGAAAACCCATTTTGTGCAAATGTTCATGTGTCTGCAGTTAGGTCCCATGAACTCTGAATGGAATGACTTGCACACTTTCTCCCAGCAACTTTTCTAAATGCCCCTCAAAAGTGAATGTTTCAAAAATATTCCCCAGTTTGGAGTATCTGCTTCCATTTTCTGTAACCCCTTTGGGACAGGCTACATTGCTATTATCATGATGCAGTTGCTGATGTCTCCATCTGCAGCACGTGTTGGTGCTGGACCACCCTGGCATCTGCCTTTTGTGCCTCCAATGAACGAGAACCTGTGTGCAGGGATGGGAAGGAGGTGCTTCTCTGGCACATGAGGGAAGGACCATGCAGGTAAGTTGTGACACAGAGTGCATCTTCCTGTGGACTTTCTGGGTGACCTCGAACTATGGCTTTCTTACTCAGGCCCTGAGCTAAAGTACTTCTGCATATTCCTCTTATCTTTTTTGACATGGATATTCTTTGTATGGGGAAACTTTTTATGGAAAAATTAAGGAAACTTCTACCTCAATCCTATGGAAAATATTTTGCCCAGTGCTGTATTGTGCTGATTGACCGGAATATCATTCTTGGCTTTTGTTCATTCTAAGGAGCTCTTTTTACCTTCCTTTTTTGTACCTCCTCTCTTTTCATGCAAGAAGTGTATCAATTTTCATAGCTTTTCTCTCTGTCTGTCTGCCTAAAATTAGATGAACCCTTTCTTTGTCTCTAATTAGCTCTATAGTGCTATCCTTTTCCTTTTTTTTTTTTTTAATTTCTTTCTTCAAAATATAGTTTGTAGTGAATGTTTACTAATGCTGGAAATGAAGACAGAACAAAATAAAAGCTGGACTCTGTCTTTCTTTACTCTTCACATTCCAGGAATGCTCAGTTATTTGTCCTTCAGCCAGACATGTGAATCTCTTCCAAAGCCTTTATATTTGTTTCTTACCCCCAAATGAGCATTAGAATTTCTGGTTTGAGACACTAAAAACAACATGATACTGCCATCTGATGTGCTTAGGTCAGTCTGGGGTCTGCAGAGGGGTACTCAGGATGTGGATAGTCTAATGACATTTGGTGTCCTTCCCTGTTTCGTAGGGGTAAGGCTGGTTGTACGTGACCCTGAGCCTTGCTTAGCAATTCCCTTGTGTGGTTTTAGGCTTAAGCTGGCAATTAATGCTGTTCTCCTTTCAGTGCATCAGCATGCTTGTCATGCAGAGAACATCGCTGCCTTGCAGTGGTCCCAGACCTAGCCTGGGGGGAGCAGAGGGGGAGGAGGAAACAGGGTGCTGAGGGTGGGGGAGAGAGGCCAATCACCTCTGGCATTATGAAACTTACGCCCTATCATATACTGCAATTATATTGTTTTCTAAATCCAGTGGGAACCGTTGTTTTTCAAGCAATAAATATCCTCCTGCAGCGCTGGCAGCCATAATATGGCAGCTCTGACAACCCGATAGCAAAACTCATCCAGTAACGTGAAACGAGACTGATGCTAGTGACTTTCCACTAGCCAAGCTGAGAGAAACAGTCAAAAAAGGTAAATAAATTGAATGTTCAAATTTGTTTTTCTTTTCCCTTTTAATAATCTCTTTACAAGGGATAAAGCCAAGACCCTCACTAGCAATACGTTTTTGATAACACTGCGATAACACAGCCTTGAAAGAAGGAACGACTAATGACTGATAGACCCAAACCAATAATTTTTGTTAGGATTGATGCTCATTTTTTCTGTCATTCAAACATTTCAAGGCAAGATGATGTAGGCAATCATTCACTCTTTGAACACCAACAATATTTCTTTTTCCCATCTCTCAGCTGTTTTGGTCTGGGATTGCAGCATATTCTATTGATATTCTTGTAGCAGAAATTCAAATGAATAGCAAATACATAATAATGAAAAATAACAGAATGACATGATTAAACTGGGGTTCTAACATAACAAAGACTTACTCAACTCTCAGCAGCACTAGAGTTAAGTGCTTCTTGGAACAAATGGGAATGAATATCCAGAGCACTGCACTGTAAAATGCTGTGCCTAGGCTACATGCACTATTGTGCTGTTATGATTAAACCACTTTGTTGTAGAAATATATTTAAAGATTGATCTGTCATTAATGACAAGATCTGTAAGCTAGGTTTTTACACTTAGGGAGAGCTATCCTTGTGCAAAACATCCCTAGTTTGGTGCAACCTTGGACCTTCATGTAAATCAGATGGCTCTGTGTGTACAAACAAGCTCATTAACATATGTTAGACCAGATAATAAAATTGCAGTACAAATGTACCTGTCTCCCTGAGGTGTTTGTGTTGACATGTAGCATTCCTTGTGAAAACCCTTATCAACGTGCAGATGTTGCAAACCCAGGTGGATCTCACATGCTTTGTCTTGCTTATAGGCTGTGAGATGTACTCACTCACAGCCCTTGGCCATCACCACTGCAGATCCCAGCCTGGGCTCTGACACCAAAGGCAAGGGTGGACCTAGAGGAATATCTCATTATCTAGTTAAAAGGGATATATTTTGCTCTACAAACCATTTTTCTCTGGGTTTGAACACCAACTAAGTGCTATTGTTATACGGACATTTGTGAAATATATCTCTAAGTTCTCACACTAAATCTTAGTTGGCAGGATTTGTGGTGAGTAGGTGATCCCAAATTAAACCTTTGGGTTTTGTTCCTCTCTGCCATACAATTCAGAAGCCACAACTGACTTCAAGATGTGCTTAAATGAGAATTCAGTTTGCAGTAAAACCTTCTCTATTGCAAGAACCTTGCATATACATTTGTAATTATTAGCTCATTAAAAGAGATATTAGAATAGACATAATAAAAATTTTTTTATTTTCCTGACAGCCCATGTGTGTGTCTTAATTGTGTATTGAAGATAATCTTAGAATTCTCTCTTTCATGTAAATATACTCATTGGCTAGTAAATATTAATGCTGCACTCTGGCTTCAGCTGTGAGAAGATTTTATTGTCCTAGAGGTTTTGATTGGCCTTCAGAAGGTTTCACAGCAACTACTCTTTTTGTCTGAAACATACAGAACTGCTGCAAGCAAGGGTCGTTACAAAGAAAATAATGCACTTTCTTTCATTGTTTTTACTTTAGTCTGTGCAAGTGAATTATTTCTGCCTGTTTAATGCTTTGGAGTCACCCTCTATGAAATTCTAGAGACAGGGAAGGAGGTTCCTGGTACTTTTTAGTTCCAGTTTTCAGCAGACAACGCTGAAGTAAAAGAAACATATGTTATGTCTTCCCATTATTCTCTCTAATTGTCACACCAATTTACTCACAAGCTGACATGATAGCCACGGAGGGAAATGGAGCAAAACCTTTTGTGTAACTCTGGGGTCCAGGAAATTGTGGCAGCAGATGGAAGGGGGAGTTCGGTGTCTACTGGGCTGTGCTGTGGGGGCTCTTCCCCATTAGATCAGCTGACGAGGTTGGTGGCCTCTTGACCTTCCTTCATGCAGCTAAAGGAACAAAATCCTCCTCAGCTGTCCCTACTGTACCCCTTCCAACAGGGTACATCACTGCTGCAGAGTTACCCAAGCTGTCAGTACTGAAAATCTCCCTGACTGCTGGACTGGTGTCCGTGGGATCAGTGTCCACCCTATGCAGGGACCCTGGTGCTGTTGTGCCCATGCCAATGTGGCTCTGGATTGTGAGAGGCACATTCTGTGGTTCCCAATTTTTACAATGAGAAGGTTGTTCTGAATTCTGATATCATAATGAGTTGGCAAACTTGTGCTGTATCCCTCCTGGCTCTGAAGGGGCTTTCTGGAGAATTAAGCAGCAATCATATGGTGATTGACTGCATTCCCTTGCCCAGGTCACTGCAGTCAAAATACTGTGCTAGTGTGAGCTAGTGTGTGCTTCTTCACAGACAACCTCAGAAGAAAGAATTTTGCGAGGAGGCATATCTTTGGCCTGGGGCAATCACTTCCTGGGACAAGCCCAGTTAATCTTTCAAGAAGGATATACTTTTTTGCCCTCTGATATGACTTCAAAACCTGAACTAAATATGCCCAGCAGGCATCAACTTCTGAGCTGGAAAGTTGGGCGCTCCCTTCTCTGAGTGGAACATCTGTGATCATTAATGGTGTCTACTCCACAGTGAGCTCAACCCAGGTCAGATGAGGTGCACACTTAACCTCCAGCTTCTCCTGAGATTGATTTGGTGTCTGTGAGAAACCCAAACCATTACACCCTAGCAGAAAGGGTATTTGGACCTAACTGCTTTTACTTACTGGTGATTAGATCTAGATTTGAGCCGGTTTCTCAGAGTTGAATTGCCAGTGCCCAATGTCTGGTAGTCCTCTCTAACCTGTTGGATGTTAATTTTCAACCTGGAGGCTTTTTGCGGGAAACTTTTCTCAAAACTTGATGCATTGGTGGGGCTGAGTTCTGTCAGTAAATGAATTTTCACATGGAGACCACAAGCACCTCTAATCTCCTTTACATAAATCTTAAATATAAAACCACAGTAACTTTGCATCCTGAAGAATAGGTCTTGTTTCTGTTATGCAGAAATTGCCACATTTTCAGCTGATCTTTTAAGTGGATACTAATAAAATTATTAGGACTGAAAAACCTTGAATAACATTTTTAAATACAGCCCAGCTTCAGAGTAATAAACTCAGCTTTTAACAGTCCTCATTTATAACAATTCCAACAGCAAGAACTAATTTTCCCTTTCGTAATGAGGTCTATTAGCAGGACTGTTCACACAGAGCTAACCTGGATTCAACAGTCATATGATTTTTTTGTTATTTTCAAGCATATTGTGTGCAGCAAGTAAACATACAGCTTTCCCTCTTGTCTTTGCCTCTACTTGTCTCTTTAAAGATTGTTTGAAGGTTGTTAAATGGAAAGCACAGAAGTAAAATGCAGTGATGTTCTATGCAAATAGCAGGTTTCTTCATTATTCTGATGCAGCTAATTGCTGAACCTCGCTGCAATGCGTACTTTCACAACGGGAACATTTATCCTGTTCCCACTGGGATTTGTTATGGTGAGAATACACCACTTCAGCTTTTAATATGGGCAAAGGACACGATTATTTTAATATGTTGACAGCATTTATCATTCCACATGCCTGCCTGCTGTAGCTTGCAGAGCTGGAAGACATCTGAAAGCAGTGGTGAAACTGATTGCTTCCCATGGAATGAAGTGGGTGAACAGTTCCCACCAAGCTTCCTGCACCAGAACTGATGGTGTCTGCTCCTTGCTGGGCCCCATACAGGACCAGGGGAGCAGATCAGCATAGTGTCTCTGCCTGTGACCTGCTCATAGCTCCTGAGTGAGCCCAGCTTGGCTGGGGGCTGCAGGACCAAACTGATGCTCCTAACCCAGGCATCTCCCTGACTCCAGGCAGCTCTGCCTACACATGTGTCCCTCACTGAGCACCCAGCAGCCTTGCAGGGATGAACTTTGCACATACCTACTTTCTGCTGAAAGGGACATCTCATCCAGGAGAAGTTAGCTTTAGTCCTATTGCCCTCTTGTGGCTGCCCAAATAAGGCTAAACATTGTAGCTTAAAAAAGGCTGCAACTGTCACTGTCTCACATTTGCAGAAGTAGTACTTTCCCATTCAAGCTGACATAACTTTCCTGTAACATAAAAAACCAGTATTGATTCCCTAGGAATCACTGCACAAGGTGAGGTGGAGCACGAGTCAGGAAACAGTGACATTTCTGAAAGGGGTTTGAGGGTGTCGTTGCTGTGATAGCAAGAGACCAGGCCCAAGGATGTCTCGGGCCAAGCCTTACTTCGTTCCTCCTCCCTCATGGTCACATGAACCCCATGCATTAAAAATGACACTGTCCTTGTAGGACATGATGTGCACAAGGTGAGGGGATCATTGTTGCAAGGTTTCACACACACACACAGAAAAGGTATTTAAAAATCCCAAACAAGGAAAGTAGGAGGAAAGATAGCAAAAAACACCAAACCAAGCCGCTACCAATAACAAAAAAACCACCAACCCAAAACCAAGCAAAAAAAACCCCACAAACCCAAACAAAAGGGAAACCAACCAACCAAAACAAGACAAACACAAAAAGGAAACAAAACTCCAACCAAACAAAAAGTTGAAAAGCAACAAACTAAAAAAAAACCAAAACAACCCCCAAAAAAACCAACTCAAAAAACCACCACCACCACCACTGTAACTGTCCCAAAGTCTTAATATCCTTCCATCCATGCATGTGGATGTTCTGGGTTCAATCACGTTTGAGCTGCTTTCTCTCTTCTCCTCTTCCCATCAGGCTGGCAGCATGTGAGCAGCCTTGCTGGTCCTACTGTCGGTGTTTATGCCAACATATAGCTTGAAAATTTACTCCTGAAAGTACCAACAATAAAAATCAAAGCAGGCTTGCATGCAAGTTAAATCTTCTGATAAAGAGCAATAATGTTATTTGGTTTGGGGCAAACAGGCCAATAAAAGACAAAATGTTAAATGAAAATCTACCTGCTGTATATTGGCCTTGACACAGTGTTTTTACTCAACATAACCTGCACTTAATGGAAAATCTTGGCAAACAGTTAGAGCCAGGACTATAATATTCATAAAATAGCTGTTGCTCTCAGTGTGATTTTCCCCAGTGAAAGTCATGCAAGAATAAAAAGGAAGATTCAGTAACAGTGTAATCGTGTCATATAAAGACCACCCCTGGGAAGCTGTCTGAAGTTTTAATGTTCTAAAATGAATACTGAATTCACTTATCCTTGATAAATCATGTGGTTCCTTTTTCTGCTCCCAGGTGCAGATGCGCTTTTGCATGGAAGGGCCAGAATAAACACCATTTGCAATTCAAGTGCCTTTAGACCCCAGATGAGGCTGTTTCATAAGCACTTCCCTCGCTATTATGTAGCCTTGATTAAGAATGAGAATTACCCCTCCAGTCTTGCTACTGGCTACTGAAGACCTGGCTAAGATCTCAGGGCAGGAGAGGCCCAGATTGACATCAAACCGCTGAAATGACACCAAATCAGACTGGACTGCAAAACGAACTGCTGTAGTTGGCCATCACATAGTCCAGGTCTCATTTGCCAAAGTAAGGCATGAAAATCTTTGGGTTTTGCTTATGAAATCATCACCACAGGAGGCCTCTTCCCTCCAGGACCTGCCACAGTGGTGTTTGTCTGTATGTGAAACATGGGCTGCTGGCAGGGACAGACATGATACATGGGAGCTGCTAGGTTGCACTTTGCATGCAGCGGACTCTCTGATGGGTTTGTTTCTTTGCAGGACAGAGCTCCCAAGCTTGTCCCTAGGCTAGACTCCTCTCCTGGGCCCTGACAGCAGCAACCCAGACCCACCTCAAGGTTTCTGGGCTCTTAGTCCTTTTTTCAACCTGACATTTGATCATTAACAGCAGCAGGTAGTACAGGACATGCCATATATTTTGTTTCTGGAGAAATTATCTATTTTACATTGATACTCCCACCCCTAGCTCCTGTGCTTTCTTCATGCTCCGGATATGTTGGAAACAGCAAAGGCATCTCTGTATCTCTCCAGATGTGTTTTTCTGCTTCATCATCCGAGAAGCAGATCTGCAAAGTGTACAGGGAAGTGACCAAGCCTTGTGCTTGGGTGAATCTGATGCTGGAGGTAGATTTTGCAACCTCAGTGACCGTGGTAGCCCAAGCTGGTACTAATCCACACCAAACATTATGTGCCAGGCATAGATTTGTTTCAGATTAACTTGCTGCTCTGAACCAGCAAAGCTCTCTATGTTGCACATGTTGCATGTTCATGCTTCTCCTGGTCTTGCTGCAGAGCCAGCCCATGGCCCTGTGGCCCCATCCCAAAGAAGGCAGGAAATGTGCTTTCCTTCATCCACTCTGCCTGATTGCCACTGGGGAATCCCTGCCTTGGTCTGTGCTGGCAGCCTTCTGATTTCTGTGTTGTAAGAGGGCTGGGAGCTTGATAGGTGAGGTTAGCCTAAGCTATAAGCTCACTTTGACTGAGTTGCTTTAGAGTATTAATGTGAGCATTAAGGTCAGAATATTAACATTGTCAGCCATGCAAGTGTGCTGCTTGTAATTCATGATGAATACACTGAGGAACAGCACCATTTCAGTGCCAAGGCAGAGCTGTTTTCTACTGGAAATATTTCAATTCTTGGCTGTATTACTTCTACATGGAGTGTGAAGCTTTTCCTGACTGGGAATGTGCACTGTCCTTCCCTGCTCACAAAGGGCACATGAGCACTGAAAATCTCTGAACTGTTTGCATTTCATACATTTCATAGCCCAAATAACATCTCTCTCTTTTTTTTTTCTTCTTTTGAGAAGAAAAAGTGTGTTTTGGTTGATGTGGGCATGAATAATACCTTTTCCCCAGTTATATTTGCTGCTTCTGTTTAATTTCTCTGAGATGACTAATTGCTTTAGGAGCTGCAGTCCCAGAGCAAAACAAACAAACATACAAACAAACAGCCCTGCTCTGTTTCACTTCCCAAAGCTTAAAGCAGCTTAAATAAGGATAAAATTGGTTTTGCCCTCTGTAACTGTGAGCTTTCTCGTCCATCAGACTTAATGCTTGAAACAGATAAGGGGTTTTTTTTGCATTAGCAATTATGGAACTATGTCTTTTTGGACAACCATCACCCTAAGCCAAGATTAGAGACATAGGTAGAAAGGCTGAATACAAGTTCAACAAGTAGAAATTCTAGTTCAAGGAGCTGTTTATGAATTCAGACTTTATTAAATTAGGAACAAAAACTCTCTCAGGATCTAGCAGTCTCCAGTGAAAATGTGTTCCTGTCATTTTGGCTGCCTACAAGTTCTCTTTCCCTTTGGCATTATTATAAGGCAAAGCAGACTAACAAAAATATTTTGTTTTAAAAGGTTGTATAAGCTCTTACATAGGTGTCTGTTTTGGTAGCACGATGCGTGCGCATTTTTTATGATTCAAAGGGCTGTCTCCCTCCTATGAAGGATTTCTCTGTAGTCCATAGAGCCTAGCATTTCCTTCCTTGTGGTGTTGGCCCAGCTTCCTAAATTTCTGTTCTCTGCTGCGTTTTACAGATGCTGCAGCTCAGAGAGATGCTATTGCAACATGATCAGTCTGCAGCATGTAGTGGCATTCCAGGGGGATGGCAGATGATGAAGCAGGGCATTGTCCCAGAGTGGGCACAAGAGCTACCCACCTGCCTGGCATAACCCTCACATGACAATAACCCACTTGTGGTGGAAGTGTTGACACATGGACAAGAGAAGGTCCTACTCAAGCATTTTTGTCTCTGTTGTGTTCCTGCCTAAGAAGCGATGCCAGGACAGCATGGAAAGCAGCAGCAGTGCATTCAGGTAAATCCTGGGTAGGATTTACCTGACAGACTCAGTTTTGCCACCTAAAAATGGCCTTAACCGGTTGTCAGTGGAGGGAGGGAGCTAACTTACAGAGGAGGATCCAAATCCCTAGGGTCAAGCCCCTCACCTGTGTCACAACTTATTGAAGTACCTAGCTCTCTGCTCTTTGCAGAGGGGTCAGAGACAGTGAGGCAGCCAGGTTTAGACAGGCAGACTTAGAAGAAATAAAGTCTGACATGCTGATGAAACTGCTTTCATGTTAACCATGCTGCTATTTTGGAATAAACCCGTCAGATTTCTGGGACTTTTATGCATTGGAAGCAACAGGATTAGGGGGTTTGTGGCCCAGTTAAATAATCTGCATCACTCTATTTTATTCCATTTCCCTCTGGGTTTTTTTTGCAAGGCAGTGACAGCCATTTCCCAAGTGCTTTTAATAAGGAAGTAACTGATGCTGAACCTCATCAGCCTGCTGCAAATATATTGATATTGATGCAGTGACTTCAGAGCCACATTCCTGGGGAGGGTGAGACTAAAGCAAGCAGACACTTCTCTTAGAGTTGTTTCTGCAGCAGCCCATCTAGGGACCTGTCTTGGGAGCTGGGATAAGTTAAAAAACAAATATATAAAAAAGCACTGTTGTGAGAATCTTTGGTTTGTGCAGTTGGGTTGTGCTCTGTTACCTGTGTGCTCTGGAAAGATTTGGACTTTCTCAAAAGAAAAGGTATTTCACGGTGGTACTGCAAGGTGATTGCTGGGGTGAATTAACTAATGTGAATATTACTGAAAAATTACTGGCAATAGGGTATCAGCTGCTTTCTGAAATGGGCAATGCAGCTTCTGTATTCATGGACTTCAGTGCTTTTCCATTGCTCTGCTCCTTTGGAGGAGCTGATTTACTCTTTTAGTGAATTGAAATGAGAGGGAATATGGATCTCTTTCACCATACTCTGAGTAGCTGAATGACCAGAAGAAGGAAAGGTGTATGAAGGCTGATAAGGGTTGTCAGTCTAACACAGCAGCTCCCTGCGTGTTTTGCAATCTAAAAGTGAGGAGGGAGGGTCCTTTGCTAAAGGATGGAGAAGGCATATGTTGGAAAAGATGTATCTTTGACATAGTTCCTGGTCTAAAAGCACGGTGGCCATAGTCAAAGCCCCATGCCAGCTGGGTGCTTGGCTGGTTTCATGTTGAACATGAATCACTAAGGCTTGCCATAAACTAGGGTATAACTGCAATAGTATGAAGCTCATGTCATACTAGTGGGAGATTGTGTTAGGTTTAATTAATCATCCTTAACTGATGGATGAGCAGAACTATGAGGACAATGTCAATTAGTTTCTGGTATGTAGAACTAAATATGTAAAGTTTAAATGTGTGAGAAGTAAAAATATTGGACAAACCCAGAGCTGGGCAAAGCTACAAAAAGTCATTTAAAGTGGTGTAGGAAACTTTGTGTTTGCACAGAAAGGCTGCTGGGCTTGCCTTCTTCAAGACTTTCTCAATGCTTGGGAAGGGATTGGTTTCACTCTTGACTGATGTATGCTGTTCACTGAGTTATTGTGGTTTCCTCTTCTTGTTGTGGGCTGGGGGGACATTGGGCGGTAGTATGCACAGTATATAAGAACCCTAGCTTTTAATTTGTACCCTTGTACTAGGATTCAGGGCAATCCTTAAAATTTCTACATGTGAAAAATGTTATTGTTTCCAGAAGGGAAGAACCTCCTGGTTTTCATCAGGGAATCAAGCAACAAGAGAAGAATTCCCAGAGCTTTTCAGACAAGAGCCAAGGTGAGAATCTGGCTCCACCCTCCTGTGGCACAGGAAGCATACAAGACAGCCAAACACCCCAAACCCCAGACCAATACAGCACACGAATGGTCAGGCTGTATGATGCCTGCCACTGGCATAGCCCTGTGTGAAAGCAGGAGACTGCTGTGGGTGCAGAAGCTGTTTCTCAAGGATGTTCATCCTTTTCTAGCATGCATAAGGATGCACTGCCTCTGTATCTCAATAAAGTTGTTTGCAGATTAAAGAACTGAAAAATACAAGGTGATTTTTGATTAAAAATGATGAACAAATGCAAGTCTAACATGATAGACCACATATTAGCCTGCAACAGATATTCAGTGTAGGCAAGCCTTGGGTCAAAACAGTGATAGAGCAGCACTGCAACTAACCAAGTACCAGTGATAATGGAAGCCCAAGTTTTCACATATGTAAGTCTCCAGAAATACTAAATGAGGAGCCTGGAAAAATCTACAGATTTGTGAATATTATTATCCATGAACTTTAATTATGCTGACATTTAAAATGAACAGAAATGGCACTTTAATTGCACCATAGCCACACTTTTATTGCATACATTTAAATGCATTAGAAAATAGATCCGTACTGCACTGTATAGGACCAGTTCAGACAGTTAGACATTAAAAATAGGAAAATAAAGGAGATTCCAGAGATGCACCTCAGGCAGGGAAAACTGCTTCAGTAGTTCTTTCTCAGTATCACAGAGAAGCAAAACCAGGTCTTCTCCCAAGCTTTTTGAAATTCTCCAAGGAGCAACAGGACACTGGATTCTAAAGTCTCCTTGGATGAAACTACTTCTGGGCTTTAGAGAGATGAACTTGTCTGTGATGCCATCTTCAAAACAGGTAGAGTTTTTCCACGTACAATTTTGCATAGCCCTGCATAATTGTGGCCATTGGTATAGGAAGGGTCTCACCACCCTCCGAAGCATCTGAGAGAGCCGTCCTTGGAGCTAATGGACTGGATAAGGTGGGTAGCAATTCATATCCAGTTTGAGAGGACTGCTTTGTATTTCCAGATCTGAGGACCTGACACTGACTATTTGTGAGGTCATGGTAGACTCTTACTGCACTTACACTTTTTGGTCAAGAATGCTGACATTGCACTTCTTCCTTGCAAACCACCTTCCTGTTTGTGGAAAGTTGTTAGCAAGGAGTTAAAAAAAGAAGTTTTGCTCTCTGATGAACCCTTAGAACATGCATTTTGTTAGTGGTTCAGGCACTGAAGAACTTTATTCAGGTCTCTAGTTTTAACTGTCTTTGGCCAAGTGACTCCATCTCAGTGGTCTCGTCTCACCTTCACAGCATTAATGATTTCAGAACACAATTCTCAGCCTCAGCTCTTCAGCTGTAAAGCCATACTAGTCCTTAATTCATAAGCATTATTTGTGATCAGACATACTGGCAAGCTGGACTGCATAAGAAGAATTCCTTGCTTAAAGCTTTCAGAAACAAAACCCACTGGTTTGTGCAGTTTCTGTCCTACAGGCTAAGACTCTGAAAGTTTGAAATGCATCATTGCAGATTCCTCTGGGAACTATGGCATTTGATTCCTTGTTCAACACATCTGTCTGGTGCCTTGAATACACAGACCTGAATTCTGCCCTAATGACCATAGTACATTTGACAACAGTAAAATCATCACCTCTCCTTTCATTGAGTAAGAATCAGCTGACACTGCAGATCTTAGGCACTGTTATGCATATGACACCTTGTAGGTGGGAAAGGATCTGAAAGAAGGGCATTGCTGGACTCTTAGAAAAATGAATTGTCAATTAGTTGTCAACTTGGGAAATATTTATGTAGGAGACATTCTAACTGTTTAAAAGACCTAGTCCTTGGATGTTTTTTCTGTTTTGTGATTTACTGCTTACTTAGGCGAGGGTAGTTGTTATGCCCTGCTGCTGTTTTGCTTCAAGACCCCTTTTCAGTGGGTTAAGTTTGAGTCCCAGTTTCAAAAAACCATTTCCTCATCCCACAGGGGTGACCTGCATTCTTCATTTCCAAAGATGTTTGGGATTTGTATTTTGAAATTTTAATTCATGATTCTCAGATGAATCCAGTTTACAATCTTTTTGCATCAATCTCTTTGTATCATTGATGTGTCATTATTTAGTATGTCAGTCTTTATACCACCTGTAAATGCCACTGGTCATGGCTCTAGATTTTCTTATAAATTAAAATACTAACAACTACTCTCTAAAGAGATGGTATAATGGTGTGTATGAACATGTGAGGGAGTGTTAACTTGCTGAGGAAAAGAAATAGGAATTCATAATAGTCTTCCAAAATGGGAGGCATGATCTGAAATTAAGAGGGTCAGTTTCAAGATGGAAAAATGCAAGGTAGCACACTTGGGTAGGAATACCCCTATACGGGAATATCTAATGGCCAATGCGTGGTTTTCAGCAAATCTGCAGAAAAGACTGGAGTTCTCTATGATTTGCAGGTTGAACACGAGTCAACTCTGTCTATGTGATGAGAAAAGAAATAGGTAAGTGTTACAGTGGGGAATATAGACAGCTGTTTAGCCTGCAACACAAATTAAATATTCCACCTTTTCTGGTCAGCACTGAAAGGGCCTCTGCTGCAGCTCTGAGATCGATTTCAGGTGCTGTACTTCAAAGCAAATGGAATCAGCTGGAAGGAATCTACAGAAGAACACACTGCTGATACATCTCAAAAACATGGACTCCACAGCAGGACTGAAATAACTGGGTCAGCAGAGTGTAGAGAATGAAGGATGGAGCCTTCAAATATTTTAAAGTATCTTTAAAGAGAAAGAGAACAACTTCTTTGCCATATCTGTAGGACAAGTGGTACACAGCTTACTTTGCAACTACTGGTGTTTTTAAAATATAGGTTAATCAACTTCTTGTGGAGGTGGTAAATGTATCATTTACTCTTCCTTAGTATGCAGGTGATTTGGATAACCTCTCAAATTCTTTCTTGTCCTCTTTTGCAATAGTGCAACTATTGACATACAGTTCTATTGTTGATCTGTTGTGTTATTTTTGCCATAAAACTGAGTTTTGGAATCACAAAAGCCTTTAGAAATTGTCATTGGATCCTGGCACCATCTTTACTACTGATTTGCAAATCCATCAGTACATCTAATGTGTGCAACTCTGACTTATACTTGTGCTGACTCTACACCAAATGCCATGGTTGGTTAAAAATACAGTAAGTTCCTTTGGCTTTGAGGGCACTCTTGTGGCACTGACAGTGCACTTTAGAGAGATACATTACATTGTCTCATGCTCTAGCATTGACCCTAAGCTTCTACTGAACAAGGTGTTAATGTATGCTAATGTATGCCTGTACCTCTAAAGACCTTGACTACTTTGTACTAGATCTTTTTTTTTTTTTAATTGACTTAATATGCCATATTTTCAGGGCAAACTACTTGATATGTAGGTTTCATGGAGCAGAGGCCAATTTCACTTTTCTTTTACACCTCTGAGTATACTTTCTCAAGGTAGCAATTGCATATGACTTGCTCCTGATGAATTATTCTGGGACTTTTGAAATCCTGAATACAGTTTTCCATATCTGGAAGCAGTTGGGCACAGGAAGATGGGGAAAGTGGGATACTTCATCTGAAGAAAGCCCATAGAGAGTCTCAGACCTAAGGTGGTTTCTTGGGCTTTCTAGAGCAGCTGCTTCCCAAGGGACTAATTTGCTCTGCAATGCCTGTCTCAGGAAGCACTGAAGGTATATTGCTTTGGCCACGTACACAAGGTGCCAATTCCCACCAAACATGACCTGGTGTCTCTGTTCCTACAACATAATTTGCACATATCCGTGCTGCACCATGGCCTGGAGTTTGCTCCCATACTGGCTGTGCTTGACCTGTCATTGTTGCTCCTGGGGTGCAATATCACGAAGCATTCAGTGGGATGGAAGCATTTTGGGGGTTGCTGTATCAGTTTCTTTATTTGCTCCCATGCCATGTTTGCCAGCTCCTCAGGAGTGAGTTGTTTCAGGCATCTGTTAAATTGGCAGTGACTGACACTTATTGCTGGCACCCAGGGATTCCCTGTCATTTGAGAATGACTGGGACCTGTCTAAAAATCATACTGTTCATATGAACCTTCTCATCCAACCCTTCCTTCAGCTGCCGTCATCTAATGTGATCAAAGCCTTTACCCATCATATACTCCCTCTCCACTTTGTCACTGGTGAGGTCTGATGAATCTCCCTCATTATTATTCTGAGCCTGCAGGTCACCCAGACAGAACACAGTGCCCACACAATGGTGACAACTGAATTGTAACAACTTCTCAGCTTCCTTTGGAGCACAGATACAATATTTATGACACTATTAATGCACAGTGCTGTCAAGATTTTTAAAACGAGAGTAACTCACCTGTTCCTGTCACGCATGCATGTCCTCTGTGTTTCAGAAGTGTCAGGAGAATCCTTATCAATTTTTCTCTCTTAATAGTCTTCTGCCATGAAGCCCAAGTCAAAAATGGCAGGCTGTAACACAGGAAATTGTGATGGATCTTTCTGTGGAGACAGCTGGGATAAAACTTTCAGTGGTGTTGCTTAAGCAAGTGACTTAGCTTCAGGCCGTGGGAATGTATAAGCACTTTTTCCTTTATCTCCTGATCTTAAGCAGAATTTAAACTCCCAAGTATCTTCATATATTTATTCCATAAACTTACAGGGCACCTGATACTTGACAAAACCAACATGTGATGCAAAATTCAATCTTCTGGATCAGAGGGACCAAATTATATTGGGAGCTTTGTGTCAGGTGGGATGTCAGTTTTCTCCCTTGGATCAGTCATGGAGCTGGCATCAACTCTGCAGTTTTGTGCTCTGGCTACAGTCTGATTGATTGCTCTTGACTGTGGGTCATCTAGACAATATTTGTACCGCCATGGGATGGAAAAACACATGCATTTGGAATGAACGAATGAATATAACCCCTCAATTTTAAGCTCCTACCTCTTTTTAAATAGAACACAGACATTGCTAATGTGTAAAACTTTTACAATTGTAGAAATATGTGTAAGTTTCTTCTATGGCCAATGAAGATAAGCCAGTAAAAAGATTTTATTTCTTAAACTGTTTCAGAAACATAATAACTTCTAGTAGGGAAAGTATTCAATGTGGGACACAATAAATGCACTAAAGCCAGCCCTTTCAGGTCTCTTTGTAGTTAGATGAGATCTGATTAGTGTAACTGATGGAGCCTCCACTGTGATTCACCTCAGGATTTAGAGTTCACAAGAGCCTTGCTCTCCAGCAGCTAGGGAGGAATGAAACTCACATGGTCTATACCTACACTGCTGTTACTGAAATTAGGTGATGTGCATCTTTGCTTCTCCTAGGCCCCAGACTCATCTAGTAAATCTTGCTGATGACTGATGAGGTATTTCCTTAAACTTGTTTGCTGCTCTTCTTTTGGCATGATGGTCCCACATTAGAACCTGCAGAGCACTCCAGTCAGACCAAATCATTGTTCTGGGTCTGTTATTCTCTGATACTTCTTGCAGTTCACTTAGCTACCATCACACCCGATTTTAAACAGAGACAGCTGATTTTGCTTGAAGTTGAATAAGGGACCATGGTCGTGAACTGTTCTGCAGCAACATAGCTGGACCCCACTTTCCACCTGGCTGTGGGCATACCTACAACCACAGACTCTCACAGTAACTTTGTGAAAAATAGACTTGACTAATTCCTGCCATCATTGCTTTTCCAGCATTAGTTTTGGTGACCTGCTTATATGTCATTTAGGTACTTCGTGACTTCTCTTCTTTAGCCTTCTGCTGTGGGTTCATATACAGCTCTAGGACAGAGTCAGGAGAAAGCTGCAAAGGGAGGGGAGCCGATGTACAACTGGTCTTCCTCACAATTTCTCCTAAGAACTTGCTTTTATTTTTCCTCTTGAAAAGCTAATTATTATGTTTTTCACATGTCTTTGCACTGGCCTGGATAAGAATCAAGCTCTAAATAAATCTGGCCTGAGAGATTCTCATGCCAGTGACTGAAGGACCTTTCATGGCACAACCTTTTATTACCCTCCCCAGCCCATCTTTTTTAAAATTACAAACCTGCATTTAGGAAAAGGAAATTTACTGTGCCTTTTCTGTGCAGATGGTGATAAGCATGAGTTAGCATTTGTAAGCTTACAAGCACATATGGTTTTGTACATATCAATTAAAGCAGTTGGCTAATCACTCTAATATCATTACTGATTCATCTGTATTCCTTCAAATAGACATTTATGCTCAGCCTGCTGGCTTTCATACGTATGGACTGGATTGCGCAATCCTCCCTGTCACCATTTGTAGTCAAAAACATTTCCTTGGCACCAAAGGGAGTAAAAGGGTACATTTCAGAACTGTGTGGGCAAGTCGTTTGGCCCATGCCTTATACATAAGGCATGCACATAAAATATTTGTGCGTGTGTGGTTTCTTTTTAAAGGCTCTGCTAGTCATGCCGTGGGCTGAGTGACAACAGCACTATGTGCACATGGGACATACATGCAGACTCATGCATACACTCATCCTGCTGTTTGCAAGCCTGCTGTGCATCGCCAAGCATCTTGACCCTAACCAGCCTCACCTCAGAGCCCTGACTGAGCTCACCACTCTACCTCCATCACAGCAGTCCTGGCAAAGCTCATCTTTTCACCCCAGTCTCTCTGTCCTCCATTCAGATACAGTAAATTCCCAAACAAGAGGCACCACCTCTCTGAATCTCTGTGGCTTCCCTTCAAGCTCACTGCACTACTTGCTTGGCTGTGGTCTCAGCATGACATCCCTAAGTCTCCTCCCTGCACAGCTCAGCACTTGCACCACTCCTTATGCTGTTTCAGTTCCCACTGCTGTCTGGATCAAGCTTCTCCTGTGTCCAGACAGCAACCCCGAGACCTGCATTGTCCAGAGACAGCCCTGAGAGCTGGCATGGTTTGGTTGCCCCACCATCAAAGATTTTAGCTGTGCCTTCCCATGGAGGTAATGGCTTTTTAACCCCCCTGTACACTCTTTGAATATGGGATGGATGTACAGTGAGCTACTTAAACTGCTGGGGAAGTTCAGCTCAGAAGATCAGGGCTGAAATTTTCTTATGTTACACAAATCATTACAATTGGCAGCAATGAGCTTAAATCCATTTCACTGTCAGTAGCAAAGTGCCTTTGAAAATCACCAGCACCTTGAGATAGGTATCTTGATGTGTTCCAAGATAACAGAGGTCCTCTTTGGGTTTTGAGAGGTGTTCGGGATCCAGAAAAATAAGTGAATTGTAGCTGCTGGAAGGCTTCATGAATTTGATTGCTTTCTCATTGTTTTTAATTAAATGGCCTGTGTCATCCCCTGATACAGGAAACCAGCAAGACCGGAGAGCTGTGTGAACTGCAAGGCCACCCATGGACCAGAAAAGGTCCACTCCAGCTACCCTGATCTACCCATTATTGTTCTCAGAAATTGTCATCCTGCCAAAAAAAATGGTGCCTGCAGTCCGTAAAATGACCACTCTTGTCAAAGGTTTTATAAAGGAGACAAGGGGATTTTCCCAAGATTTGGCTTCAGACAGCAGGTAACGTTCATACTATATAAATACTTTTCGTGGTCTTTTCTTCCTTTTGCTTTTCAAAGCTTCATGCCTCCTTTTATTTAACTTGCAAGTGAATGATGCATATTATCCCAGGGAAGTGGTGGATTGCCCAACAGTGAACACTTCAAGATTCACTGGGTGGGCCATCATGTCTGGACCATGGTTTTGCCAAGAAAGGTTGGATGAGATGATCCTTAATATCCCTTCCAGCCTGGTATTCTCTGATTCTAAAACTACAGGAGTTACAGAATATTCTGAGTTGGAAGGGACCCACGAGGATCATTAGGCCCAACTTTTAAGTGATAATGACATTCCAGAGCCATGAATTGATGCTTTTTAGAGAACACATGACTTTTTGGGGGCATCTTTACCTCTGTCTTCAAATTGTTTTTCAACCTCAACAGTACCTTTAGTACCGTTTTCTTCAAAAATTATTTCTGGTTTTGATGCTGAACTGCTCTCACTATCTAGGAAAAAACCTTTAAGTTCCTGGAAGAAAGAAAACTAAAATGGACATAGAATTAATGAGATGTTCACTCTCCCAGATGTGGTCAAAAGGAAAATTTCTCCATTAGCTCCTCACAGGAGTTTATTTATAGATTTTTGCAGGCCCTGGTGTTCCAGCTGCTGTGGAGAGGTTGTGGGATGGCATTTTTAGAACCCTACCTAAGACCTGGTCTTGTGATTTCCCCATAACCTCCTAGCAACTCCATAATGGAAACTGCATTTTCTATAGCAAAGCAAAGATGAAACTGATAGGCCTGCAAATGTCCGGCACAGAGCTCTGGTTTTGGGTGGTTGTGGGTGAATTTACCTATAGTGGAGGTCTCCTGGAGCACCTGCAGTGTGATGGAATTTGCAGCTCTCCTCATCTCCCCCAGTAGTCCATCCTTAGTTAACTGTCTAACTAACTAGACCTTTGTTGGCCTAGAGGGACCTGAGTCCTGTTGGTGCTGTACATTCCCAGTTCCCCTTGATGTTAATTGACACTAGGGGCACAAAGTGCTCGGAGGTTGGGTCCAGTGAAATCACAGAATCATAGAATTGATTGGGTTGAAAAAGATCTCCGAGATCATCGAGTCCAACCCTTGGTCCATCTCTAGTCCATTTACTAGATCATGGCACTCAGTGCCATGTCCAA